>JAFREQ010000039.1:4340000-4940000 GCA_025331565.1 Holacanthus passer
TGTCCAAACAGTTGCCAACTGCGATGTCGATGGTCTCCCCAAATATTCTGTACCTCCGCTCTGAGTATGCAATAACCTGCAAAGGAAGACATGGACAAGAGTCTAATTAGATTTGTACCTAATAAACTCAGTGTACATTACAGCTCTGCCAACATGATTTCATTGACAGCTGATGATCAGGAAGTGTAGAAAAGCTTTGTTTCAAAGGAAAACCAAACCCCAAAGAGTCATGCTGTCAAGCAATTTTTCCTGGGGAACAAGGCCTGCATACAGAAACCAACCTGTGTGTTCCCTCCACTAACATAAAGCACGGTGGGGTTGGTGGCTTTTGTGATGAGTCGGCCCATTTCGATGTGCCCAATACAGTGGTTAACGCCGAGGAGCGGCTTCCCCCAAAGCTGTGCGACTGTACGAGCCACCAGAGCCACTGTCACCAAGGGGGCACCCATACCAGGACCTGATGGTGAAGAAAAACAAGAGAGACAGGGGCAGGGAGTGAGGGACTGTTTGTCACGTTGAAGTGATGAAAGACATTATATCCTTGTTTGAGAGAGCATGTCACATCAACCTTCACTAAGAAAAAATGCCCTTCTTTCTTCTTCACCCAATACTGAGTGAGGAGAGCTATGCAATAATCAATAATTGATAACTGATGTAAGTGTTGCCTGGTTAATGACATGACAGCTTTGTTTTCTAGTGGATATATCTGATGTATTAGGCCAGGTCTTTCAAAATAAAATGTATATTAAACTTCCAAATATGGCCATGAAGTGTGACATGCAGTCCTAAAACTAGACTTAGAAAAAACTACATAGGATAGTCTCTTCCAAGCTATGACCCAGGTACATCATTACAAAACTAATGTTAATGTGAGGTAAATTTAGAAACGTAAGAGGGAGGTCACAATGTCCTAAATAATAATAATCAAATTATATTAGGGATGTTGGGGACACATCTTCATTTTATAAATACTTTGTAAATCAGAAGGATGCCCATTTAATCAGATCCTGATCCTTAGTCCTGTTCCTGGTAAAAGTAGAACGTAATGCCTGTTCTGACAAACATTATTCAAGGGGCTGAGCCCGGATCTTGCGTTACCTTTGGTGTATGCCACACAGTCAATGTCTGCAGGCTTCAGCCCTGCTTGCTCCAGCGCCTCCTTGAGCACAGTCAGTATGACGGCACGGTGGTGCCTGGCGGTGTCGCTTGGCATGAAACCTGATGAGTAAAATAACACACTGTCAACTTGATATGTAAGATTGTTGGATTTTGATATATTGCCAGTGAAGCGAAGGTGACTCTAGCAGAAATGTGACTTGCCTTGACCAGGAGGGGTGATGTAGGTCCGTCTGGGGTTGGAAAGTACTTCACCATCCCTGATGATTCCTATGCCGATCTTATTGGCACTGCCCTCAAATCCAATTACAACTGTCATGGCAGCTGAAACACAATTTTTGGGAAAGAGAAAAGCAATGTGCAGTGAGGACTAATGTATTCTGTCTTTGCAAGAAGGTTATTGTTACAGCAGTACACTATTTCTATTAGTGAATTTCCCCACTGAGGGACGTACAAAGGAATATCTTATCTTATATCTTATCTTATCTGTAAAGTGTATTTTCCCTTTAATTACTTCATCTCACTTGGAAACCCTTCCAACAAAGAAGAAACAAACATGGAAAAAATACTCATGGTCAAAAATAATTCTGCACCAATTTTTTCTGTCGGCAGCAAAATGACATGGAAGGTTACACTGTGGGCTGTTGCCACTTTTTGTAAGCCCTATTACATATTCTCTCAGCTTTACAGGGAGTACAATTCATGGTCATCGCATAATAATATAAAGAGATGCTACAGTGACAAAAGCAAATAATGGACTGTTTCAACAATATATTTTCTTAGAATATTATATAAGTTCAAGTTCAATAAAGAAAAATAAATGTATATAGATGTGAGTTTGTGTTTTTCTCCCAATTGAATATGAGAAATCACAAGTTTGCCAGAGCGAGCGAAATCCGTAAAATTAGATTTTCATTTGATGTATTTTTTTGTTTGTTTGTTTTGTGTGGGGTTTTTTTTATGAGAGAACAGAAGAGCTTTTGGGCAAACTATATATGTCGGGTTTTCTAACTGGGCATGTAGATTTGGGGGTTTTGGTGATGAACATGCGAACAATTAACTGTCACAATTACAATTGTAAACTATACTTCAAATTTAAAACAGAGGGATAATACGACATGTAAGGATACATTAGCCTATCCAGTAACCCTCCCAATATATAAGCTTAACTACATAGATAGACAGATAAATCCTCCTTGTGTAAATGCAGGTGTCCACAATGCTACATTATACGTAACATACATACTGTTCTTATTTTACAAAACCAACATAAAGCAGCTGTGTAGCTTCTAGGCTAGCAGTGACAGAATACTCATTAAAACTTACTCATATTGACGCTGCATTGAATAACAAAATAGATATACCTTTTTACTTCTCTTCAGTAGCTCACATGAATCCAAATTTGTGCCAGTTAATCTTTTAAACTACTAATTGAACTGCCTCGGCTAACTTCTGGAGCTCGACTACTCCATGAAGCTCGGGGTCCCAAACATTGACAACTGTCGATTTGGCCTCATCAAAAAGCTTTGTGTAAATAATATTTCACACCAGCAGCCTGTCAGAATAATAGCATATCCGTTGTATCAGCAAGTGTTACGTATTTCTATGAATTAAAAAAAAATAAGAATACAAATCTGGATTTAGTTTTTGTATTTTTTAATCAGGCACTAGTTTAGGCAGTCACTAAGTGCAGCAAGCACATGGTCAGAAATCTTCGCTGCGCTTTCTGTGTGTGAGTGTTTTGGGGGGGGGAGTGACGGAAGCAACACAGACTGGCCTTTGCATCCTGTTGTAAAAGTGCAAGTAAGATCATTTGCATCTCCTTTCCTTGAAACGTGTCGCTGGTTCAAATAAAGCTACCGTTAGTTAACATTTGCATTTATCGATTGATCAAATAAGCTAGGTAGAAGGCTAATTAGCAGCTGGGCTGGTTGGTCTCCATTCAGTCAGTGCAGGCCGTCTGCTGCTGGCTTTGTGCTCTTTGTCACAGAGGGGAAGCTAGTTAGCATAGCTTAACATTAAACCTGTTGTATAACATTAAAACGACTAAATAGCTTCTGCTGGTACATGCATGGTGTTAACTTTGCATCCAGCCGGTCACAAGTTCATTAGTATTGTACATTTTAGTATGCTTGACTATATGCTCCTTCACAGCAACGATTAAGATATCAAAATAAAGGCTCTGCGCGCTTCCTGTTTGTTAGATCACTTACTTAATCCTTAAAAACCTTATTTAACTTTGGTCCGACTGAGAAGCTCCATCAGTAGAACAAATGCATACATGTAAACTCGGGTATTTTGTAAAATGAGGGCACGCAGGCCGTCAGAAGTGAACTTGTATTTCTTACAAGGAGGGAGGCATCGTGGTTTATCCGATGGGCCGATACTGATGCTGACATGCATCCATGAGTGTTAATCCACATTGAAGTTTTCACACTTGTCTGGCTGAAGTTGAATGTTGAAAATAGTTGGACATAACTGGAGAAAATATGCTTTAACACAAAGTGTTCGTAAAAGTAAAAACGGACCGATATGTTGGCCGATATTTGGCTTACTACAGGTAAGTATCGGTATGTTTGTAAATGTTGATTAATAAATAGCAGGAAGTTGCATAAAAAATAAAGATACGTTTAAGATCGTTTAGAAACACTCATTACATAGTGTGCCCAACTCAGAGAACTGACTCTGATTTAAATATCTTCATCACAGATATTAAATAACCAGATTTAATGGTTTCAATGTTATTGTTCTTAGATTGTTTCAAACATTCAAATATGATCAACATCAAAAATCCAGTATGGGTCAGGCTTTAATAAGCAGCATTGGTTCTGTGAGTGACTGCATAAAGGTGTGATGCTGACTGAACACCCCAAATATGTTGAATTAGAATGAATGCAACTAACAACTACTTATAATGATCAATTTGTTGATTTGATTTTTTTCTTAAACAGTTGTTTAGTTTATATACTGCCAGAAATTAGTAAAAAAAATTAAAAAGTGTAAATGATAGATATATAAAACAGGAAAAGCAACAAATCCTCACATTTGTGAAGCTGAAATCAGCAAATGTCCATTTCCTTTGACAAGACTCATTTTCTATTGAGTAATTTGATTCCTCTTTTGCTTTTCAGCGGCGCGTGTGCTGTTGTGTGTGCGTGTTGTGTGTCTGCGAGGTGTGTTTGCAGTCAGAGCGAGTTCAAGTATGAAGAGAGGCAAGAAGGCAGAGGAGGCGGCTGCAGACGGGGAAAGTGACACAGCCTCTGGTACTGCAGCATGCACTAATGCACATTCATGTGCATTCAAATATTTACCTATTAAGCAACTTTTGAACCAAAACGTGTGTGAACTTACACATTAATGGCCTTGTGTGTTTCTTTCCCCTTAGCTCCTGCAAAGAAAGCAAAGAAGCCTAAGGAGCCGGAGGCCCCAATACTGTACGAAGATCCTCCTGACAAAATGACCAGCAAAGATGGACGCGACGCCAACATGAAGATCACCTCCTGGAATGTGGACGGGCTGAGGGCCTGGGTGAAAAAGAAGGGCCTGGATGTGAGTTTGCAGCTACTTAGAAACTAAAGCAACATGAATTTGTCAAGTTCAGTTTTAAGACTGGTTTTAATCATTGACACTTCCATTTGTCCTTCCAGTGGGTGCGTGAGGAGGCTCCGGATGTTTTGTGCCTGCAGGAGACAAAGTGTGCAGAGAAATCCCTCCCTGCTGACATCACCTCAATGCCTGAGTACCCTCACAAGTACTGGGCCGGGTCAGATGAAAAGGAGGGTTACAGTGGTGTGGCCATGCTTTGCAAGACTGAACCCCTCAAAGTCACCTATGGCATCGGTGAGTGGTGTCTTATTAAAATTCAACTGTGGGCTTGTGTAGCAGACCTTCAATAGTAGAAGTTTTGAACCTGCACTGGTGTAATTTCATAACTCACATCTGCCAGAAACAACTTCCAATGGATTATGATGATAAATGCACAAAAAAGTAAAAGCTAAAATTTAAACCTAAGTTTAAATTTAAACACATATATCTTCACATTTTTATGTGTTTACAGCAAAGTTTAACATTTTGGGAAATAAAATTGTCTCATGTGCAATAACTTCTTTGAGTCTCCATTGGTAACTACTTCCACAATCGGCACATAACCCTGTAAAGTTGCATGTGTTTTTGTAGAGGTTGAACAAACAAGATATTAAATATACATACAACGGCTGTTAAACTTTTTTTTTTTTTTTTTTTTTACATATTGTTATCCATTGCAAAGAAGAATGCTCTAAAGTGATTCGGCCTTGCTGACAGTCTTTATAACCTTTCATTTCCTTTTAACTTTTCATTTGTGAACACAATTGAAACTGAAATTGAATTTTTGAACTCAACATGTCTTTAAATTCAATTGTTAACTGTACCTCCTGTACCAATACTCCAGGCAAAGAAGAGCATGACAAGGAAGGCCGCGTCATCACTGCCGAGTTCCCCAACTTCTATCTGGTGACTGCCTATGTGCCAAACGCCGGCAGAGGCCTTGTGCGCCTGGATTATCGCAAAACCTGGGACGTGGACTTCCGGGCGTACCTGAGCGAGCTGGACATACAGAAGCCCCTGGTGCTGTGCGGCGACCTCAATGTCGCACATCAGGAGATCGACCTGAAGAACCCCAAGGGGAACAAGAAAAGCGCAGGCTTCACCCCGGATGAGCGCGAGGGCTTCGGTCAGCTGCTGGAGGCCGGTTTCGTCGACAGCTTCCGCGAGCTCTACCCCACGCAGACCCACGCCTACTCCTTCTGGACCTACATGATGAACTCCCGCGAAAAGAACGTGGGCTGGAGGCTCGACTACTTTTTGCTGTCATCTAGTCTGGTTCCAGGCCTGTGCGACAGCAAGATCCGCAACAAAGCGATGGGAAGCGACCACTGCCCCATCACTCTGCACATAGCTATGTAGGCCTTTGTCTGGTCGGCAGATCTGCTGCTTTGCATAGCATTCACCGTTTTCTTGGTACCTCTGTTCCGACTTGGCTAAAACTATCATATATACCCATTGCCTACTTGAGCTAGCAAGTCTTACATTTGTTGACCCTTCTCATAGGTGATGAGGTGCTGCCCAAACTCACTTTTTAAGTAGGTTCAGCAGTAGCTTATTCGTCTCTTCAGTTTTCACATGAAACATAAAATGACTCCACAACATAATTCACATGCTCATTTGTCCTTTTCATGTAATTGAAGTTTGTCGGTAAAACCCAGTGATGTACCCCTAAATTCTGTAAAGAAGCAACACTAAAAACTCAAAGATGTCTAAGCTGATTTTCAATGATGACCTATGACCGGCTGCAGAACTGTGTCACAGTGTGGCTCCCGTCTGTAATACTGCTGAGCTGATACAGGAGCCCTCCATGCCGCAGAACCTGCAGCGATGTTTTTGTTTTACCGTTTGAAATGAAACCACTGCTGTTAAAAGAAAATGTAACTAGCACAGAAATGTTTAAAGCCTCTTTTCCAAACCAGTGTGAAATTTTCTTTGGTAAAAGATGCCCACAATAAAGACTGGATTTATGTAAAACCTTGCTCTGTTCATTATTTTTTAAGATATTGAACTACAATGAATACACCACAATACAGCTACAAAATTCCCTTGCTCCGTGTGCTTTAATCGAAACAAACCTGGAAATTAAATGCATTCAGCATAATGGAACATTCAACACAAACATGTTCTTGCTAGAACTAGTATCTCTTCTAGAAGCAATTCACTGCAATTGCATAGGAAATAAAGTCACAGTAACTCATCTACAGTTGCTTTTGTCTCAGTCTAAACTAATCTATAATCTCATAGCATTTAAATTTCCAAAATACTCATTTCCTGATCGGTGAGAGCAAGTCCTGACTAAGTTAACTTCATGATATGAGTGCGCTGATGCATTTTCAGATTATATGACTGCCTGAATCCCTTCCCACATTCTACACACAGGTACGGTTTTTCCCCCGAATGTGTTCGCTGGTGTCTTTTCAGGCGGTTGGCACTGAGGAAGCTCTTGTCACACTCAGTGCAGGAGTATGGCCGGACTCCGGTGTGGTAGCGCAGGTGGATGGTCAGGTAGCAAGACTGAGTGAACTTCTTGCCACAGTGGGGGCACTGGAAGGGCTTGTGGCCCGTGTGGAAACGCTCGTGCTTCAGAAGCTCGGCGTGGGAAAAGAAGCCCTTCCCGCAGTCAGAGCAGAGGTAAGGCCTCTCGCCTGAGTGAGTCAGCTCGTGTCTGATCAAAGTCGCCTTATAGACAAAACTCTTGTCGCACTGCGAGCAGTTGAAAACGTTTTCCCTGGTGTGGCAACGCTCGTGCTTCTTCATGTTACGTTCCCTCTTGAAGCTTTTGCCACAGAAGGAACACATGAAGGGCATTTCCTCTGAGTGGATCTTCATGTGGCTCAGCAAACCCCCCTTGTAGAGGAATCCCTTCCCGCACTGCGTACATATGTGCGGCCGCTCCTTTTGATGGATGCGTTGATGTGCAGTGAGAGCTGCCCGGTAGGCGAAGCTCTTTCCGCAGTTGCAGGTGTGCACTCTTTCTTCTTGGTGAGTCTGGAGGTGCCTGTTCAGGTAGCTGGCACAGCTGAAGCCCAGGTCACAGCGAGGGCATTTGTAAGAACGCTCCAACTTGTCTGCATCCTCGCCGTGAGTCTTTAGGTGTCTAACCAGTGCTGATTTCCAGGCAAACGCCCGGCCGCACTCTGAACACAGATACTCGCCGTTCTCCATGTGGGTGCTCTTGTGCTCCCTCTGAGCCACCAGGGACTTGAAGAACTCCCCGCAGATGAGGCACTCGTACTTACGCCCGGACTTGTGCGTCTGCTTGTGCCTCTCCAGTGACTGTTTGAAGGAGAACCGTCGTCCGCACTGAGAACACAGGAAGGGCTGCTCACCTGTGTGGATGCGCTGGTGGGCTTTGAGTAAGGATTGGAACTTGAAGCTCTTCTCACAGTCCGGACAACTAAAACGTCCCTCTTCATCTGCGAGGTGCTGAAGAGATGGCTTGTCATCCTCAGCCTCAACAGAGTGAATCTTGTCGATGTGCTGCTGGACCTGTGCTGCTTCTGAGTGGTGGAAGGTGCACTTAGTACAGGAGAGAGCAGCTGATGAGCCATCTGCTACAGAACCTTGTAGAAAAACAACAAGAATAAGAAATGGTAAAGCTACATGCTTATATTTTAGACTTTTGTTTGCAGGTGCCAATAAAGTATTTCCAGTAACCCTGCAAATTACAGGTCAAAAAATTACAGCATAATTTGTCAAATAGTAAATTAAATTGCAATGACTTTGAAGAAGTTGGAAATTAACTTGAGAAGTAAGTTGAAAAAACTGCCTATGCCTCTCTGGAATGACACATTTGCTCAATATAAAACTGCTATTCTCAAGACAGAATATTAATATACCTGCAGGAAAATGTGAAACTATTGTAAACAAGCTGTTGTCTTCTCAGTTGGTTTTTCTCTGATACAGTTTATTCAACTGCTGTCTTACTTTTACACATCTCATTGTAAGCAATTTTTACACAGTTAAGTGGGCATTACATTTCTCAATTATCGATTGATCAATTACTTGTTTTATCTAAATTTTCCAGAGCCCAAGGCAAAATATATGCAAATGACTTGGCAGATACTTGTGTTTTTGTGGGGGGGGGGGTTAAATCTAGAAATGCTTTATTTTGTTTGCATTAGTTAGGAAAATTTCCAACTTTTTTCAAACAAAGTGTTTGCAATTTTGTTTTAGTTATAGACAAATTAGTTATGTAGTGGTACATTTCTGGCCTGTAATTTACAGTTTACCAGATTTTCAGCTGCTCTCATTTTCTTTGACGTAATAAAATGATGAAGCTCTCATATCTCTCTGGTTATGTAACTGTGGCCAGAAAGATGATATTTGGAAAAATGAACACTCACCTTCATCACTGTCCTTTGATGAGACGATGGATGACCCATAAGAGTGCTCTGCACTGTTAAAGGGAAAGCAAAAATAAACATGAGATGCTTTATTTGCCTGTTGTCCCACAACAGCCACCATAAAATCAACTGAACATAATGCACACTATATTTCTATGAACTAATTCTGTGATAAAATCAGGATGACAAAAATAAATCAAAAGTTACTAATGAGGACGGATGGTTTTACCAGTTGAAAGGTAAAGGCTTCAGCTCTGGAGGATTCGCCTTGGTGATCTCCTTCCTTCTGTTAGTGGTCAAGCGCTTCTGTAAATTTATCACCTGGATCTTCATGGTCGGTTTGCGTCTGCGCCCACTTGTGCGGACCTTCACCAGGGAAATGACCTTGTTGCCAAGTTCAGGGGCCGTACCTTCGGGCTCACAGGTGGGACACTCACTGCTCTGAATCTCTGTCTTCTCTGGATCACCCTCACCATTATCTTCCGGCTCCACCTGGCTGTCAGGTTCAGCAAGTGTAACAGAAGCCTCGCTGACACTTTCGTCACCTACAACAACCTCTTGCTCGTCTTTCTGGCTCTCTGTAGGCTTGTTTGTGTTGTGATCATCAGTGTGGGTTTTCAGGTGCCTTACAAGTGCCAGCTCCCAGTTAAATTTCTTGTTGCACCGATGACATGTATAAATGCCATCTTCCATGTGTGTTTGCTTGTGCTCTGTGCGGGCTGACAAGGAGTGGAATGTCTCTCCACAGATAACGCAGGTATACTTGCGTCCGGTTTTGTGCGTGTGCCTGTGCCTGTCGAGGGACTGCCTGAAAGAGAAACAACGACCACAGTCATTGCACCGGTGGGGGCGTTCACCAGTGTGGATGACCCTGTGGGCAATTAGTGAAGAGGCAAACTTAAATTTCTTGTCACAGTCTGGGCAGTCATGAGGTCCCATAGAGCTTTTGTGCTGGGAAGATGCTAAGTCATCCTCGTTTGCTTCTAGAAGGATGATGTTTGTCAAACCACTTGCAGCTTTTTCTTGTGTTGCTTCTTCCCCTGCTTCAACTTCTTCCTCTCTAGTTGTCTCATCAGGAAGCACTACCAGTGAATCTTCAGCCATGGCACTCATGTCTGTCCCTGCACAGCAGTTTTCTCCCAACACCACCTCAATGTCAGTGCTTGTGCCTAATTCAACCTCTGCATAATCTGTCACTGTGATTATTTCACCTGCTACGGCATCCACAAATGATATAGTGTGTGTGTCATCACTGAGGCCTTGCAGTGGATCTGATTGATTGGGTTGTTCTGTAGGTTTTGTCACTCTGCTAGGACAAACTGCAGAGAGGGAGGAGAGGATGCTGTCACCCATGCTAGAAGGTGGAACTGTACAAAGAACAAGATGACAAGTTATTGTCATAGAGTTAATGTTCTGTCTTCAACAATGAAAGTTAAACACAACAGATGTGGTTATAAGAAATGACTTACCATGCTGCTCTAAATGTCCAAGGTGTTTGTGGTGCTGGAGCAAATTTTTCAGGTCTGTAGGCTCAGAGACTGAACGCACACAATCCTCTAACAGAGAGCATTCGGCACCAAGCCAGGAAACAGTCTGTGAGAGATGTTGTGAAAATGCACATCATAACAAATCCAATAAAATCAAAAGGTTTCAATTTCAAAACTAGGATACCAAGGCATCAATTTTGCAGATTAAAATGCCTGTAAGATGTATTACTAGCACTGGACCTCATTCAGACACTGTTCCTAATGTTTAAATGGTGTATACTAAAAATTCCAATAACGTTGGGATGCTGTGTAAAACAAATAAAAAGTGCAGACTAAAATACAGTCATTCATCACTAATAGATTATTATTAAAGTACTGCTAAACTTTTCAAGTGTCATTGAACAAGAGGCTATTATATGACTACTTCCATACTTTGGTTCTGCCATTAGCCACTGGTGGGATTACTGGTGTGGTCATAATAGATGCATACAGTATTGTCTGATGTCATACATAAATTGTGCAGAGAGGTACGTGACATAAGTTTTAGACTGTACTGGTAAGACTGTATAATTAACCTTTTCTTGGCTAGAGCTCATCTATGTAATAGATGCGCCCTCTTGTGGTCTTTATTAAGTAATGCCATAGTAAACCTGTGGCTGGAGTAATGGCTGGTGATACACAGCTCTTGTTCTAGTGGCACATGCCACCCTGGCACTGTTGTCCTACTGTAATGCAAAGATCATTTCTTTCCTCATTATTGGAATTTAGCAGTATCAGTTTAGTAGTAATAGAAGCAATATGGAAATCATTATTCCATGGTGAGAAACAGTTCATTTTTTATGATAAATGATAACAAAATGACAACTCTCACCTGTTCAAGGTCAGGAGCTGGCAACAGCTGAGCCAGTCGAAAGAGAAACTCCGAAAACAGCATCTGCAAGTCACTGTCATACTGAGGGCCATACTCAGCAGGGAAGACCTCCTTTGAAAAACAAAAACAGATGATGTAATGAAAACTATTTTACTGTATCACAAATACAAAACTCAAGAAAGGCCTCTCTGCTATTTTTCAGCCAATTAAAAACACTACCTATGATGTTGTATTTGCCTTTTTGCACAGACAAAATTACCACCTGCCAGATTCTGCAGCCAACTGAATGTGTGCAACTGACAGAACCGAGTTATATACAAATTATAACCTATTATGGCAAGTAACTTTTACACTTGAATTCTGTGCCACGCAAGTGTAGTTGACACAGCCTCACCAAGAAGAAGTCCCGCCTCTCTTCAGGATCTTTGAGCAGAGTCTGGATCAACTCAAGAAAGTTAACCATTACTTCCTCTCCTGATTCTTTCATCTGCAATATGGGCATAAAAATTAAAGATATTACAGAGTGACTACTGTATAAATGCATAAGTGGTTGATAAGCTTTTTTCCACAGCTAATAACAGCACATGTTTACAACAAACACGTATTCATCTAAGAGGCAGAAATATTGAAAAAATGGTTAATTATTGCGTGAGATGAAACAAACTAATCTAGACTGTACACACTTACATCCACCGGGGTGGGGTGTCGTGGTTTGATCTTCTCCAGATGAGACAAAATGAAGTCAGGTTCCACGAGCTGTTCACTTCGGCACAACTCTAGAATATACTGATGAGGAGAAAAAAACAAACATTGCATCAAAACAGTCATGTGTTCACAGTATAGCTCACATATCATTAGCTGCCTATAACATCTATCATTGCCTCCTTTTGACAAAAAAATAAATGCCTTGTGCTCTGCACTGGTACCCACCCTGGCTCTTAATCCCAGATTGAGTTGTGTCCTGTGCTTGTACATTAGCAGCTCTGGGATCATGTCCATCACCAAAGAGACATACTCTGCCACATTCCAGTAGTTCATGACATCTTGTTTCTTCAGAACCTGCCACATGGAGGCTGTCATAAGCTGGAAGGGTGGGACCAGGAGGCGCAGCGATGCCAGAGGTAAAGAGTCACCTGAAAAATAGAAGAGCACTCAGACTGAAAGGGGAATGCAGCTACCCATCTGTGCCAGTTATCCTAATTCAACTAGTCTGGTATGTTATCCGACTACATGGAGCAAAATCACATGTCAAGTTATGATCAGAGCATTGGACTGTAGGATGTTGGGTAGTCAAACTGGGACTGATACAGCTGTGTTCCCATTTATTCCTGAAGTCATTCTAGGACTAATGTGGTGAAATAATTTGATGTTGTTTTCATTTTTTTAAATTACACAATAAATGTTTATATACTAATTAACAACATACAAACGAATGTGAGGACGTAAATGTTACCACTACAGCTTTGTTGTCCATCTCCAATTCTTTCTCAGTGGGAGGATCCTGCTTGCAGAGTGCTTTTGTGCATTAGCTTTAGGAACAACGATGTGTTTTGAATGCAGCCTCGCGAGAAACGCTGAGTTTATGTTCAATAACAACAATGTTGCTCAAACCCGGTTAGCTACACTTTCGCCATGTTTGTACAGTCTGTACATACAGTACTCATATTCATAAGGTATATGCATGCAAAATGATTTCCAATGTATAAAAAAACACGTTACGGTATCTTTAATATCCAAAGATAAGCAACAACAAGTTAAGTTAATTTAGCTCTCTGAGCTAACTTAGGAGTACAGAAACTAATAAAAGTCAATGTTAGCTGAACTATCGTTTACTCAAAGTCTTCCCACAAATTTGATGCGAATGGTTCTTGTTTTCAAAGCGAACAAACCTTTGGAAAGCGCCGTAAAGTCACCCGAGTCCATCTTCTCACACCGGTGTTGCAGATTTGATTAGCTGTGTTTAACCTAGCTGCTGTTAGCCGGGCAGCTAGTAGCAGTTGACTAACGTTAGCATTAGCTAATAGTTAGAAGATGACAAAGAGGGTGCTGAGGATGCTATCCAACTAAAACTGCCAAACGTCTCCTCTAAATAAGACAAACACTCAAATTAAACGTATTAATAATCAAAACAAACAGTTATATTACATGGTGCAACTGATTTGTTGTCAGAAGCCTCTTCTTCTCTATTTATATTTTACAGCAGATAATGTTTTTCTTGTTGTTACCGCCACCTGCTGGAGGGTCTTTGCCCTTTGGTTCCACAAAAAGAAACAATAATGTCTAGTCAGACGAACTTTTCTCCTGAGTCTACTTTGTGACAGAAAATAAAGTTATCTTATCTCTCATATAAAAACAACTAGATGATACATATAAAAAACTACTATTTTCAGGTGTGTTTTGTGTCTTCTGTGTTTTTACTTTCTTCAGTGGTTTCATAGAGTTTATTCATTTATTCATTCTTTTTTTTTCTTCTTCTTCTTCTTCTTCTTCTTATTATTATTATTATTATTATTCACACCTTGTTTTTCATTCATTTTCTGTTTAAAAGCTTTTAGGCGTGTGTGTTTTCAAATTATTATAAAATGAGAATTATTTTGATTCATGGACTCAACTCAACTTCTGTCTTAAAAATTTTCTCTTGTTGAGGGTTACATTGTGCCAATACCCACTGCCCCCCCAGCCCTGATCAGGACCGGTCGGCTCGTATTAACCCTCAGTCTCATGGATCTCCCTCAGCGCGGCTCCTCAGCTCTGGAGCGGCTGTCCTTCAACAACACCGCCCTGACCCGGCTGCCGGTGGAGGACTCGGAGCAGCCCGGGGCCCGGACGGTCCCGGCGGCATGTTTCTCCAGGATCCGGGCTCTGCAGCCCCTGCTCCGGCCGGTCCTGGTGGCCCAGTCGGAGCCAGCTCTGGCCCTACTCGGCCTGAGTGAGCGGGATGTGTGCGGTGATCCTCTGGGCCCGGAGTATGTGAGCGGCTCCAGGCTGCTGCCGGGCTCCGAGCCGGCCGCGCACTGCTACTGCGGCCACCAGTTCGGCCTGTTCGCCGGGCAGCTGGGGGACGGAGCCGTGATGTACCTGGGGGAGGTGGAGGCGGCCAACCAGGAGCGGTGGGAGAGTCAGGTGAAAGGTGCAGGTGTTACACCTTATTCCAGGTAATTTTTACTGTGTATGTTGACAGGCCATCATTCATACAGCTCACTTTTCAGGACACATTTGAAGCAGTTTAACCATCATATATTAAAGATCCAGGACAAAGTTATAGGTTTGGGACTAAATGATGCTGAAGGAAGTTTAGACAATTTCAGCTGGTGACACAGTCTTTCATAAACCCTGCTAACCAGAGGCATGTGAATGCATTAACACAAGGAGAGCTGCTTATGAGCTTAACTGCCTGGCACACATCAAACCTATCCCCCATTGCTCCACAACTGCGTGCTCAGTAGAACCAGAGCACATGTTGTTCCCACAGCTGATTAATGAAATGCATGTTGGAGACAGTTTCTTGTTCTTGTCTACAATCATAATCTCTCATTTAAACTCTACTGTTAGCTGTCAGTGGTGGATTTTGGGCCACAGTAACTGGCACAGAAAAATCTAGAAACTTGACTTGGAGGTAAGATTTTTTTTTCCATACATTGCTCATCAAGCAAACTCCATCCACTGAGGAAGAGAGATGTGAGATGTGGTTGAAAGCTAAAGAAAAAGGTAGTAAGT
Source organism: Holacanthus passer (assembly GCA_025331565.1). NCBI lineage: Eukaryota > Metazoa > Chordata > Actinopteri > Pomacanthidae > Holacanthus > Holacanthus passer. The sequence continues at coordinate 4,355,123 of JAFREQ010000039.1, forward strand.
AGACCTTGAGGAAGTAATTCCCATGCATTCAGTTGATGGCCCAGATAAGAACAAACAGCGTCATATAAATAAGGTGTTGGATCTTATTCTTTGTGATTTAGTTTGTCTGTCATACCACAAGAATGCATTTGTGTTATACTGTTAATTCACTGAAAGTAGACTCAGTAGACCTAAGTTTCTAGTTTGACTACCACTTTTTGATCACTCAAACAGACAGACATGATCTATTTTTAAATACCAGCAACATGTTCATTAGAAAACATAGCAGCATTTAAAACGATGATCTAATCTTTCTCATTGTTCATAACATTTTGAATTTTTTGCTCAAAGTTAAACCACTGTAAATGTACTACATATCCATTCATTTTGAATGGAATAGTTAAATTAACTCAAAACTATGCATGTCATATTTTGTAACAGAAGATTCACAACACATTCAACATATTAATCAGAGTTGAATATCAAACAATCAGTTTGCTATTTCCTCAGAGATGGCGATGGCAGGAAGGTTTTTCGCTCCAGCATCAGAGAGTTCCTGTGCAGCGAGGCCATGGCAGCCCTGGGGATACCCAGCACCCGTGCAGCCTCCCTCGTGACCTCTGACCTCTACGTCAACAGAGATCCACTTAACAGAGGCAGGCGCATTCCCGAGCGCTGTTCAGTCATCCTGCGTCTCGCCCCTTCCTTCATCAGGTAGGAAACAGTGTCTTCAGAATTTTATCAGCCCACAATAAACTTTGGACATAGTTGTGAAATATGGACATTTTATTATGTCTCTCTTACCTTTGTTGTAGGTTTGGGTCTTTTGAGATCTTTCTGGGCCGAGATGATTTCTCAGGCCTGCAGGGTCCCAGTGCGGGACGGCATGACATTCGCACTCAGCTGCTGGATTATGTCATCGAGTCTTTTTATCCCTGCATCCAGCAGACTTATACTAACCGGAAAGACAGGAATATGGCTTTCTTCAGAGAGGTGCGTGTCATAAGCTCAGTGCTAATAATGGCAAATAGCCTAGGACCAAGTCTCCCATTAGACTGGTTCATATCATGCTGGCATTTTAGTCTTTTGAACATCAGATTTGACTTGTTTATCCCCAGGTGATGAAGCGAACTGCTAAGCTGGTGGCCCAGTGGCAGTGTGTTGGTTTTTGCCATGGCGTCCTTAACACAGACAACATGAGCATCTTGGGTCTTACTCTGGATTATGGCCCCTTTGGTTTCATGGACAGGTAGGCTGCTGAAAGTGGAATTGTCACTTGCACAGAGATGTCATTATCTGTATCTGTATTTGTATCTTTTCAACCAACAAAAATTATGTGAATGCAGCCAAAGTACACACTTCATCCTGTCTCTTTATACATCCGTGACACAGACAGAGAGCAGAGCAGAGAGACGGAGACAGCAATGTAACCTGGCCACTGGCATTTTTATCTTGTGGTCATCCGCAATGAGATGAATTGATTTTAAGAAACATAAGTTGCTGATGCAGACATATCAATCATGGAGCTGACTGTTATTCCCCCAAATCATAATGAGCAAGTTGGGCTTAAAGAAATATCTGCTTCAATCACATTATCTGTGCTTTCCTGAATAACACATTCAGGTTCAGGTACATCCCTAGTCTGCGCTTATTTATATGAATGCGAGTGTCTTCTTTGCTTTCTGTGTCAGATTTGATCCAGATTTCGTTTGCAACGCCTCGGACAAAAGAGGACGCTACTCATACCAAGCTCAGCCGTCTGTGTGCCGCTGGAACCTGGCTCGCCTGGCAGAGGCGCTGGGCTCTGAGCTGGATGCAGCTCAGGTGGGGGCCGTCCTGGATGAATTCACACCCACATACGAAGCCTTCTACCTGGGTATCATGAGGAAAAAGCTGGGCCTTGTGAGAAAAGAAGAGGCAGAGGACTGCGAGCTCATATCAGACCTGCTGCGCCTCATGCACAACACTGGTACAAGGACTTGTTGGACGTGTCAGAAAACTTTGATTAGAAAGATTGATGACACATTTCACATTTTGGTGTTGCTTCCAGGCGCAGATTTCACCAACACCTTCCGCCTGCTGAGCCGTGTCCCCTGGCCTGAAGAGGGCGACAGTGAGAGGGCCACAGTGGGGCCTGTAGTGGACCTCATCCTAGAGCAGTGTGCCTCTATTGAGGAGCTAAAGGTGGCTAGTAAGCCAACTATGGAGGACCGGTGAGGGAGTGTATGGTGGTTGGATACATGCATGCCTGTATAATGAGAACATAAAGTCTCCAGCTGCTCCACCATATACTCCTCATATACTCATAGTTAATGTGTATTTAGTCCTACCTGAGCAGAGCATTGGTTTCAAATTACTAAATCATCCAATTTCTTTTTCCTTTATATGCAAGCATTTTGGAGAAAAATCTTTCCAAGACAATTTGTAAGTTCAATGCGTGATTTGTAGCATTTAGTAGGATTCATGTTGAGACATGGAACATCCTGTAGGGCTAGAGCGAAATTTGTAGTCAACATCGAGCATATTTCTTTTCCCCACTTACCTCCAGCTTTTTCTGCATTTTTAGTGAATTGGCAATGATCCTGTCCATGGCACAAACCAACCCGGTCATGTTTGGGATGGTGGCAGACACGCCAGGTGTGTCCCAGCAACTGGAACAGATGGGGCGGCTAAAGGAGCTGCTCGAGACAGATCAGGATGAGCTTAAGAAGAAACAGCACGATGACTGGGTTCGCTGGGTTAGCCGATACAGGTAAGAAAAAAGTAGGACTCTGCATTTCTATGGAGTGTTATATCATCTTTCAGCTGTTTTGGTTTTACTGTCCACAACTTTAGTGATGCCAATTAAATAAAAATTTAATATATTGTATGACTTATTGTATGGTTAGTATAAAGTATATTAGTACATATACATCTGCCCACTTATGAAAATGTTTCAGTTTTAAATAGTTATATATATGATATTGACATATATGCCACAGAGAAGAGCAATGCCTGTTTCATATATATGTGCAATTGGTGTATGTCACATCTTTGCAAAATTCATATATAAAAGTGTAGTTGATTAAAATATTTGACAAATACATAAAACTGACACTATTTCAATGCATTTGATAAATATATTGATATTATATTCCATGTATTTCCATATATGACGTCGTTTGAATTTTGAATATTGATATATATGGCATTCCAATATATTTCATATATGTTATTCCAGCATATGTACATATATTACATGACATTTTCATAAATGGACAAATATTTGATTTCTGAATGAGATAAATCAGCAAATTTTCTTGTCTCTTTGAAACAATTTCTATTCACTGAAATGCCAGGAAGCGTTTAGCCAGGGAGTGCGACAGCACAAGAGACTTGTCTTTCCTCAAAAAGGAGAGGCTCAGTGTGATGAACAGCACCAACCCCCGTGTCGTCCTTCGTAACTACATTGCCCAGAATGCAATTCAGGCTGCAGAAAAGGGAGATTTCTCTGAGGTAAGGAGACCTGTACTATTTTTTCTTTCTTTGTCGAAGCTCCACTGGGACATCTAGATCCATTAAAGCTGGTCTGAAAGGCAACATGGAGTTCACAAGTGTATTTGCCGCTGTAATGGACTGAATTGCCTCAGCGGAGTTTGTTAAGAGCTAAGATGTTTTTGTATTCTCATGAGCTTTGTTTGACTCAAACATTAATTGTAGTCATATTATCTGTACTTTGTCCTGCAGGTCAACAGGGTCCTCAAAGTTCTGGAGAAACCATATTCTGATGCATTTGATGGACCTAATGCAGATGAACTTACTGGGGACTATGACAGGAAACCTCCTGCCTGGGCACAAAGAATTTGTATCACCTGATCCTCGTAGAGCCTCCCAGACAGGTGAAGGAGAGAGGTCTGTAGCAGCTGGTGGACTACATGGACTTCAGTTTTCAAAGCAAACTACTGTTGCTGCTGTTGCTGCTCTTCACTTCCACCTCAGACTTTCCTTCCTGCTTCCTGAAGGGAGGTTTTTATGTTACCCAGTGTGTTCCACTGTTCATCAGCATGGTCATAGTTCAATGTTTGTGTGATCATAATGCTTTAATTGCAGTGTTTCCAGTACTACAAGTAATATATCACAGTCAAAATTTGATAAATAACCAGGTACAAATATATTTGTTTATGCTATTGAAGATCCATACAAGTGATCAGTGAATATGCTAATGAAGTATGATGGCTCAGATGACCAGTCACACAGTGACCTGTCTGAGTCTGAAACAGCAGGAACACACTGAAATCAATTATTTACATTTATTGTCACAAATATGTTTACCATTAGTTTCTAAAAACTACTGTAGTTAGAATACAATTGAATGATTGTTAGTATTTTGTTTCAAATTTTGAAATAAAAGATCATTTGTTTATCATTAAGTGTGTTCATTAACTGTAATGGTTTATATGGGGTCCTACATGAAAACATTTTTTTAACATTTTCTTTTGTATGAGCATATGTGGATGTGTTCTTCAATTTCCAATCTTTATCTTATTCTGTCCTGAATGTTTAATGTTACACAGCAGTGTCATAGGTGAACAGTCTCCCGTGGGCCAAACCCAGCCCTCAAGCAAAAGTGTTTCTTCCATGTCAAAGGTTTACACTTCCACAGCATCAAATCTGTTACATTATTTTTCGCAAATCTACTGTAGATAATCATGTAAAGATAAGGCTCATGTAAATCTCAATAAATATGTCCTTGTAACCTTTAATACTGCCCCCACAGGAAACATGCAAACCTTGTCCTGCAGCAGACTGTAAGAACAGTCCATGGTGCACACAAATAAATAATATGACCCACTTCAGTGAAATTAAACAAGCATCCCGTGAATTCAATCATTGCCCCCAACACCCGAAGAACAACACTGAAAAAACTGGCTCATGGCTGAACCTAATCACTGATTCGCCTTTGTTTAACATAGTGTTTTACTGTATTGATGATGGATTTCTTTAAAAATCATTTATCCACTGTAATAGGAGAGAGATCTTATCTGATCCAACATTTACTAGTGTTTTTATATTATATAATTTTGCTAATTGATATTATGGCACTTGAGCTGACTTATACACACAGAGTGGACTAGTTGAAGCAAAATGCCCACTGTCCAGCACTTATCACTTATTGCTTTTATAAATTTTTTATTGCATGCTATTGTTGAGCCCACGGTGCTAGTAAGCTGTCTTTTGTGTTCTCTCATGGTTCTTTTTCTAATCTGTGAAACCATTTCAAAGAGGTTCTTAGGAAGTACGCAGGTGTTTTTAGGAGGTGGCATTCTTCCTATTTCAGTTCCTTTCTCGTCACCAAGACAATAATCTTACTGAAGATATGACACAGGGTGAAACTATTTATGTTGTATAATTAACTACCCAGTGTCTCTCAACCTCACCAGTTCCTTCACTGTTATCCTTTGCCCCCTATCATCCACTTGACTGGACTGACTCAACTTGTTTCATCATGTATGGCATGTAAACAAATGCACCCTTATCGAAAGCTGACAAGAGGGGCGGGAACAATGCGTTTACTGTAAAACAGGGTTGTTTAGTATGTGCAGTGGCGGTGCTGTCTGTGCTGACTGCATGTTTTTAAGTCTTCAACAAGCTCAGGAGGAACTGAGGCATGAGAGGACGGCAGCTAGACCCGCCTACCTCACCACAGAACTGAAAGTGTTGCTTCATTTCAACCTTGCTTCTGCCAGAGGATGGACACAAAACAACAGGACTGGTTGATCGCATGACCAGCTCAGAGAACAGATATGGCTCGTGTCCCAGAGCTGCTCTTGGCCACATTGGAGGAGCTGGTTGACGAACAGCTGAGGAAATTCCACTGGTTCCTTTACAGTAATGTACTCGAAGGATTCCCTCATATTCCAAAGTCACGGGTCAATGGGGTGGACAGGCCGGGCACTGTGGATCTTTTGGTGCAGACATATCTCTATGATGGTGCTGTTACAGTCACAGTGGACATACTGATGAGGATGGACCTCAGGCAATTGGCTGAAACACTAAAGAAGAATTATGGTGAAGGTTGAACCTCTTTAAAAAGTAAAAATTTGACTGTTTTGTTTGTAAGAAAAAAATAGCTTGGCCATTTAACAGCTATCTCTTCTGTTTATTTCTTTATTAGCGCCAAACAATCAAGTAGGCAAAGGTGAGTAGATAACAAGATACGCACAGTCATGTTAACAAGTTCAAAGTCATATATCCATGTACAGACACACAATTAAAGGTTGAACAGTAAAAATCTTGAAAGTTTTTTTTATTTATTCTTTGAACAGAACTTGACCACAATGCAATCCGAGAAAAACTCAAATCCACCCTAAGGGAAAAGTACCAAAATATTTACGAGGGTAATGCAGAAGAAGGAGAAACCATCTATCTCAACAAAATCTACACCGAGCTGCATGTGATCGACGGAGCCTGGGGAGGCTTCATTGAGGAGCATGAGGTCAGACAGCAGAGGACCAACCATGTAATGACAGAGGAGACCACCATCAAAGCTAGTGACATTTTCAAAACCTTGCCCAACCAAGAGAAGCGAATCCGAACTGTGCTTACCCAGGGTATACCTGGAGTGGGTAAAACTGTTTGTGTGCAGAAGTTTACCCTGAGCTGGGCAGAAGGAGAGGAAAATCAGGACATCACCTTTCTCTTCCCACTTCCTTTCCGTGAAATGAATCCCAACATAGGTGAGAAAGACTACAGTCTGATGCAGCTGCTCCATCAGTTCTTCCCTGAGATGAAACCTCTTGAGACACTGGGCACAGGATGCAAAGTCCTCTTTATCTTTGATGGCCTGGACGAGACTCTCCTCCCCTTGAATTTCAAGCACAACAAGGTCTTGAGAGATGAGACAGAGCCAGCATCACTTGATGTCCTGATCACAAACCTCATCACAGGAGATCTGTTCAGCAACGGTCTCGTCTGGATCACATCCAGACCTGCAGCAGCTAGCCGGATCCCTCGAAAGCACATCCACCAGTGGACGGAGGTGAAAGGTTTCGCTAATGAACAGAGGGAGGAATACTTTAAGAGACGTTTGTGTGATGATGACCTTGCCATCAGGATCATCAACCATGTGAAGTCATCAAGAAGCCTCTACATCATGTGTCAAATACCAGTTTTCTGCTGGATCACAGTTACTGTAATGAAGAAAATGTTGCGCAACAATGTGACAGGAGTCATGCCCAACACCCTGACCGAGATGTATGCGTATCTTCTTCTCTGCCAGACAGACCGGATGATAGAAGGGCACTACCCTATGGAAAGCAAAAATGTTGTTTTGAAACTAGCAGAGCTGGCATTCCGTCAATTGGAGAAAGGCAAGCTGATCTTCTATGAGGCTGACTTGAAAGAATGTGGCATGGATGTTAGAGAGGCGACAGTCTACTCAGGAGTTTGCACAGAGGTCTTTGTGATGGAGGGCAGAAGAAGGAGAGAAGTTTTTAGCTTTGTACATTTAACCATCCAGGAGTTTCTGGCAGCTGTGTATGCCCATCACTCCTACATGCAAAGAAAGGAAAATGTTCTTCTTGGATACCTGAAAAGGATGTCTACAAGATGGCTCCCCAAGTCTGTGTTCAGTTTTCACAAGACTGCCATAGAAAAAGCCTTGGAGAGTGAAGATGGCCGCTGGGACCTCTTCCTTCGCTTTCTTATGGGACTGTCACTGAGGTCGAACCAGGAGCTCCTGGGTAGAATACTGCATTTGGAGGCAAAAGGAGAGGAGGATGTAGCAAGAACCATCCAGTTTATTAAGGAGAAAATAAAAGAGGAACCAGAGGCCAAGCTCAATCTGTTTCACTGCCTCAGTGAGCTCAAAGAGGAGTCTTTGGTGCAGGAGATCCAGAGCTTTGTGAGTTCTGGGAAACTGGCAGCTGAGAAGCTGTCTCCAGTCCAGTGGTCAGCTCTCACATTTGAACTGATGACATCGGAGGCAACAGAGGAGGAGTTCGACTTGAAGAAGTATATAAGATCGGAAGAAGGGGTAGTGAAGCTGCTGACCGTCATTACTTCCTCCACACGTGCTCTGTGAGTTCACCCACATGACATAGTATTCCTCTTGTTGGTTTTAGTTGCTCTCTAAGCCACAAACAAATTCAATTTCTGATGCTGCAGCTATTGTGTGAACTTGGCCTGAGCACTTTCTAATCTTGTAATGAAAGAAAGATCAACAGTCAGACATGTGTTGTTTTTTGTCATTTTCAAGGCTAAATCACTGCAAGCTCACTGAGAACTGCTGTGAAGTTTTGGCCTCTGCGCTGGACTCAACCTCTTCTCGTTTGACAGAGCTGGACCTGAGTGACAACAGCCTGAAGGATTCAGGGGTGAAGCTGCTTTGTGTTGGATTTGGGAGTCCACATTGTAAACTAAAGAATTTAAGGTCTGTAACAATTGTCAGCGGTCCTGGCAAATGCAACCCTGCAAACAGCAGCAACTATTTCTTGTGTTTGAAAGACTTTAGGTTTTCTACTTTTTGCTGACATTTTTGCCACTGAATTACATAAGCATACGGTTTTAAGCTAAAATCACTTTCTATTCCCTTTTTTTAGATTGCAGAACTGTAAACTGAAAGGAGATTGTTGTGAAGTACTGGCTGTTGTTCTCAGCTCAGAGTCTACCCAACTCAAAGAACTGGACCTGAGCGCTAATGACTTCCAGCAAGCAGGATTGAAGGCTCTGTGCGGAGGACTGTGCAGCCACCATTGCAAAGTAGAAACACTGAGGTTAGACCTTCTTCTTACTGACAAATTAAAATCACTTTTTTGCATTTAAATGTAATCACAATTAATGTTTTTATGGAAAAACAATCCCTGTTGTTTTGGTGAATACTCTTGCAGGTTGAATCGGTGCAAGCTGAAGGAGAATTGCTGCGCAGATTTGGCTACAGTTTTGAGTTCAGGCACATCTCGCCTGAAAACTCTTGACCTGAGCAACAACAGTCTGAAGGATTCTGGTGTATCCCTGCTTACTGCTGGACTGAGGAGTCCACACTGTAGACTGGAGAGGTTAAGGTCAGTACAAACCTCATAGGTCCTCCAGTGCAATAGGGATCTTGCACATAACGTTTGAATTTGATGCTGAGCTCTGATTTTGTGATTTCTTTTGTATTAGAATACTTGGTGAATTATTATTATAGGATGAATTAATCAAATACTGACCTCTGAGGGGCAGAAGAATTCTACAACAAGCAATTGGCACAAAACATAATATTTACTGGCCTTTCAGCTCTATTTTGTCTCCACCAACTCCTGAGAAAACTACCTACTGTACGGTACTTTTAGTGTGAACTGATCATGTGTTTACCATCACTATGTCACATGTGGTGAGCTGTACCTTCATATGAAATGTTCTTCTGTCTGTCAGGCTCAGCTGGTGTGGCCTCACGCAGAAATGCTGCAATCACATTGGCTCAGCTCTCAGCTCCGACTCCCCCCACCTCAGTGAGCTGGACCTGAGTGGAAACAACCTGCAGGGTCCAGACATAAACCTGCTATGTGCTGGACTGAGAAGTCCACACTGTAAACTCGAGATGTTAAGGTCAGATCATACAGATTCAGTGGACACAACACTACATGCACTTTCAATTTGGACATGACATTTTCAATAAAATACATATCAGTTCAACTCTGGTACAGTTTGGGTCATTTTAATCTTTGTTGGGTACCACCTCATAATACAGCATTAAACTGACTTGAACAAAACATATTCTCACTTGCAGGTTAAATGAGTGCAATCTCCAGAAATGCTGTGCTGATCTGGCCTCAGTGCTCAGCTCTGACGCATCTCACCTGAAGCAGCTTGATCTGAGCGGAAATGACCTGCAGGACCCGGAAGTGAGGCTGCTCGCTGCCGGACTCGCAAGTACAGACTGCACACTGGAGACATTAAGGTAAGATAGCTTTACATTCAAACATTATGTTTACTTGCAATCAAGTAATAACAATACAAAAATGAAGGGCCAGAGAGTTTCGGTATTATTTTTGGAAGATCTTTATCTTTTCATAACATGAAAAGGCAAATATTGTGGTTTTGCATGAAATGTGAGTACCCTGCCTCCACACAGCTTGTCATTCTGCGGAGTCACAGAGAAAGGCTGCTCTTATGTGGCTTCAGCGCTGAGCTCCAATCCTTCTTACCTGAGGCAGCTGGACCTCAGCTACAACTACCTGCAGGACTCTGGAGTCAAGCTGATCTCTCTTCATTTGAGCAACACACTCTGTAAACTGGAAAAATTAAGGTAAAACAGTCTGAGTAATATAGAAGGAAAATAGAAGAAAGTGAAAAGCTAAATTTGTATTATATCACATGCCTTGTTAAGCTGGGATTTCCTTCCTATGCGACATGTCTTGTGGTTTAAAGTTTCACTTAATGATCAAGTTCCCTTTATAGTGCTGTTTATTGCCATGCAGTCATCTGACAAAGTTTGTTTCAGAGCAGAGTGACATGTGCTGCACACATGATAAACTGCAGGAAACAGAAATCAAGATTATACATACAGAGGAAATTAGGTTCAACATGTTCACATGCTCCACAGCACATACAATAGAGTCAGATTTCACATAAATATATATTACATGTATAGTGTGGTTAAAAAAATATAACACATTAGAAAACATCATAATTTGTCTATTAATGATAATATTTGTATATATTCCCTCCTGACTACAGTGTGGACCATAACGCAGAGTGCTACTTGAAATCAACACTGAAAAACTGTAAGTGACTGTTTATTCTACTTATATTATTTTCATTCACTTACAATTTAATCAAACAGCAACAATCTGTAATGTGGGCAGAGGATTCACAAAAGCTTTTTTGTTTTTGGCAGGTGCACGCAAAAGATCAGGCTCTGTACCTGTAATGTAATAGAATGAATAATAGAATCTTAGTAACTAGACTCTTTTAAGTGGAACATTTTTAATCAAATAAATGATTCTGATTATTAACATTAACGTCATATATATATATATATATATGTATATGTGTATGTATGTATGTATGATTTCTCTGTTTCAGCATTCAGTTTTGATTGTCTGCATATATACAGGGGTGCATAAAACTGGTAGGCAGGTCCAAAAATCAGAACATCAGTTGTTTCAAAATGCACCTTTTTGTACCAAGCAGCAACCGCCATCGGTCATCAAAACACATTTCTTTTCAACACATTTGACCAAATGAAATAATCTACTGTGAGTTATTGACTAAAAACAACTGACATCAAGTAGACACTGTGGTGTTCCATCACCTGCAAAGAACTGTCTAATCAGACCTGAGCAGAAGAACAGATCTCGTCTGTCATACTCATCTCTCAGCCCTGATGCACATTCCCAAAGATGACCACATTTGACCCAAAGCCAGCTGTTGACCTGTTGATGGAGACAGCCGATCGGAGGCTCCACCAGTGAGTGTGAGGTGCATCTTCATCATCTACCATGCAGGAAGCTGAAGTGGACGGCAGTTAGGGAGATACTGAGGAGTAAAGAGATGAAGATACCAAAGTACCAAACGCTATCTCCTGGTACTCACCTGAGTACCTGACAAAAAAGGTTATGTGCACCCCTGCCAACAGATGGCAGGATAGAGATTTAATTAAAACTGACAATTGCGAGATTCCAATGTGGTTTTCTTGAATTCTTTCTTTCTGTCTATCTGCCTACCTGTCTGTCATCCTGTCTGTCTATTTGTTTATATTAGACATAGGTCAGTCTTGGACAAAGTGGGCAAGTGCCCCGTGATCCCAGACCCTCAGGAGCTCCTGGAAGCTCTGGGACGACTGCGTGGCAATTTGTGAAATGTACCACCAAAGCTTATTAAAATCAAAATGACAGAACTCTTAATGCATCACCTGTATTATTATTGATAATGTTGTTCATTTCAGTTTATATTGTGCTTACATGGGGCATTTCACTCAACAGAAAACCTCTTGATTTTTTTGAAAAAAAATGATGAATGAAAAAACAACACTGAAATGTCTATATCTGTGTTTTGTACAGATGCATGTGAATTGACGTTGGACCCAAACACAGCCTCCAAGTCTCTCTTTCTGTACAACAGTGGAAAGCAGGTGACGTGGGTCAGGGAGCGACAGCAGTACCCAGATCACCCTGAGAGGTTTGAGAGTGTCTCCCAGGTGCTGTGTCACCAAGGCCTCACCCAACGCCACTACTGGGAGGTGGAGTGGCGAGGGCGGTGGGTGGACGTCGCCGTGGCTGTGAGGGGGATCCGTCGGAGGGCGAGCTATCACCTCTGTGGGTTTGGCTCCACAGACCAGTCCTGGAGCCTGTACTGCTCCAAGGATCACTACAGCGCTCAGCATGACCAGCAGTCTATGGAGATCCCAGCACCTGCGTCTGGCTCTCACAGGATTGGAGTGTACCTGGACTGGCCAGGTGGCACCCTGTCCTTCTACAGTATCTCCTCTGGGACCCTCAGCCACCTTCACACGTTCTACAGCATCTTCACCGAGCCCCTTTACCCCGGGTTTGGGATGGAGGACGATGATTGCTCTGTAACTATTTGTAAAGTGGAGGGTTTGCCACAACTCATTTCTCGCTCAGCAAGTGCAGAAAGGATTGAGGAATTTTGAGTGCAGGTCAATACGGCAACATCAAAATTGAAGGAAATTGCATTTTTTTGTCATGGCTGGGGAATAACATGGAATCAATAAGAAACAGATTTAGGCTGTCAAAATTGTTGATTTTAAAATGATTTTATCAAAATCAAACTGTTTTGGTAAACAAAAAAAGGATAATGTGAATAGGTATCATCTTCCATTCAGAGATGTCTGTTAAAGCTTGATTAACTGTGAATTTATTAAAATTTATAATCCAACCTGCACAAAAATGCACCAAATTAGAACATGCTGACAAATGCAGAATTTCCGCTCAAGCTGTCTAACTTATGGATTTTAAGCTCTTTTTTGCAAATACAAAGACATGGACACTGCAAAAAATGATAATGTAAACTGAATAATGTGAAAACTCCCTTTTTTTTCATTAAAAAGGCTTCAACTGTAAACTCTCATGTTGCCATATTCATGATCTTTAGCAGATTAGAATACAAACCTTGTTCAACTTTTTTTTTAATAGTTGGAACATAACTGTGGAAATGTACCCAAATACTGCTCATCTACATTTACATTGATTACTTGAACTGGTGAAATATTTAAGTGTCTCTCAAAACTGTAATGTCTTGTCCATAAAACAGAGACTAGGACATGCCCTTGTCATTTTTTGCAGTTTTATCACTCTCCTTGGGTGTATCGTGTTTACTGTCCCTATTTCTCCATGCTTGCATGTGATAATTAGGATTAAAAACAAAGTGTGGGTGAGGCTCACGTGGAACACAAATGTCAGTACCAAATGTTATGGGAACCCACCCAATACTTGTCGAGATATTTCACTCAAAACCAGAAATGTCTGCCTCAATATGGCACTGGAGGAAAAGTCAGTGCATCACCGAAGACATTAGGATGCATCATCTTTGAACGACTGGACAAAATTTGGTGCCAATCCATCAGTCACATGACAAGATATTTCACCAGATGACTGATTACATTATATTAAGGGGATCACGAAAATCATTAGGAATCATCCTCCGAGCACCGTGATAATCTGTATTAAATGCTGTGACACAACATCCAAGAGCCATGGAGACATTTCACAACTTCAACCTCTTGATGATTGATTGATGAGTAAAAGTCACAGGAGTCAGCAAAGTCAGCAGGAGTCATACTTTGGGGAACATGAACGTCTGAACAAAAATTCAAAAGAGCTGTCCATTTTATTCTTTATTAGTTTGCCTGATTTCAAAAGAAGAAATTTCCTATCCTGTGTTTTTTCACAGACATGAGGACACGTGCCCGGTAGTGTCCCTTCAATCCAGGTATTGGCACTGTGTTGAGCTTTAACAACACAGTGGATATTTCTTGTTTGAGTTCAGCTTTGGAATGTTGTTTACTTTGAGAGGTGTAGCCGAATTGGAAATGTCAGAGAAACACGCCTGTGAACACTGCTGGGTATATTTTAGCAGCAGTCTTAATGTGTTGCAGTTATGAAAGTTGTGTGTCATACTTTGCAAAAAAAGAGCAAATTACGTCAGAGGAATATGGGAAGTCAGGTGGCTGGGTGTGTTGTTCAGACTCAGCCAGCAGTGACGGCATTTAAAAGGCCTTTGGGAAAAGGCGTAGCTTGTGTTGTGGAATTTGAGTCGGGATACAAGGTTCATCCAACACGCAGGTGAGTGCCCAGAGAAATGAATTATTGGCTAAAGCTGTTAGTATTTTACCCTTTAGTCTTGTGAAAGTGAAAGTCTGAAATGTCTGCTTTCTCTCGTTTGTAAGTCTCTCAGTTGTAACCTGCAGTTTTCATTGAAGTGAGTCCTCTTAAGAGTAGATTCAAAGATGGCATTTCTTTAAAAAATGTTTTCAAATATATTTATATTTTCTATTGAACGCTAACATGTCACTTTTCAACTCTGAAAATCAGGTCAAAATGAAGAGTCTGGCTGGGTGCTGCGGGCTCATCTTGGTATTTCTTTTCAGCTGCACAGAACAAGCTGAGGTAAACAACAACTACATAAACCTCTCGTCCTCTCTCCAGTGTCTTCCCACTCTATTTTCTTTCATGTGTTTCAGACAAGAACAATGTTTAATGTCTGTATTTGAGCTTATTTACTCACTTTCAAACTGTGCCTGTGGTATTTCTAGATACAACAGATAGCAGTTTCTGTTCGAGGTACAGTGCATGTTATTGTTACTTGCGGTATTCTTACAGTTTCATCTAATGCCCAAATTATAGACAGTACATATGTTGGTCATCATCTGGTTTTCTCTTGTCATGCTGACCTCAGGAACAGAATGCACACAGATTAAGGCTCTTCTACCACAAGCAAAGAGTGGCGTTTATGTGATCCAGCCTCCTGGAGTCAGGGCCCCATTTGAGGTATCGTAAAAGACTCTAAACCTGACATGTAATGTACAAAGTAATTCTTGCTTGTATTTGAACGCTTCCATTCTCGCATGGCACACATGCAGATTACAATGATACAGACTGCAGATTTCTGATGCATTTTTTTAAAATTAGGTCATTGATTTCAGACAGTGGTCGACAAAAGCAGGTTTCTCATTTCCATCCAGTGACTGTGTCAGTTTTGTAACCTGAAATGAATTCAACAAGCTTATCTAATTAAGTTCTACTTGTAGTGGAAAAACAAGAACCCTTTGCTTTTTATAGACACACAAAGGAAATTCATCTTCTGACACTGTGGCAGCTGAATTAAGCTATTAAACAATAGTACTGTGTGATAAATAAGAGCTAGGATAAATACCAGCATACACAACTTACAGTGAGGAAAGTATTAGTAGATGTAAAATTACACATGTAAAATCTACTTGGTCGAAGTCGATTATACCAAATCAAAACAAGATATGCTATGTTGTTATAAGTGTGATACTCAAGCTTAAAATGTTGTACTTTTCTGTTCTATAATGTTTTACTTAAATTATACGTATAACTGTAATTATACAAAATCAGTGCCATGACAGATTTTGGAAAGACAAAAAAATCAGGGCATGCGTGTCACTTGCTTGTTCAGCACATTATGTAATATTTCCCAAAGCCCTGTAGACATGACTCAGTCTTAAGGTCATGTGCAAAAAGCCTGGCAGGTGGTTTCTCTAACATACGTTTACTGAACTACCTGCTCAGGTGTACTGCGAGATGCGAGAGGATGGAGGCTGGACGGTGTTCCAGAGACGCAGTGGAGCGGCGGTTTCCTTCGACAGGAAATGGGCAGCATACAGAAATGGCTTCGGAAACCTGACAGGTAAGTACTTGTAAACACCTGTGTTTGCCGTGACTTGTTATAGAGAAATTAAAACCAGTTGTGTTTGCTGAGGGACGTGTGGCTAAATCTAATTTGTGATGACTGAGACATGCCTTATATAACACACAGTAAATATGAATATCCCAGCTGGATCTTTGTTAAATACAAAAGCATACAGGACATAAACGATTAAGGATGCAATTAACTGTTGAGGTAAAACATATTTTTCCTTATTGACATTATCACATGCTCTCCTCCAGAGAGTTGGTGTGAAGAGTCATGGGCCGACACGATCTAAAACTACATTAGTTTCTAAAACTAAATTAGATTATACTGTGAGGGAAAGCCTTATGTGGGCAAATGGCCACTTCAGAAATTGCAAGCTTGAACTTTCAGCTGTCCATGAATTCTTGCCTGGCTTAACCTGCAGGGGACCTACATACTGTCTGTTACTGTTACGGAGTAAAAGCACTTTGTCTTGGAGTTGTAGAAACATCCTTCTTATGGCTTTTCTTTGTGTTCTTTTCCTCAGAGGATCACTGGCTCGGTCTGAAGAAGGTTCTCTCTCTGACAAAGAACAGGGCCAAGAGGTGGATCATGAGGGTCGACCTGTGGGACCACGAAGGCGGCACTGCTTTTGCACAGTACAAAAACTTTAGATTGGGCTGTGAGAGAACAGGTTTCAAGCTGCGTGTTGGGAGATACAGAGGAAATGCAGGTAATGCAGGCTTTTTTCTTCGCCACCCAGTTTTCCCTTTGTTTTTTATAGATACACAAATGTTATCCCATTTATTTCACTTTCATTTATGCTGGTTGGAAATGTCTTTTTGCATTACTTGTGCACTCTTTCCACTGGTATTTGCACTTTTTCATTTTGAAATCAATGTGAATTAAAGCTGCTCAGTCCAGGTTTTTTTTTGAATGTCATCATCATCAAAATAATTGTGAAGTGTGAGCAGAAGAAAATGATGGAGGTTTTAGTTGTTACTTTGGAAACTACTTATCCTGGGTTCCACATTAAAACATGGCGTGTTAATTTAATCAGACTGCAGTAATATTGCAAGTGCTTACGGCTCTCCATACATTTCCCATAAAACCAGTTGCTTCCATTTGAATATATTTGCTCTTTACTATTTTCCTTTTACTATTTCTAACATCTGATGTTCGCAAAAAACTGACAGCTTTAGCTCTGTTTTCTCAGAAACAACGGCACATTCTTCCTGTTTTGCGGTGTAAAGAAATCCAGCAGCTTCAAATCCAGTCTTGACACATAAGTGTCGAGCAGCTAGAGGCTGACAGAAAGATTAATGATGCGATGATTTACACATGATGAAATGCTACACGTGGCAGCTTTGAAGTGAGACTGTGCAACTTTTGAAAGATGAAATAACGCACAGTATTTTCCACTTTCAAATAGAAAGTTTAATTTAGTCACCTTTCAATTTAATGCACTCAACAGCCTTACTCGGTCTGCCTGATTCCTGACTTTCTCCACAGGTGACGCTATCCGTGGTGCCTATCCGGGCGTTGACCAGAACGGCTTCGGCTTCAGCACCATCGACCGTGACAATGACGGCTGCGACCCTTGCATCTTTGGTGACATTGCTGAAAATCAGTGCAGCTTTTCAGAGGGAGGTGGTTGGTGGTACAGCCGCTGTGGCTCTGCCAGTCTGAATGGAGAATGGCATCCCGCGGGCAACCACATCGGCTGGGCATCAGGCCTCCACTGGTTGACCTGGAAAGGTCCTGCACCCTACTCTTTCAAGGCCACTAGAATGATGATCAAGTCTGTGTGAGAGGACCCACATTTAACTTTGTGCTGACTTATCTTGTTGCACAGCCTAACTGGCATTATATTTTAACATATTAATATTCCATATTCCATGTTTTTTAAAGGTAGATCTGTTTTTTTTTTTGTTTAATATTTTGTTTTAGACAGTGGTCGTACACTTTCACACACATTTATTTATGCCAGAAAAAGTGACTGCTAAGAAGAACACATGTAAAGTGGAAATTTATCAGAAAATTATGGACATTTGGTTTGTATCAGTGTTCTATGAGAATGTCACTGAGATAAAAGAGAGAGATCAAAAGCATTTCAGTTCAATTTACAGGAATCCCTAAAATTCTTGCATTCTTACAGTTGGTGGTTTGAAGTTTGAACAAACATGGAGATAACACACACAAGTAATGCAGGTGTGTTACTATTCACACATCCAAGGTTTACAACACTGTTCAAAGACAAACAGAGACAACTTGTGAGTGTTCAATACCTGGGAAATAATCTGCCTGGCAAATAATAAATATACCCATATAACATCCTATAAATAACATGTACGAGCTGATAACAAGCACAGATAGTGGACTGTCTTTAATTATTTACATCCTGCCTTACATGGTCCCTGTCCAAGTAAAATATTTACCAGTGATTACACACACAGTATTCTGTAAACTCATAGTCATGTGACATTTTCCAGCTTTGCAGATGACCACGGACTGCATGTATGCTCTTATGATTGTTGCATATTGGATTTTGGGATACTGAGGCCTGCAACTGACGCATAAGTTACACCACAGTCTGCAGAATTGAATTGACACAGCCAATTAATTTACTACTGACTTTTAGCTCTTACTGAACTATTATTGTGTTCAACACATCCATTTAATTAGAATCGTGTTGTAAACATAATTATGGTTCTTGTATGTTATTATCCCTGTTTTCTTCATCATATTTTTAATCATCTAATAAACATTTACTGAATGATTGCAGTACTAATTTGTATTTATTTATTCTTGTGTTTTACTATTGATCTGGATTCATTTAGCTACTTGTGTGGCTTTTCTTATTATTATATTATTTAGAATTTATTGATAATATTATTATATATAGGTTTAAGGAATTTATATATAATATGCTCATATTCTCCTAGAGTTTGATGAGAAGATCAGTACCACTTTTCACAACAGAAAGCTGGAGCCAACAGCCAATTAGCCAAGAAATGGGGAAAAGCTAGTTTTATCTCTGCACTAAAATATAAAAAACAGACAACCAGCAGAGACTCCAGGAAGTCACTGTGCCCCAACCCATAAAGAAACACCTTCAGTTTATCAGAAAAATTCAAATTCAAAATTTGGTTTTCATTGGACAGAAAGGGTATGAAAATATGTTTCTAAAGTACCTAGTAACTAAAGCTGTTTGACAAATGTAATGGAGTAAAAGGTACAAGATATGCTTCTGATATGTAGTGGAGTAAAACTATAAACTTGAAACATAAATACAAGTACCTTTAATTTTTTTTTTACCTTAGTGCAGTACTTGAGTAAATGTACTTAGTTACATTCCCCCACTGTACTGAGTCAAACCAGCAGAGCACAGGTTGTCTCTTCGAAGTAGACAGCTACACGATGAGCCTCTTCAGATCCTACTCTATTGTAGTTAGAAATAATTTATAGATGGGCTTATTATACACTGGGCCTTTGTAAGTTTCATGGTAATATTACCTTCATCAGCTTCATCTGATTGTTCTTTGGTTAGTGTTTCCCTGCATGTCCTAGTGTGCTGCTTGAGAATCCCAAGACATGGGGCATGAAGTTGTATTTGTTGAGTGTGATCATTCAGCAGTGCTTATTGGTAATACTCAACCTCAGCAAACTGCTTTACATCATTTAAAAATAGATTAGAAAAATTGTAGTTAGTCGGTGCATTTGGTGAAAACACAGAAACAACTGGTAAACTCAGTGTGTGTCACACATCTAGCTGCCTTTTTGAGGGCATATGTAGGACAAGAGAACGTCAATCATATTCTTAATGATGGGAGGTTGTGGGTGGAGGCTGTGCGGCAGGTGGTGGGCCAGGGTCATTTCCCAGGCGTCCACCAACCGAACGTTCAGTCCTTCAAACATGGCTCTGAGCACCTTGTCACGCTGCATTGAGTACCAGTCGCTGTTGGTTAACGTCTCATAAAGTGTCAAAGCTTTGAGGTTGGCGGTTCGGATGACAACCAGCGTGCCTGGAGCCCTCTCCAGCAGCCGCACCACCGCCCTGCGGATGCTCTGCAGCCGCCAGATGTAGACCTCCATGGGGAAAGTGCTGAAGTGAGACCAGATGCCAAGAACTACGACAATGTTGGTGCCTCCGGCTAATCTATCTAGTTCGCTGGCAATGTAACGCAGCTCGTTGATTGGGATGCTGGCAAACCGAATAGGAGGGCCGTGGCAGCGGTACGTCACCAAGATGTTGTTTGCAACGTCCAAGGCGATGAAAGGTCCAACTTGCTTTGCGCTGTGCAGGTTGAACTCCTTAAGATCTAGAAATGTTACAGAGGGAACAGATTAAGCTTCAGTGTGAGCAAATTCAGAGGTGTTGCCAGAAATTCCTGTGGATCAGCTACCTGGCAGTGTTGCGCTGAGGTGTTCAAACCACTGCCTGATGGTCGAGTCTCCGTACAGGTGGACCATCTTGCCTTTCAGACACTCAGTCATGGCAGAGGAGGTGTTGAATTGTTGAACTTTGGTGCCACCTAGTGCTCGCCACACACCCTGGTAGTAATAGCCAGACAGTTCAGACTTCACATACCGACTTTCCACCTTTGGTTGACCTGAGAGGAAGATAAAGGATACACTTTACCGAAAACATCAAAAGGTCTCCCCCTAACCTCTCTGTGGCACTCAGTCCCAGGTCAATTTGTCACTAGTAGAGACGTAAATCTTTATAAATGTGTCACAAATACATGGTTGTTTTTTTTAAAGGCTCAGTATTTTCCTAAAACAGCTGGCCACTGTAGTTTTTTAGCATTACCCCAGTGGGAGTACATAATGCATTTGTTGGACTATTTTCGGTTGATTAATACGAATTTGGTGTACTGATGATCAGTAGTAAGTGCAATTACAATGGCCACATTCATTGTGATAAAGTAACATATCATTGAGAGCAATGGTGTGGCCCACTTTTTTTTTGAACAACAAAAACAATGGCATTAAGGAAAAAGCCATATCAGGCTTTGGCTGCACAGATAATGGCTTGGTGAATCAGTACTATCAGCCTTTAAAGTAATACTCTGTTCTGAGTGTCAATTTCTAGAAAAATCTCTCCACAGGAAAGCACAACCCAGAAGAAAGTGGTAAGTGTATTTTTCCATTCTTTGTTTCATTCATTTTCTTTTCATTGTTTGCAGCACATTAAGGTTTGAATTATTAATATAGACGGTGGTGGCAGTAGTCAGATTCGTGCTTTACCTTTCTTTTTTGGCAACACAGTGACATCGGCAGGTCCTGAGGCCTGAATGGAGACTTTCATGTTGACACCACTGGAGAAAATTACACATAATATAAATATCTCTTAGACACACTATAACATGAATACAAGAAAGGAGAACAAACACTTGAGAACATTTTATGAAGTTAACACTAGAACAATGTTTCTGAAAAGACCACATCTAAAACTAGAAGGGCACATGAAGAAAGACCTTCACCGAGGCCAATAGTCCCCACTTCTATGATATACAAATCTGCAAGTGCAACCACTATATACTTCCAAAACTATTAGAATCATATCAAAATATGGCTGTGCCTAGTTGGAGCGTCATCATCTCAAGGGAACATTTATTTTGTACATGTAAATTTAAAATATTTCAACATAACATTTGTGAAAAACAGAAATTCTGATTGCATAGCCACACCTTAGTTTGAGAAAAAAGAGCTGTTACAATTGTACCACTTTTCCTTTAGGGCTTCATAATGACTGCTCTCTGTATGAAGCCTGACTGACAACATTTGCAGGATACCCCAGAGAATTAATGGTATCTGCGAATATGGATTATGATATGAGGGCCATCTTATTTCTACAACTGGCTGTATTTTGTCTCTACTGAACTTTACTACCATCTACTGGATTTTAAGATGTATGGCATTTATTCTGCCAATTTCCCAAACTTGCAATGTTAACAAGAGAGAAAAAAAAATAGTCACAAATTTGCCCCATGATTTGGATCTGCTCCAAAATCTAATGCGTTCTTCCTTGGTCCGTGCGTTCCACTAGGCTTCATGAAAACCAGGGCAGTAATTTTTGTCTAATTCAACTGATAAACACTGTATGTACATATTTATTAGAAGTCACACAACAAGCCATTTCTGTTTGTGTTCCCTCACCTTTGAAAGAGCTTCTCTTCCCGAGCCTTGAGGTTTTGTTTGAATCCTCCCTTGGCGTGGTTGATCCTGACATTACAGCTCAGTAGCTTTGGCTTGTAGCAGAACCAAGGCTCGCCCGTATGGAGGTCGGTGTAGTTGCACAGCGGCTGCTGGGTTGGAGGCAAACACACATTGCAGGTTGTAGTTTGAGAGATTAGGCCTACGCGGAAGACGCTCTGGAAGTAAATCCTGTCTGGCTGTTCTCTGGTCAGCCTGCGCAGCACTGTGACAGCCTCACTAGGGTGAACCAGCGTCACCTGATAGGACAGAGAACCAGAGTTTTCAAGTGCAATCATTTTCTGCTAAAAACACCTATAGTGCAATCACATTTGACACGATCGTTTTTAGCATCACCTCAACCTGGGCGCTTCCCTCCCAGAGTAAAGAGAATACAGCCAAGTAGCTGCCATTGAGATGGTCCACCACTTGTCCAGCCACACCTGCACCAAGTGTCGGGTTGTGCAGCCGGGCAAGTAGGACGTCTCCACCAGACTTCTTGGGACGGCCCTGGAAATCGTACATTTTGACGATGACCTCCAGCTGATCTCCTACGTGCCACTGTCCTCCTCTCTTCCCCGGGAGAATGACGAAGGTGCTGTGGGCAGGATCGCTGGTCTGCTGTAGGGAAAGAGGAGCTGGCAAAACTGGAGTTTCAGGCCAAGTAATGGAGCTGAGTAGGACGCGTTCCTCCAGAGCATCCTCAAGGGACTGTGGTTTGAAGGAGCAGAAGGGACGATGCACGTCGGGGTCATTCAAAACTCTTGGGAAGTTGCTGGTCTTTACATTACGCTGAAATTGGCAGGGGGTCGAGAGAGAGATGGTGACAAAGATGCATCAAACGAGTAAAACAAAATGACGAAGAAAGATGATTTTTTTTTTCTGCCCCAAAGCACAAAACGCCTGAATAAATGAATGAATATTTTTGGAGGTTAGCTGCAGAAATTACCTCCTTTCCCAACTTTCCTCGCAGCCCTTGCTATGTTCTTAAAACTGACCCGTGGGGAAAAAAAGAGTTTGAAAATACTCAAACTGCTTTGCACAAGGCAAGAATCTGAATGTGAAATTTACATTCAAAAGTTTGGGGCAAATTTTTGGGGATATTTCACATCATTGCCACATAAGCACTTTAGATGCTGTTTGATGGAAGAAGATTTACATTTAGGTACACTGAATTGTGATGCATACACATTGGATAGAACCACACTAAATGTACAAAACTGAAGTCACATTGAGTTGTAAAAAAAATGTCAACGTGTATCTGTTGTAACTTGTGTCTACTAATAATTACAGTAGCAAACTAATGTACTTCTGTGTTTCTCTTCAAACAGATGTCAAAAGTGAAGGTAGAAATATAAAATGCTATCCACTGTGCATTTATGGCCGTAATGGCCGAAGTATTTGTTTACTCTCCAGAACAAAAAAAACCCAAATGTTTTCTCACTGAACCCCTGATTTACTTTCTTTAAAAGGATCATGTCAACAAATATTGTCAACAAATCTCATGACACACCAACAATGAACTGCATTACCTGTGTATCCAAAGCCTAATACACATATGGATTATTTCTAATAACCCATCATTGAGCCACACTGATGCACTGGAAGGCTTGTTCTTCAACATGGGCACTGTAGTTTTTTTTTTCTTTCTTTGAGTCAGTCCCACATGCCTGTCCTTGCAACACTATGCAAGCGAGGTAAACGGGGAATTGGACCCAAAATGCAGACACTAGAGGCAGAATAGGAGCTGTTCAATCTTTTATTTAACAAAATCCAAAGACTTACTAGTAATCAGGCGTGCAAGGGTCAAAACTGAATGAAGCACACTGAAACAGGCAAACAAATCTGGAGGGGGTGGGGAAAAAAATCTAAAGTCCAAAACAAGCAAAGTCCAGGCAAACGCAAGGCAGAACACGAGGAGTCACACTGGGGCTGGAAGGTTTGCAAGAGGCAAGGTTGAACTGGCAAGACAGGAAGTAAAGTCAACGAAGACACGAGGAAAATACTCCACCATACACAACCCTGAACTATGACAGTCCTGGTGCTGTGAACACTCACTAGAGAAGAAAATTTGGGTAACGTTTGCTTAAAACTACAGTGCCCAGCTGTTTTGGGGTATCACTTGGCCTTTTTAAAAATAATATATTTGTTAAGATGTCTGTCTTCAGTAGGAACAGATGGCAGTAACTTGGAACGCTCAGATGGTTTTTGTCTTGTCATGAGACAACATAGAATAATGCCAGCCTTATACTGCTGCTGTCAGCAAATCACAGTGCAGGATTATGAAGAAAAATCCTGCTTAACTTAAACATGTATTTATAATGAAGAATATTCCTGTTATACTGAGCCACCCTGCATTTGAAAACATTATCCTGAAATCAGATTAATATGAAATATTTTCACTAAAGTTCTCACCTCCGGGACGCCCATGTAATATAGCACAAAGATTAAGACAAACGCAGCCAGGAAGAGCAAGACGGCGAAGTACTTGGGACTTTTACAAGCTCTGACGTTCATGATTGGTGATCGGTCGTCATCTCCGGCTGCAGCAGAGCAGTGTGACGTGTTGGTCTAGTGCTGTATTAAAAAACAGGCAAAAAAAAGAAAAGAGAACTTGATTGTGAAATTCTATCTATACAAATGGCATGTCCGGTTTTCAGCCATTAGGAGTAAACTAAATCCAGTAGCCCAGGAAATTCTTTGATAGATGAACCGTCAACAGGGCCACAGCCAAAGACAGCAGCCTCTCTGCCCTTGCTGTTTAACATGACGATTCATTCCCAGAGACCCTGTCATGTACTGTTTGAAACACATTGTAAATATTTGCATATTTGTCTATATTTGCACAGTGTCTGTGTGTTTTGCAGAATACCAAGTAAAGGAGGAAAATAATAATTCACATTGAGTTTTTATTCAAGTGTGCAACACCCACATGGCCAAAATATTACAGGGGGCATTAAGCTCATTCTTGCCAATGGTTATTCATATGATCAATTTGATAAATATGTTAAGATCATGAACACCAATGATTAATTCTTATGATTCACCTTTCGATAACAAAGATGATTTCAAATCACTCCAATTTGCATTTTATAGTAATGGAAACTGGGTTTTTCACGTTTGAGTCACTATATGAAAATCCATAATTGGGACATAAGACAAAATTATATTTTGAGGAAAAAATTAAATGGGAACTGGCTCCATTTTAAAAAAAAAAAATTGACATTTTTAAAAAATCCTTGTTTATCTATTTCTGATTTTTGTTTCACAAGTACAGAAACTGTAGTGCTCATTTGGGGAAAATGTATTAAAGGATATATGGACATCTGAATGCCATTTTGTGCAGAAACAAAGAACTGAAAACATGAGGCAACACATATAGTACTCAGGTGTCATGTTTCAGGAGCAGCAGATTTTCTTCTGTACCACCATTAGGCCATTTTGGACTATAAAAGTTTTGGCAGCAAAAGTATTAAGCAGTATGTATTAGCAGCCAAATTTATTTTAAGTTTCAAAAATAAATGTACAGACAGAGAATTCTTCCATTTTAGTTAGATGTCACATGTGAATTCTGTCACAATGAAAAACATTCAGTTTTTTAACTTAATGTTTTATATACAATTATGATATAGTAAATGCATACATAAAAAGTATACATATAACAATGTGTACTGCACTCTAACAATAATAATAATACATAGGCATAACTTTGAAAAATGGAGGTAACAATTTGCATGCATCTTTTTAAGTAGTTCCAACTCTGGCATTATTGAGTAAATCCTGCAAGTCATTTATTGTCAGTCTAATCAAATTAGTTTAGTACAACCAACATGATTTGTTTTGACCTCTACAAGCTTAATTAAGTTCAACTAACTTAATAGCTCAAAGGTTGTGGTGATATTAAGTTGTCATTTTATTTCATTTAAGTTATTCTAACTTCTTTATTTTACTTTCATGCTACTTAAAAAATGATGTAACAATTTGCATTGACTTTTTTTGAGAATTATTAACTTAATTCATCTAAGTCAGAATAAATAACTCACAGTGACTATTTTATGGTCAAACTGTTTATTACAAACATTTAGTCAAACAGTTGGGGTTTTTTTTTTAATAACATTGAGCATTTTTTGTCCCACAATCTGCTCACAAAATAAACAAGCCAAACAATATTTGGACAAAAAATAGAGAAATAAAGAAATACAAAAGTAACAGTGCAAGTTGCAGATTTCAACCCACTGAAACCCTGGATCAGCCATCATGGTAGCTCTGGTGACGACAATCTTCATCCCTTTGTAAATGAGAGTTGCAGAGCTTACAGCTTGTTTAACATTTTACCGTACAGTAATGTCTATAACTTAAGATAAATGGCTTAATTTTGAGGCTCAAAACTAAAAGGTTCTGCTTGCAGAATTCAAGACTTTTATTGAACTTAATAGTTTTTACAACTCGCAGCAGTAATGGCAAACACTGAAATGAGAAAATGAAATCTTTTTAACCGCATTACTACACGTGTGATCTCCTATGAAACAAAACACAAATATAAACTAATTTTAGATCAAAATTAGCTTAACACACGTGTACCATTAAATTAATTTACATTTAGCACTGTGTGAAAATGTTTTTTATAATTGTGTTTAGGTACAGTTCATAGATCATCAAGAAAAATCGTGTCTCTCCATCCTTTCTTACGTGGGGGCAAATTCAACCGTGTCCGCTTTGAAATGATGCACTTAGTTGAAATTTGATAGATAAATATGTTGCACTAACTTAATATCTCCTATTGTAAAGTAGACGCAGAAAAAAATGATCAAAATTGCTGAACAAATGAGTTAAGACAATGTTCCTGTATTTGAAGTTTGACATACTCCTTAATATGTTGTGAACTGATTAAAACCAGTACATGAAACAAACGTAATGTTTTATGTTGTTTACAAACCCCATGAATCATTTCTTAGAGTGTGCATTGCACTTAATTTCTTTTTAAAATTTCTTTCAATTTTGGCATTTCAAAGCTGCCATAGCTTCAGGGAAGCACCTACTTCCTGTTTCTTCTCCTTTTTTTTTAATGGCTGTGCCTGTAAAAGAAGGTCACCATGATGGGGCAGCTCCTTTGGCACATGGGAGTGATTAAGAGGATATGGCATTAATAAGATGAGATGCTGGTGCTAATTTAAGCTGTGAGCACTGTCGGTGCGAACAAACTTGCCTCAACTAATAACATTAAGATGACATCACTGTCTTATCTCGAAATGCTTTAATTTGTTTGAATAAGTCTAAAGTTTCATTTTATAGACATTGTAAAAATTCAAATGTTTCCACTAATCATACACACACACACACACACACACACACACACTTGTATTTTACTTTTGCTATTTCTATTTCATGCTACTTTATACTTCTGCTACCCTAAACCAATGCTCCATTTCCAAGGGAAATATTGCACTTTGTTATAAATAAAAAGTCTATGGAAACCACAGCAGTAGTAGTATTATTAAGCCACATGAATGTATGCTTTGTCAATTCAAATTTACATGTAGTTAAAAAGGTAAGATCAGATTATAAAGTCATCAAAAAAATGTTGGCTTAATCAAGAGTGAAAAAAAGTAAGAAAAACTTTAAAATAAATGTTTATGAGTAAAAGGTACAGTATTTGCCTCTGAAATGTAGTGGAGTAGAAGTGTAATGTAGCTTTTAGGCTTTGAAATTTTAACTTAAAACTTTTAAGCATTAGCATCTTAGAATTGACTGAGAGACAGTGTACGATACAAGAATATTATACGGTATCTCTGTAAAAACGCACTCAAGTGTACTCTGATAAAACATTAATACCACTTTAAACAAAGGAGGAAACAATTGTACATGATGATATATGATACTACTTTTATTATCATAAACCACCACTGTAGCCTTAATAGAATAAACCAGAATAGACAAGTAACAAAAATGACTGACAATAAATAAAAGTCTATGGAAATCACAGTGGGTGTAACAAGCATTATAAGAGAGAGAGAGAGAGAGCACTGAGGCTGCTGTGGAAAGAACGCAGCCTTAACATATGGTGCACGTTCTACCAGTTTTTTAACACTGCGTAGTGTACACACACACATTGCTTTGTTGTCTTTGTTTACGTTGTCATAGGAGAGAATTACATTCATCAGTGAAGGCCGGTCATCTGTCTGACCATTTCTGTCTTCCACAGTCAGTTCTAGGTACAACTTCTCCACTTGTTCATTACAATATGACAATATAACCAGTCCGCTCAGCCTCTCTGCCCCAGTATAACCAGTCCACTCAGCCTCTCTGCCCCAGTATAACCAGTCCGCTCAGCCTCTCTGTCCCTCTATAACCAGTCCTCTCAGCCACTCTGTGCCAGTATAACCAGTCCGCTCAGCCTCTCTGCCCCAGTATAACCAGTCCGCTCAGCCACTCTGCGCCAGTATAACCAGTCCGCTCAGCCTCTCTGTCCCACTATAACCAGTCCTCTCAGCCACTCTGTGCCAGTATAACCAGTCCGCTCAGCCTCTCTGTCCCACTATAACCAGTCCACCTAGCCTCTCTGACCCACTATATCCAGTCCAATCAGCCTCTCTGCCCCACCATAATTAAGCCATCAAATAAATTGATGTGACTCACTGAAGGTACAGGATCCAAAGCAAATCCAAATGTGACCGTTTTAGCACTTGTGGCCACACCCAGCATGCAACCTGTCTCTAGCATCATTGGTGTGTTTGATTTTGGTCAGTTGTTGGCACGAAATCAATGATAAATTACGCTGTTTAGTTGTTAGGTTAATGTTTTACTTTTTCATGTGACTTTTGTTCTTAGTCCGTAACAGACGTGAATTGAAATGTAACAAAGCACAATACTTGTGACAAAAAAGTACTTAAGTAAAAGTAAATATAGAATAAATGTAGTTTGTTACTTCCATACTTGTGTATTGGTTTGTAAAGTAATTGGAGATGGACAAAACATAAACACCTTTCGTTGCACTGGCTCTCAGCTTTTTCAAACCCAGTATCACTGCAGTTTGTGAAATGGACACAAAATTGTCCATTTTTTTTTGCATAATGTTCAGGACAACCTCCAAATGGAAAATTCGCATCCATGTCAAAGTCCTGCATGTTGATAAGCTGCTGTTAAAGATGATGGTAGGGTTATAGGTATAAAGTCTGATATGATTTGAAGCTAAAGATAATAAAGAGGACATGCTGTTTGATTAACAGATGGCACATTGGACTTTGCTCTGCTGAATATGGTCTCCACTCTGCTTGTAAATGTGGAGCAGTATAAAGGATCTCTGCAGTAGCTGAGTTATTACTCGACAGATCTGGGCTATTTCCCTCGAGCCAAAGGGACTTCCTCAAATGAAGTGTATTCTTTCTCAAAGGATCTCGGAGTTCTCAGTAGTGTGCTGCCAAGGCTGTAAGCCAGAGATGATGTACTGTTTCTGGAGTCAGCAATTTGGCTTTTAATGCAGTTTTGTTTTGCTCAGATTTTGCACATTACAATGTTTTCCTGCCTTTCGTAGCAGATATTCCAGTGAGGAATCAATAAGAATATCAATTGCAACTTTATTAGTTGTATGTCTGATTTTACAAACTCATAATCAAGTCTGATTTTACACTTCTCATAGATGCGTCTTAAACTGTATTTTGTGTTAAGCACCTCGATGCAAAGTGTGTGTCTATAGCTGATTGACGTGATATGGCATACTTGACCAGTCTGGGGGAGAAAAAACAGGTTATATTTAATTAAGGATAGGTTAAAGTTAATGTCTTAATTGGAACATGCCTTGATGTATTTACTGCTGTTCCATTGACTAATGGGGCTGTTGACATGAAATAGTGATACTAGAACTAGTTTGGTGATTATCAATAACAAGAACATGTAAAATGAACTCCTTATAAACTGGTGCAATGGTAGTGAAATCAGCTTAATCAGATAATATGACACAAAAAGAATCCAGATGGATCAGAAATCTATCTACTCATCATGCAGTGAGAAAGGTATAGTTAGAAAGAGAATGTCAACATTTTTAATATCCGTTGTAGAGAATATGGCAAAAGAACAGGGGAAGCATGGCAGAAAAGCGAGGTTTGAAAGTATGATCAGTGGAGGGAGGAAAGAATGAAGGGTGCAATGAATGAATATAAAAGGATGCTGGGGACAGGACAGAGACTTTTGGCAAGGGGATAAAATGTGCTGAAGTCAACATTAGAGAGGCGAGTGAAAATAACAGAATATGCATCTGGTAGGAAACCCTATCTACCTGAGGCAGCTGAGGTCCAAAGTTTCTAAAGTGTTTTACTTGGCAACATATAATCTTTATAGAAATATGGCAGGGAGCTGTAACAAGTTTTAAAAGTTACACGTAAGGTCGTCTTCAGAATTTTAAAAATTTTTTTGTAATTTACCAAAGAGTGTCCTAGATTCACCCTACACATTTCTAGCAAGCTGAAAACAGAACAGTTCTTGAGATTAAACCATAAATACAATATAATGTACAGCAGATGCTGCATTCAGGAGTGTGAGATGTGTAGAAAATGCCAGACTGTTGTGCTTCTTTGGCATGTTATGAAAGTGAAGTGGAATGAAATGCAAACTGGGAATAACATTTTGCAGGTGAGATGTTTTAGAATAATTCGCTGTAGCATAACATTTCATTTGATTCATCACAATAACTTATCCTTACTTTAAGATAACACAATTTTTCCCGTTGTGGGACTAATAAAGGAATATCTTATAAAGTTAAGTGACTGCCATGATACTAAATTAAGTTAACTTATGTCAGATAAAGAACAAAAAGATGAATGATGATGGTCAGACCCACTGTTTGATCTGGGTCACAACCTTTTTACAAAACAATGCTGATCTAATGAATTCCACCTTAATAATGTAATTTTTTTTATTGTGCATTTTTTGTACTGTTTATTGACTGTCTCCTTTATTTGGTCCATCACACAGTCAGGCAGACAGACCTTTTAACTGACTCTTGTTACCCTATAAAAGAAAACAAATGCAGCAAAGTACAATCCTTGAAATAAGAAAAAAACATTCTTTTGAACAAAGATCACTTTGTTAAAGTAACGAGAGTAAATGATTTTCGTTACTTCCACCCCCTGTGTGTAATTCATCTCTGTGGTCTTCCAGTGACTACTACTTAGTGGCATTTTCATCCATTTGCTATTACAGTGATGATCCTTTTTGAGCCTCACGGTGCCTCTGTGCTAGAGAGCTTGTTCGTTAACTTCTTCATCTTGGTGATGTTCTCACAGGAGCTCCGCGGCCACGTGCGGCAGCCCCGCCTGCAGCCGTGCGTAAAAGCCGCAGCATCACCGAAGCCGAGAGAGGCTGACGGGATGGAGAGCAGGTGAGCTGATGCTGGGAGAAGCTCTGAATAAACCTGAATGCAATAGCGGTGGGTGGAGCTGAGGATGTTTTAGTTGTGAAGGGAAAGTCGTCGCCGGAGCCGTGCGTAAAAAAAAAAAAAAAACGGCCGGCCGGTGAGACCAGGATGCTGGAGCATGAGGCGGCGGCGGACATGCGACTGGTCCGGCACATCGGCAAAGGGATGAAGATCCAAGCCGGGGGAGAACACGTGGGCTGCGGCAAGGTTGGGGACAACCAGGAGAGCCAGGTCATCTGTCTGCAGTGTCAGGACGAAGTGGTGCGGGTTTGTCCGGGGAGCCCGTGCAGTCCGCGCCGCGCCGTCGCCACGCGCCTCTCCTCTGGGTCCGCAGGTAAAACGCGTCCTGTCCGACTCGAAACACTAACACGACTTTTCATGTATGTCATCACTTGTGTGCCTCATGTTATGGCATCACCAGTCTGATTTTTTTCTTGAGTGTCTGCTGGGATGAGGGTGTGGTGCTCCAAAAAAACTGCTTGGGACAACTCAAGAATTTTATATTATGAGTTATGAATTAAACCAGATAAATAAAATAGTCTGTGAGTTCATGGCAGATGTGTTCGAATGAGTGTGTGGAGGCCACCAGGATCTTAAGTAAGCTTCATTATGTAATACTTGTAATATGTTTTTAATCTAAAGTCTTTAATTCTTATAAATCTGTCAAATGGACCAACTGGTTGAGACATAAATGTGTGAAAAATGTGGAATATTGTTGCTGTCAATATGTGAGGAGACCAGAAAAGTTGGATTATCCATAATTATCCATGACACACACATGCACATACTTGTACATCCATACTTGTGATGACCCTCACCCCCCAACCCTAATCTTAACCTTAACCATCACAACTAAAAGCCTAACCCTAACCTAATTCTAACCTAACCCTTAAAACCAAGTCTTAACCTTCAAACAACCCTTTGAAGTTGTGAGGACCAGCCACTGTGTCCTCACTCTGCTGCTTAGAAATTGGTTCCTCAGTATGGAGCAAGTAGGAGCACACACACACACACACACACACACACACACACACACACACACACACACACACATGCCTGTGTGCTTTAGTGTGCAGGCGTATGTGCTTTAGTGTGCTCAAGTGTGTGATTCATTTTGAATTGCAGCTGCCTGTAGAGGAAAAGATCGCTGCTGCATCGGAGCATTACCTGCCGCCGACATGAAAGCAGTCATCTCTCAGTCTGTGATACAGTCATTTAAGATCTGGATGCTGCTTTTTTTTTTTTTTTAAAAAAAATGTTTTTAGTAGAAAGTATGCATCAGATATTGACTGTGGCTGAAATGTGCACAAATTTAAATCATGTTGAGCATTTTTAAAGCGTTGCCTGATGATAAATTACAGGTGTCGCTGGAAGCTGCTCGGATGTCATTATGGTTTGCACATGATACCTGCAGCTTTATCTCATAGCAAGTGGCCAGTCAGTGATAAATGCCTACGCCACACTGCAGTTGCTCTTCTTTAATGTGGCTGTAGGTGTTAGATTAGAGAATAAGGAAATGAGAGTTTTCTAACAAAAGTTCTCCCAATGAGCAGAAGCATTTGTATTCAGTTCTCCATCCGCTGCTGAAATGTTACCTTCAAGTATTGACTGCAGTCCCATACAAAGTCTTTTCCTCTGTTAAGACGGATTAATGATTTAACCTTTATCTCCCTTGATAAGTTCCAAATTAGGCTTCATTTTTTCTAATTGGCCATGAAAACTCAGTGATAGCAGGCAGTGTTTCCCATCACATGGTTCAAAGAATTCAATACTCTGCCTTTACTGTACCTTGTTGTTGAGTTACCGAGCATGAGCACACAAGTCTGTTTATGTGTGTCTGGGTTGACTGAGGCTGAGATTTCACAATTGCATCTTCTGTATCTACTCTGGCAAGTACACTGAAAAACTGTGTGGAACTTAGTTGCACTAAGTTGAATTTAGGCTGCAAAAAGGTTAATATTGTATATTAAGTAGCTCTGACCTTATTCCAGGTATCTTAAAGCTGCACTCTACAATATTTCTATATTATGGATCAAATGACAGTGTATAATGTGAAAGGTGTCGCTCACAATAACAAACCCACAGAGAATTATAACTCAAATTTGCATTTCTCCTCAGTTATGTGTAGCATTTTAGCTCATTGTTTTGTTTTGACGGACTGCAACTTCAATCATTTTGGTTGAGTTTCATCACTCTCATCAACCCAGTTTCCAGACACAACGGTGAAAATTATCTGGTAAACCCACTGTGCACTACATGCCCAACATCAAACAGGTTGGTTAACAACCAGCTGGACCATTTAGCAACTAAAGAGTCAGATATGCCCCGAAGGAGTGGGCAGAGACCAAAAAACCTGAAAAGAGGGCTAACTTTGGACTTAGATTTGACTCCAAACTCCTAGTATTGTTTTCAAAATCAATTAATGCTGCTTTAAAGTTGACTTAGTGGGTTTTAGTAGAGTTGAAATGATTTGTGAATTTCCCCACTGTGGGACGAATAAAGGTACATCTTATTTGGCAGTTCAGCCAATTAAAGAAAAAGAAAATTTATTAGCAATGATTCTAATAATCGATTTGAGTCATTGATGGCCATTCTGTAAATTGTGTATACATGTACTTATTTTTGCCAATAAAGCTGCAAAAAATACTTGTAGTGTGCATGTGACCATTTCAGCCAAATGCCACATATAGTTGCTACTCTGTCCTCAGAGAATGTAGTTGCTGTTCGATGAAATTGTTATGTTATAGCCCATTAATTAAAGGGTTATGGGTCATAAAGGCTGCACTTCAGATTTGCAGACAAGGATGCGTCCAGATCAGTAAGCAGCAAACATTCTCTTGCTGGGCTTGAGGCATCATTCCCTTCACGCTATCAGAGTTAGTGGAGGGTCTTCTTCCTTTAACTCTTCCAGGCTTATGGGCTCATTCTCATAATACTGCTAGTGTTATGAATTTTATTCATAGTGTTCTACCACAGTGGATGATTTCATTCCCTCTCTATATAAATTGGTAGACTAAGGCACTAAATCTGCCAGACTCACAGATTTTATTCCCTTACATCTGCCAAGGTCAAGGTTTTTCCCCCTTTGTATAGCTTGGTGTTTGGAGCAGGGCACTAACATTGCAGGATTAGGGGTTTCATTCCTGTAACGCTGCAGGGTCATGGCTTTTCTCAAGCCCCCAGGAACAGAACCAGGCTCAGCGGCTTCATGGACACATTTGGAACTGTGAACTTACAAAAGCAAGTGCTGCAAAAGTCAGTAAAACTACACTGGTCAGCCTGTGCTAGAAGTCAATTCCTTTGTTGCACTCTTAAGCAGTTTTGGATAAAAAGAGCCTTCCTGATATCTTACATGTGATCTCTCCACCCGTCATAGACCGTGAGCCCAGCAGTAGCAGCTACAATGTCTCTTCAGGAACCTTCTACAGCTGTGTCAGTCAGATCACCATTGGTAAGTGCACTTAAGACTGAATGAATTGTTTCCATTATGGAAGAAAATGCTTTACATGTTTTACTACTGTCTTATATGTGTGACAGTATAATGTTGTATATACAACAAAAAAATGAAGATTCAATATGGGTTGCGCATTTTGTTTTCCCTACTCCATCTGTTTATGTGAAAGCAGAATATCTCATAATGTTATGCATGGATTTGAAAAACTGCAGTTCATCAAATGACCACTTGAGGCTGGCTCCAAAAGCGAGTCAGTCCCCACAGACCTCCATTAAAATGTCCAACTTTACAGCAGAAATAAATGCAATTACAGCCTGGTACAAAAAATGGTCTTTGTCTCTACAGCTAGTTTCACAGTTCATTCAACTGTACAGGGGGTGAATTTTTATAGTACTCGCTTGTTTAAATTATATTAATGCTTAAAGTTATGCGTAGTTATGGGTGTGGCTGCTTTGAGTGACAGCTAGCTGCTGTCAGCTCAGCTAATTCGAGTCACTGAACTGGATCTCTCGGCTGTGTTTGTGGTGTTGATAAATTTTGGAGAATTTTTCACGTGAATATCAGAGAAATAATATGGCTTGTTGTGCGGTTAACTGCACTAACAGACAGTGAAGAAGTCTGAGTTTCAGTGAGTGTAAAGGTGTCTGCACTCACTATACCTGGATTGTTAGCTTACTCGTTAACTAGCTAACTACACGGCTACATTAATTATCTAACAGTATGCAATGTTAATGTTAAACTGGAGCAATGTAAAGTTAATGTAACGTTATGCTAGACTTGGCCAGTTAAGTTAAAATGTGGTGAACTGTGTGCGTAACCTCAAAATGTTAATGTCACATTTCAGCATGTTTCCAGAAATAACATTAACCTAAATGTTGCACTATGTTATTAGTTGAGCTGGAGTTGGTGACTGAGGCTATACAGCAACGTAAAATATGACAACCCAAGAACTCAAATGTTATTATTTTTACTAATATTATTGCTAAACACATGACATATAACATTACACCGACATGTCAGGAGGAATTGCGCAAAGTAGCGTAACCAGTGCTCAAAGTGGGCCGGTACCACAACTAGCAGCAAAGAGTAGCACATAACCCAGCTTGTTAGCTTCATGCTAGGTGGGTATAGTTGAAGCAACCAGGCTTCATTTGGCCTCAGCTCTACCCACACTCCACCTCTTTTCCCAGGAGATGGTGACCCCTGGAGCCACCAGTCTATGAGACAACTATTTAACTTTCCAAACCAAAGTGACCTTGCAGCAGTGGGCATGGCTTCTCACTAAAGGACATATCACTTTCAGGCAAACGCACCATTATGATGATCATGTCACATTATCAATAGACACACCTCTACCTTCACTCTTATAAGATAAGATACTCCTTTATTCATCCCACAGTGGGGAAATTCACATAGTTTCCTGAGGTTGAGAAAGTTGGATGTGGTTGCAGGTCCCCTTGATTCAGTTTGTCGATCCATTACCAGTGACAGTTATCCTCATTATTGTACCTTGTATAAAAAGGTTGGGCATCTCTAACAGTAAACCCCACCTGTCGTGCTTCTCTACACAGAATACAGGAAAACAACAGGTAGGACCCAAATGCAGATTATGAAGGCAGAGATGGTGCAGTTCAAATACAGGCATTAACACAAAAACAGGTTCAAAGGGCTTACGGGATTGTGAGGCAGGCAAAGGTCCAATCCAGGAAGGGTAGTCCAAAACAGACAAACAAATCCAACAGGAAGCAGCCAAAACCAAAATCCAGTAACAGGTGAGGTTCAGGGACACTAAATCAAAATCCAAAAAACTCCAGAAGAACACCAGGACTAAACACAAGCGCTAAACACTAGGAAATGGGCTGGAACACTTGGTGCAAAGACGAACTGGCAAAGAGCGACGGAAACACAGACTCAATAAACTAGGGATCTATCAATGGATAGGTGAAAACCAATGGACCAATCAGCAACCTTACAGCCAAGAAATGCAAGGGCAGGAAGTAAAGCAAACCAACACACATGCAGGCACCTTTTCAACATAAAACAGGAAATAACAAAAATAAATAAGACTCAAAATTATAACGCAGTGACAGACATTTTGTTTTGATTTATTTATAAAGCCCTTAATGGCAACATGCCATCATACATCACTTCCTGATTAAAATGGTCCCAAGACTCAATTTGACCTGATAAGATAAGATATGATAAGATAAACCTTTCTTCGTCCCTCAGTGGGGAAATTCGCAATTGGCAAATGCTTGAAGTCTTGCTTCTAATGTTTAAGTCCATAAGTTTTGTCTGATGTCACCTGTTGGGGTAATTTCTGACAAGACACTTAAAATCAGGAGACCGATACAGGAGATGGATGTCCCAGACATAACCGTGGCTTTTATTTCTCTTGCAAGACCACACACCAACCAAGCAACAAAAACATGCCGCAGATGGATGTGTGTTGAATTCTTCTTCAAGGCATCTTTTATGCATACATTGACAACACCTGGTACACAATACATCAAGTAGTCAGTAGACATGAAGTCCCTTTCTGATTGGCTTGCAGAAATAGTCTCTTCTGGCGTCTCCTTTTGAGGTTCCACCTTGACCTTCACAGAAATACACCAAACCATGTCAACCTAGCTCTGCTCTCTGCTTTCACTGAGCTAAATTGAAACACAGCAAAATGAAGTGCAAGGATTCTGAAATTTTCACCACATCACCCAAGTTGCCAGATCATCTATGAAACACATTCTACACGCAAATGATCCACATGCTCGTACAATTTCAGCCCGCCTGTCACCACAACCTGGCAACCCACAATCTGATTCAAGGAGCATGTGTGTAGCTATTCTCTGCGCAGTCATTCAGGCCAGATAACTAAATGTAGTCATGAGCTTAGCTGTTGTCAAAATGTCAGGGGAGGATGGCGTTCCAATTAAAAAAACATCTGCCCATAAAACCGCCTGTATTTTGAAATCTAACTGTTTGGTCGGTATGTTTCCTAATATGACAAGTCAACATGCTGAGAAACACCTGTAATTCGTATGGCACTCAAACTTTATTATGAATAATTGTCATACACAAATACTTGCATGTTGGAAACCTAAATGTTGGCCGGTATGTTTCCTTCTATGATGAGTCAACATGCCCTCTGTCTCAAGAAGACAGGAAGTAGCAAATTATAGAAGTATTACTCTTTAAGTACTATGTAAATCTCTGTAATAAAAACAACACCTGGTGTGAGTGGGTTACTGATGTATTACAGTAACATTGTAGAGAAGTCACTGCAGTACAGTATGGTGCTGTATCAACTGCTTTCCGACAGCATGCCTGGGAGGTTTTCAAAGGTTGGATTTGCTAAGCAGTAAGAAAATCAAGATTTCCCCTGACGTGTTTGTCACTTTGTTTGTCAGGGGTTGTTGACAGGAAATAACGCATTGTTAATGAGGCTGTCTGAAATCATTTTCCTGTCTGTCACAAAACTGCAGCCCCCTGCTTTTTTGTGCAATATTCAGACTGTGCCTTTTGACACCTTTTCAATGAGTATTACATCCTGGTGCGTGGGAGAGGCTGTTAGCTGGACGCTGTGACAATTGAGACTTTGGGTTCAGTTTGGGCTATGCTGCCGCAGCTGCATGCAGGTGTTCCTCTCTTCTCTCTGTACTAAATAAAAAAATAAAAAAAACTAACGAAGTGCTGAGGGAGAGCTTTGGACCGTTGAGATTCACCCTCTTGGTTTTTACAAAGGAAAAGATCTATAGTCTTGCCCCGCACTCTGACATAAAAAAGAGTTAGTGTGCTGCCTGTGAGTTAAAAGCCCTGGCCTTTGTTTGAGAGGAAAATACTAGTCAGCATCACTGTAGGTTCTTAAAAGTTCTAATCGATGATAATCTTCCATTTATTCCACCCTCCTGCACTGTTGTTGGAATTTACTGCAGTTGTGCAGCTGATAGACAGAGCTAATCTTCACCCTGAGGCCGGGGATTCAGCGAAGGATGACATGAAAAACAATCAAACGCACCACACCGAAACTTCCACAGCGCTGACTGATCACCGCTGTGCATCTTCATAGAACCGAGACCTTGATTCAGGTCATGTTTTTGTCTAAAACATTTGATGCTTTGGCATCAGAGAGGATACATTTCCAGAAGCTATGAACATGCTCACATATTCCTTCGCATCCTTGGACATGTTTCAGGCATTAACTGTTCTTGAGGAGGTTGTTTTTTAGGGTTTTGCTGACTCTGCTTTTTGGTTATCAGGTTTATTCAGGGACTTTCAAAGGGATATCAGGGAACTTTAGGATGCATATAAAACTAAAGTTTTGACATTCATTGTCAGTTTTATTACCACCCTAAAGCATCTTGGTTTCTTTCCTTTGACAATATATTACAAAGAACCAATTTTGTGGAGCATGTTCCTTACAACTACTTCTTTCACTTGTCATGTGAACAAACAAGTACAATGCCTTTGAGTGACTGTCCGAAAGCGTTCACCTTTCTCCCCTTTTGTACGATTCATCGCGTCTTGCCCCTGTCTGTGATGGCAGGCTTTTAGCCCTGCAGGTGTAAATACAGTTGCCTTCAGACGTGTTCAGAAAAACACATTGTACGAACTGTTTTTTTTTTAAGTATACTCCACCTCAGATTTTGGAGGCTGGTAAGCTCATTGCATGGTCATAAAAAGAAGTACCAGAAACTATGAACTGTGACTTTGAAATACTAATGCATAAATGTCCTTTTTAAAAACATTTCCAACATGAATGATCAGGAATTTCTCCATCCTTGTTGCTTTGTGCTGTCCAGTGTAACCTAATGAGCTTCCCCCTAACTTACTTGCATATACAGTATGTTCCCTCAATAAAGAAGATGTGTAACCACTGGGGTTAACATCATATTATACTGTGAACTGGTGACGTCAAAACATTTTACAGATACTGTGGCTGTATTATAGCATTGTTTTGCAATATTACAAATCAATGACAAGGCTGATTTATTTGGGAAAGCTGGATTTAGAGTTTTGCATCAATGTCGTGAAGTACTTGGATTTATCAGGTATTAGCAAAAACAGACACTGCCATCTCAACATTTTATCCAATGTGTGCACTACATAAGTTTGAAGACCCCCCGACAGCAGAACTTGTCATCTAGTTCGTCCAGCATCACTATATGTTTGTGATATTACGACAGATCACTGTATCCGTATCCTTTTTTTAACTGCAAAATGCAACATTCAACGGTCCAGTCCCAGCCCTCCACCCACCAAGTACTTCCACCACAGCTCTCTCTATGAAGACTATCGACACTCAGCTCACACTCATCATTGCATAGTGCAGCGTGTGGCCCAGATACCTGCACCTGCATTTGTTTTCTTACCTCCGAGGACATCAGGAAGTGGAGGTGCTACATATCTGGGCCTCACTCTCCTCAGAGAGCCACGCGGGCACTTTTTTTCTGATGACTGCGACATAGATATTGCTTAGAACACACTATGTCCAAAAAGGCTGCGCGCACCGTGAGTTTTGGAGGTCGTTCGGATACATGCCAGGTGTAGATTACCACCTCCGCCCCTCCCGCCATTTCAGGTGACTTTCATGGGATGTTGAGTTGATTGTTGCCTCGGTGCAATTCTTTAATGTAAAAGCCACAGTCAGTTAATGACTGTGTTGAATTATACATACCTGAACCAAGTCCCTGTACAAACTGTACTTGTTACTTGTTAAACTAACCCTGTTTTCAGTCTGTTGGCCATTTCTGAAAGTCTTAAAATCCACCAGCCTGCTAGTGTTCATCAAGAAGCAATTTACTGTTATAATTTCATTACTTTATGACCTGCAGGAGCATCACTTCAGTGATTCTGTGAATTTATCACCAGGCCTTCTCACCTTGTGTTTAAAGGCCCTGAAAATCTATTTTCCTTAATCAGCCTCCTACTATGAGTAATGGTCCTACATGAACACAACTCTTTCTGCCAAAGTTGAGACACTTAGTAGCTTCATATGAGCGATTTCTGCCTTGCTGTTTTAGTCTCTTTTTTTTGGCTTTTCTCAGGCTCATTTTGGGAAATGTGATGTCACGTATTAGGATTTAGTAACATTTTGAATAAAAATTTGATGAATGTTGTGGGATTGTTTTTTTTTCTTCAAAACTTTAACTTTGATTCTTGCTTATTTAGTTGTGAAAAAATTGTGATCAACAGTGTATTGTAGTTGGTGCATCAACTTAAAAAAAAAGTGAAAAATGTACTTGTAAGAAAGTACCTAGGTGTGACCAAGGACATAAATGTTATTTTGATGGTGCACATAAACAAATCTGAAATGCATGGTTGCCATTGGGACAACTTTGTCTGTGTGTTTCTCTTATACTTGGTACAGATTGTGTCCACTTTGAAGCAGTGTCATGTTTACCTAACCGCAATGCGTGAAACAAATGATATCTGGATGGGACAATGACAAGATATATGATATTGACAACTTTGAAGAATGCCTTTGAATTATTGTTTGTTTTTATGCTCTACACACAAACTGAGTGACAGAATGTTGTTGAGATCTGGGAAGTGTGTGCTCCCTCTGCAAGATTCTTCAAACTATGGCAACCTATAATACTTTTCGGTGCATTGGTTCACAAATACATTTACATGTATTTACCCAGATGCATAAAAGTTATGTTAAAACAAACCTTTTTTAAAAAAAAAAAGTCTTGCACACTCCAATCAAGTCTGACTCTGTCCAGGCATATTTTGTCAAAGAAGAGAAGCTGTGTGGGCATTTGTCCATCACTGAAATAAAAAAAAAATCTCTGTTTGTTGGCGTCTGTAATGACTGAATGAGCTGTTCTCGGATGTGTTTTTAAATTAGGAAATGAAAGAGCAAAGTCCGTGCTGTCTTATACTTTGGCATTGCTGGATCTTATGCAAGAGACTAAATGGAAAAAAAGTGTTCACTCTTCAAAGTCTTTCATGCACAGATGTTTAGGTAAACTGATGTAACACTCATCAAAAATGAGTAAAAATCTGACTTTCAGTGAGTAAAATACTGCTATCATTTACTGTACCCCCCTGACTATTTTTGCTGTACTTTCACACACCAAAGAACAACCCCTTTGCTATGATTTCCAAGCAGCAGTCAGATTTTTCTTGCCAAAAGGTGTTGTACTCGACAAATTCTCCTCAGGGAAAATAAAAAACCTTCTCTCTGTTCTAGTTACAAGTGCTGACTTGAGCACAAACATTATTTCGGGGACGCCCAGCCTAATGCGATCGCACTAAATCGAGTGAAAGCCCCTTTATTCTTTGAGAGAATTTGAGGCTATAAAATAGCTGATATGAGATGTAAAGCTTGGATTTGCCTCGACCCTGCTCCTCAGGATTTCTCCTCCAGCTGAATGTGCTGTGTGAGGAGCAAGCCGGGAGGCTCAGAAACTGCCAGGCGTTCCACTACTCTGTTATTGATCGGGCTGTGTTTGTTCACTGCTGATGTACCTTTGAAATCTGCTGGGCTTAGTGTTTCACAGGAAACCAGGAGCTTGGGGGATGAATGTGTTCCCTGGTCCTACCTGCCCTCGGTGTGTTACATAACGGCAGGGTGCAGAAGAAAATCACAGCATACTGTTATGTATTCGGATAATGAATCATCTAAGCAAAATAAGAGCTGTCCATGTTTATCTCATCTACAGTCATACATACTGTGGGTTGTGCAACCACTTAAGCAAACCCACAGATCTTCCAAGTTTCCAAAGTTATCAAATGAAAAATGTCAGGCGATCAGTTTAGCTCAGTATAAAAACCGGATACAGCTAAAACAGCCTTGGCTTTTTTCAAGAGTTCAAAAATAAGTCTTCATATCATATGCAAATTTCCCCACTGAGGGACTGATCTTATATAATCTTGTTTGTTTCATCTGTACCAAACAGAAATGTGCAGTAAAACAACAAGCTGCCGAATAGACTTGCACCAAAACTCACAGATATGAGAATGGGATTAATGTTTTCATCTAACGCTCAGCAAGAAAGTGTATTTCACAAAATGTAAAACTAAGGGGTCATTCAGTGTTCAAAGAGTTAAAGATTTAGGAGGAGTGTTTAAGAAATGAATATTGATTTGAATGTGTGCTGTAGAGTACTTCTATGCCCTTTTAATTCAATGTTTGTTAATTTGTTACAACGAATTCACAAGGATCTATAATAGCTAACAGTAGTTTATTATACATTGATATTTATTCACATTTCTACACATTTCTAAACTTCACACACACAGTCTCAGTGCTCATGTTTAAGACATGTCAAAGTATATCAACCTTTAATTTTTTTTACTATAGCAATGACACTAGAATTTGTTCCTCCAACTTTGGTCAAAATGTAGTTTACATTAGAAAAAAGTAAGCAAAGGCAAACATTACCACTTCTTTCGTTATGAATGTGCATGAATAGTTCACGGTTGTAGAAATGCTGCTCATGACCTGCCGGTGAATCTACTAGAGTCTGACATCAAATCAAAGTATAAACAGGTCTGGCAGTGAACATAATGACCTGGGCAATCATAATAACAACCCTCTACCCTTTTTGCAAGGAAGAGGCCGCTGGCCAGTCCCTGAATGCCAGACTGAGAAGCACTTTTTTAATTCAGCAGAGTACTGCATTTGATAGAATTAAAAGTAGACAAATGTTAATTAATTCTGTCTCGAGGCTTTTTTTTAATTTTAGTTGATTTGTAGCATTTGTTTTCTGAATCATTTAAAAGATGCTACAAAATGGTTTTTGAGCTGCTGAACTGAAGACACACAAACAGTATCAAAACCTGT
This sequence comes from Holacanthus passer, assembly GCA_025331565.1. Lineage (NCBI taxonomy): Eukaryota > Metazoa > Chordata > Actinopteri > Pomacanthidae > Holacanthus > Holacanthus passer. The sequence goes on from JAFREQ010000039.1 coordinate 4,398,791, forward strand.
AATACAGTAATAAAGTTCAATTTTGGAAACAACTCTGTTAAGTTGACCTTAGAAATAAAAAATAAAAAATAGCACAAAGTACACCTACTAAACATTTTCCAGAGCTTTCAGCCACATCATGTGACTTTCATCAACACAAGAGCACCAATAAATGGGATTTTTTTTTTTTGTCAAAGTACTACTTTCAAGGTCAGAAGCTTTAACCTCCGCCTTTATGAAAACATGGCCAAAATGTCTTAACAGTGCTCAGACATTAAGACAGTGGAGATGATTGTCAAAATTGCAGGGTGAAAACACTGAAAACCTTTACGTGGTGGAAATGTACTGAAATGCACAGAACTTCAGCTGTGAGTGGGATCATTAAAAGCAAACAGCATTTTGAGAAAGACTGAGAATAAAATCAGTCAGTGGTGATTGTCGACAGTTTATGCCGAAGTGTGTGGAGGAGGAAAAACAAAATATATGGCCGAGTTTGGCCCCGTCAGCCTGCCTCAGACACCTGCCAGCCCGGAGCTGAGCCGAGCTGGGTCACCAGTCTCGGAGGCCTCGTGAAACTGAGAGAGGAGCCTGCTGAGGACAAAATCGAAGGCCGGAGGCGAGCCGAGCTGGTTCAGCAGTCTGCGGGTCCTCATGAAGCAGAGAGAGCGGCAGAGAAGGAAAGCTGCTCTCTTCTTCTGTCAGGAGGATGCTGAGGAACTTCATTCACTGTTATCTAAACCTCTGCCTGAAAACTGGCACTGGCACACATGATTTATTTTCATATAAATCAAATAAAAATAATCATTTGTTGTCCTTTGTTTTTGTATTATTGACTGATTCTATTGAATCCATTATAAAGTAGATTTGTTGCATTTTACAGTCTATTGATATCAGATTCACTTTTTGTACTATGACCTGTGGCAGTGAAACAAACGACATGGAAACAAAAGTAGGATTTAGTTAAGAATATGCTTCTCCCCTCTCTGTCTGTATATTTCATCATGCAAACTATGATTATTATTAGTTTGTAGAAGTTCAGACATGAGTGACGGGACAATTGTTGAGTTGGTGAGCAGCTCTTGTTGTCCGTAAACGCCTGTACTTGCAACTGCAAGACTGTGAGAATGCCAGGTGATGCCTGATGTCCAAAGTTAGAGACGTTTCAATGATCTTGACAGCTTCCACCACTAGAGGGCAACATTGCTGAGGAGATTACTGTGATACTTTTGACTGTTATGGTTCACCGATCTACCAGCATTACAAAGAGTCAGTAATGGGATGGAAATCACAGAATCCTGATAGATGCAACAAAACTCCCCTGTGATCACATATGATAGAGAAGACTTTTCAGTGTGATCTTTCAATGTGACTTGAAAAATGCAAGTTTAATCATGGGAGGTTGCTGTAAACAGAATAAACACCTCTCTTTGTTCTGGTTGTCGTCCTTCTGCAGGGTTTGACCTCGGGGGTCAAGTGGCCATCGGGTTCTCCCACTGGAAGAGCCCTTTCCCAGCGAGCAGCCAGAACCTCCCCAGTCCGGACTGCGTTCACTCCGAGGCCTCTGCCGTCCCGCCCATCAGCGAGCATCTCGAGCCGGTGTCCTGCCCGGCGTCGCTGTCAATCACCCCGCTGCCCACCCTCAGTGCCAGTCAGGAGACGCTCTGCGACACCAGCACGAGTACGTAGAGTGTAGTACAATACGGAGCCCTACAGAGTTTACTGGAGCAGCCATTGACAGTTACATTAGTAAAATACTTTTCAGAACAGCTCTGATTGGTCAAAATGCTTCATATTGTCAGAATATATATACATAGATGATTCGTTTTTAGTCAGCATGGACAGGAGGAATGATTACAGTGGCCAATAAATCATTCACCTTACATATGGTCCTTTTTATGAATGTGAACGGGTTTTTAATATTTACTTGTCAAGTAAGTGTGTGTGTGTGTGTGTGTGTGTGTGTGTGTGTGTGTGCGTGCCCTTGAGTCTCCATCAGAGGATCACACTGACACTGCCATCATTGCCAACTGTCATTGTTTTAGGCTACAGCAACACTGGCACAGCCAGCCCTTTTTTCTGATTGGCCACTGCCAGAGCAGCGCGGGCTCTGATAGGCTGCCGGGGAAGGCTGATTAAGAATGTCGATGAGCTGCACGCACCTCCTCTCTCCCTCTCTGTCTCTCTGACTCTCTCCTTCTCTCACTGTAAACATCCTGCTCATGCTTGTGTTTTTTTTTCTCTCTCCTCCAGAGAAGATCTTTGACAGCTTTCATGAGCTTTTCTGCCTCCACGCTATGACAGACGCGTCTGTGTGAGTGTATGTGTTTGCATGTGTAGCTATGCTGGCTCGACAGATGCAGTGATGAGGGGGAAGGAGTAAAAAGTGGGGATGCTGGTTCTGGTTTCCCTCATGGGGCATCGTGTTTGTTTTCCTCAGCGACGTGATTTGCATGCTGGGGCTGGGGGGGGAGGAGGAGGGGTGACCGCTGTGTGTGTGTGCATGTGTGTGTGAATGGGGAAGAGTCTTCTGGCTGTTTTGGCGTCTGCTGCGGCTGCTGGGAAGCCCCCCTCCCCTCTCTCCCTCTTCCTCTCTGAGGGGTGAAGCAGCCTCTCTACCTCTCTCCACCTTCACACGGTGAGTGTTGTCAAGTTGTCTTGAAGCGAAAGGCAGCTTGTTGTCCAGAGTGGATGTTTTTTTGCTGCAGTGCTCTCTCATGTGTTGCCGTGTCCTGCTCACACTTACACTGCTTCATCTGTTTCACGCAGTTCCCTGTGGCCATGCAAGCATTTGACCTTCACACACACACACACACACACACACACACACACTCTCATTTTCTCTCCGAGCTGCCCCCTCCCCTTCTCATGATTGTAAATGTGCATTTTTTCATACACTCTACTTCTTCATCCTCCATGATGCATCAGTTGTAAAACACAGAAATGGGTCATACCTCTCTGAGGAGTGTGTGTGTAAGTGTGTGTGCGTGCCTGCGATCATGCCGTCCAAGCACCGGTAGCAGGTTGGCAGGTGCAAAATCCCCACTGCCTAGGAGAACATGCAACCCCCCCCCCTCCTGTTCACCGTAGGGCATGATGGGTGCATCCAGATGGAAAGAACGATTCCTTCTCATAAGTGACTGACACCTGATCCCGTTGGCAACACACCACACACCCCCACCACCTCCCATTCTTCTTCCCTCTCCCCTGCAATCTTTTATTCTTTTCACAGTGCGAGCTGTCATCCCCAGCTTGTTGTGTTATGCAAGGAACCATGTTGTTATTGAGTGTGTTTTAGCTGACAGTGTTTTTCTCTCTCTTTTTAAAATTAACGAGTTTTTATTTATCATATAAGCAAATGATGAAATAACTTAAACCCAAGACTCAAATAGTTGCTGCTGCAAACTTATACATAATGCTCTGTTGCTTATATTGTGGTACTAAAGATAACTGTGTGAGGAAGTCAAACCAAATGTATTTTAAAGGGACAATCTAGTGGTGATTTACAGTGGTGTCACTTAAAGCCAGGTCTTTGTGATTTTTAAAAATTCTGAAAAATGGTGCAACGGAGGCTAAGATATGCAAACTTTTCATCATGCACCAAAAAAATCTGTAGCATCATTTGTCAGATCTTCGCTGCCTGCCGAGCTGCAACGTCTTTGAAACAGAAAGCTTTAAAAATTGGAAGTCACCAAAGCAAAACCAAGATACCCTTGATGACATCATTAGGGTTAATGTCAAAAGGTTTGTTTTGACAGAAAGCAAAGCAAAGTTTTCCCCCCACGTCATTCGTGCAAATTTCACCACTGGACCATTTGTGCAGTTCATGTTTATTCACCTGAACCAGCCAATGCACCAAATGTACAGACGCCAGCTGTAAGCTAGATAGCAATGGATGCACTGAGTGGATGTGTGCCTATGTGTGTGTGTTTTGTTAGTGCAGCCTCTGACTGATCTCAGAAACTCCACTTTTGATTTTTTCATTCTAGTCTCCCTTTCTCCTCTCATCTCTGCACATTAAGAAACTGATTCATAAAACCATGGAACAAGTGAAACATTTTGCAACCGCATGGACATGGCACCCAGGTGAATTTGCATCAAATCATCTTTCTTTTTAAGATTATTTTTTAGAATTTTTTGCTTTTGTTGGGCAGTTGGTAGTGAAGAGGCAGACAGCAAACAAAGGCAGAGAGAGAGAGAGAGAGAAGGGTTTGACATGCAACACAGGTCACTGGTCGGAATTGAACTGTGGACATTGCGACTATGTGGCACGTGCTGTACCAAGGTGCTCCTAACCATGTGCACGTGTTTCCATCGTTATTTGCCATAATGTGGGGTTTTCATACACTTACACCCAAAAATTCACATGAGCTCTGCGATCACCTTTTTGTGGACTGAGAAATCTGTAACATGGGTGTGGTAGGACACAATTGCAACACCAAACCAGTGAGAGTAGATGATGACCTTTCATCGTACAGAGAGAGTGGTTTGCCACACTGACTCTCAGAGCCACAGGTAACCACAGGTAGGCAGACAGGCTAACTTACACTCCCAGGTCAGGAGAGCGCCAAAACAGCCACAGAAACAGACAGACAAAACTAGGAACACTGAGGCAAATACAGGGATATAACAAGACAGGTCGATCAGAGACAATCTGGCGAGGCTGAGTGAAGTATTGAAGCTTAAATAAAGTCCTGATTGGTGATTGAATACAGCTGGGTGCACAGGTGTGTTGATGAGATGGGCGTGGCCAGCAGGTGAAACGAGGCAGAGGCGGGGTCAGTGGAAAAGTACCCGGACTGGCAGGCAGAACTACGGCAGGCAGAACTGCGACAAAATGAGAAACACCAGCTGCAACCTGAAAATGAAGCAGCATACGGAACGAAATGTTGATTAAATATGTATCCGACACACTGAAATAACAGGCGTAACCTACTTACATCTGCACACATCACTTTTCATGAGCCACTTGCTCCAAATACTGGAGCTCCCGATTCAAAACTACTGAGTCGATGAGGTTAATTTTTTTAGATGACATGTTGTCAGTGAAAGGAGAATCAGAATACTGACACTGACATGTCACAACTCTTTTTGAAACTGCTTAAAAAAACAGTGAATAATTGAATTACATATCCACGGACTCTACATTTTCAAACTAAACCGAATTATTTAAATCAGCTAAGTGATTTGTAATTTCTAGATCACGCTAAATGTTCTTAAACATTCACGTACACCAAAGCCAATCTATGGCTCAATCTCAATATTTGACTTATGTTCATCAGGTGGACAAATCAATTCTAACGTTGCCTGTTCACCAATTATGTGGTTGTGGAGTTATCCTCTGCCTGTAAGTTACCAAAAAATAAATAAATAATGATAGTAATATGCATTTTTGTGCATTTTCCCTTTTGGTTTTCAGTACAGCCTTTGTGTACTGTATACATTTCTGATGTCTTTATCTGGACAAATGCTATTTTGACAGCTTTTTAAACAAAAATTGCTGAAAGGGGAAACCATCCAGTGGGTAATAATACTGCCTGTAGTGATCATAAATGTTTGATAATGTGCTGGAAAATGGTCAGTCTGCCATTATGAAGAACTCAAATGTCAGCAAATGTCAGAACCGGGGAAAGTCAGCGCCTCCATTCTATAACATTGCTGTAGATATTTGTTAGTCCCCACTTGTAATGTACAGTTTGTTTAGCTTTTCTTTTAATTTTGTGCTAAAGGAAGGAGAGGGAAGTTGTATTTACTGTAACTGAGATCTGACCAGAACAGTCTGTTACACTCGTGTGCTGCCAGAGCTTCAGGGCCATGTGACCTCAGTTGTGGCTTAGGTTTCAGACGTATCATGAGGTTGTTAAAGTTTGATGCATACATTGTTTGACCGGCCACTGTCTTGGCACAGCAGCGTGATGTAGGCTAATATGTGGCGTGTCAGTCCTCTGAGAGCCAATATTTATAGTAAGCAGTTCTCTCTCCAACTTTAATGAGACCGGCGTTGGTGTGCTGAAACGGTGTCGACGAGCGCGTTGGATACTTTTGATCCCCATAGTCCTTACATGCATGTGGAGTATGTGAAGTCTTTTAATTACCAGGCTGTGTTTCGTTTACATAACTGGAAATCAGCTTCATCTCTTGATAAATTTAGATCCATGCATTTCCTCAGCCCGCCCTCTCCGACCTCTGCAGCTCCTGTTTGGATAGCTGGGGCGCAGTGGAACGTTTACCGCCACTCCGACTAAAGGAGGAGGACACTGAGTGCAGATTTTACCACCACTACGAAATTTATCGCATTCCTATTAGCTGCATCCATAGGCCGCAGTGTTCCAAAGCATCAAGGGCTGATTAAGAGCCGAGACGCTCCCCCAACCTCCATCTCTGTCCCCGGCGCTGCGGCTCAGCAGAAAATTTCAGCTGAGTCACATTTCATGTCACGCAGACCTCTAAGACAACCACCCACCTCTGCCCAAGTCCTCCTGCTCTCCAGAGAACTGAAAGGAAGCGATACAGACCTATTGAGATAGAGTTGATTTAAGCTGTTTCGCTAAGCTTTGAATAATTTCGCCCCCCTCAAAGGACACAGTGTGGTTGACAAATAGACCCAATTAGTGTGTGTTCCCGTGGAGAGTTTCCGTCTTTTCAAGGTCCTTCAAGGTTAATCCTTATTAAGGAGATAAAAGTTACTGAGCTGCTATTTTCTGTGTCTTTTCTTCTTTTGTGTGTCTTTGACTTTCACTCATCTTTCTTCCTCCTCTTATCTATCTTACTCTCTCTTTCCACTTCTTTTTTCATTCCTCCGGTTCTAATTTTGCTTTTCCACTGAAGCATCAAACAAGGGAAATGGTTTGCGATAGTGTGAATGATTATCTGATCTGGTTCAGTGAATCCGTTTTGGCTTTTACTGCTAAAACAGACTCTGAACCGAACTAACAAAGAGTCTGCCTTTGACATTTTACAAGGAACATTCATTATTATTATTATTATTATTATTATTGAAGCATAAACTAACACCATGAATCACTTATTGTGAAGAATATTCACTTGTCACGGTTTTTGTTCAAGCTACTCTAATCAATACTTTTATGTGAACAGTGAAATGTGTTGACTGTGGTGACAAACATTTTAGCGATCGTTTTGGTTTAATGGATCTCAACTTTTCTACTTTGGTTGGCTGTCACAGCTCCCGTCGGCATCATTTCCAGACACAGCACAGCTCTTTTTTGCAAACCAGCAAGAAACAGTGCACAAAGTTAGGTGGTGAACATGGTGAAGCAGTTAGCAGCTTAAGAGCCAGATATTTCCTTCAGACATTGGTGGGGACTAAAGGAGCTAAGAGCAGAGTGAATATTGAATTTCCATTTGCAGGGATGAATGTTTAATCAAATGAATGAATGAATGTTACTCTGTGTCTGCTGGATGTGTAAGTAAGTCAATTTGCCAATCATTCAATGTAGGTTTAAACTGTCTAACTGGCATTTGGCTAGTCTTTGACCAAAACCAAAACTTATTATAGTGTCTTTGTGAAAGTAATCCCTAGGTTTAATGCTGGACTAATATAACCATAGTTTGGTTTGCAAAGGTGACTCTTTATATCTGTGGACGAATTCTGCTGTTGTCAAACAGATTTTTTAACTCACTTGAAGAATGGAAGTTGTTGCTTTAAAGAGGAGATCCCACATATGAAATATGGAACTATAGTTGTAGCAACAAGTCTTGTGTGAATGATGACTACCTGGAGCTAATGATCTGCTTGGACCAGTGGACAGTAAGTTTATGAGTGAAAGGGGTTTGAAAGTTGTTCACTGCTCAAGTACAATGCACTTATACGATAAAATGACCATAATCTATAGTGTTGGTTGGTAGGTTGTATTAGTCTAATGAAGACTAATGACTCGGTCAATGCTTGGCTAGTTGTTGATATTAATCAACTCACTGTGAGCTCTTTTGTCACTCTGTCATTAAGTCATTTTAAGTTATTCTAATTTCTAAACTGTATTTTTGTGTCTTTACAATGAGAACAACAACTAGTTCACAAAATGGACAATAAGTTGTACCAGAGAAAGTTAGTAGTTACACTAGAAAGTGTAATGAAAAAAAGTTCTCTGTGTCCCACAGGCGTGAGTTTATCTCTACATGGGTCTGAGCCCCAGCGGCGGAGCCCCCACCAACGCAGAGTCCCGCTGCAGCCCTCGGCCTCAGGCTACCAGGCAGCGGACAGGCCTCTCGCCTTCTCCTCCTGTAGGAAGGCCGACACCATGGAGGAGTCCTCGGTTGAAGCCCTAGACTCCAGCACTCAAGATGACGTGCCTCCCCTCGGTGAGACCCAGCACCGCTCGGGCTTGAAATTTCTTTTCACTTCTTATTCCTTAACTTGTTCACATTTAACCAAGTAGGAGAAGTCAGTCCTGTTGTGGGACTGGGCAGCTTCCAGTTATAAGTGTGTGCAACAGAGCAGTGTGTAATGTGAACGCACCACTAGTACACTGAACCTCCAGAGCTGCGTATGTGGACACCATAAGTTTGGCTACAAGATTTGGGTGGTTGAAATGAATAGTTCTAGATGAAGTAATAAGTAACAAGTTATCCTTCCTCAAGCATGGAAGCTATGATTACAATAGATACTTCTTAAATATTCTATTTTTGGATTACAAATCTCCAATGAAATCGTTCATTCATTTAAGGATGAAATAGTTCTGCTCAGCATTTCAGAAACCAAATTGTATTACAATAAATTAGACTAACCCATTCCACCTTAAAAGATCCTCCTTAAAATTGTATGTAGCTTATGAACAGTAGGTTAACTTACTACATGTAATGGGAAAGATGTCGCTGGTAGTGACAAATCCACAGAGACTCATCAACCCACTCAGCTGTTTCCTTCAGTTTGTACAGACAGAGAGCGTATTAGTGACTTTCAGCTTATTGTTTTTGTTCTTGCAGCGTGCAACATTTTACTATTTTATTTCAGTCAGCTGCGTCAGCTGACTAGCCAGTGAACAAAGTGGAGTCTTAAGTGGCTGAAGAGACCGATATTTGATACTGTAATTACTGGATTCGCATTCCTCAGGTGTCCAAAAACATGAATTCAAATAAATGCTAATCTTGCTCGTTGTCAGTCACATTCACTGTACTTTACTGTAATATTACTATACTTGTATACACTCTGCTCATCTTCCCTCCAGCTGTGAAGGATGTTAACGTGCTGCTTGAGAGAGAAAGATCAGAAGGCATCAGCAGTCCGTCCAGAGACGACGACTCCACCCTGCTGAACCCAGGAACCCACAGCAGCATCCTGGATGACAACACCAAGTCTGATTCTGGCCTCCCAGAGGTCAGTGGTGGAGCTAAATCTCTGGGCTCCCAGAAGTCATTGCTCCCTTCATCCCAACTAAAGATATAAGCCAGTTTTGTACAGGAGTAGTTTGTAGAGTGATGTGTGTAAAGGTAACAGCTAAGTCATTCATCCATGATAAACGATGGAGTTACGATTCTTTCCTGATTCTCTCTCAGCTGTCTGTCTTTCCCCATGTTATCAGGGGAGGAGTAAGTCCTGTGGCCTTTGCTTCAGCGATGGAAAGAGCCGTATTGACTACATCCTGGTTTATAGGAAGTCCAGCTCGCAGTCAGAGAAGAGGGAGATATTCGAGCGGAACATCCGTGCAGAGGGCTTACAGATGGAGAAGGAGGTAAAGAACAATTACACCACCTATTGTCATTATGTGGACATGGGTTCAGCTGAATCATCGTGCCTGTATTTGCATTTCATTCAAATCCAGACGTTAGTAGTTCGCTGTCAACCACAAGTGTCACAACTGCAGAAACTGTTTTACTTCACTGCCTTTCTTGCAACACCTGTTGTGTTTAGGTTGTAGGAAATGCCAGAGCAACAGGCTATCCACTTGCTAAGCAAATAACTTTCACGTGCCTTAGTCAGTCTTTGTAACAGAAATTACAACTGGATGTTACATTCTCCTCCATCACACAAGGAGAAAACATGAACAGTCTGAGCAATAGGCTGCATTTTATAGCTACCAGAATAATGATATGATAGACATGAAATAATTACATTTAATATATTTCAGTTCATCCTTTGTCATCATCACATCACCATGGCAACACATCATCATGCGCGTTTCATTTTGCCATCCTGCCATGCCATTGGACTGTCTGAATCCATGTCAATGCAGCATTTAGCAGACAGCTGCCTATTTACACATCCAGCGGACGTACAGCAACATGAGCATTGACGTGGTTGGTGTTTGTGGGGTTTTTTGCTGAATCAGGTGTCTGCATTGGCAGGAGACAACACTGATAAGAGCGATGACACCAGTGAAGAAAAACTCAAGTTGCGCACTATAAAACCGAACCTTTCACATTACATAAGATAAGATAAACCCTTATTCGTTCCTCAGTGGGGAAATTTGCAATGTAATGTAACATGTAATCGTTTAATCAGTTGTTTGTATAAAAATGTTGACTGGAGCAGCTTTAAAATTACTAGTTATTTTGTCTGGCCACCAGTTTGAAAAACCAAAAGGTTTTCAGTTTACAGTGACTGTGTACTGTAATGTAGGAGAGCAAGGAAATATTCATATTTGACCAACCACTTAATTCTTCAACTGCTTAACCTGATATATTTACTTGATTAACAAATCAAAGTAAAAAAAAGAACTGATTCTCAAAATAGCCATTGATCAATATGTCTTTTTCCTTCCCTCCACTAAAGAGAGGCAACTGATAGGGATTATGTGTCTTACTCAAGGGCACCTCAGCAGGGCAGAAGCTATAATCACAGGGCTCCACCTGAAGAATGGCTTTTATAATCACACCAGGCCTCCATCTCTGTGCTGATAAAAGTTATTTTGCTCTTACTACAATAGCCACCTCTTTAAAAACTCGTGATTGCAAATAAACAAGAAGCTTGGTAGGTTCCTGGACTGACACAGACTAAGCTTTGCCGTGATTACTTTGGCAAAGCTGCAGCTGCATTCATAGTGCGCAACATCGATACCAATTTGTTTGAAGAAGCAATTTAATACCCAGTCCTATAATGCATGTAATCTGAATGGCCAGACTGCTGAATATTAAAATGCTATGAGCCCAGAGTACAAGATCTGACAGCTGAGTGCTGTTGAGACGTTCATTGGGGAGCCGTCGCTCATAGAGCCAAAACAAATGCGCTGATGGCAATTTTCCCCCCTGCTGTTTCTTATTTAGCAAAAAAGGTGTCCCTTGAAAGAATGGAAAATGTGGATGTTGTGTGTTTGTGTGTGTTAACCTCTGGACTCTGCAGTAGCATCAAGGTCATGATTATCGAGAACATGATGCCGGGGAAGACAATGGTACTTTCCTCCTTCAGCAGCCCACTCGTGTGTGTTCCTCGCATGCAGTCATTTTGTTATTTATAGCTCTCTTTCCAGTTATCATCTGATTCATGTACCTTTAGACTGACTCCTACTCTGTCAGGCGGTACAGGTGAGGAAAAGAGCTGTACCAGGAAACATACTGATGCTGAACGATGATATTTTGTAGTCCTCCTTTTTTTAACTGTCTTATCTTCTCACTGAAATTGTTGTGTGTGTTTCTTCACAGGCCTCTGTAACAAACAGTGACGTGATTTTTCTGAAGCTTCACGCACCGTGGGATGTTCTCTGTCGCTACGCAGAGCTCATGAACATTCGCATGCCTTTTAGGTGAGACAACAGACGCTCCTGAAAGTACGTAATAATGAAAAAAAAAAGAACTTAAAGGTACCCTGTGGGGTTGTGTTTACATCCAGTGTGTCTCACCAAAGGTCTAAAAATGGGTTAAATGCATTTACTTCCTCATAAAATATTTGCAAAACCAATTTCTTGGAAAGTTTTATATCTTCCATTGTTTACATCCACGTTTTTTAGCGTGTATCTTCTTCACTGCCTTTAATGGTGCATTGCTGTACTTCTTTTCATGTTACTGTCACCTACTGTTGATCAGCAGAATAGCATGAAACATTGCTCCAACTAGTGGACAAAGAACTCTAGTGACTACCTTTGATGTCTGTATTATTAGTAGTATTATTATATTCATTATTAGCAGCAATAGTAATAATGATAAAAACAATCTAAAACATAGTAGAACTGATACTTGTGGCAGTAATAGTAATGGTAGTATCAGCAGTAGTAGTAGCATTTGTTTATGTGATCATACTCATTAATTATTCCCAATGTTCTACTTGTTCCAGGAGGAAAATCTTTTACATGCATCGACGGCACAAGTTCATGAGCAGGTGAGTGGGTCATTCAAAGAGGCAGCATGAGATCAGCTGGCGAAGAGAAACTCTGCTCCGGCAGCTTTAACAGAAACTTCATTTACAGGATGGAGAAGCGCATCAACAAATTTCGTGGGTGGCTTCCCCGCAAGCCCATGAAGTTTGACAACGACACTCTGCCCGACCTGGAGGAGAACGAGAGCTTTACCGCCCCCTTCAGTCGATCAAGGATACATCAGTGAGTTTTTACGAACCCGCCCTTTCAAAACTCATCCCTCAGGAATGACTTGAACTTTATCTTGCACTGGTGCCTGACACATTTTCCATTTCCTCTTTTGGTACTTCTGCCACTTCCAATTCTGTCTGTTGCCTTTCTCATACAAATCGACACCACACACACGCACACACACACACACACTTATGTATATGCCTACACACACACACTCATTCAGACAGATTTGTAATAACTGGTTCATTTCACTGCAGTTTCATCATCCACAACAAAGACACTTTTTTCAACAACGCCACCAGAAGTCGCATCATCCACCACATCCTCCAGCGGGTCAAATATGAGGAGGGTAAAAATAAGATGGGTGAGTTTTTCCACGGGTATACTGACGAATTCTACTGTTGAAGTTTAAGGAAAATTGGTGCTTGGGAAAGGGAAGAGAAAGAAAAGGAAGAAGTAAATACAGGATGAAATATAGTGTCTGACAGTGTTTGCACATCACTGGATTTTCAAGTCAATGTTTGTCCCACTACACCGGCAATTTTCAATTCAAACCTCACATTCAAACTTTGAAGCTTTTGACTGACAGAATCAGGCATCTGTTGCTCTACTTTCATTATTCTCTGTTTTCAATTCCAGGGCTTAATCGTCTTTTGAGCAATAATTCATATGAGGCAGCTTTCCCTCTTCATGAGGTAATTTGGCTGATCTCCAGAAATCCACTCATTAAATAGGTTTCATGTACATTATGTGGATTCCATGTGCTGATGTCACACCAATACATACTGTACACGTGCGTTTTGACTTTAACAGGGGAGATACCACAGCAAAAACTCCATCAGAACACACGGAGCAGAGAACCACCGGCACCTGCTGTATGAGTGCTGGGCCTGGTGGGGGGTTTGGTACAAGTACCAGCCGCTGGACCTCATCAGGTAACTACATTCAGACACATTTAAAATCAAAACATGACGACAGGTAGCAGTAACAGTAATACATCATTACCTTCATTGAGAGTTTGCTTGATGCGACAGGCTGCAGTTCACAGCTTCTCTCACTAAGACATAAATCTGTTGCACATACAGTACATTTTCATACAAATAGTTTTTTTTATATATTTTCAAGGATGCTCAAAGGATATCGCAATCTCGTTCCTCTTGTGCTCTGCTGTTTCAGGAGGTATTTCGGGGAGAAGATCGGTTTGTACTTCGCCTGGCTCGGCTGGTACACGGGGATGCTGTTTCCTGCAGCTCTGGTTGGCCTCTTGGTGTTCCTGTATGGCGTCTTCACTCTGGAGCACTGCCAGGTCAGGTAAACACACCTCCTCTTTTTCATGATAAAAATAAGTGTCCCTGGAGAGTTTTTTATATTGTATTTGAAGCATTTAAAAGAAAAAGTTTCTGAAGTACAGCTCAGACAATCTATTCATTTACTGAAAAAGTCAAGTCACTTTTCTTGATGCACAGAAATTTGGTACAGTCAAACTGTCCATTGTAACTTAGAAGTATTGGATGCTAGTTAAATGAAATCAAACTCATTCATAAATGCAAATGTGCTCTGTCTTTATAAGAAGTGTTGACAAATTCTTTTTTCAGATCATAACTTTATTAACAACTTTCATAAAAATACAGAACAGATATACAAACATGCAGTACTGTGCTCACTTGTAATATTTCAGACAGCTCAAAGTTGCATCAATATTGGCTTTTACTATATCACCCAAAGGCGCTTTTACTGTTGCTGGACATTATAATATTAACTTTGCCGGAGTTTGATGGGCTAAATGTTGTTCTCCAGTAAAGAAATCTGCCAGGCCACTGACATCATCATGTGCCCCATCTGTGACCAGTACTGCCCCTACCTGAGACTGTCAGACAGCTGCATCTACGCCAAGGTACTGCCACCACAGCACGGGGACCAAATGTTCCCGACAGCTGTTGTACACTTTGTAATTGTTTGTATATAGTGGTCAGGGATTGCAGCAAGCCCGCATTTATTTTAACTTTGAACCTCAGACTCCTTTTCTTCTTCTCAGGTCACCCACCTCTTTGACAACGGGGCCACTGTTTTCTTTGCTGTATTCATGGCTGTTTGGGGTAAGCTGAACAGTTTACATCCACAAACTTTCCGGATGCTAGATGTAGTAAAAGTTCATGCCTATTTACACACCCACTAAACACAACTATAGCATTTATTTGGAGTCATGTTTCTGTCCACCCGGTGTCCAAATATTCACCCTTCATTTAGCTCTGTTTTGGTCTCCACCAGCTGCAACCAACTTTGTCTGCTGTGTGACGCTAGACAGGTTTATCCGAGCTTTATTACTGAAAATAGCTGCTTTGTGGAAGTTTGGAAGTGACAATAATGAAAAAAGTGAGACTGGACCGGAACATTAAAGTTGCAGGTCATGATACAAAACAATGAGCTGAAAGATGCTAAAACGCACTATAGAACTGGGAGGATTTGCTGATTTGGGTTATAATTGTTTGTCAGTATAATTACAACCACATAGTCACTTGATCCATTGTTCAAATAAAAATATCAATTAGCGCTGCTTTAATTTTTTTTTTAAATTAATTAACAAAACTATTATTGCTACAGTTAGAAAATACAGTTAGACACGTATTATTGCATTATATAAAGATTGTACATGTTCTAAAAAAAGGATGCAGTCAAAATATTTTTTTCTATACATTTCCAATTTCTTTTGGGAAACGCCAGGAGGAGCCTGTCAGCTCTGAACGAGGTCCCAGGGTATGGAAGGTGCAAACAGGTAGTTTGTGCTGGGTTCATAATGTTCAGCTGCTGCAGGCAGGCAGCGGGCAGGTGATGAAGCAGCAGAGTCATTGTCACGTTGCTGAAAGCAGGCCGGTTTATAAATGTCTAGGTGGAAGGACGAGGGGGCTGATGAATACAAGAGGAAGGAAAGTTAACCAAAAATCACTGTGCTGAAGAAAAAGAGCAGAAAATTCTTATAAATTCTTTCTATCCTGTTCAACTTGGCAAGGTGACTGACAAGGCAATTTTTAAACCGTGGCAGGTGAGAAAGCTCTCACCCAGAGAGACAACATTCACAGTTCGTGCTGCTTCTCTCACTTTATTCCAGACCATCTAAACATATATTCTGAATTATGTGAGTACAAAATGTGCTACAAAATCAGACCTGGAAAAATGACATATGTGATTTGTTACAAGTAGATGCAGTTACAGTGAACTTTTGCAGGAGAGTTTGAAACAGAAAAACAGATATATAGTCTTTTTATTAAATAATCAACACTGAAACTTTTTATTTTAGGTTCAACTGTTTGTACTTTCTAAAAAATTTAAATACCAATCTAAAAAAAGAACAAAAACTATTGTTTAGCAAACGTAATGCTCACCAATGAGTTTGTTAACAGTATCTGGATGTTTGAGAGCCTCTTGTACTCTGTTGTCAAATCTCCAACATCTCAGCATGAGGAACAGAGCCAAACACAGCTGGAGGGCAAAGGTCAACACGCCCAGCACGATTATGGTGTTGTTAACTGTTGAGGGTAAAGAAGAGAAAAATGGTACAAGATTTAATGTGGTTTTGCAGCTTAGTGCAGAGGGGTGACATGAAATCGGCCAGGAAATTTGTATTTAAACCAAAGGTGTATGCAACCATTGATCTACAAAGTACTTTGTTAAAATTGTTGTTGTCAAATATTGTTGTTAAAATTGAAGATAAATAAATCAAAAATGAGGACGTTAGATTTGTTTAATTCATAAGCAGTAGGTGCTGTGGCTCTCACACTACAAGCGTACCTACTGATGAAAGCAGCGCAGGCCCTGTTGCGTTAGTGTGTGTTAATAATTCAGACACTCAGACATATTCAGACAATGTCCTTATCGCAGCGGAAACCCTATCAGTTACACACTTATAAATGCTTCATGGTGACTTGCAGATATAGTAGGACAAATAATTAGTCAAAGCAATGCAGTGAAAAAAGGTTGTGTGAACTAGAATCACAAACATTTACTAGTGTGACTTTCATTAGAAAACTTAAAGTACCAGCTGACGATGGCGTTGACTCCCAGTGGGTGACCTCTGGCTGAGACAAGCCCGGAGTCATGTTTTGGTTCTGGAGGAATTCCATTGGTCTGACCCCTCACTGTTCCTGGAGCATCTCCTGTGCAGCCAGGCAGAGGCATTTGATTAATAATAATAATAATAATGATACATTTTATTTATAGAGCGCTTTTCAGGATACTTAAATACACTTTACATATAAAATGATCATTTAAAACAATATATATTTACTTACATCCTGGTAAAGATTAAAGCTTTCTTCTGCACACTAAATGGATCAGATCTGCTTTATATTTTGTTTCAGTTTGTTAGTCAGTGTTACAGGTTGCACAAACACTGAAAACCATTCTAAGAGCAGTTGCTGATGTTGTTTTTGTGAATGAAATGTGGCTAAACATGTTGTGTGGCACTGTTCAAAGGGATTTTTGACCTGAATGGAAAAAAATGGGAAGCTGAACAACTTGAAGGTGAGGATGAAATCAAAAGATTAAACATGCAACCTCACGACAAATTGCCATCTTCGCTCCTACTGCTGACCGGAGAACAATATTTTTATTTCTCAGCCACACCTGACTAAAATACCATGTGCTGTGGCTATACACAAACACAGCTGAACAGATGGTGGTATGGAGCTGGTGGCATGTTGGCCAATAACTTATATAACTTAACAATAAATTAACTGATTAACTGAAATACTGAACTAAAATTAATGATTTAACTCAAAAATGGGTTGTGTTTATAGAAACAAGGCCATGTGAAAATGGGTAAAAACAACAGTGAGCCATTGAAAATGGGTGTTTCATATTGTTCATATACTTCATATGTAAAATGGTAGATTTGATCATTTGTCTTGAATTGCATTTCATCCACTTTTACTAATTCAAATGCTCAGACCAAAATCTCTTTCATGCATTTATATTATGTGTTATTTAAGATTTGTAGTCCTGATAGACATCTGCTAAACTTATTTTAATCTTGTTTTATTGAAGTGTTTCCAGTCTGCTTGTCTGTGTGTCAAGGTTATAAAGTTAGAAAAAGACTTCATTACATAATGTGTGAAGGCTGGGAAATCCAATTAATTTTAAAACTTTTAAACTGACAGAAATTATGCTTTTGATGTGTGTAATGAAAAAACTCAAGGTATTACAAGATTTTGTGTAAGATGAAGATGTTATCTTAAAGAATCATGTCAGTGTGGTTTTAAATGCTTTTTCTAGAGTTAAACGTCCAAATGCTAACTTTATCCCTGTCTCCCTCTTATCTTTAACTTTAACAGCCTTTAATAAGTTACCATCCTGTAGCTCGAACGGTCGCTGAACTTTAAAGTCATGCAGCCTATTGAAATGTAAGGTTGAAAGGATCTATGTTTGAGTTAATGTTCAATAGGATCATATCAAGTTCAAGTTTTCAGTCACTGGCTTTAAAAACTGCAGAAACAGCTAAAGGGATTTTTTTAGGGTGTAAAAAGGATAAAACATCAGATAAAACATAAAAACTGTATGAGTGCATAAAAAACTGAACGCAATCAAAGATGTGAGTTTGGTAAAATAAATGTTTACAGCAGAGTAAAACCTAAAAGTTGTTTGCATACCTATACACACACAGGACTTTACACATGTAAAGATTGAAATCTGATTAAAAACATGAGCTTTTTCAACTATGATACCTGTGAAATGTATTAAAGTCTATGAAGAGCAATGTGGAAGATGAAGTTGTTTTCACAGCTGCACAGACGTGCCAGAGCCCAGTCTGATGTCAAAATACATTCCATTTTAACGTTTTCATCCGGTTTAAAGAAAAGTCTTATAGAATTCACAGTAATGTACCGACCTTACAGCCGCTGCTTCTCTGTGTTGGAAGTCGCTGTCGGTGCTGCTGTCCAGATGAATATGTTTTCGGGTTCAACTGCAGCAAAGAAAATCAAATCCCTTCATTAAGGATCCTCAGAAGCGTGCTCCCTGCTGGTTTCACATGGGAAGCCGGCGGTGCTCTCAGGCAGTTGAGGGTTCACATTCAAAACATGCTGCTCCACGTTCAGTCGTGATGTGGAAGCGACAGAGAAAATAAAAGTATTTATTTGAAATTCTCAGGATAAAAGCTCCTGCAAAAAGCTGCAAAAGCTGCAAAAGTACTGGCTCAGTTCTCAGTGGAGAGTCCAGTAAACACGAACAATAAGTAAGCTATACACAGGACTTTGTTCTCCTCTCCATGCCTGGACGCTGTGCCTGGGAGTGACCTCTATGTGGTAATAATCGAGATAGTCAACACAGTTATCTGATTATCTTGGCACCAAACAAGCTGGTTTCACCAGGTTCACAATTAAATTGGGATTGAGCCAATCATGTGGCATGAGAACAAAAGCTAACTAAGTATATAACTAAATAACTGTTGGCATTTTACGTGAGTCTGGATTTTTGGTTATTCAAAGCTGGTTTAAAATTCATCTGATCCGTTGTCAGAGCAAGTCTTTAAACCCAAACCTGTAAAAGTGCAGCTTCATGCTTCAGGGTCATGACTTCAAGATGTTTAAGCATTTAAACATGAACTTATTTCAAAATAGAAATTGGCCATTTTGAACAATAATACTTCAATGATTAATGGCAGAACTCATGTTGTTGAAAATGATTCAAGCAATTAAAGCTGCTTTTAAAGAGATTTTAGTAGGTTTTCATTGCCATTGCAGACTAGACAAGCTTGGAGTAATCAGAACCTTGCACCACCGAGCGGAGGACATTCCCATAAGTGTACAGGCCCAAGAGAAAAAGCGGAAACATTTGAAGAATGCACTCAAAGCTTGGGGATACCCCAACTGGGCCTTCGTCCACCGCATCCCATATTCTTCACCATTCTTCTTCCACCCCAAAGACCCTACCCCGAAACACAAGAAAAGCAACCTGGTGTACGCAGTCCAATGCAGTGAGGACTGCACAGATTTATACATTGGAGAAACCAAACAACCACTCAACAAACAGATGACTAAACACAGGGGGCCAATGTCGCAAGCCAAGATACAGCAGTTTACCTCCACCTCAAAAAAAGGGACGCTCTTTCAACGACAACAATGTACATATTTTGGACAGGGAGGACAGGTGGTTTGAAAGAGGCCATCAATGTCAGAGTGTTGAAGCCATCGCTCAACAGAGGAGGAGGCCTCAGACATCACCTGTCTCCCACCTACAATACTGTCCTTTCATCACTTCCCAGGAGACTGAACAATCATGTGACAATGTTAATGTTAATTCATACTTGGTATCAGGTGACTCACAAGGGCTCTCAACGACCGTCGTTTAACACCCAGGAGCACCCGCATACTAAGTGGTATCAATGACGCAGTTAATGACTCCACAGAGGTCTAAGTTCCTGGGTCTCTGTGCCAGTCAGTCAGAAGTGAAGAAGCTTCTCGGATGAAAAGTGAAACGTCTTCATGAACCTACAGCCAAGAACAGTGGCCTTTGATTCAACTTGTACTTGAATACCATGACCTAGATGACTGAGAACCTTCACAGACATGTCAATAATGTGTTCTTCACAGTTGTTGTTCCATTGCCCCCAAGTGGCTAAAAGGAATCAATTAATACAGCTTTCAAGAAAATACAGACACAACAGCAAATATTAACAATATGAGTAAGAATAAATGTGAAAATAGTGTTCAGGATATTTTCTAAAATGGAGGAAAGAAAAATACCATGTGTGGCTCCCTATAATCATCGTTGACTCTCTACTCATCAAACATGTTTTACCAGATATTTAATTGATATAATATCAGACCTTATGAGGAACCAAGTACCTAAAAACGTTTTTTGTGTGACAGAGAGTGTTTATTCGTGTCTTCCAGCGACGGTCTTCCTGGAGTTCTGGAAAAGGCGCCGAGCTGTCCTCGCATATGACTGGGACCTCATTGACTGGGAGGAAGAAGAGGTGAAGCGCTTACCCCATGTGGTCATTTTAGTTTCTGTGTGTATCAAACGTGCTCCCTATGTGTAGCAAATCAGCTGCCTTTCAGATGTAATGAATGCATGAATAGAATTTTAAAGAGTGAAAGGATAAAGCTGCCATTTATATTTCTATTTTGAGTTCTTTCTTTGCAGTTTGATGATCTAACCAGTCGCTCTTTGACTTCTCCCAAAGAGATTTCAACTCTGCAGCTCTGCCCTTGAGACATGTTGGCCTACTTGTGCCTGTCAATCTGTAGGCATATATAAAAAGATGGGATTTGTTGTACTAAAGGCCTGCACCAAGGGAGTTCAAATTTGTGACTCACTGAAAATGTACAATTTGAATCTTTTTACAGTGAAAGCTGGCACAACCTCAGAGCCCTACACAGCTGTCATTTTGCAGTTTGGTTTTGTGAGAAATTTTGGTGGGTTTATAACGCCTGTCTTATGTACCATCCTCCAACCCTCGTCTGTCAATCACGCTCAAACTGGTAACCGTGTTCTTTGAGAGACTGCCGTTTGTGGGCGTGAGAGTGACTCACAGTCTCAGTCCGCTTTGTACGGAACAAGACAAGACAGAGCTAAAAAAGTCACCGATTCTGGGTTTTCCTCTCATCAAAAGCTTCCAGATATAAAGGGAGCTCATTGCGCAATGCAGATATTGCTTAGTTGTAAGTTAGTGGTGTCAATGACAACACTGTCTTATCTGGATGCTAGACCCTAAAAACATGGACCTGAAAGATCATCACATATACAATATACAATTTGTACATACCATCAACTACATTTTGGGCAGCTCCCTCTTCTCAGTGCACAAGCAGGAAACTTAATGTGTAACTCAGTGGACCCAGTGGATCCTTTTTGAAAAAACATTGTCAGACAGGGGAAATTAAAATAAGTCTATGCACATATAATGAAGCTGATTAAGCTATACCTGGTTGATGTAGCACAAATAAATGGTTGTGACTGACTATAATAAACTTACCCCTTTCTATGCAAATGAGCCTCATTGCAAAAAGTCAATTTTATAAAGACACCACTAATGGCCACAAGCAGTTAGAATGAAATTATTAGCGTCTTCAGAGCATTGGTGGTATAGAAGGGTGTCACGAAGGGGTCTGATTGACCAAAATATTCCATATTTATCATCCTA
The DNA here is from genome assembly GCA_025331565.1 of Holacanthus passer. Taxonomy (NCBI): domain Eukaryota; kingdom Metazoa; phylum Chordata; class Actinopteri; family Pomacanthidae; genus Holacanthus; species Holacanthus passer. Next base: position 4,420,385 of record JAFREQ010000039.1, read on the forward strand.
ACTGTGTATGTGTCGGTATAATAACTGTTCACTCTCCCGCTTTTGAAGCATCATTTTCGTGTTTTGGTCAATAAGAGATTAGTGTGAAAAAAGAAATGAAACACATTACACATTCGCTGCTGAAGTATTTTAATCATTATTTCAAAAATGGATGTTTTTTCAAAGAAGAAAGAAAAATTATCTTACAAATGATACTGAGACTTGGTAGATAGCTTATTCCAACTAGTTGCTCTTTTATGTATTTTGATCTTCGTCTTGTCTTTCAGAACTAGAATAGATTTTGCTCACGTGTCTTGTCCTTTGTCTTTCAGGATGAAATACGGCCTCAATTTGAGGCCAAATACTCCAAGAAGGAGAGAATGAACCCAATATCTGGAAAGCCCGAGCCTTACCAGGCCTTCACTGACAAATACAGTCGCCTCATAGTGTCAGCATCTGGGATCTTCTTCATGGTGAGCCTTATTTATATTAATTGAAAGTCTTGATAACACATTTTTTACAGTGGTGCAATATGAAGTCGGTATTTATTGTTAGCAATGATATTTTTGCACACCACAGATCCTGGTGGTGATTGCCGCCGTATTTGGCATCGTCATCTACCGCGTGATCACCGTCAGCACCTTCGCCGCCTTCGGCTGGGCTCTCATCAGGAACAACTCTCAGGTGGCGACCACGGGAACGGCGGTGTGCATCAACTTCTGCGTCATCATGCTCCTCAACGTGGTGAGTGTCTACTCTCTGTCAGCAGCGGCGGCACCAAGGTGAAGTGGTACATAAAAAGTTCCAGGTGGGGGATAATCATAACCCATCACGACCAAGATACAAAAATAGAAGATGCTTTTGCCTTTTTTACATGTAAAGACGAAGTTTATATGCTTTTATAGGCTGTTACAGTTTAATTCCCTCCTCACTAATGGCCTCCAACATGTATTTTTTTCTAGCTCTATGAAAAAGTTGCTCTTCTTCTCACTAATTTAGGTAAGTTGATTGCACCAGCAGATTCAATATCCTTTAGGCTGAACGAGTGATTTAATGCAGACTTAATTACCACTGTACATTGGTGTTGGCTCAGTGCTGAGAAAACAGTATTGGGGTCAGACATCATTGATCCAACCATGAGGTTGTAGTAATGTTAACTAATCTCATCTGAATTTATATGGTTTAGTTACTCAAAGTATGTAAGATCTGCATTTATTTATGAAAGAACTGTGCTACTCTGGTATCTTTATGTCCATGTCTGCATCTTATTTTACAAGTCTATCTCACCATTCTTCCTGTGTCTCTCTGTCACCACAGAACAGCCGAGGACAGAGTCAGAGTGGGAGAACAGCTTTACCCTCAAGATGTTCCTTTTTCAGTTTGTCAACCTCAACAGTTCAACTTTCTACATCGCCTTCTTTTTGGGGAGGTGAGGGAGTCAAACAGAACTCAGAAGTGCACTACAGCATGTGCCACTTCAGAAGTGACGCCTGATTCATACAAAAGTATGAGGCTTAAGTAAAGAGGCTTTATTATAGGGGTGATATATATTATATAATGATAATATAATTTTGTTGTTGTGGAGCATTTGGGAAATGTAATTGAAAAGCTGTACCATTAAAGAAATGGCTGCAGTCCACTGTCGCACTCCAGACATGTGCTTCAAAATTAAATTCAGTAACAAATCTTACTGATGCCACTGGATCAAACAGAAATGGTGACGTGTGTCATCTTAGTAGCAACAGAGACAGTCACCATATTTTTAGACAGACAGACAAACCCTTGAGGCACACCACAAGAAATACTCTCCTTACAGAACTCCCCAAGGGACACACAGTATTTTCAGCTTCTAGTGCAGCCCTTCAATATGGAGATTTTAGAATCAAAAATATTTTTATCCAGGCACCTACAGCTTTGAGCATTACGTCCATTCTAACACATTTACATACAACTATGAGCAGAGCTGATCTGATCTTATTTTTTGTGATTGTGTATCTCCATTTTTCAACAGGGTTTTCAGTTTTCCAGTATGAGTAAAGCTCGGAAAACATCAATATGTTAGATATTAATCATTGCAGTGACTGCTGATGTTGAACGATATTAAAGCTGCCACCTGCCACCAGAAAAACAGACTTTATTTTAGAAATGTTTGTTTTTGCCTTGGTTGACAGATTTACAGGCCGGCCTGGTGCATATCTACGCCTCATCAATCGCTGGAAACTGGAAGAAGTGAGTCATTACTTTGCTTTCCAGTTGGGGAATAACAGCAAAGCATTATGGATCTAAGTATTTATAAATTGGACACTAAGCTATTACTGCATGCCCGACCACCAGGCCCTTAACCCCCAGCAGCAGTAAGTGTTGTTGGCAGCTCTGCTTATGGGAACATGCAGGGAAATAACGCACACTGAAGTGGTCTGAGGGGATAAAAAGGCCTGAGCTGGCGTTTTTTAGGTGCTGAGCTAATGTGCTCCCACTTGTTCCCACAGCTGCTGAAATGGAAATGGGAAAAATTCTCTGTAATGTGACATGTACAGTACAAGTGCAGCCTCAGTCAGCTTTTTGTGGCCTTGTAATGTGCCGCTGTGCTGGACAGTATAAAGCTATTTAATAATGTTGGAAGAAAGAAATTACACCTCATAAAGTCATAAAATCAAAATCAACAGTTTTGGCAAGTCAGGGCTGTAAAACAATTCCATTTGAAACTCTAAATGACAAATGACAGGATACACTTTCAAATCTACCAATGGAGTATAAGAAGATTGAAATGAATACATTATATAAAGCATAGTGACTTTTTATTGAGCTCTGCAGACACAGAGAGTCCAGTTCCAGATTACAAACTATTTCTAAGCAGATTTTATGATAGAAAATTGTCATAATTGCATATGCTCAGTCACTATGCATACTGAAAAACACTTGATTTTGAGCAGATGTATGGTATTCTCCCACAATGCAATGCACAAAGGAAATGGAGAAGCTTCTCACAGCTGCAAAACGTTAAAGGAAATACTGTGTATATAATAATGATATATGTATATCTTCTATAGCAAATGTACAATATACACATTTTTCCATTATACTGTTTGTGTACAAGAAATGAACATAACACTTTGTAGTAAAATCGAACTGTGTCTTTGGAAAGTCAAAGTCAAACTGACTTCACAAAGAGAAAGCAAAATGTTTTTCCAAAAATGTACTACCATTTTGTTTTCTAAGATTATTCTGAGCTGTTTCACTATCATTTACAATTCACACTCATGTTATGCAGCCATGAGTGGCTCTTCCATGTCCCCTGTGCAGTGCACTCTGGGAGAATAATTTTGAATGGTGGTCACATCAGAAAACAAAAAGTGGTTGTTTTGCATGAGTCCAAGTTGGGAACTTACTCCGTTATCGTTCTCATTGGTACACGGGGTTTTGTGAGATCATAGCTCAACCTAGCTCTGTGGGTGGCTTTCACCTCAGTGGGTGTTTGCAGGAGCCTGAACAAAATCGAACCGAATTTGAGTCATCGTAAGTGATGCTTACAGAACCTGACAGAAGACTGACGCATCTTTCTACAGCGAGCGCAATTTTTGCTTACATTATAAAAGTGCCATTATTAACAAGGGTTACAGTTAAATTTCATCCTCTCTTTCTCTCTCTCTCTCCTTTTTGCTGTAGTGTCATCCCAGTGGCTGTCTCATTGACCTCTGTATGCAGATGGGGATCATCATGGTGCTAAAACAGACTTGGAACAATTTCATGGAGCTCGGCTACCCGTTAGTTCCAAGTGTTTTTTTCTAGCCTTTAAAATGTTAAAATGTTTCTGACCAACCTGCAATAATAAACAAAAAAAATGTAAATATCACTCAGATATAGTAGAAATCAAGTGTATTGCTGACTGCAGATGAAATTAGATCCACTTGTTTCTGTACTTCGTCGATCAATTAGTTGTTGTTTGTTCTGTTTTTTTTTGCTTTGCTAGGCTGATCCAGAACTGGTGGACACGGCGGAGGCTGAGGAGAGAGCACGGACAGAAAGCCAAGTCCACCTTCCCACAGTGGGAGAGGGATTACAACCTGCAGCCGATGAATGCCTATGGACTCTTTGATGAATACTTAGAGATGAGTATGTTGCAACTGCCATACATACTGTGCATGTTTGGCACACATAGCTCCAGCTATAGTAAAAACCTTACCCATATTAAACATCAAGATTAAGCTTATCCCAAATGCGCTGCAGGGTTTAATCTTCTATAATGCATTTTTTTGAACAATAGAACATTTTTTAAAAATTTGATGACCCAGCAGCTGCAGTGCACGTTATGTAACTGTGACACTGTGGATTGAATTTGGGCTGGGCTGGTCCACATGCTCACATCTTCATTGTCGCCCTCCACTGTCTAAGTAAAAAATATGAACGTGAAAAGGACTTACAAAAAAAATTAAAAAAGAACAGTTCATTCACATTTGTAAATGAGTGAGTTGTACTAAGTAATTATGTAACTATACTAACTTCATTCAACTATGAAGCATTTTAGTGTTTTTCAGCTCGTTGTTTTGCGTTTGTTTCAGTTTTGCAGTTCGGTTTCACCACCATCTTTGTGGCGGCCTTCCCTCTGGCCCCTCTCTTAGCGCTGCTCAACAACATCATCGAGATCCGCTTAGACGCCTACAAGTTTGTCACACAGTGGCGACGACCTTTGCCTTCACAAGCCAAAGACATAGGTAAAATTGAAGATGTTACCTTTTTTTCTCAGACACAATAAATGTTGATCTTTTTAATGTTTGTCTTCCTGTTTTATATGGTTTTATCGTTTAATGTCTTATTGTGTTTAGGGATCTGGTACGGCATTCTGGAGGGCATCGGCATCTTGTCTGTCATCACCAACGCCTTTGTCATCGCCGTTACCTCAGACTTCATCCCTCGCCTTGTTTACGCCTACAAGTACGGACCTTGTGCTGGTCAAGGCCGAGCAGGGGAGGGGTGAGTGATGATTTCACAGCTCATTTGTTTTAGGTCATAATAAGAAGGACTCTTGACCTTTCTAGTTCCTTTGTCTCTTTCATTTTGTTCCAATTTTAGATACCCTAAGTGTTGGATAAAATGATTTCTCATATGTTCCTCAGGTGTATGATGGGTTACGTCAACGCCAGCCTGTCTGTATTCCGGGTGTCTGACTTTGAGAGGAGATCACAACCCAAGACCACAGGCTCCGAGCTGTTCGGAGAAGCGGTGAAGTACTGCAGGTAGTACACATAGTAAAAACACATACAGTACAAATACAGGAGTGAAAAGTGAACACGTAAACTACAAATGTTACAATATTTGTGAATGGAGATGTGCTCATGCTACCCGTACTTCACAGAGATGAGCAGTGAAATGACAAAGGGCATGAAAGAGAATTTGTTATATATTTTGACTGATGGTTGTCTGAGGCAGGAAATTAAATTCTAAGTGCGGGGCGTGGGTACCGATAATGGATATAGATATATGTTTTTCCCAATTGTCTTTTGAACCAGAAAAGAAACACTTGTCAGAAGCAAATTAATTAAACAGGATTTGGCTGCAAGCATTTTTGCAACCCTGGGATGGATTGCATAGCCTATTTTATGTGTGTTAATCCATCACGTTATTAATGATCCCTATTAACCAATACACAGGCTCCTACTGAGCTGTATGATAATATAAAATATAAATATATAATTCCACCTGGAGTATGAAATATAATCCAGAAGCCAACTTCAACAACAGCTTCAGTGAATTTTCCTCGAGCTGCTTTGTGATGACCTTTGACCTCATGTGTTCAACCCACCAGGTATCGCGACTACAGGGAGCCTCCAGACTCTGCTGAGCCATACTCGTACACTCTGCAGTTCTGGCACGTCCTGGCGGCCCGGCTGGCATTCATCATTGTGTTTGAGGTCAGTGGGTTTTTTTTTTAAATCTTTGACAAACGACACCAGACAGCGGAATGGATTCCTTCGTATTGTTTTGTCAATACTTTTTACCTCACGCATGAGCGCCCCTCGACATCTTCCTCAACATTTCGCTCTAATTTTCTCACAGCAGATAAAGAGGTCTGTTGGTGTTTTAACCAAAGTGACATTATTTTCTCTAGCACTATTTCTGGAATGCAGATCTATATAACTTGATTGATGGTTTTGCCCTTAGTGTTTTAAGGAATTAATAAAGAAAAACAAAATGAGCTTTACCTTTCAACTTTAGCCTCTTAAATTACATAGATTAATTTGGCTTTTTTAGATAACAGACAAGTGATAGTTTCAAAATGCCTCAGATTTGTCTTATTGAATAACCTGGACTGTTTCAGATCTAACTGCAGGCATATTTCTGACTTCTAACTTTTATTTCATGTTGTCATACATTTTATTTAGACATTTCAGTGAATACCAATTAGTACCACTATCCTATCTTGCATTTTTTTAATAACTCAATAAATGGAAAGAAGCTCAAACATACAGTATGTCATTTTAAACAAATCAGAATCCATTTCAAAACTGGTTTCTACTAGGTTTCGATGAATCAAGTTAGTCTCCATCTCACAGTGAGTGATAAATTGCCTGTGTTTGGGGTTTCCTACCTTATCACTGAAGATCCAGCAGTATAGTATATAGAGTATATAGTTTGTTTTTATTGGGGTGGTACGGCTCAGGCATTCGTGATAACGTACTCTGTTTTTGCAGCATATGGTCTTTGCCATCAAGACCCTGATCGCGTACCTGATCCCCGACCTTCCCAAGGACCTGCGAGACAGAATGCGCAGGGAGAAATACCTGATCCAGGAGATGATGTATGAGGCCGAGCTGGAGCGGCTGCAGAAGGAGAAAAACGAGAAGAAGAAGAAGGACAGGGCTCATCACAAGGAATGGCCCTGAATGCCCCAACTGGTACAGCCAGAGATTCAGAAACAGTTTGTATAAGAGATTATTCAGACGTGTGCGGGGTTTGATTTATCATGTTATGCCAAAGGAATTTACTGTTCCCTAAAACCCTCCCCTGAACAGGGATCGTCCAATCATAGGTTAGCAACCATAATGAGGGACGGCAGGCCTGTCAAGCTTTGGATTTCTCTACATTCTCTACACTTTCTGTACAAAGTGTTGTACTACAGCATTGAGCTGTAGTAAGAGTGATAAGTGTCATTATAGAGATTTTTTTCCTGGCCTTTCCAAAACAAAAAAATTTACACATTAAAAATGAAATCACTATCACTATTTAAAAATATATAAAATGAAAGCTACGCAGTCAAACAGGCTTATATTAGTTTGAAATACTGATGATTCGTCATCAGTATATCTAGGGCTATTAGGACTAACTAGCTTTAATGCAGTCTATGTGGTGCAGCTTGTTTACATGGATCATGGACTTTCCTTTTCCTGGGGCATGCAGCTTTAGCCTCAGTCTGTTCACTTTTATTATGTTTGTAGCCATCAAGTGTATATTTATGACCACTTTCACATGATTGTCGATTTAATACGAGTCAGCTGGAATCAATAAAAAGTCAGTCGGGGACAGCATTTTCAACCAGTTCATGGAGATAATGTTTGCTAACCGGTTATAGCAAATAAAATCTAATGGAAACAGCCAATTGGAAAATGGTCAACGACGAGAAATGAGAATCCTGGTCTGAAATCAAGGGCCCATTCTTTTAAAAAAAATCACATGCATTTTTGGATCTGAATCTGAATTGAAATCTTGAATCTGTCACTGTTATCATTGTCAACTGCACATGTGCCATGTGAGAATGGAAAACTTGACAGGTGTAACAACAGTGAAGCTGTGTTTAAAGGAAAATTCCTGAAGGGTTGACACCTGAGTTGCTGCATCTTCAGACCTCAGCTGTGCAAAAAATAGAAAGTAGAACATATAAAGTGTAAAGCTGTATGTTTCCCAGGGTTGACAGGTCTTACCACCAGTTTCTCTTATTCCCAGGTAATCAGCTAGTGTTTGGTTTTCACTGCACAGAGGAGGAAGGAGAGGCGCTGGGTTTCCTGCATGATACTGGACCCTCATACTTTCCTCCTGCCATGTCAGACCAACACCTCCTAGTGGACAGTTGATGAACTGCACCCAGCAGGCCCACACAGATCCCACTTGTCTGCATACATAACGGATGTCCTCTTGAACATTTGGCAGCAGGGTTTTGCTGCCTTTTTTTTTTTTTTTTTTCCTCTCCAGATAGTTTGTACCACTTTGGACTCTCAGCAGCGTATGTCTTCAGATCCTGAATGTAGATTTCAAGCAAAACTAAACTTTTACAGACTCCTTGTTGTAGACGAGAGGAACAACTCTTCCGAGCTTACTGAATGACAAACCCTGTTTACATTTCTCCTTGTTTGAGGAGTTCACGTTTTGCTTTATTGTAAATAAAGGTATTTAAATGAATGTCAGGCCATCTGCTCTGCTAAAGTGTAGTGCAATTAAAACTAGAGAATGCAATTTCTTCAGAGATTGCGGTGGGATTGCTGGCTGCTCAAAAGCTGACGCTGAGCTGCATTGCTTCATGTATAGCTGGGATCCATACAGCATCGCTTGATGGATGGCTGGGAGCTAAACTGCATTGCTGGCTTAACTTTATATGATGGAGGAGTTGAAGGAGTATTAAGAGTTGGAACAGTAGGAAAGGGATAAAGGGTGCAAAATATAGCGTAAGCCGTGAAAGGTGTTGGAATCAGAGTTATAGTGACTTAAATGAGCTTGAGTGCATGAAGAAGGAGATGAGGCATCATTCAAGTGTCTTGGTTGGCGTCTGTGAGGTCTAAGACCAGCAAGCAATGCAATGAACTGGACAAGAAGTTTTTGCTGTTGTTTGTGTGTGTGTGTGTGTGTGGTTGTGTGTGTGTGTGTGTGTCTACAACCATGTGTCTGTTCTCACTATCACCTGTGTAGCTGCCATGCATACATGCATCTGAAATCTGAATGAATCTGGACATTCATTCATTCTAAAAAGAGTTCCTTCTTTAATGGGCCATGACATGCTTTGTGTGCATGTGTATGTGTGTGGATGTGTGTCACGTCAGTTAAGAATCCACCAAATGCAGTCAACTCCTGAGAGACTCAAGGGTCAGACGGTCACTTACTAGAGATTCACACGAGAGATAAAAAGCAATGAAAGGAGTTGAAATAGTAGTTAGATTTTTGTGTTTTTCTGTATTAAAGCTACCATGACATGACAGTCTAATTAGTTCATCTCAATCAGTGGTGTGTTCCCACCTGCAATTAAAGATTGCCTTGCTGATGGTAACTGCTGAGTGACCCCTGGGTCAAAGTTCATTTTTATTGATTAAGATGAGGGGGCACAACTCAAATTCCAGTCCTGTATCACCTATATTTTTACATCATGAGAGAGTCAATGCACTGGTGTAAAATGTGTGTTTGTCATGTCAACAAAGTGAGAAATAGAGCAACCTAAAAAAAAGTCCCTTTCTGGCATCAGTTAACGTTGAATCAATGGGGCAGATGGATGGCGCTCGTGTCGCATTGATGAAGAGATTAAACTGGGGAGTAAGACGAAGTTGAAGGGAAATTTTTAGGAAGAGTTGACCAGCAAATCAACAAAATTCCTGAAATAAGTAGTTTGGAAAGTAACACTAAAAGCAATTCTGAGAATGTCCCCATTGAGCTGAACATTTTGAAGTAGAATAGTGTGAACAGGGAAGGATGAGGATAATAAAAAGAAACCGAGAAGACCAGAGATGGGATTGCAGCTGGTGCCCAGCAATCCCACCGATAAAGAGAAACGGAGAAGTTACTTAGAGGTCTATTCTATCCAGGCCGTGGCAGCAGTCACAGCTGGCTTACACTGGAAATGCTTTCCATTTGAATTTAGATGAATAACTGCAGTAATAAACATTATTTATTGTAAAGAAATGTGACTTTGACTTGATTATGTGTGTCTTTCTTCAGCATTGTGCCAGAGTTCATGGAGTCATGCCAAACCTATCAATCGTCATGCAGTAGTCTGGTCATTTAGGTTATTCTTGTCAGAGAAAAAAAACTTTATTTTATTTTATTTTATGGGTTTGCATATACACACACAATTTGGTAGTAAAACTAAGGTAACTAATTTTAATAATACCACAGCATCCATTATTAATGTTATTACTAGTCTCTTTCCTGCCAGCATCATTACCATCATTATAAAAAGAAACAGAACTTTATTATTATTATTATCACTGTTTTGGGGTTTTTTTTGTATAGATTTTGATTTAATGATGTTTGCTGTATTCATCCATGAATAAATGAACCAGCAAACAAACAAGACAAGAAATAACACACAAAAACATCTTGAACAACTGTCAGTTAGAGGTGAGTGTGTTTTCTGCTTCACAATAGTTTTAAACCTCTTTTTTTTCTTTTTTTCCTATGGTACATGGCAGATTTCTTTTATTAGATTATTTATTAGATTGCATTCAGGAGAAAACCCCTGAGAAAGAAGTTAACTTTTCATTTATACGTTCAAAGCCTTCTCCAGTTTGCCATGTTAAAAAAAAATCTTGGGAGAAAAAGCTGAAGCCTTTATTTATTTTGTTGACATAAAAATAGTCATGTTTTAAACATATGATACTGGAATCAGCTTATAGCCACCAAGTGGGAGTTTGAAGTTTTTGTGTGTTAATTCCTCTGTGGCTGCTAAAACCCCCAAATCCACTAAAGGAATACAGAGGACGTGACCCCAGTATTTCTCCTCTGGAGCTACAGCTCTGGGTAAAAGATTAAGGTGATGTGCCAAAGCAGTAATTATCTTTCACACCACCAGAGGGGGTCAGAGTGCTTCAGCAAATTTAAACTTTCACAGGTTTATTCTCATACTTCTCATAATATTCTAATTGAATAATAATGATATCATTACTTTTGAATTATTTTGAACATATATTGTGAATTTATTCTAAATTCTTTTCTAATTTACATCAATTCCTTTCAGTAGACTGCTGAAGAGATGGAAGAGAGAAAGTGTGTTTACTGTGATAAGCATCCTTCAACCTTCACTTCAACCTTCACACATCTTTGTCTGAATCTAAGATTTGATCACACACTTTGCAGACTGTGCGGCTGCTCTCAAAGGAAACCAGCTTGTTATTCCTCTCAATGGAGATAAGCAGTCTTTTGCATTCATCCTCATCACACAAGTTATGATGAAACACAACGCTACTTTCACAACAATGCAATTCAATCAATGATGCTTTTAAATGCTAGATTTTATATTTCATATTTCAATGTGTGAATGAATTTGCATCACCTTCTTCAGACTCTTTTGATTTTGTCCAACAGCACAAAGCCACTGGGACTGGCATTGTGTTGGACATCCCTGCAGATGCATTTTAATTTCCAGACACATCTGTTTATACAACGTTGATCACTATCTGTTCATTTTGAGCATAATCATTCAGATTAGAGAGCAGAGGCTTGTCCTCCAGCATGGATTACTCTGGTGTGGTGGCCTTTGCTCAAACTCCATTTTGATTATTAAAAGCAGGGGACAGAGGAGGCAAACCGTGTTTTGTTTCCTATTAAGGCGACTCTCCTCCTCTCTAAGAGGATTACCCCTGACACACGCTCAGGAGTTACGTAAGGCTGTCAGGGGATAATATCTGACATTTCCTCATATCCCGGAATTTGGCAGCTCGGCACTCTGTGAAATTGGTGTAGTGAGGTGAGGTGTGGTAGAACAGCGAGTGTGCAGTGAAAAGGAAAGAGAGGGTATGGGGACTCAATTTGCCACCACTGAAAACTTATGGTGTCTTTCACATGTGGAATTGATCAACTTATTGCTGTATATTTAGTTTTTTGGCCTGTTGAGGAGCAGAAACAACACAAGAAAAAAAAGGGATGAGATGTTTGCCATCGTCCAAAAAACACTCCTGAAGCAAGTCATTACTTGTAGGACATTGTTTGATGCCATAGATGTTGGTGAGGTATTGTTATATTGTTGGAGCGCTGCAAAGTTTGTTCACTCTCAAATTTTGATTTGTTTCTTTTTCCCAATAATTTTCCACCACTGGGCAAATACATTTAAATTAGTGGGGATCAGACACTCATTGCATGTCATGTACACAAATGAAACAGATGCGTTTCTGAACACAAGTCTCAGCTGCTTTGACTTGCAGCACATGTGTTATATATGAATAACCTCATTTCATTTTAAGTTCTCTCTCTCATACAAAGAGAAAAATGACACTAGGTCCAGCTGCTTCAAATCAAAATTGTATAGAAACACAAAAATCTTTTCTCATCTCTCTGACACAACTTGACAGGATACTGTTAAAAATGTTCATGTACCTCATATTGTCATTTCACCCCTTTTATCACACTGACATAAGAGATAAGATCATTTATTACAACAAGTGACATGATATTGAGTCTTGACAGAGAGTCGTTGGCATTTTGGACTCTTGATTGAAGAATTACTGTCTGAGCTGTCGCTGGTTAATTCCCCCAGAGTCCTGACACTGGTGGTGGTGGTGGCGACTGAAGACTGTGAAAGCCGGATGGGTGATGAAGTGACAGACGATTCTGGGAAGGCGAGGCAGTGATGGGGAGGTGGAGGGGCACACAAGGGGCATGGAGGAGCTATGGGCAGAGAAAGATCGTACTTTAAAAGGAGAGCAGAAAGATGATTGGCTGGAGATGTGAGTGGAACACCGTGCTATTGGGTGGAAGAGATCAACTGATGAGACAGCTGATTTCCAGTGACAGCCCCAAACACTGACAGCGGGAAATTTGCGTGAGCATGCGCAGGGGAAAGGATGAGAAATAGCCTGTGACCGAGAAAGCATTGTTAACATAATCTACTAAGAACAAAACATGACAGGAGGGATAAAATTAGAAGGACAGAAAACACAGAAAGAGCAAATCGAAAGAAACAGTTTTTTTTTAAATTCATAGCCAATGTTATGGCTTGCTTTTTTTTGTTCTTTTTTCGAATTTGTAGCCAATGCTCTGGCTTGTGAGACAAGAGACAGACTAACAAACACTTACAACAGAGCAAATTAAAATGATCCGTTTCTGCAGGTATTTAAACGATGATGCACCATTAAAAAGGGGGGGCATTAACACAACCAGTGAGCATAAGATTTTGTGATCTGGAACTAAATTGAATCATGAGTAACACAGTCAGTGAGGCAAGTGAAGCACCAACCACCAGTAAAATGGAAAACAGTACTGATTGAGACAGGTTTTGGTGGCACATACAGAGATCAATGGATCGGAGCAAGTATTTTGCAGCTAAAATCGCAGCTTAATGGTGGAAAAGCTGAGCCTTTTCTTGTGTAGAACCTGACTGAATCTAGATAAGACTCCAGAGAAGGCTGACATCTGAGCAAAGACCTCTGAAGACCTGGAAATTAAAACGGGTTAGAGTATGGGCAATGAGGTTGACATGGCGTAGCACATGACAGCTGTAATTCTGATTTGTATTGGGGGTTTTGTTGTTGTTGTTTTGACACATAGTCATGATATGCATCTCATGAATGCCATGATTTTGGGATAGGAGAGCGACCTTATTAACGATGCCTACAACTGGTTCATTGTTGCAAAGTGTTTGCGACTCCAGGAATTCCCCCACGCATGACACGTGACAGCAATAGGATAAATCTCATAGAGAGCAGAAAAGGAGTCGAGTTTTAGAACTTGGCCAATCGCCAGCGAAACACCTGTCCACTGAGACAGTAGGCTACACCAGAATCTTAGATCTGAGCGGCAGCCTGCATTGGACCGGTATGACATCATGCAATTGCGCACAGAAGAAACCATGGGCAGCAGTCTTGAAGTAAAGGAGCGCTCTTTTGGACATTGCTGTCTTCCTGCCTGAACTTAGGCTAGAGCATCATTTAATGTAAAGGTGTTGCTCATAGTGAATAACCCACAGAGAATCAAAGCCAAACTATGCAGTTGTCCTCAGCTCAGCAGCTCATCTTGCAGCTCATTATTTTGGTTTTACGGCCGACCACTTTATTGGTTTATTTGGCTCACTCTCATTGCTGTCATCAGTCTCATTTCCAGACACAGCAGGCAGCTGCTATAAGCCGATAAACCCACTGTAGTGCCATCATACGGCAGTCTGACGTATTCAGCGACTATCTGGTGAACATAGTGGAGCAGTTAACAACTGAAGAGCCAGATATTTCCCTCAGGAGTCGATGGAGACCAAACCAGAGCTGAAACGAGGGTGAATAATGGACCTATGTTCATTCTCCAGGTGATGAGAAACACAACTAATGCTGCTGTGTCTGATGGATGTGTAAATAACTTTTGCAGACACATTCACCAAGTGATTATATGTGTTGTGTTTGCAGCTTGTTGTGCTGCCACCAAGTGGCCAAAATATCAATTAATGCAGGATTAACACTAGGTTTTTAATATCTGGGTTTAAGACCACTCCAGGATTGAGTGCATTTCAACTGTGCTCATTATTAGACTAAATAACTTTAACCATTCCTTTTCTGAACAGCTCGAACAACTTAAAGAAGAAGCTCTTTAGCACAGCTACCACTTTGTTTCGGAGTGGCAGGATTCATTGTTCAGGTTAAAAAACGCCCACGTCTTTACCTGCTGCATATTATTCTGCCACAGAAATCTGAACTCTACTTGCACCAAACCTTAAAACTTAATTTAATTTAACTTGATTTAATTCGTCCATCAATGTGGCACATCCCCGGGCTCTGTGTGACTGGCTTCATCAGCATTTTACTGACATTGGAATCTTCTTTATGGATCTTTTTTATTTTACTCGAGCAGTTACTGGACTTGCACAAACGTTTCACTTTCAAAATTTAAAAGGAAAGGCAGTTCATACCTTTGTTGTAATTGCTACTACAGTCATAAATTTACTTTAATTTAATTTTGGGCTGACTTTAATTAAAGTACTTAATTCTACAATGACATGCTTTTAAATGAATTTGAATCTTAATTTGTACTTTTACTTTCATCACTATATATTGATACAAGTGCACACATTATATATGGTGTTACTGTACATTGTATTGTGTAGTTTAGTTCATGTGCATCATATTAAAACATTTTTAGAGTGTTCAGTGTGTGAAGTAGTCAATCAAGCGGACATTGTGTAATTCCCTCTCTCACTGCTCAGATATTTCTGTGTTCATTAACTGTCCTATACATATGGAATATCTGCATCCATCAGAGGCTTAAAGAGAACAGACACAAAGCCGTGGTCCACCACGTGTTTTCCTCTCCTCCTAACCTACACACCGTACAGATGAATCGCCCTCGTGCCAGAAAACCGCCTCCTTTAAATATCAAGGCTCCAGCTGCCTGGCTCCAAATTTCAGATAACGACTGCTGCTCGTAAGCTTCCTGGCAGATTGTTTGCACTCAAAGACATTAGACAGCCAGAGCCCAATGTCACATCCTGGATCATCGCTGTAAACGGGAGGAAAACAAAGAAAATAAAACGCTCCTGCTGTTCCCTGGCTGCGGTTGCCAGGACGATACGACTGACAGGCCCATCTCCATTTCCCTTCTTTTTCCTCTTTCTCTCTCTCTCTCGTTCTCTTTCTCTTTCTCAGTCTGACTGTGCCGATTCCATTTGTCCTTTCTTTTTCTTTCAGGCTGTTCCTCCTGCGCTGCTATTCTTTCACACGCACAATTAGGATCATCATTTATACAGTCTATACACATGAATTCAACACACGCTGATGACTACACTTGCAGTCTGGGGCTTGTTACAGTCATTTGATGAACATTAAATTTAACTGTAATGCAGAACTGAAAGGATACATATATATATATATATCCTTGGTGTTTGTTCTGACTCATGTGCTTATTTAGTAAAAAAAATATGAATATCAGAAAGAAGAAATTAAGGTTGTATTCATCATTTTTTCCACTTTCTGAGTGGAAGTCTATCAATTCCTACATGAAATACTTAACAACATGATGCATCCTCCCAAATGTTAAATGTTGTAAAGGGAAAGATACTTTAATCGCCAACACTAAATAATCAATGCTATGTGGCCTTGTTCAAAAAGGGGTAACATCTGGAGTTGATAGCATTGTGTCCCCCTGGCTCTTAAATGTCAACCAATGCCATTCACTGGAAACGCCTTCCCAGAGGCTTGAAGCTTGAAATGAAGAGAATTGAAACAGTAAATCTGCAGGTCGTAAAACCAAAACAATTATATTCCAAAACGCTGTACTTCACCACAAGTGCCCTCGTCAACATACAAGTATGTCATGTGGTCCATTGTTGATATAAAGATATTGACTATAGCAGCTTTAACATTCCCACAAAATTTGATCCAAACCATAACCTTAAACTATCCTTGATCTAAATCTCAAATCCAACTCCTCACTTTGTATAGAAACAGTGAGAAAGTTCTTCAAACTGAGCGCTTCATTTCAGTCACTCGAGACCTGTGAGGTCAGCTGGCTGTCATAATTTTTGTTCAACAAGCACACACATATTCCCAGTGTGCAACAGTGGACAGATAATAAGAGCTAATAACGCGCTGGAGATACGGGCGGCAGCTCATATCCGGCCCAGACTGTGACCCGACATCCGCGCTGAAATATAATATATCAGACAATTTTAAGGGCAAAGCTGTCATCGTCGGCCTCAGACACAGAGGAATTTACTTTTGCAGATAAGACTTGCACATTCTTTCCCGTGGAATCTGGGTCAGCTTCAGCTGTGGCCGGCACAATTCTTCCATCTATTTCCTTCAGTGTTGAGGCTTTACATTTTCTTACCGTCTCATTACAGTGAAGGAGGAGGGATTGGATGCTGCACTTTACACCTGGCTGTCTTCGAGCAGCCGTAATTGTCTGCCGGGGGCCAATATTGTGGCTTCCTTACATGCAGCACCACATGAGAATACACGAGCAGAGCTGGAACCATTACTGACTACCCATGTGGTAAATTGTAGAAATTGCAATAATTAACATTTTTATATAAATAAATATCTTGTCATGTTGTGACTCTTCAGTAGAAAAATCCTCAAGTGCTGAGAAAGGGATTTAGCATTTCTAGTTTGGAATAAACAAGTTTTAAATGAGCAGTGGGCTGTAGCTGCTGTAATTAAACAGATAAAGTCATTTATAAAAGTCATACTGCATCAACAGAAAGTCTCTGGTAGTGTTTGATTGATGGGCACTTTGGGGATTGCACAGCAGTGAGCAATTGCTGTAGCATGAGAGGCTGAGTCAAATAAATATGTTAAAACACAATAATGGTTAAATAGAAGATATATAAAACAGACAGAGGGTGTGATCACCAGGCTGTCAAACTACACTTATAACCCTCAATGCATTCTTTTCTTTAAATTCATTTCTTGGGCTTTTGCATTTATCCACGTTCCATGTTCACTAGTTGGTCACTAACTTGGTCTGCTGCTTGGTGCTGGGCAGGTAGTGTCTAGTGAATGTATTAGAGTTTTTGTGACGCTTGAGGTTTTCTTAAACTGGACCCAGGAGCGAGGGATTTATTAACAGAAACTCCAGTGTGTTCACAAAAACAAGCAGGTGGCTGACGAGTTGTAGCTGAAGTGGAAATTGCTTCAGTGGTAAGAGGCTGGGCAGTGGGTGGTGAGGCAGGAGACACACAAGTGGAACAGGTTGATCCTGAGAGACAGGAGACACAAAGACAGAAAGCACAAGAAAGCAGGTCACAACCATAATGTCCAAACAACATTGGAACACAGAGAGAATAGTGAAATAGTGGGAGAGTGGGAGAGTCAAACAATCACTGGCAGCTTAAAAACCCTGCCGATTCACCTGCAAGCCGCCAGTGATGAGGTGAATGAGGAGCAGCTGTGTCCAGAGAGGGCCCCAGCACCTGAAGACCACGCCCCCAGCACCTGAAGCAAAGCCTGAACAAAAACAGTGCCACACAGAAAGAAAAACCTGAAACCAAAAAAAAACTGGGGTCTAAGACAAGACATCCAAGCCATGACAGCTCTTTCATTGAACAGCTGCCTGTGGCTGTAAATGATGCTCATGAGAGCAGTGCAGCAGAAACAAAATGCTAAAATGTCCAGTCATTTGACCCATTGCTGACATCAAAAAATATTAGTGCAGCTTTAATGCATCATTGATTTGTTTTCAACCTCCAAAGAATTGATATTGAGTACACCTGCTAACGTTAACTTATGTAAAGAATGTAATTTAAAGTAAAAAAAAAAAAAACTGCATTTTTTGTAAGAGTCTAATTTCTGAAAACTAAAGTATCACAGATGTTCCTCATTTGCTGTTACTGGTGCAGGGCCCAGTGCCACCTGCTCATCTGGAGCCATAACCATTCACCCTCACGTGGAACAGCCATCAGGAGCAATTTGGGGTTCGGTATCTTGCCCAAGGACACTTGGACATGTAGACTACAGGGGCCACAGACGACCCACCGACCTTCTGATTAGTGGCTGACCGCTCCACCTCCTGAGCCACAGCTGCCCACATCTAATGCATGAATTAATGCAGGCTGTATCATGAATTTTTTTGAAGAAGAGTTAAGAATTACTGAAGCATATGATTTGCACCTTGATTATAAAGTGGTACTGATAAGACTAACTGTAATGTATTACTTCAACCCTTAAACCTGAAGTGCGGAATTTTCATTTCCTCTTCTGGCAAAGAGAGTAATTATCCAAACACTGTGCTTCTGATACCATACGTCCAGTTGCTTTAGCCGACTCCATCACAACAGTTGATCCACCTTTCAGCTCTGGCAAACCAGTTGTTGCTGTTTGACGTAAAATGCATGATGTAAATGCTATCACAACCACCAGATTTTAAAACTCTGGTATACTGAGAAATATCTGATTTACCTGGTGGTGATAGACTTAATCAGCATTCAGGCCTTGAATGGATGTCCATTAATATGTAAAAATGCAGTGCAGGTTGAAATACCAGCTACTTCAAATTAGATACAAAATTGAAGTACATAAAAGAAGATTGTGATGCTTTCTATTCAATGTCTTACTCAAGGACAATATACATTAGTTCTTAGTTTGAATGCAAATAAAAGCTGTGTCTAAAGATAAAGTGATGGTAATGAAATGGCCAAAAATGATAGAAAAGTCACTTAATTTTTAATATCAAGACGCAGAAGATCATGAAAACGTGGAGCAGACACAGGCTGTATTTTTGTTTTCGCACATTGGTTGGTCGTGGTGACACAAAAATATAGATTCGGCAGATTCAATTTCCTATCACTGCTGAGATTTTTAAAAACCATACTCTTGTTTTGGTAAAAAAAAAAAAAAAACTTGTCATTTGACAGACGTTGCCATGCAATCCCATGCAATAATTCTTGGTGTTCCTAGACTGGGTAAAGTATGAAGGGGGAAGGAGGTAACTGCTAGAGTACTTGCAAGAAGCCTGGGGTGAAACGAACCTAAATTAATTGTGTCCTTGCAAGCTTCCTATGCCTAAAATTCCATTGAGATCCTTTATACTTCATTATGCCGCCATCATTAGCGTTTGATTGCAAATTATCTTGCTTTATTCATGGCAGTCATTAGCTCCAGTGTCTGACCTTCTCTTTTTCTCTTAGAGGAAATTTCCTGGTCGCTTCTTATTAGCTAGATTATTGGAAAACACACATAACTCATAGAACCGGGCTCAAGAGCTCTGTGAGACTGTCGATTCATCAATGAAGTATCAGCTTTAAAAATCGATTCGCAGTCCTTGTTTTTTAGTAGAAGGACATGAAAAAGGCACATATCATCAAGTCTTTCAAACGTGGCAGGGTTGGTGCCTTTTTTTGCCCATTACAGCTGCACACAGATGTTTGTTCCTTCAAAAGACTTCTCTGGTAATTTCCAGGAAACACGATGTGTATCCTGTGAATCCCAGTGAATTACCTAACACTGCCCGCAGCACACAGCTTCAATATGGCACCGAATACGAGTTGCGAGATTTAGTATTTGCTTCTGCACATTTTAATGAAGTGCGATGTGAGCTCATAATCATGCCACCTACTTTCTTTCTTTTGTCGCTTTTGGAAAGCTTATGCTACATATTCACAACATCATTTTGTCTGGCTCGAATCTACAGTCATAACATTACAGTTCCTCCCTATCTTATTGTGGGCTGAACGCTCAAACAAAAAGCTCACATCACTCTCTCGGCACTGAATCACGTTCCCTCCTCTGTCTGCCTCCTCCACCCTCGCTGATACGCTCCTTAAACTAAAGCATATTAGTTGATGAAACATCCATTCTCTCTCCTTTTTTTCTCTTACTGTTTTTTTTTCCAGTCTGCGCTTGAAAAATTATGTTCAATCATGATTCTGATCTTTGCACTCCTTAAAAATGTGACTTACAGCATGAGTGTTGATTGCATATTCTACTTTAAAACGGTCTTAATACAATCATGTTAAATGTTATGGACGAGGCTGCTATGCTGTTTCAGAGTGCTTAACCGTTTATCAAAAATGACCTGTATTAGAATGAATAGCTTTTCCTAATAACAAAAATGTGTTCATAATTTTGCACAAACAACAATTTGTTTATTCATTTATTATTTTATTACTTTTACCACCTCACCAAAATATTATAATGAGTATATATGAGTCTGTTTCTCTAAAATAGGCGCGGGACTAGAAAAGAACTGGTTTGCACAACATGTTGTCTGACCTGAAAATGAATATGTTTACAGCTATACACATTTAAGAGAGGGGAGAGATTGATCAAGTTTCTCCTCAAACACATTCATAATGTTGCACTTGTTTGCACACATGAAGTCAATCGCAGCATGAAACACACAGACACTCAAAAATATGAAATTCTAAAACCACAGTTTCCCTTAAGCTTTTCAACCACCTGACAAGCACTTGTGATGGAGTATACTGGCCCTCAAGTAGCTGAGATCCTAATGTCAGTACACTCGCAACAGCTACTGTAAATGTATGTGATAACTGATAAGGATGAAAGTTTCTCATGAATTTCCATAGCAAATGCTGATGGGTCATTTTTTACCCGCTTGCATAACATGAGGGTAATGATCTTTGAATCTTTATTTTCTGAAAAACTGAAACATTAATGATGCAGCCAATATAGATTTATTGTGTTTTCACCCTGCAGGTAATGGAAGTTCTGTCTGTTATCCATTTTCCTCTGTAAAATACATTCGGAGCCCTGCAGAGCATGACGCCCATAAGAAAACTGTATGTATACATACATTTTACCAGCCATAAACTTGCTTGTTTCAATTATTTAGCTGTTAAAGCTTTTACAGTGACAATAATATTTCTTCACTTTTATTTATTTGTTATGAAAAATTAAACAAATGCAAACAATGCATTTTTTATAGATATTTTTTTTCCATGCATGTCACCAGCATTACTCTCTGTACAATAGAGTGTGTATAAGGTGTGGCACAAGTGCCACCAGCGTTAGAAGATCAAATCCCACCGGAGTCGCACATGCTCCAAATGTCTACACTCACAGTTCTGTAATGTGCTGTGAACAGAGGAAGCCTCCATCAAATGGCATTAATTTTTCATGCATGTTGTAAGAATATTCGAAGGAGATTTTACATCATTTTTACCGCATGTGCTGCAATCTCAGTTTTGGTATCTAAAAGAGAGCTAATCCATTAGGAAAATTACACCAGCTTTCAACAAATTATTGCAGACTGAAGAATCTCAAAGGAGAATGATTGAAGGTATTGGTAGCCCTTGCTCATGAAACGGTAAGTCTGCAAAGGAACATGATCATCAGTAGTTTTGAAAAATCACTTCTTCTCTAGTTAGATACGTCTTCTCACGTTCCACAGCTTTGGATCCAACTGTCAGAACATGGTGGATGGACCGTACAGTTAAGAGGCCAACATTAATAAAATCATGTTAATTAAACAATTTGCTAAACGGTCCCATTCAATGTGTTCACATTAAGGTTCCTATTTCAGCAGCAACCCACACATCCATTACACTCCTCCAGCATTTGAATTATGGATAGTCAGGAAATTACTACATTTATATTGGGCACAGAGGAGATTAAACGCCTCTGTGGTGTCTGATTTTGTCTATCAAATTTTTCAGGGGAATAAGATATAAATTAAAATTCTATAAACCGCTATTAATACTAATAATGCTGCTCTGTTATCACCTACTGGTGCTACAACCACCACTTATACCCACATCTCTATAGGCTATAATGAAATAACATCAGCAACTACAGCAACAATAATATAACAGATTGAATTTAAGGGGATGCTTAATTCAGTTTGACTGACCTTTCAGCTCCAAGGAAACACACACAAGCCATTTTTTTAGCAAAAGCAAGTTGCGCACCCAATGTGTGTATAACTGAAAATCAATCACCTGTGTTAATATATTATGTCAATAAGTCGATATGTGTAAAGTGCAAATCATTTTTTGAGTTCCTCTTGTGCAATGTGCAAATGAAATTAAAGGGTAACTCTACACAAGAGACATTCTCATAATGCAACTCGAGGGAGTCTTTCATTAAGCTGCCAGAAGTTCTTCTTGGGTGGTTGAATAGATTCCAACTCCCCAGAAGTTCAAACCCGACTCAAACCCTGGGCAGGTTTTGAACTTATCTCACAAGCTTCTTTTTTCCATTCTTCACACAGCTATTTCTTCACTTTATGTGAGTGCGACAGTGTGAAGGTCGTCCAGGAAAGACTGCCTGAGAATGCGTCACGTCTCTTTTCTATGGCTGTCATTCAAAACACATTTGATTCCAGACATGGTCAGACAACAATTTGTACAAACTAGTTCTGTTTGAGCATAAACTCGACCCTGAGACCATCCCTGCCTGTTCAGTGCCTTCATCTTTGAAACTCCACACCTTCAGTTTGTCAGGCTTTCTTATATAAATGTGTTGCATTCAAACCCAACCTGAGAAAATCATAGAGTAATTTGTGTAACATCGGTGGAGTGCCCCTTAAGCCGATGAATAAATAAAGGCAAG
Source organism: Holacanthus passer (assembly GCA_025331565.1). Lineage (NCBI taxonomy): Eukaryota > Metazoa > Chordata > Actinopteri > Pomacanthidae > Holacanthus > Holacanthus passer. Next base: position 4,443,262 of record JAFREQ010000039.1, read on the forward strand.
AAATTAAATGAGGCTACAATTGGAACTGCGCTATTTCTACTGCAATTACTGTATTTGTTGCAGTCATCATCATCATTAAAATCATATTATTCAGTGAAGTGACCACTTAACCAGCTCGCTGCTAATTGGAATGGGGTTTTCTCTAATGGACTGATGACACCTGCAACACTCTCCAAATGTCACCGTCTTGACCTGAGAAAAGCACCGTGTGACGACGAACTGCGAGGGAAGCTTAAATTAGTCCCAGTGGGATCCATCACTACCTGAAGCTGATTCAACACCTGCCACTGGCCTGTTGAGTCTGGAAGCACGAAGCCTGTTGGGAAAGGTTCCTGGTGTCCTGACTGCCCCTCTTCATACTCTTCAAAACTCTTCATATCAAATGTCTTTCCACTTGGAAACAACAAGTGCACAAAAACAAGGTTTTAAACAGTTTGGCTTTTTTTTTCCACTTGGCCATTGAAAATGCTTGTAAGAGGATTTTTGCAAAAATGCGATTTGTTGACTCACTAAGAGGTTATTTGTCATCCTTAAATCCTTCTGATGTAACACTACTTTTCATTTTTCACCCAAACTGCCTCTTCATTTTAGATTCCAAAAAAGATTTGATCAGATCCCCAGACGGGAGCCAAACATGATGAAAATAGATCCTAAACAAGTCGAATATGAGTATTACTGCAATATTCACTTGTAGGGATAAAAGAAAACACTCATCCTCCGAACTGAAACATTTTATTTCAAGTCCTTGTAGTCACCACAAAGTGTTACCTTCACTGCTCTACTTAAAATTCATCCTGCGTCTAATAGAGAGGAAGAAATATAAAAAGTTAATATTCAGACAGTGGTGACATGGACATGTACGGCCACTTTAACAAGCCTCTTGGAAATTATTTCACACACCTATAAAAATCAAAAAACAAAGGGAGGACAGAGGAATGTGGGTCACGGTGGGCTCGGGGCGAGTTGGCAAACCTTCTGATTTCTGTGACACTAATCTGGGCTGACTGGGGGCTTCATCGCTGAGCCCAAACTCCCCTCCTGTCTGAGCCGATAAGGATCAATTCTTCGGTGAATCTGCTGTTTGCGAAACTGTTGGTCTTTGTAACAAGGTGCAGGGTGAGCCGGGAAGTCCGTTTTTAACAAGATGAACAGGGATCAGGTTGACGTGTGTACAGCCTGCTGAAGTGTCAATTCAGACCTGAACTCTGACACCTCTTTGTGTGGACTGAATTTTTTAGTGTCAACACACAACGATTTTTTTGCATAGAGCTCAAATTATGGCCGTTATTTAGTTTAAAGTTGCAGCCACATGAAGACTTCATACCTTATTTTCACAATATCATTTATTACTCATCCATCAGATGAAAGGGTCAGTCCACATAAACTATGATATACATATATTCTCCCTTACCTCTACTGGTATTCAGCCATGCAGATAGAACAGGGCTGTCAAACTTTTAAAAGAGCCAGACCTTTCCTAGTGGGGTGACCAGGTTAGACCTAGTGATTCTTTTAAGGTGGCAACAATAATAACTTCAAATGTACTGAAAATAAAAGAATATTGAACTACCCATGTGGGATCCCCTCACACACCTAAGGTATCTAGAGGCACACATTTCTAATGTGGACAATATGGAAATGGGTCAGTAGTATATAGGCTATTAATAGAAAATATAATTCATCTCTCAGGCCTTGAGTTTGACACATGTGCCCTATGTAATCCACCAGACACATTTTTATTCCCTTTACTTTTTTTTTTTTTAATTTTCATTAGAAAGATGTTTCAAAGAAAACTGCTCACAGTGAGGTCTGTGGATTATATGTTTAGTCAGACTATGCTAATTCTTTTAAAAAGTACTTCTTGATTTTTTTAGTCACCTCCAGGCAGTGAAACAAGCTTAAAACCAGGGCTGAAACAAAACAGTACAGGTGCAGGTCATAAAGCCAAAACAGCGACCTGAAAGACACCAAAATGCTGCAGAGAGCGGAGGAGAACAATGAGTAGTGTTGTAATTCTTAGTGCATTCATTGCTGAATTGCTCTCACATTAAACAACTCATTTGACCAATTGTTGGTGAAAAAAATGTTTATTAATGCAGCTTTAAATGTTATTTTCAGTGCTATGAAAAACACAAACAAAATTTCATTCACTCCACATATTGTATGGTCATGGAGACAGAAATCTCAGAGACTGATGTATCAAATTCTAAGAACATAAAACTAAACCTGCATGTCTAGATACTATGAGTGAGGGAAAAGTATTATTTTTGTTATTTGAATGAACGACCCCTGAAGAGAATTCCACCACATTTCAGTTCATCAAATACATTTTTGTCCGACTAAACACGAGTCTGTACTTCTGAGCATTTTGAAGGCATCCACTTGACAGCAACACAGCCCGCTGTTTTATGTCTCACCTTGAATTGCATCTGTGCTTTTTATGAAGCAACATTCCCATGGTGATATTCAACTAGCATAATTTGAAGAGGCTGTTTCACAGACTCAGTTTGATCAGGACAAAACATCAAAGTTCAGACCATTTCGCACACATGGCTGCCTGAGAATGATACGCTCCACAGTACAGAGACACATGGTTAAAAATAACAAGGGTCACTGTTATGGCAATATTCACAATGCATGTACTGTATAATAACCATCAATGTCTGGCAGCTTATCAAATCGGGTGAGAGTATTCCTCTCAGCCCAATTTAAAACACCAAACACATTTATATGATCTTTGTGATCTTTGCGGTAACAATTCCCCACGATAACGGTGAAATTTCCATATATACTCTGAACATGAAAAACAGACTCCACTTACAGTCGAGACGTAATTGAAATTCTGCCCACAAAAGGACAGCATTTTCTGCTTCAGACCAAACACCCAAACCCTACAGCACATAACTACTTCACAAGAATCACAGTACTTCACATCAAATGGATTTTCTCATTGTGTACTGAAACAAGACAGTGAAAAAAAAACACTTGGGTTCAGACTGCAAGAATACAGGAATGCAAAATGTAATTTTCTTGCTACGCCATGTGAGCGGGGTCTGTGAGGGTCTGTCCCACTGTCCTACTTCCATTCTTGAGAATTCCCTCAGTAGTCACATGACCCAAGTTCATTGCTGGTGTTTTTGGGACACTGATATCAGAGTCCTCCGCCTGCGGCTCTAAGAAAGCCACCCTCTTTCCGTTTGACCGCCGCTGTCCCGACTCCACCTCTCTGGGATCCGAGCAGAGGATGATGGCTCGTCCCCCGCACCCTCTCCCTCCCCCGCCCCGGCTCTCCCGGCATCGGCAGGGAGTGAGGTAGAGGTAGAGCAGCACCAGTATGATGCTGACCACGCAGGAAGCCAGGGTGGTGAACGCTGTGTTGAAATGTTCGGCGCCGCTGCGGTGCACCAAGCCACTGGTGGAGGTAGTGCTTAAGTTTCCGACCACCACGCTGACCTCCAGAGACTCACTGGGGTCATAGCGTCGCCTGCGGGTCACGCACCCATACATACCAGAATCCTCCATCAGGGCTGATCGGATTTCAAGGGTGCCATTAGGGAAAACTATTAGGTGGGCATTTGGATCAACGGATGATGAATTCACCACAGTGGTAGGAGTAACCCAGAACACCACCAGCCCCTCCTGGGCTGGAGAAGCCAACCCTGGACATGGTAGTCTTAAATGTTTACCAGGCTCTACTTGATAAGTCTGTGCCTCAAGGGGCATATCTGTCACTACCTGTTGGCTACATTCAGACCCTGGTCCTGAATCGTCTCTACATGGGTATTCACCTCTGAACTCCACCAGGGGGCGATACTGTTTCCACATCCAGTACTCCAGCAAGGCGAGTAAAGCACAGTCACACACCAAAGGGTTTTCCTGCAAATAAATTCCACCTTGCTGGGAGAGGGACAGCAGGTCCTGGACGGGCACCTTGGAGAGCCTGTTGTATGATAGATCGAGGAAGGTCAGATTATGGGGCCCTCCAGGCTCCCAGTAAAGCCCCAGGGGGAAAGCCATCAATCTGTTCCCAGAGAGGTAGAGCCTCTGCAGGCTGAGAAGGCTGCCGAAGGCCCCTGGGTTAATCTGAATGATCTGGTTGCCAAACAGCAGCAACTCTTTCAGTTCCTTCAACCCAGTGAAGATGGACGAGTTCAGCACTGTCAGTCGGTTGGAAGAGAGGTCCAGGTGGAGGAGATGTGGCGTCACAGCGAAGGCATTCACCTCAATGTGGTTTATGGAGTTTCGACTGAGAACCAGTGTAGCAAGCCGCTCAAACGGTCGGGAAATCCAGTCCACAGGCAGAACAGCGAGGGCATTGTGGCTCAGGTCCAACCGTGTGGCATAGCTTGGGAGATCAAAGGGCAGAGCAGACAGATTGCGGCCGCTGCAGGAAATTATATCACTGGCACAAAGGCAGTGGGGTGGGCAAGTGGCCACAGAGGGAGAGAAGCCAAGACACAGGAAGAGCAGCAAGGCTGCAGCGACGGGGTTGCAAAAGCTGCCTCCGACATTGGTCTTGCACGAAAGCTGTGACGCAGCGGGACGCATCCTGGTGTTCCCTCAGGACGGGATCTCAGGTTACTTTCTCACTAGGTGTAGACATGTCAGGTTTACAAGCCTCTGGTAGCGGATGACTGCTATGAACTGAGGAGGGACACAGAAAGAGTGGAAACAAGGAAGAGAGAACAAGGAAATGAATCTTGTTTTTCTTTAGTTTTATAGGAGTAATAATCTACTGCTGCTATTGGCATTAAATGTTTCCAATGAACAGTCAATTGAAGTAAAACACATTATCATATGCAAACAACACACAGTAAGGCTATAAGAGAACATGTGATACAAGTACATGCATGTAACTCTAAAAGTACATGATAATCCGTGTATAAATACAACACTGATGTTGACATCATCTGCACACGACAACTGTTAGTAAGTGCCGGAACGAGTGTAATTTAATCCATACATGTTGGTAATCCATACTACCCCCCCATATTTCCCACCAGTACAGCACAGGGTAATTACTTCTTGCTTTTGCTCTCAACAACTTTTATACTGTTTAACTTTTTTTTAAACACATTTCTTTTTGACCTTTACTCAACCCTGACATTTGCTGCGTGCTTACTGTCTCTCTTAAATTATAGCATTGCAGTCTATCAGAGTACTCAATATATCACATCAAGAATACTGTACAAAAATGAAACCTCCTGCAATATTTATAGTATAGTAAAATTACACAACTCTATTATTCAAAATCTTCTTGAGCAGCTTTTCTCCCCCATCAGTTTGTTCTCATAATAATAATAATTTAAAAGTGCTGCAAAAGCCAAATAGATTCTTTAAAAAACAGTGGATCATAAGTGAAGTTTAGATCAGATCAATAGCAGATAAAATGATACTGAGAAGAAAAGAGTGAAGTTTACAGATGTGAGCATTAAAACAGTAGCTGAAAGTCATTACAGGATGAAATGTAGAAACTGGTTGTGAGTGAAAGATGAACTATTCTGTATTATTAACATGATTCTTCTGTGTCTGTTCCTCACACGTGATCAGGCTCAGGAGAGAGATAACAACAACAAACAGAACAAACCCAGCTCACCTTCACGCCCACACTGCTGCCTCTTCAAACCATCATCTGCCTTTGCCTTCGCATCCAGACGCGATGTCCGGATGCGATGCGAGTCCTACAAAATCCTACGGTCGTGAAGGCACCTCCGCTCCGTGTGGAGAGAAGCGCCTCTGAGCGCGAGGAGGAAACGCAGCTGAACCGCTCACCTGCGGGTCGGGTTGCACGTCGTCCGTGGGAGGGGTCGTCCTGAGAGGAAAACACGACGGCAGCCAATGCACTCGTAACATGAGAGTGGGTGCTGCCAGAAGGAGGAAGAGAGAGAGAGAGAGAGAGAGATGAGGAGGAGAGAGAGGCTGCAGCATCAGCACCACAAACTCTGACGCTTCTGAGTGTGTGTGAAAGCATCAATGGCCGTAAATAATGAGAAAGTTTGAGAATTCACAAACAATTAGGAATATGAGAAGTTAAGATGTAAAAAGAAGAAACATTCAATAGTTTGCTCTATTTCTAGGTTGGCAAACAAATTTAAGCAAATTCATGCAACTGAGCAACTTGACTCATTTGTATAAAAGGTCAGATTTCAAGGTCAGTTCTGTACCTGCCATTTAAGCGTGTGTTCAGACGACACCCAGGTGGATTTGATCTGCTGTTATAAATATGGCTGTGCCTCATGTTTTCAGCAGCCTTGCAATAGAGGGAAACATCAGAACCAAGTGAAAGTGTCACAAGTCAAATTGCTTTTCTCAGCGTTAAAAATCATGGCTAGACTAAAGGTTTGGCTCGACTCTAAAACGCTTTGCAGAAACCGGATCAGTTGCATTCAAAGCACGATCAGGCAGATCAAAAGTGACCACAGCATCAGAAGTACATCAAGCTTAGCTCCCTGAGAGATACACGAGCAGATGGTCATATAAAGGAGTGTGGCTGGTGGCACTTTCAAACCTGCTGAATCTGAAAATGTTTTTATGAAAATGCTGTAGAAACATCTGTTAATTAACTTGAATATTTATATATAAGTTTGAGTTCAAGCATTGATTTAAGTTAATAAATGCTTACTTGTCTTGTATTAATTTTGTGTGACACATTATCCAGTTTGTCCAGATATATCTGCTTATGCTACTTTGATTTGGACCATTCTTTTTTTTATTATTTGTTTGTTGAAATGCTAAATAGCTACACTTTCCCTTTAAATTCTGGCTTTAAGAGTATTAAATTACTTGGCCTTTTTTAGATTGAGATCAGTCATTTTACATAAACATGAGTATGTTTTGACTTGTTAGTATATTTTCAGTTTGACACATAACTAAATTGTAACATATTACTCTGCTTCCCCTCAATCACCTGAAACACAGAAGAAAGTCTGAACCAGGAATAATTCCTCAAATATCTCCCCATCAATTCAGATCATATTCACTTTAAATCCAGCACATCATCAGTGGTGTTTGAATATTATCTCTGGGGATTGTTTGACACCTCTGCAACTGGTCCTTGAAGTCTCAAGATCTGACAGAAGCATCTGTGTATACTTGTGTGTGTCGACAGTCTGTGTCAATTTAAAAGAAGGAGTTCGTCTGCAAAAGCAGATAAAAGCCATTTTAATATGAATAAGCCAACGCCAGTTGACTCATAATTCCCCGAGTACACAAAAACATGATTTAGGAAAATAAATCAAACCAGAGATAACTCTTTTTGCAAATGAACTCTTCAAAGGTTTCGATGTTATTCTTGCAAGCTGCACAACTCCTGCAGAGATTCTGCCTATGGTTTACTACAGCGTTATGCCGTTAATGGTGCCTTGGCAAAGACGGGTCGGTTTAATTAGAGATAACATCATTGCAATTAAACATCTGTGACCTTGAACATGTCTTTTTCATTTTCTCTCCGCGGCTGCTGGGTTGCACTGTGCCGTTAAAGGTCTATACGAGGAACAAGGAAACAAACACTGCTGCAGCTTACAAGAACTCCCTTTGCTTATTTTTTTTTTTTTTGTAAAAAGAGAAAGAAGCATTTTAGGATTTGCTTGCTGATGCAGAATGTTTCAGACGGCGTTAAGCTGTGCAAAGGGTTTACATAATCCCCCTCATTTTTCAAAATACTATTTATCCTTGTAGTGTTGGAATACAAAAATTTACCCTGCCGCCATATTTATTCACTTAATGCGGCCACATGTTTCCCATTAAAATCACATGAAACTTTTGTCTAAAATGCTTTCTATCTGTGCCTCAGAAGCTGTTAGTGTGTGTGTGTGTCAGTTTGCAACTAGCAGATGGCGTCTTTCATATCACATGAAAGTATTCTTCCACCTAATCAGTTCGTCAAGGTTGTAAGCCGCACGCTTGAAGCTCCATCAGCAGTTTTTTTTTCTTCCCTTTTGCTTTCTTGTTCAATCTTGTTGATTCTCACATTCGGTTCAATACCGCACAAACAGAAAGGGGAAAAACATCAATTGAATTCTCCTTTCAGCCAATGAGTCAATTCCATTAGCTGAAAGAGAGGTGAGAATGAGGCCTGATGTCTTCGAATCCTGACTTCAGCGTAATCACAATGCACTCGTAATTATGAGTTTTCCACCCGGGACACCGTGACGGACAAATCACTGTATGTTTCCATGGTGCCGACCATCAAAGGGGAGGACCTCTGGTTATGTTACCAGAGGGTCCATCTTCTCTCCAGGGTTGATATGCAAGGGATGGATGGACCGACATGTTTGTAATTCCTTCCTCATTTTCAAAAATCATTCAGCAACATAGAAGGACAGTGATGCCTGTGAATAGAATACAAAGCATACTCTTTATAAATGCACTTCAGTCCTTCCTCTTGCTAGAATAAGACATCTCGTGACTTTGACTCCTACAGCTCAGTATCCAGTGGTGCTTGCTGTTAAATGCATGTAATTGCATCTGTTTCAATACCTCTTGAGCTCAAATGACAATTTGTGGTTTTATGCAAAGTCTTTCCTGTGTTCCCCAGTTCTACATATGTGCTTTTCCAGGGTCTTTTATATTTCTTCTCATATTTCCAAATATGTGGAACTATTTTTTGAGGTAGAAAATTAAAAAACATATATGTCTTGTCAAATATGTTTTAAAACCAGTACTTTGCTACTTAAGCGAGCCAGGTTTTCATTCATTTTTCTCTGTGCTCACACACAAACAATCATTTGACACCAAACAGGATGGAAATTATATCCACTCTTGGTTTGCTTAAGACTGACAAAAGCAGCAAGCACTTATTCTAAGTAATGTTTTCATGGCAAAGCATTTACAGCTTTGAGGTTTCTGGTGCAGAAAATCCAAAGTTCACTGCAGATGGAAGAAGGAGGCAGCGACCTTTGAGGGCTGCACAGTTAATGGTACAATGGTGAAATTTTATTTTTCATACTTATCAACACACGCAGTATTTGAGAATGTGTAAATATTGTATTTAGAGCAGCTGCTGTTCAAAAAAATGTTGTCACCGGTGTTTCCTGTTATTCACTGCGACAGATCACAGCCATCAAGTGTGCATCTGCCAGCACTAACTGTCTCCATTTGCAGCACTTGAACTTTAAGGACTGAGTATCCACAACTGCACTGTGATTTTAAACACCCGGCGAGAGTGAATAAAAGCCACTGATGGAGAGGGAAATCCATCAATCCATCATCTGAGTGCAAACACGGATAAGGGATTTTACAAGCAGATCATCGTGTGTCCAACATTTCCATTTAAAAGCAGACATGAAATTATGCAAACTGCACACAGGTGTTGCTAAATCTTACCAATCATGATTGGAAAATGAAAATAGGAGAAAAAGTCGCACTGCGTACTTTCTTGTAAGTGGCGACTCTTAGTCCAGACTGCACAGTGCTTCATCTGCTGTGTGTGCTGCTGTTAATGATGACCCTTCAAACACTGGGGGCTGTGATAGGGTGGAGGAGCTTCAAGAGTGGTTTTAATGGAAGAAATTGAATCCTACATTTTCCATTATGCAGTGGAACAGCATTTTTCATTAAACCTTCCCTGCCTGGTAAATGACTGTGCCTATGTTCAAACTTCATGTTACCAGTTTGTAGGCAGTCTATTACCAGCCCAGCTTCTTCAATCTGCATACAGATAACATGACTTTAGACTTTACATTATAAAGTCTATTTTTGCATACATGTGAGATTACATACAGGGCAGTGCAGAGTGGGTGCATTCAAACACCGTGCACCGACAGGTGATGTAATATAAAGAATGAGAAAGTCTGAGGAGGCTACTGGTTTGGGTTCAAGGATGGGTCAAAAAAATACAGGACTTTCACCCAGAAGACTGGTGTTCATGTCCCAAACCAAAAGTCAACTTGACTTGTTTCAACAGTTGTCCATAGGTTAACAGATGTAACATTTTTAATTTATGTCACTCATGTAATAGGTAAACCATGATCTTTACCTAAACCTACAGAGGTTTTGTTGCCTTCGGCCATTTCACCTTAACCACATTTTTTGCTATGAAGACAAAAAATGAATGACGCAAAGGTCACCTAGTCCTAGTCTAATCTTGTAGACTATGGATCTGCTCTCCACAGAAGTTCATAGGAAGGATTGGAGTATGACCTGCACAAAAACTTTGTACTTTACTTCAGTATTTCCATTATCTTTCATTTTCCTTCTCCTTCTGCTCCACTACATTTCAGAGACAAATATCGCTCTTTCATTCCACTATATTTACTGTATTTGATAACTTTAGTAAGTCATTTTGCAGATTCAGATTGTTCATCAAAATATATCAGCAAATGAAGTATGTAAGTATATATAGCAACAAAAAGCTCCACCTTTACCAGCTGCAACATCAAAGTAACTTATGCATACATACATCAATATTATAGTTAAATAATATAATATGCATTATTCTTAAATGGACCTTTCAGCCTAATGAGTATAAGTTTTTACTGTAAGTGTATTTTGATGCTAATACTTTTGTACTTTTACTTAAGTAAAATTTGAATTCGGGACTTTTTCTTGTAACAGAGTATTTCTACACTGTGTTATTGTTCATTTTACTTAATGCTAATACATTCACATACACATGCACAACAAGCAAGCAACTGCTCAGTTTAAGCTGAGAAAGAAGTTTGGTCAATAGTGCAAAAGAAATAAGGCAATCAGTTGCATTTGACAAAAAATGTGTTATATAATATATCCAGGGAGATAGATATATTTTTCCTTAAATGGCCAGTCTTCAGAGACTCTCATTTGACCTCCTACGGGGTTCTCGACACCTGGCTGTGAGTGCTCAATAAACCTCACCGGATGATCACTGCTAAAAACATCTCAAGACACACAAGAATCACAGCCTCAAATGCTTGTCCATACAAACACAGCAAAAACATTCACACCACACCAGTAAGTAAGTATTGCTCCACTGACTTGAATTTTTGGTGAGGGTGTTCCACTGCCAGAAGCAGCCTGCTGTTAGCTGATGATATTGTAGAGAGACGTGAAAGCACAATGCTTTGGAGTGGTTCTGGGAGGCTGGATCGCACTGTTCCAGTCTGTGGTCGTGGGCAGAACTTGACCAAACACCAGCTACTGAGAGAGTGCCCACCTGATGAGGCCGTAGACCTGCCTGCACGAATTCATTCTGATACCACGGCCCTTTATTTGGTGAGACAGGTCAAGGGACATAATTCAAGAAAAGTTTCTGTAGCTAATTAGTGGCTATTAGTCGGACTGGTGGAAGTGAGTGGGCCATGGCATTCAGATTAATTTGCCTATCAAGCCGGTGGGGTCTGCCGCTGCAGAGCAGATATAAAGTAGATATAAGGCCGGCTGCTTCTCATTATGAGCGCTAAGTGAGAGTAGGAGTTAAAGGCATCTTAAAAGGTATGTTAGGTCAGAGCTGGAGAGAGGTGTCACCTGCCCTGGAGATTTATGACAGCACGACCTGCTACCCACTGCAGGGCCGGATGATAGGTCAAAAACATGAATACTGAGCCTCCACATGAATGCTCAGATAACTCCAGGCACATTTTTACTGTGCATTGATTAAACAGTCATGGTTGATGAAAGTAGCAGAGAGGTGTGACAATCAGAAAGGACTAAGATTGAGGTTTAAATAAATGCTTTTTAAAAAAGATGAGCAAATATATATGTACACAAATGTGGACTTCAACATCAAATAAGGAAACAAACAATGTCTGGAGAGATGTATACATCCCTCCTCATTCATTCTTATTCACAATCCCTTCATTCTTCTTCAACGATGTCCTCAACAATGCTGCTTTTGTTTCACCTGTTACCCCCATTATTCACCACCACGGATGATGTAACAGCCCTCGCATGTTTCAGCTCTCAGCGCTCGCAGCCGCGGTGCCTATAGGCGCTCCATGTTATGTCTGTGTTCATACACCAAACACTCCTGTTTTGCACTAGAAACACTGGTGTTATGACCTCCACACATTTCTCCTCAGTTCAAAAGCTGCCTACCACCTCCTCTCTGCGAGTGTGGGTAAGATGATGTGTGGGTTTAAATAATGCATGTAGCACATCGCAGGACCCCTTGTGACATTAAAAACGGCTTTGTAGTATTGGAGTGTCTAAACCCACATTTTCACTGTGGATGATGAAGAATAGAAATTTCGCTGCAGCACTGAGGATTTTTTTTTATTAGCAGCATTAATATGATTTAGTAACCTCATTTAATTGTAACATTAAAAGTATTATACTGTGCCTGTTTCGCTCATCAAAACTCTGACAAAGAATAACCACAATAACTGCAGTAGCATGGCAACCAGTAGCAAACTGGTTTTCATGTGACCTTTGACCCTTTTTCAAGGGGATGCATCATTTGAGCGTAACCTAAAACCAGTAGGTTAAAAATTTAACCCAACTCCCACCCACGGTGTTATTTACTGTATGAGCCCGTGTTAACAGCAAAGACGGACGCATGTCATGTGAAAGCTCTGAGTGACATTTTGTTGTATGTATCAATATATTCTCATGAGCTAACTTTCAGCTCAGATGAGAGCTCAGCTAGATTTCATACACTAAATGTTAATAACAGAAGTCTGGTATTGATGGCATACTGAATACTCTCAGCTGCAAGATATTCAATGTTCAGTGCTAAAAATGCCAGTTGCCAAAAAAGAAAAAATGCCAATACCAGGACTCTATGTTGGTAATTGTTTCACTGTTCTGTACAACACATAAAATGATGCAAAGCTACCATTAACACCAACTTAGGTATTGCACAGCTTTCAGTTTTAATTATAGAATGACCCAAACAGCAAATAAAATCTTTTCCCAAGGATTGATTCTTTTTGCTTTTATCGTTCAGTTTCTATTTCTGTGATGAGTTGCAATGTTCAACAAGTATCTATCAACACCACATTCCAAATCAAGTGGTTTTAGTATACAATTTTTATTTCCCACTTAAAATTTAGAACAACAAAACGATAATGAGAACAAACAAACTAGATTTTATTAAACTAGAAAGTCAGCCTAGAAACAGAAGAGAAGGAAAGAGTTCTTAGCTGAACTGGTTTGTTTGAATTTGTCATATTTCTTGTATTGATTATGTCAGAGGTGCTTTCACACATACTTACTATAATAAGACTACAAAGGAAACAGGAAATTCATCTTCCAACACCTTGGCAGCTAAATTAACCAATGGTACTGTCTGGTAAATAAGAGCGAGGATAAAGACCAGTGAGTGATAATGATTTGATTTTCATTTGCAGCAGCAGTTCTGGTGTCACATTATTTGTGAGCCTAATTAACGTAACTCTCTTAATCGCATTAAAAGTTGGATTTTTATCAGCATTTCAATTTGTCATGAATGTGAAATTGAAAAGTGTTGCAGAAAGTGTTGTTCTTAGGATGTGTGTGTGTCTGTCAACTACAGCCCCACACTCTTTAGGCTCTGGAAAAAAGTCTGATGTTCAGTGCACAGAAAGTCTATTTAACATATTTAATTATATCTTTTCTGGGTCTGAGGCTTCCTCTTATCTGGCATGAGATATGAGAGATTGATTTGAGAGACATGAGAGCATGTTGGCGACCCTGTGTAATGTTAATCAAAAATGTAAGTCTTATTAGACTTCAGCATTGAGACACAATTATATTCATGATTTAACAATATTAAACCAACCTAAAAACCTGTTGTTGGGAATCACGAGAAAGTTTCAGAGTGACAGAAACAGAGGTCAATGTAACTATGGTAACTCACTCACACCTGTGTGTGCAGGTGAGAGAGGAGAGGGAGGATGTGCAGCTGCCAGAAGAGCCGCTGATACTTTGCAGCCAGCATGGGAATAAATGACATAATACATTTGTGTATATTTCTCACTTTCCCCCCTGATGGTCTGAATAACTCGCTGCTGCATGGTGCTGCTCTATCTGTGCAATCAACTCTAAATTTGTTTTTCACCGCATGAGAAAATGGACGTGTGGCGTGAAAAGTGAGTTGGGTGAGTCTCATGGTCAATGCATTTGAGTTGGCGGCCCTGACACATATATACAAAACAGCTAAAAATACATTGCATACCCGTCATCCCAACCGACCGTCACCAAAAAGACAGCACTTAAACTTACAGTTAATGTGGTTAACATTGTTTACCACACATCATTTTGGATCCAACATTACTTTGAACCCACAACTGTCTCTGTTTGACCAGGATTTTTTCATTGGACATGAACACATTGAGTCAAAGACAGTGCCGGATTACTTTTTGTACTTAGCACAAATCATCATATTTAGACAGACAAAGGAAAGAGCTGCAACATCAGAAACAGAGAGCTAAGAAGAAACGCCCGCTTGCTCAGTGTTTGATTGACAGGTGCTCTTCTGCAATGTTCAGTGCAGAAACAGCACATAGTCATGAAATAAAATGAATGTCCTAAAAATACTGTAGATTATGTTTCATATGTTTCACATTCATCTTATATTGTGGTCCAGAGTGATTTAGTGGAATAATATAAAATGTTCACATCCCCAGTATACTGCAATGAAAATAACAAAAAAAAAATCCTTTGATCATTTAGACTAATGAAGTGTAAGAAAAGCAGCTGGAAGAACTAGAATTTGATTAGAAATGAAAATGTCTTTCCAGTAGTACTGCTCATTTCCTCGGATAAAAGTATCTTCCTGCTGCTGCTGTACATGTTAAAACATTAGACAGATTTAGGTCTTTGTGACGGCAGCTAACAAGGACAGCGTTTACTCTCTATTTGATGCGTACAGTATTTCCCAGGGAGAAACGTATAGCTCTTATCCTCCAGTCTGGCACCAATTGAAGAAATGAGAAGACCTATGTTTTCTGTGACGACAGTCTGAGACAAAAAAATTACCCAAATGAGAGAAGAAAAAGTTCCGCGAATGTGAGAGGACGCTGGTAATAACACCAGGACTATCCCTAACCTCTCTCTGGACCCACCCAGCTGACCCTCGTCTGTCATAAAATACTCCGAACTTGAGTGATTGTTCCAGTCATATATCTCTATCTATCTAGGAAACAGTTTGTCACCATTCCAGTTCCACCCCGTCCTGATCAACCAGGGTCCCCCACAAGGCTTTGTGCTTGGACCCCTCCTTTTTACCATCTACACACTCCCCCTTGGTCAGATCACCCACTACCACAGTTCAAGCTTCCACTACTATGCTAATGACACCAAGCAGTATCTCAGCACTAAACCATTTGCTCAGCCCCCGCTTGTCAACTGTGTGCACACCATAAAAGCCTCATCCAATCTACTCTGTGAATTTCCCCACTGTGGGACGAAAAAAGGAATATCTTATCTTATCAAAAGTAAATAACAATAAATCTGAGTTCATGGTTGTGGCTCCCAAGGCGATCCTCTGGAAGGTCGGACATCTTCCCCTGAAGTCTGCATCAGTCTGCGGACTTTTAGGGACCCACCTGAAAACCCACCTGTTTGCCGAGGCCTATGGTTAGTGTTAGTTATTTTAGTTACTGCTGTCATTCTGGCAATCATTGCCACTCTTATTTTCTGTTCTTATGCTTTTTGTTTTGTCTCCCTTCATACACTTGAAGCATCACTGGGTCCCTTGACAGGTGCAATATAAATGCAAGATATCATTATTATTAGTATAATTATTATTATTATTATTAGTAGTAGTAGTTGTAGTAGTATTAAGCATTTTGCCTGAATGCAATCCTTTTCAATCACTGGATTCCGTTCAGCAACAACATACAAGTCTCAAAACATCTCAAGTAATGTGGATTAATTTACTCAATATTGACCACATTTGCAATTAAGTTGTCTTCTTTTTTTTTTATTATGAGAAGGTAAACCTCTAAAGACAAGACCTGTGAGACAAGTGGTCAATGTTTACAGTAAAATCTGCCACTACTATTATTATTGTGGAGAAACAGTGCTCTCAGGTGGACACATGAGGTACTTCGACTCACTCACTACTTATTTGTGTATGTGTATACACTGGGCAGGCATATCCTTATATTTGGTGTCTTTTAATTTATGTCTAAATTAATATCTGCAATTTGCTTTTAAATGTTGACAGTGGTGGAATGTACGTATGTATTTCCATTTTATGCTCTACATCTCGGAGTCAAATATTGAACCTTCTACTCCACTACATTTGTCTGACAGCTTTAGTTACTAGTTACTTTAACATTAATGCAGCAGTAATATTAATCCAAAAACATCATACATAATAGTAAAACACTGTCGGGGACCATTTCCCCACAGAATGAGAACTTGTGCTTCACTTGTTAGTGAATTAAAGGAATATTTTTGAACATAGTATAATATCTCACATAAGTCACACTGTTAATTGTTATATAAAATAGTTTTTCATTCATTCAAAATCAACAAAACTGTAGGTGTCTTTGCAAGACTATTCTTTTGAATTACATAACAGTGTTCAAGTTCCAAATGGCAGCAAATGTTTGAAATCAATTGCTCCAATACCCAGAAATGCTCTAATGTACAACTGATGTTAAAGCCGGTCCAACCTTTGAAATCTGATGTTGATCACATGACTCAATCGTCACTTGAGGGTCTCCACACATTTTTTGACGACAGTATCTGACATGGTGACAGACATGATTCAGAGATGAGTTTGACTTTGAAAGGATGCCTACACACAAGTTAATACTCAGTCACTGTGTCTGCTGTGGAAACCTTCATGTTTCTGTGATCCACAGTCTCCCAGGTCCTGAAGTGGCTGTCCAACATCAACCTTATGATCAAAAAGGCCCAACAGAGGATGCACTTCTTTCAGGAAGTTCACGCTGCCTCAGGAGCTGCTGATATGGTTCCACACTGCACTAATCCAATCTGTTCTCTGTGCATCCATCACTGTCTGGTTAGGATCAGCCACCAAACAGGACAAGAACAGACAGCAACAGACAGTCAGGACAGCGGAGGAAAATCATTGGTGCCAACTTGGCCTCCATTTGCAGTAACACTTGACTTGTATATAGACATTGTATGTTGTTGGTCGGACTTGCTTCTTATATATATGTATATATACTTGTATCTACATAATAACATCTATGTTTATTGGTATCTGTTTTTATTCATCTTTCTTGTCCTTATTTTTAGCTGAGTCTGTTTCTGTCTCACTTTCCATTGGAACTGTGTGTAAGTACATTGGGAGCAACTTATATCAAATTCCTTATATGTGATCACATACCAATAAAGCTGATTCCAGTTCTGATAACATCTTCAGGTCCATGTCTCTTGTCTTCACAGACGAACACTATGGAAATGAGTCATGGACTTTATTGTGTCATCCTTGACATTTTGTTCATGTGTGGGATTTGATGTCATCTTTCTCGTAATAATCTCTCCAATAAACTTAAAGTGTTCTGAGTTTGTTAGCGTTAGCTGTTGTTTCAATAGTTTATACAGTGATGCTACAGCAATATGCAGTTTGAGGACAATTCACATTATCTTTACTGGCTACGTCACCCACTAATGTTACACACACACACAGACACAGACACTGGACAAATCCCTTCCCTGGACATACAGGACACACCCGTCTCATTATCATATAAGGATATGAAAAATAGAAGTTTGAAATTTATTTTATCATGGGAAAATGTATTATTTATTGATGCAACGTTTTACTATGTTTTATTTCTACACAGTGTGAGTGTGATGATAAGAGAAAATCACTTTTAATACAAAAGGTGGAAGATTTATTTAAGTTTTAACATCACAAAATGTGACTAGTTTATTAAAGTTTATTAGAAATGTGATTGACCATTTCATGACGTTTCAATATAAGACCGTCCAGCAGTTAACCAGAGAAATACAATAAGAGCTCTTAGGACAACAGCATAATCAAACCTGGTCTTATAATCTATAACATAATCTTATTTCCAGTCCCAGAATCATATTACAGCAGCTCTGCTACATGAGGAGGGACATACTCCCCATGCAACAGAGAGTAAAAACCATTTGGGAGTAATGCAGTAGAAAAAACAAATGCACTTTACAGGTTGCTAATCCACTCATTAGTGACTTTGCATGATTAAGTCTTTTATGACATACAACTCATTCATGCATTTTCATCAAGAGGTTTCAATCTGCAGATAAAATCTGTTTTTTTCTGCAAGACACGTTCAACTTATTTACTGTTAGTCTGTGTCCATGTATTTGTTTTGTGTTTGTGTAGCTGTATGTTCTGTGTGTGCATAGGTGTGTGTTTTGAGCGTGTTTATAAAGATGTGTGTGTGGCCCTTCCCGTCAAGGATCCTTTTCGGCGCCATGTTGACACACGTGTGTTCGCAAAGACAACTGTGGGAGGTGAAAAGGGCTGGGCATGTCATATATCATGCTATCATCACTGTATGAACGTAAAGACAACCTCCCTCAACACACACACACACACACACACACACACACACATATTTCCCTCTTGCAGCCTTTACCCAGCAGCCACTAGGGAAAGGTGTAGCTTAGTGGAGGTTAAAGAGTTCACATTCCAGGTAGAGAACGTGAGGCTTGTCCTTGAATGAAACTACAAACAAGAGCAGTTTAAGTTGTTTCATTAACTTTGAGTTTGCGTTTTTCTATGACTCCATTCTGTTGTCCAACACGCAAAAATGCTGCTTTTTGGAGCCCCTGATTTTTTTTCTCCCCCATCAATTTCATGCTAAGTCACCTCCGGTTGTGGTCGGTTTATAAGGTCAAAGGGTCAAATCCAAAAATATAACGTTGACAGGAAGGTGGCCCCTCACAGGTGGCGTGCATTCAGAAAAAAAGCGTTGGCCTCACGCTCAGCAGATCCTCCCTCACTCGCTAAGAAGCGTGTCATCTGCAGCTCCGGAAACAATAACATTCTTGCTCAGGGACTTCTTTTGGTGCTCCCAACCCCCCTTTAAGCAATCGGACAAAAGCCCAAGGAGAAGAAGGACGGGGGGAGATTCCCCTTGATAAGGTATGGTTGGTTATAAACTTGCAGAGGCCCTTTCCATTTGTTCAGCTGCCTGATGGAAAAGTACAGGGCTTTGGCCCACCACCCACCCACTCACTCATATGGTAGGATCTCATCCTCCTGAGCTGCAGCTCAGTGAGTAGAATTAGCCCAATTCAATTTGTGAAAACAAATGGCGCATGACGTTCCGTCGGACAAATCCCCGTTTGTGCAAACACTCTCACGAGGGACAGCTTCTCATCATGAGGATGAGGATGATAACACACTCAGGAAAAAAACAAGACAGGGAAGGATAGTGAAATATCACAGCGTGTCCAGGTAGGAATTGAAGGCTGTGAATATCTTCTGTCTTAATCACCTTTTACCTATGAGCATGACATGAACATGCACATTTCTGCAAAGGTAGAACAGTTTTGGCTATTTGACTTGAGAGATATCTGTATTTCTGTTTTAGCTGTGGTGCTCTTACTGGATTGAAATTGGGCGAGATTCAAAAATCATGATGTCCAATTCACCAAAAGTTGGAAAGCTGTCTAAAACATAGACAAAACAGAAAGTATCAAAATTTGCTTATCCTTTTTTGACATTAACTCAATTGAAAACATTACAAAGACAATTTTATTTAACGTTTGGCCTCATCACCTTCATTGATTTTTGTAAATATCTGCTTGTTCTGAAATTGATGGCAGCAACATGTTTCAAACAAGTTGGGACAGGAGCAACAGAAGACTGTGAAAGTTGTGGACTGATCCAAAAACACCTGTTTGGATCATTCCACAGGTAAACAGGTTCATTGGTAACAGGTGATAGGATCATGATTGGGTATGAAAGGTTCATCCTGGAAAGACTCAGTCGTTCACAAGCGAGGATGGAGAACACTTTGTCAAACACATGGTTGTATAAAGGAGATTAATACATGGGTTCAGGAACACTTTGTTGTTCTACTTCCATGCAGCATTTATTGATTTAGCAGCATTTGATTCCAAATTTGATGACAGCTGTGGGGTTGTTTGCTTATGTTGCCAGCGTACTATCAATCAAATATGCTCAAACCACATCCACACAGTCCTCATGAAGCAGATGAGTGGACTTTTTAAGTATTTAACTTTTATCAAAAAGTTAAAAGGACAACAAAAACATTATTTTTTTTCTGTGTTTTTTAACAGTATTTGAAGCACAGTCGTTTGTCATGTATATTCTGTCATGTATATTCTGTCATGTTTAGGTGTTAGTTGGACCCAGGAGTGAGAGACAGGCAAAGGTGAAGGATTAAAAGGCATTTATTGAACAAAAGGAACTCCAGGATTTGCAAGAAAACAAAAAGGTGATAAACACAAACGTCTGTCTTTCTTCAGTGGTTGGAAGGTGGTCAGGTGCTGAGGCAGGAGAAATGCAGGTGGAGCAGGTTGAGTGGAACAGATGAGGGGAAAAGCACTGGAGAAATGGAAACACTGGTAACAAGAAAAACGTGAGGCACTAGAAAACAGGGAAACACTGGAAAACATGGACGAAGACGGGGGGCCGATCTGGCAGCAGGTGAAATGAGAAGTCTTATAAAGCTGCCAGTGATGAAGTGAAATTGCAAACAGGTGTGAGAATGGAGAGTGCCAGCACCTGAAGACCACGCCTCCAGCACCTGAAGCAGTGCCTGAGCAAAAAACTAAACAACCCTAAAGTATAAATCTCAAAAATCACTGAAAATAAACTAGTAAAAACACAAGAGTCCCAAACCATGACATGTCCAAGCCCAAGCAGCAATACGTATTAGTAATCATTATTAATAGCAATGGATAAAGTGATTATCTGTAAAGTGAAAAGTCTTACTCATAGTGACGAACCCATATAGATCAACCCATATATCACCTCACTCTGCTGTTCCCCTTTACTGAACTTTATAGCATCCTTTAAGTCATAGTTGTGGTTTTATGGCAGTCTCAGTCTCACCACTCTCCAAGCATCATTTTCAGCCTGAAAAACCTGATACGTGCCACCGGCCTTGCACCACATGGCAGCGTACAACCAGCCAGGGAATCCATTTAGTGGGATAAGAGACAAATATTTCCCAAAGTTAAATACAGAGTGAATATTGGACTTACATTTGTCCGGGGGCCAGAGAGATGACTCCAAATGACTGATAATGCTGCTCCGTATCAGCTGGATGTGTAAATAGGCAATTGTTTGCTATTAAGTCACGTCAAGGCGCTCTCTGATCAGCCAAACAGCCCTATTTGCTTTGGCAGCAGTCGACGGTTTCTCCTCTCTGAGTGATGTTTGATGGACAGGACATGTTGGCTGTATTGTGATAGCATATCTAGAGCCATGATTGGCCTTGAATGCTCACTCCCACAGGGGGTTTTGACGCATTTCTGTGTCTCCTTTCTGAGCATATGCCATTTTCACCACAGACTACAAAATGATGGAATTGACATTGCAAGGATTGAAGCCAGATCCCCCCTTTGCTGGCAAACATCCAGCCTGCTTCCACGTCTTTGAGCAAGACATTGATTCGCCACTGGCTCCAGGATGGCAGGAGACAGTGAGGGGACAAATATGATTAGCTCATGTGTCCAGTGAAGGTGACTAGAGGCTACCTTTGTCGGTCATATGAGGACAAAGATAGCCAAACGCTATTTTTGGATTTGAAAGAGAGAGGTCTGCTTGTTGGGTCTTGTGTCAGAGGCTTATATTGCAAGTTTCAAGTTCCAGCAGATAGTATTTATTTTTATAAAGGAATGGTTATATTTAGATGTTACAGTGTATTGCAGATGGTAAACTCTGATGGTTACGTTTTATCAGATGACTATTCTTGGATGTTGAAAGTTAGAAAGTAAGTTATGTTTAGGTATTTGAGACTGGAATATCAACATCAGGTCAGAAATGATTGGTAATCATTTACAGATTGTGTAGATAGATATTTCTATAATTTATAGTTGGTATCTATAATTTATGGTTCAAGGATAGATTATAGACAGTGTGATGGGATTTCAGCTACATGACACTGATCACTTCTCAGGCTCTGTCCCAGCTGGACTCACCTCTAAAGGCAAGGGAAACATAAAACAAGTATCACTTTATTTATCACGCATTGGAAAAGGAGGCTGAAGTTCGTTTCTGAGAACTGGCAGGGTCAGGATGAGCTAAACTCCTTAAGCAGGTTTGTTTATTTGACGTCGATGTTAAAGCGACACTAATTAATACTTTTATATAGCAATGGAAAAAAAGGACTGAGAATTATCTCCCAACTCTGCACTTACATTCAACTTCAGCTTTCAGCTCACTGTTTTGATTTCACGGCTCGCAAATTTCTGCTATGGTTCACCGTCACCGTTCCTGTTAACCCTGTTGCCACAGCAGAGCAGCAAGGAAGCTCTGATAACTTCCCTGTGCCCCACCAGACCACCAGACACTGTCAGACAATAGACAGTACTTCAGCATTAAAACGGCATCTGTATTATCCGGATTATGAACAAGACAAACTTTCCTTTGTGTTTACACCTGGTATTTTTAATGCATTCTTGCTCCTCCAGAGCAAAACCTGCATGTGAGCAGTTTGAGGTGGAAAATCAGCCCTGATTCCCTTAAAAAAATCAGTTTTGTGAGTTGTTGATTTGGGGGAAACTTAACAAATTAAAAAAATTATTACCTTATTATATATTATATATTTTACTATAAATTATTTGTCTCCTTTTGTAAATTTGACAGATGTAATACATTAAAATATTCCCTCATTCATATAAGAAATATTGTGTCCGTTTGTACCAGTGTTGAAAAGCAGCAGAGAGGAGAGTGAATTCGTTCATTATTGGTTTCATGGCTCACTCAACTGTTCAGTTAAACACTAATGTTAGCAGGTGAAGAAGGTTAAACATGCAGCCTACGTTAAATGAATATCAAGACATTTTCTCAGGAATCATGTGAGATAATATGCCATTATTATATATATAGTTTAGCTTGTTGTGCTACTTTCAAATGACCAAAACTATCAATTAATGTTGCGTTTCTGTAGATTATGATTCGCGGTGGTGGCGTGAAAGAAAAAAGACTTCATGTTACAACTGATGAAAGAAACTAAAGATTTCACAAACGCAACAAATGAACACAAAATATGTCCTTGTGGGTTACTGTGACACCGTGTAGACAACAACAACAGGCTGTAACAGAAACAGTATGTCACGCCAGATGGCCCGTGAATCATTCCTTTCTCTGCTGTGTTTCCCCAAAAAATAATTCCACTAACAACAAAGCTGATAATATTGACAATCCGGACGACCCAAGCTGTGCAGTAACTGACAAACCGCACGTGTCCCCTGTTTTCTCCAAACTTTTTTTGGGACACGTGTGCATCGCGGCGGTGGTCCCTCTGCACCAGCCGACCGTTGGACTGTTTGGGTTTGTCGCGGCCCGACCCCCGGCGGCAGGAGAGGTGCAGGGGGGGTTCCTTTTCATGCGAATGTCAACAGCAGCCTCAGCCACCAAAAAAAACCTGCCTCCAGACCCATTAGCGAGCAGGGGCCAGAAAAACAGACGTCGGAAAAACACATTGCATAATACCTTACGTAACAAGCCTCCTAAATTAATAGCCGGAGCAGAGAGGCGGAAGAATCGGGAAATTATGTCGAGGCCTTTCTGTATTGTGTTGTCGTCCCGGCGTGAGGGGCGAGCAGGAGGGTTCAGAGGATTCACAAACGGGACTGTTCGCTACTTGTCACAACTAAAACCTGACGATGTACGAACAATGAAAAGGATGCAGACACATGCTTTATCCTTTAAGCACAACATTCTCTACACTGTCGCTTTCTTAAGATGAAGGGATCAAGATGGCTGAACACTTACAAAAGCGACATTACCGTCACATCAGCAATCATTCTGGAAACAGTTACATATTTGTCACAATATCATTTTGTAACCACATTCTCCAAATTCTCACTTGTGAAGAAGATAAAGTGACCAAAAGTTATTTGCAGCATTTGATTTAATCCACCATGACAGTCATGGCAGATTGATGGGATTTAACACATCGGGGAACAAAGAAAACTTGAATAGACTTGTAACAGTTTCCTGTAAATCTCCAAACTGTCAGCCTTGTGGCGAACCACGCCCATTTGAGGAGTGTCATATGTATGTCATAAATCTGTGTTTAATGTTTGTATACACACTTTAACCCAAGTCTGACTTCTCTGAGATAAGAAAGAACCTGTCAGTTTCCTCACCTTGGTTTTCACAGCGTTAAAGGGCAACAGCATTTCCGCACCCTGCGAGACGTTAGTGATTATTCCTGATAACAAAGCAAGTTATTTCCTTTATCTGTCAGTCAAACCTGCTAGTAAAAAAATGGAAATTATATCAGTTTCTATGAATTTCAGCTTTGGAAGTTTGGCTCAAAAAAGCTTTTTGATTCAGTTCAGGTTCCTATCTTGCCTGTGAATCTTACACATTCTGTGTATATGCAGTAGTTTTGACAACATGTAATATCTTCTTTAATTCAAAATAATAGTGTAAAATCATCTTCTGATTTTAATAGCGAGCAGTGCTTTGATACAAAAATGGACACACTGTGAGAGTTGTGGAATCAGAACGTGTTTGAAACGTTTCAGAGCGAACTTAGTGCCATGAAACAGACACAAGAAGCAACTCTTAATTAATCTTGGAATGAAGACGGTCAGGCTCTCAGCTGACCCGCTGACCCACTTGGAGGGATGTTTGAGCCAATGCTGGATTCTCTTCTACAATTCCTGTCTTGTACAAATGACTTTACCAATTTTCAGGAAGACTATCCTTTGCATGCTTAGGCCTGTAGTTTATTTCTCTTACTGTCCTGCCATTCACTCGCCTCACAAATGCTCACATATAATTCCTTGTCATGTTGTCTGGGGCCTGTCAATGCAGATATCAGCTGGTCACATCTATCCAATCTTATTTCTTTCTTTTTAAATATGATTTCCTCCCTGTCTTTAGTACGTTCGTGCTGCTGTTATGCGCAACCTCTCCATCACCTCCCAGTCTTCACAGATTCATCTGCTTCATCATTTCATCAGCCTCATCAGTCTCAGTGGAGTCATCAGCCTCCGTCACCACTAGTGTCTCCACTCACTGGGGGATTTCTCTTGCTGCCACTCAGGACAGACGCCCCTCGATTGCAAAACCTCCCTGGAGTCTAAGCACCAGACTTCTGTCAAGACTGAATGATCAGTTATCATCTGTTATAATAAACAATTATCTTTAGTTCATTCACTTGTCTCTCCTGGCTGAAATTTAATCTCTGCCTGGATTATGTTCAGACAGTCCTTGAGTCCTGTGTGTGGTTAAGGGTAAATGAAAGTTGAAAAAAGGCAGTTTACTGTTTTTGGAAATGTACTTTTGGAAGTAAATATATATATTTTTTACTGAACATAAATTTATTTACAAGTACAGAAGAAGCTCTTTTTCATTACTGATGCACAGCAAAGTCTCCTCTCGACCACCATTATCAAGTGAGAAGCACTTGCTGAGAGACTCTGTTGACTCTCTGTCCACTGTTGGTTTTATTAAGCTTTCTTAATGAAAGGTTTCAACTTTTCAGTTTGAGGTCAATTCCAGTTTTTCTTGTTCAGTTATTAGTCTTAGAGACTTGAGGCTATTCTTAGATTGTCTTTGCTCCCAGGGTCAAAATAACACCCATCTGGATAAACATCCATTTGTAAGAGGTGAAGGGTCTTCGTCAGGGTCTGCGCTCTCTCCCTCTCACAGATGAGGACTTCTTCTTACCCTAAATCGAGCAGACAGATGTTGGATTGGACAAAAACACATACGCTGGGTTTGAGCGTTCACCCTCCTGTGTTTATTGTCCATCAAACCACAGCACAAACACAGATGTGGTTATTATCCAAAAAACACTGGGTGACTGCATCAAACATTTCTCTGTGACCACGAGCAAGGCACTTCCCGGCCCAGAGGTTCAAACTCCTGTGTAAATGTCCGTTTTCTTTTCTTCGTCCATCCCAGTTCACGTGCAGAAAATCAAGTTCTCCCAGGAAATCATTCAAACAAGAAGAGAAATTTGCTCAGTGCATTTGTGTCATTTCTGTGCCGCTTACATAACGAGAGCTTTTGTTTGACTGGTTTGCTCAATGGGAGTGATCCCCAAGTCACAGGTATGTTCCAGTCTGAAGTTTATATAAACTCTATTTATCAGTATTATGCTCACGTCCAGGCTATCAAGTTCAACAATGTTTGACCAGTTTTGTCACTGTGCAAATTGTCTTGGGAAACACCAGCAACTACTGGGCAGTTATGATTGTTTGCTGAAGGTTAAAGACATTTTACTTCTTTTTGCTTAATCTCATTTTTTTAAAAACTGCATGAATCAGTCTCTAAACCAATTTCTGAACCAAGGACCACATCAAGTCCAAGATGACGAGACTTCACTGCAACTAAGGATCAAATCAAATGAATTGCTGCAACAAAAAGCGTATAACACATGGCAAAAGTGACAAAGCTGGAAGCACCTCTGTTGCTTCTTTCATCATGTAGGTCAAATGTAAAGTCAGTAAAGAGCTAATGAGAGCTCTATCATTCCATTATCTTTATTGTCAGAGGTTAAAGGGCTGAAGTGTAGCGGCTCACTCTCGAAGAAGCTCATGTTCATGCACGTGAGGACTTTTCAGGTTACTGCCTTATTACCAGGTCATTTCAGTGTAAAGACCAACAGTAAAATATACTCAGGATGAATACTTATATTAATCCAATATCTTTAACGTTGTCAGTTAATTTATATTACTCTACAGCCGATGAATAAAATTCTAAAATTTCTAATTGACCATTCTATTTTTTTCAAAACAAGTTTGTAAATCAGTTCAAATGGAAATAAATGAAATGTACAGCAACATAGCGTCTTGACTGATTACTGTCTGTAGTAAATGGATATGTAACAAGGTTTGCTTTATCTATTAAAGGAAAATTCTGGTATTTTATAACCTGGATCTTTTTGTCATAGTTTTAAAAAAAGAAAAGAATAAAAATTACTCCGCATAAATATATCTTACAAAGAACACAATGATGTCCAGATGTGTCAGATCCAGGTACTGAACATGATTTCGCATGCAGCCTCAGTCACATGAATTCCTCTGACGTTCTTAATGTTCTTAGTTACATCTCTCATTTTGCTGCCCCTTGAGTAAAACCAGGACGCGTCTACATCAGCCTGCAAGTAGCTCTGCAATGCAAAAAGCAGTCACTGACAATTTGGTGGGAAATATTGTTATATTTCATGTTCAAATGATTTACTTTGATATTTTGTTTTAGCTCTGAGGCTACAATAACAGTGGTGGCTGCAAAGGTGCCCCCCACCTCTCACAAGTGACAGGCATTTTCTATTTCAGATAACTGGGTCACCGGCTTGGCGAGCCAGACCCCGCACTGTTCGGACATACAGTTCAGTATCTCAGCCCTGCAAATTCTCACTCTCAGACACGTAGAACAGCAGCTATCGTGTAATAATAGTCCGCAATGTTTAGTTGTTGCTGAAGAGAAACCGAAAGCTGTGCCACAAGCTGAAGCTACAATGCAGGAACATGCAGCTCATGTGCTTATGTAGAACATATGGGGATGGATGACGAGTCCAAATTAGTGATAGATACTCAGCTGAATCTAAACCTAATCACTCACAGTGCTTTAATCATTGTCAGCTGAAGGAGGCCGACTCTCATGTGAGATGCTGTACTGAGTTTCTGTGACGTGATTCAGAACATGAGACAACTTCCTTAAAAAAAACCCAGCATGGGTTTTTATGTGGAGACTCATCAAGAGGGTGTTAATGGGGCTTCCTGGTGCTGAACGTCAGCTGCAGCTTTAACAGGTTCAGGCGTTTTGTCTTTTCACATCAGAACATATCAAAAGCTTGACAGGCATTAACTAGGGGGCACAACTTAGAAAGATTTTTGTACAGCGCGCTTTCAATTAAATAATACAGACAGCAATCTACATGAAATCAGACCATAAGTTATTTTTAGACTCTGGTGATTCCTGAGTGGAGCCTTGTGAGGATGATTAGAGACTGTACAATTATTATTAAGGGGGAATGAAAAAGGGAGAGGATACTGTAAATTTTATTTTTGCTGGAGGAAGGGCGGTCTGACATCTCTGGGATAGATGCAAGATTTATTTTATAAAAGAGGAGGAATGTACATCTTATATGCAGAGGATCAAATCTGTCTCTTTATCACGTCTTTATTTTCCTCATCAGCATCAAATACATATTCAATGTTCTTTTGAATATAGCATTTCACCGACTGAACATATCAAGTAAAGAGAGCATCATATTTTCACAATCCCCTGCAGTCGCTTCTTTCTTCTGCATCATAACAGAAAAGTGGAATAAAGTTAAACGCGTCATCCAAAGTTAGAATATAATATGACGCATGTTCAGTATATACACAGCTGTCTCCCTCTCTCCTACGCATTCACCGACGGTGTTTGATGTCGGTTTGGATCAGCTGGAAGAAGTTCCCTCTGAGTCTCCAGCTGCTGCTCCAAAACACACCTGGTTAACGTTTCTGGATATGTGACTCAGACTGTGCTGGTTTAGTTATAACAGAAAGTCAGACATCTAATCTGACGCAACACCATCAGAGCTAGGTAACCTCAGGCCCGGATTACCTAGATTAGTCAAAAAATAAACAGATGAGAAGGATCATAAGATTAATTTTTGACTCGCAACTAATCTCGAGAATGAACACATCTATTGAACATGGGATTTTAAAGGTAATTTCAATGACAAATGTATTTTCTTGACTGTAAACAAACAC
Organism: Holacanthus passer; assembly: GCA_025331565.1. NCBI lineage: Eukaryota > Metazoa > Chordata > Actinopteri > Pomacanthidae > Holacanthus > Holacanthus passer. The sequence continues at coordinate 4,471,999 of JAFREQ010000039.1, forward strand.
ATTGACATTTCGCAAGATGTTTTACACCATTTCACTCTTGTAGTGACTCAAATTATGTATTTTGGAAGAAGAAGGACAAGATGACTTCATACATTTCTGTTTGTTTCAAGAACTCAACATGTACATCCCTCAAGATCCTGATATTCATTTCAAGTAAATTCCACAAGCGGCCAAATCTCAAACCATCTCCTAACTACGTGGCTGTTTAAGTACACAGAGAACCCAGTGCACAGTGTGCCCATCCAAGAATATGCAGGTAGGAAGGAGATCTGTTGATCATACACGTGGACATCCTACAGGAAATGATGTATGTCACATGCCTGTCGGCGTCGAGAGGCGCGAACACTGTGGGCGGATGTTGTCAAGCTAACAGCAGCTTCCTCTTTCTGCCCTGTAAATACAGAAGGAGGAAGTAGCAGAGAACATTAGATACAAAGTAAAAAAAATCCAGGAGGGAAGAAGAAAGGTGTGCCAGAAATGTACTGTATTTATGATGTAGATTTTTTTTTTTCATTTTGTTTTTCCATTTTCCTTTTACACTGGGAACCACACAATTTTGCTTAGTAGGATGAAAATAAAAACTGTTGGCTTTTCACATGTCAAACATTGAAGTTGAAGCCTGATGGGAAAAACCAAAGAGATGAGGAGCAAAGATCATTATCAGGATAAACTTTAGGCTTATTTATTTTCTTTCTTCCTCTGTGAGTTGTGGACTTGTAGAAGTTTTGCACATCAATTCAAACTATTTGAAAATACTTACATTATAACTGATGTTTGGAAGATGTATATTATTTTTGATGTTTGATATACACCTGTGTTTTGTAATCTCATGTAGGATGGGTCACATGTTTGTCCTGACTCAGAAATATAAACTGTATAAATGCCTGTTTTGCAAATGGATGGTTGTTCCTTCTATGGAAAAATCCAGTTTTACATTTGTGGTTTTTCTTGAGTAAACTGCAGATGAAACGGGTTTCGTAAAGAGCAAATATCCGGTGACTGAACAGAGAAGGAAAGGAGCGCCACAGAGGATCAAAGGAAAGAAATCACAGTGCCACACACACAGTGTTTGATTGACAGGTGGATTCTGTGAAGTGCGGCGCAGAAATAAAGAGCACAAAGTAGCACAGAAGGAACAAAGCTTACATATCTGGCAGATTATAAGTTACAGTGGTGATAACTGCCTGCTATTCAGATATTTTACTTGAGTAAAAGTGGCAGAAATATTCCATTACAAGTTAAACTCTTTCACTCAGAACTGTATTCAAGTAAAAGTACAGGAGCAGTGGAACAAAATGTGCTAAACATGAAAAGTAAAAGTACTCATTAGACACCAGAATGACCTCTGTCATTGTCACAATGTAATATCATCTATCTATCCATTTTTCAGATTATTGATCAATCAACTTTTGACAATGTTCTTGATTAACTGATTTGTTTGTTCTATAAAATGTCAGCAAACAGTAAAAAAAAAAAAAAAAAAAAAGTCCCATCATCACCATTTTCTAGGAATCAAAGTTGATGTCTTCAAATGTCTTGTTTTATCCAACTCAAAGTCAGTTTACAGTCAAATTTTTGAAAAAGCATTTTCTCTCAATCGATTAATTGATTTAGGCTCATCGATTAATCAGAGCTTTACACATAAGCAGCATTAACATTGTTTATAAGTTACTCTTATTTACACACTTTTGTGCAGTTCAATCCTTAACATTGTGTCATTTTTGAAACTGTAAAATCCTAATCTAATAACTATAGATACATTAATTATAGTGAGTAGAAGTATAAAGTCACATGAAATGGACATAGAGTAAAATAGGCTACTTGAGTATTTCAGGTATTTAAATCATCCACCAGTGATCATGACACATGTACAACAACTGGATAATAATGTTTATGAGACAACTTCCACCTCTGTAGATGTTCCCGTTTTCACTCTCTGCTTCCCCTTTAAAACATAATTGCAGGGTCTCGCGTGGAGCTTCTTTCTCTCCCGACAACGTGGCCGGTCGGAATGTAAACAAAGGACCCCTGATCACCAAATCAACCTTTTACTTTCCACCAGAAACATCGCACAGACACATTTAAACAGCATAAACATGATACAGTTTATAATATCTGCAGATCATATGTAGAAGATGAAGAGCAATAAACAGACTCAAATCGACAACTTGAGTCAATCACATGTTGATTTTTTTTTTTTTTTTGTCCAGCTCTGGTTTATGTGTTAGAAAAGGATCCAGAGAGAGGGTGATCGAGAGGATCAGGACCCCCCACCCCCACCCCCAGCAGAGCTGTGGCGGTGTAACACGACGCTTCAGGAGCTACCATCATCACATGGCAGATGGAAATTTCCACTCAGGCTCCTTGCTTGTTAAATGGGAAGGGTCTCTCAACTCTTGTCTCTACTAGTGCGCCTCCTCCTCCTCCGCCTGCCACAGCTGCTACTGGAGCATTAGGTAAGACCCCAATACATACACATACACATACACACACATATAAACCTTACTTTTATTATTCCTTCTTCTAACCTGTGTGTGATTTGCTGATTTATTCTCACATATTTATCAAGCTGGAAGTTTCTCATTAATGATTTGATTGGAATAAGCAGCTCCGAGGTTTTTGCAGCCTAATTAGAAAATGCAAGGGAAAACTCACTTGTGCATGAGTTTACAGCTTTTTTTAAGAGTTCCTCCTGTTTTCACATTTTTTTTAATATACATTTACAAACTAATATATGCCTAAGATAAAGGAGAGGTGAGCTTCCTGCAGGGTGTCGCCTGGAGTAAATCATAAAGCGCCAAACACGCGTCTTTGTTTATTCAATCACTCTTTGAGTCCGGTGATCATCCGGTGTCTGGATTTCCATCAAAACTACATGTTTGCACCGGTTGATCCTATGGACTGAAAACACACTTCACATGCTCTGCTTTTGCATGCTGCTGCCTTTCCGCGTTTTACTGAGAGAAAACACAAAGGCGACTCTTATTCTTTCTTTTTTTTTTTTACACCTTGCATCATTCAGCCTGCTTCATCTTTGCATCTCCAAAAAAAGACAAAACAAAAAACACAGACGTGAATCATTCTTTTATTTTGAAGAGGCAGAGGAGAAATATGGGTGAAGGTATAATATGGATCATGGGTTTATGTAAGAGCAGACAGGAGCATGCTGAGTGTGGCCTCTCAGGACTCATAAATATGTTATGACTGCAACCGCAGGCTCAATTTGTTGCAATGTTCTAGTTGGGAATATTGTGCAAAATTACTGCATTTTGATTTGATCTTCAAAAACTTATTACTGAAGTCCTCCTTGTGCATTTTCTTATCTCATTTACTCTCGTTTAATTGAGGTCCTAATTATCCTCACATGGATTCCACTGCAAGGCAGAGCACTATCATTTAGGGCTTGAGGGGAGTTTTCCAAAATGCGCCTTTGCTTTGATGCTTTTCACAGATGTGCTCAGCTGTTCTTTGCAGCAACACTTCACGCTCATCCCTGTCTTAAGAAACCTTAAGTTAAAGAATTTGAAGCAACACACCCTGATCCCAGCCGTACACGGCAGAGCCACGGCTCCTGACTGAAAACAAAGACTAGTTTCAGCCGGGAGAATATCTGGGCTTAGACATATTTAAGTGGTGAGTTCAGCGTCTGTCATTGCTCTTTCTGACGTCTAAAAATACTCGGTTGCCACATAGTGACTCTGCATGTATGCTTTCAAATACACTCTGTTCTCTATGCACCTTACTTACATAAGAGTAGGAGCTGGTCCAGCAATGTCTGCCCTTCTTAATGAAGCTCTACTTATAGCTTTGTCAAATGGCTTTTTAAGTAGCAAGTTGTGATAGTTTCCAAGCTTTGCTACGATGATTCTGGTGGAGTTAAACTTTGTGGTGAATGCTTATATGTGCTTTGGTAAAGGCTGCATGTATGCACACTATTGACAGCACAATAAGTGGACTGATCTTCCTGGTCTGAAAAGTTAAGCAAAAGCAGAAGTGCCTTAAACCTGCCTTCTTTCCAATGGCCAACAGGGGGCGACTCCACTGGTTGCAGAAAGAAGTCCGATTGTATGGAAGCTTATGAGAAATTCACCCTACTTCTAATTAGATTTATTATCCCATTGAACATGTTCCTAATGAGTTGATGGTCTCAATCTCTAATTTCAAGAGTTCATTATGTTCATTTTGTAAATTATGGTCGTATGCAGGTTATGTTTAAGGGCATGGCAATACGTATCCTCCCCAGCTCCACCCTCTAGTCCTTATACAGTCATCTCTGACTCCAAAACCAAAGATGGTGCAGCCATAATGGCAAACTCGAGGCTTTAAAAGGCTTGTCCACTAACCAATGGGTGACGTCATGGTGCCTCCATCCACTGTTTACTATACCATCTATGGTGCACGCACACATAGAGTTTTCTTAAACTTTCTTAAAGAAATGTTAAATAGAAACAAAAAAAAAAAGTTCCCATAATGCAACTCGAAAGTGCCTTTCGTTACTATTACTATTACTACACTATCTATCTATCTTTGCTGCTGTAACATTGCAAATTGCCCCATTGTGGAACTGATAAAGGAATATCTTATTAGACCCTACCTGACAAATAAATGCCTACATCTTTCAACCTCCATCCCCCCATTTTGTAATGCAGGGTGTCTGTTACATTGTGGAGTCTCCAGGCTGAGGTCAATGATTGATTTTCTCAAACTTCAAAAAAAGTTCCTTCCACAGCCATAAAACACATCCATCTGTTATCGCAGGCTAAGTAGTGCTCCTCATGTTGAGTAAGCTGACCTCCATGTGTAAAGTGGGTGGAGTGGCCCTTTAATGTCACGCCTGTACACTCAAATATTTTGTCAAAAACACCCAACAAAAGACTCCTCAGTAACTTTGCAAGGCTGCAGGTGAGGGGAGATGCCAGCACAGGTTTGAACACCTGTCAGCGGGGCCGAACCTGGCTGCGGATTCTCGCTCCTCCATTGGCTGTCCGGAGATATGAATGACACATTTAGGTCAGACCCTGCTGGGCAGCTGGGGGCTGAGGTGCTGCTGGCTGATGCAACTCAGAGTGCGAGTGAGCAAATGAGCCAGATGCGGAGTCAGTTTCAAAGGAGTGGATATCACTAACACAAAGACACAGCGAGGCAGTGCCACAAAGGGGCGAAGCATTTGGCGATTTTCCAAAGCCCTGTCAGCACTTTCAATTGAAGTATGAGAAGGTGGTAGAGCGTAAGAAGCCGCCTATTTTTACCTGCAGGATTGCATAATTCAGTAACATGGGATGGGCATTGACAGCCCTTCTGATGTTGGCAAAGCAACCATGTGCATCTGAGCTTTTTAAATGTGAAAAGTTGTTGATCCTCGTGGGGAAATTCCCTTTTTTTCTCGCCCTCCACATGGTGGACAGAGGTCAGCCACGGTGGCTTGGCGTCTTGCTGAAGATCCCATAAACATGGAGGGATGTTTGCCGACACAGCTGCTTGAGCACTTAATTCACCGTACAAAACTTTTCACAACTTGTGATTGCTACTGACAACAGAGTTCACAATTGCTTGCGGTTGTGTTATTTTAAAAGAAAGTTCATGTAAGAAGCCACATGATCAATGACAAGTAGCCCTCTGATATGTCAATAAAATTAGAGGCATTTCAGTCACAGGTCCATTAAATGTTCAGCAGTTTTACTTCTCGTCAAGCGTTAACAATTGGTCCTGTTGAGCTGCTCAGTGTTTAAAGGTTATCCTATATCCTTTTTTAAATTCCCCTAAAAGTGCCATGTGACAAATAGAGAACCTTGAGTTTCATTTTAATCACTGTGTAAAAATAACCCGGGCTGCCAACTTTTCAATTTAGTTTGCAGTCAAGAGTGGGTGAAGTCAGTGCATTTATGAGTAGACTACCTGTGACATTAGCCACCGCATGGGTCAGGGTCATCACTCCTCAACCCCCAGGAAGAAGTTCAGCAGCCACACTGACAATTTTAAAGCATTGATAGATAAAAAGCAAAGTCAGTAATATGGTCAGTGATGAATGATGGTTGATCAGCAGAAGACCAAACCTAACCTGCGTCACCCAGAACATTGTTAATTCCAGAGAATTTATGGATTCATTTTGTTGCAGACAAACTGAATGCTCTGGGCTCTTTTTGTCCTGTGTTCACAGAAAGCCTATTTAAGAGATATAACTCTATTTTTTCATGAAGGAGTGGCTTTGAGGCTTCCTCTTATTCTGCATGAAATGATGTTGTATGGCTAGATTCCGGCACTGACGTACGAGTACATTGCTGATTTTGCATTAGATAAAACCTAAACATCCATTTTTGAGAATCACAACAGAACCATACTAACTCGCTGTCACTCCTGCCTGTGAAAGGAAAGGAAGCGACGCTGCTTCCGGAAGAGCCACTGACTGAGATTACAGTATGCATGGAAATCAATCACAATATAATGTTAGATATTATCATATATTTCTTTTTTCTTCCTGACGGTCGGAATCACGTGCTTGTGCGAGTTGCTGCTCTGTGTCCTCTTTTCACCTGCCAACGTTATCAGTTATACATTTGTTTTGCGCCGTGTGAGAAAACGGACATGTGGCGTGAGAGCGTGTGAAATGTGTCGATCGTAATGTCTCGCGGTCAATGCATGAGAGTTTGCAGGCCTCGAAACAAAGTAGAGCAATGGACTCAGTCTGCTTGAAATGACACCGCATTTCCTGCGGGATGGTTTAAAGCAAAAGTTTGAAATTTGGCACATCTTCTTGCTCGTTCTCTTACTGAGAGTTAGATGAGACGATTGAGTGGCATATCCACACATCCATCTCCTATCTGCCAAAAGAACTCAACAAGGATTCAATATGAATCAGTACTGGTAAGTTGAATAGCAATCAGTAAAATCTAAACCATAAGTTTTTCAAAGCTTGAGGTGGTTTCAGGGGAAGCTCCGTGAATGGAAGTGAAAAAATATTTCATTCGTTATTACATCTAGTTATCAAAGGGAGATCACATAGAATATCCTAAACATGTGTGATTTGAGAGAGATGCAGTTTTCTAGAGTCAGAAACTAGTAAATAACTTGTATAACTCTGTGTAGTCTGAAGTTATGTCAACAGCAATATTAGGCTAATTTGACTCAATTGTTGAGTGTTTATGGGATTGAATAGGATGATCATGATCCCAATAGGACTCTAGGATATTCAACGAAACTCAGCGAGTAAACCAGGCCTCTTTCCAAGCTTCGTCTTAGCGGAGACCCACAGTCTCAGACTCTGAAAACTTCTTAGACATCTCTAACTACTTAGAGATGAGAAGGGGGAAGGTGGTGTCATTACAGTCTTTCGCTCTCAATCTTCCAACATGGTGGCTTGTCACTGTGCCCAAATATCCTGCAATGGGCCTCTGAAAAATCAGACCGTGCCAGGTTCATGGTCACTGATGCAACAGGAAGAGAGTGTTAGACCGAATGAAGAGTCCCACACTGTCTTGTAAATGGACACAGAAGGGAATGGAATCTGCCGGGGATGTCTTATGACCAATATTGCATTACTAAAGTGAATTATGAATTCATTGTTACATCATGTTACAAAATGCACTTAATTTGATCTGCTGAGAGAAAAGGTCAATAACTGTGTCTTTTTAAAGGCAGACACTTTATTCAGAGCTGTATGCTGTGATTACAGAATATGCATAAATATCATGTCATGTCACGTGGGTGGGGGCAGGTCATAATGACAGTCATCTGATATCTTTAAATAAGTCAGATTAGTTCTGTGTATTACTCTATTTGTGCTTCACTAATAAACTTGAAAAGGTACAATGTTCTGTCCAGAGTGTTTGTCTGTTTAGGTTGGCCTGTGTTCAACACGGGGCAAACCAGGTATACAGGAAAATCAGCTGATTATTTTGTAAATGCGGCGTACTGCTGAATGAGCAAGTCTGTCCCATGTGCTTGATGTCCAATGATATCTTTGTACAGGTGACACAACAAGTGCAGACATTTGGACAAAAGCGCCGGGTGTGTGCTCTCAAATTACACTTAGAGCGGTGTTTTTCGTCGAGTTGGGGAAAAAAAAGCACAGACTGAACTCTCTGTGGCTCCAGTTTAGTCAAATAGAAACTGAAGTCATCTAAATCTGTGCCTTTGAAATGAAACATTAAAAAATCATCTCAGGACTGGAAGATCTTTAGTGTGTTCCTCCTCCTCGTACCAACATCAAGGTCGAAACCTTGAGCTGGAAAGGAATTACATATTGTTACAAAGCAAGATGCCGTCGTCATCATTAGCACACATGAGCCGGCAGATCGATGCTGACTGATAAGGTGAACACGGCGAGGGTCCGCAGGACCGGGTTCACAAACAAGGTTAGGACACACCAGGCTTACGTACAAAAGGCCAATACAGTGTTTACTAAAGGCCAACTAGCCTTTAATGTCACATGACAACGCTGAAGCTTTCGTCAATATGTTTTTTTGTTTTTTGCTGTCGCTGCAGTGATTTGTTCTGTAGAGCCTCCATAGAAATTTCCATTTGACTTTTGATTTTCTCTGGAATTTTCAGTGTCCTCCATTGATTGGAAGTCTTGATTCAGACCGATGGAAACGTTCCTTTGTGATTTTTATATCGACTTTCCAAGTATTTTATGACAACTTCTTCACACAGAAAACCATTAGTTGCATTTTTTCTCATTGGTTTCATCAGTGAAAGTGAACAAAGATTTTTTTTTTCTTGTGCTAATTTCATTAAATTTCTTTAAATCTTGTGCTAACTTCATTAGATGTCCAGTTTTGTTCTATGCTGGATAAAATGAGGTAAAAATGACCAACCACCAAACATGTTGTGAAAGAGTCCGTGAGACAGACATGTTGTACAGAGCTCATTCATTCATTCAAAATATAGATACATCTGGATTTACAGAATGTGTAGTTAGTGTAGTTGGAAAAATGAGGGAAAAAAATGCAAAACTATCATAGCTTGCAAACTGTGAATGCAGTATAGCAACAAGTAGCGGCAGCATAGTGTATCAGGCGCTGGTCTAAAACAGGCCTTCGCTACCTGTCAGGTGATAAATGATGACTCTGGCTTGCATACACTCCACGTGTGCAGCTGGAGAATCAGAAATATGCAGCTGAATATTATCCAGGACTAGTCATCCAATTTGTCAGACATTGGTATTTATCTTTTAAAGAGGTTGCTGTTTGATTTAGCAAATTCCTGCATGGGATGATTCTATGTTAAATGTAGTGTGAATGGAAATCTGATTTTAAATCCACAACATATGTGGTCTGCAAAAGTAGGACAGAAATGACTTGATTTCTTGGAACCAGATATTAATAGTGGGCCACGGTATAGCCTCAAAGTCCGCATATAAAGTGTGTGAAGAAGCTGTAGAAAGGAGGAAGGAGTTGTCTCGGCATGTCACAGATAATAAATTCCTCCCGGGTGGAAGCACAGACCGGATCATCTGGAGGAGCATGTGCGCTCAGTTGATCCGCAGATGTGTGTGGCTCTCAGCCCTGTATGATGTGGTTGTGTAGCTTCAGCTCCACCATTTGCTGCCCAAGGACTCAAGTGTTGCATGTTATGACTATGAAGAGCAGCCTCTGTAGTCACTGCGCTGAATGTAACCAGCAGCTGTAAATCTGTCCGACATGACACGCTTCATTAGTATTGCTCGAGTTTGAGCTGAGAGGTTACTCTGCTTTATCACATAAAAGGATTAGTGCATTTTGGGAAATACTTTTATTCTCTTTCTTGTCGAGAGTTATATAAGAAGATTAATATTTTTTGGATTATTTTCCTAATTGAATCTCTAGCAGTGAGAGAAGCTGGGCGATTATGTCAACAGTGAATCATCAGACCTCCGTTTCCCTTTAACAGCTACAATTTGTATTTCCAAACATCTTCATTACATTCACTTTGTGGCTTCCAGTAGACGAGTGTGGTCACAGCTCCGGTGACGCGTGTTCATTTGTGTAACTGAGCCGGTGTGAAGCAAGCGTGCCTTTATAACTTTCCACTAACTTTCAGTCGCGAATACGATTTGTTTGTTCTTGAATGAAAAAAGTCAAAAAAATGTAATGAATTTGTTGTGACACTTTAGACGTGTGTGTTTTTACAATGAACTCAGAGGATCTTAATGCAAATGTCCTGAGGCTTCTGTTTAATGGAAACAAGCGTTGGACCCATTTCTACAAATAATAATGACTAGGGGTCATATGATGTATGTTACATCATATAACAGTTGCCCACTTGCAAACAAGTGTGTGGAGCTGATAGATTTTACACGCAGGGGACAGAAATATCTGCCACCTTCGACCTGTGAAATTCTTTAAGAGGCCACCTTACTTTGAATGAAAATATAGAATATTATTTTGATTGAATATATTTTTTTACATTTCGCCGTCTCGTACCGCTTTCAGATAGTCCAGTGAAAACTTGTCTTTCATCTTTTATTTGAGCAGATAGTGGATGTCATCTGGTCAATGACTCAACAGCGGACTGTGTGTGGTATTTACAGCCAGTCACATGGGGTTGAGAGGTACAGGCTTAATTTAGAGGCCTTCAAATTCCAGCTCATAATGATCACTGTCAAAGTCTTCAGGAATTGCTGGCCACACGACAAAGACACAGGCTGATGTGGTTTTGGATGCAAGTGTGTGGGTGTGTGTGTGTGTGTGGAGGGACTGATGTTTTGGAGAGATGTTTTGGCCAAAAAAGAGGTTAATAACCTCTTGATCTGTGATGAAAACATCCTCCATGGCCTTATGTTAACCAGCTGATGTCAACACTGTTCTCTTGCAACAGAAAGATCACGTTCACACATCCACGCCATTTTTTTTTACAGTGTTTGGTTGTTCAAAATATTTTCAATGCCACAATATTTTGCTACTTTTGCTCTCTAATTTAAGACTAATCCACAGGTTATACAAGGCGGTGAACCAGTTGCCTAAAAGATCAGCAGCTGTCCACTGAATTAAAAGAGAAATAAGCAAATGGCGTTACCTCATCTCCGCTGCTTATTTGAGCAACCGCTTTACCAAACCATGTGTCAAAACAAAACCAAAAAGAGCAGACATTTCGCCACAGAGAAATATACTGTGGAAAATTGAGCTAAGCGTCAAACCAAAGATCATGTCTTGGAAAGCTCTTGCAGTCAGTGGACACTTATTACAAGAAGGTTTGGTTCAGGCACGTGGCAGAGAGAGATGGGCACAGAGCAGACAACAAGGGAAAACATGATTTAACACTTATGGAAAGAGTCCGATGAAAACTGAAAGAGAAGGAGACTTTGCAAAGCTGGACTGACCTGTCCAAGACAGATCTGTCAGTAAATATGTGAAGTTCTTGGTTTATTTTTTTAAGAGAGACCCTTTTCAAAAAACATATTAACCTGACTGATACAGTGGCATAAAAGGTACCTGACAATTCATCATGTGCCAATTCAGCCAAACTAAACCTGTTTATTTCAAACCTAGAAAATAGTAAAGAACCCAAGCAGACCAATGCTCCAAAACGCTAATCTCATCAGTTTGTGCTTGAAAGTCACTTAAATAGATAATCAGATTGTTTCCTGTTATCTGGTGATGTACTGGTCATTTAATCGACTTATTATTTCATCTCCACATTTGCTGTTATGCAAAAAAAAAATCACATGCTAACTGAACCAGTGTCCACGTTGAGCAAGCATGTTTTCAATTTTGTCTCTGATTTTATTCTGAGAGAATTCATTTAGGATTTTCTCTTCTTTCTCGTTTGAGATAGTGTTGAATGGTTGTCCAGCCAGACTCAGAATTAGTATTATCTAAGGATGGACACAAGGCACTCAAATGGGCAATCCATTGATTTTGTGTTGCACTGACGTGAACTTCTGGGATTTCGGAGACACAATGGTCAAAATTGATACATGTTGAGATTTTTAGTTCCCAAACGGGGTGACGCCCCAAATGTGCAGTGTCCTACAATTCCCAAAATGCCACTCAGTAGGATCTTTCTTTAGACTGTCTGGACTTTAAATGTCCATCTTTCAAACTCTACGTCCCCATTTTGTATCACAGATTTTCTGCTGATGGTATCACCGGGGTTATTTTGTCAGGCTTTGCTAAGCTTCCCACACAATGACAGAAGACTTAATGCAACAGTCCTGAACAGTACCGCTTATCACAAGGATCTTCATGTGCCAACTGATGGAATGTCCATTTAAGCTTTGCTCTACAGAGAATAGAAACAGCAGTTTCTACATTCCATCATTGTCTCTACCATACAAATCATTACATCTTCAAGTAATATGACTCCTGCTTTAATACAGTTTATGATATGAGGCTCTGATAATGCATTATGGAGATGTCACGCAATTTTTTGCCTCATCTGGGCACTTTAAGTCTTTTTGTGTGTGATATCTTTGACCTCAATGACGGAGCTCAGTCACTTCTATAGCTGGCTGCTGCTCCACTCTGAAGGTTTTGACCTTGCGACCCCACCCGCCCTTCAAGCCAACCCCCATCCTTGTTTGGTATGTCACGGGATTGGCCCTGGGACAGCTTTCTAGTCACAGGTGATTGGCCGAGCATGTGTGTGAAGCCCCCCCCCGCCCGACGCACACATACATCTCAAGGAATGTGATGCCATTAAGGAATGTCCCCTGAGCTGCTGGGAGGATCACGGTGACAAGTTTATGTTTGTGGGAATTTGGCTTTCACTGCCATTCACTTGGCTGTGTTGTTATGCGTGGGGATCACTGTATATACAGAGTGTCAGCTTTCTTTTCCTAAACTGCTATTACCCACATTGTGTGACTCAGAGAAAAGTTGCATTTCTGTTTTTGGGGGGGATGGGCTTTAAGTTAGTTGAAAACCAGCAACTCAAACAGACTCCTTGTTTATGTCGCTGGCGACGGGTTTATGAGCACTTATGTTCCCATGTATACTAATTAGGCTTTGGTTTTGGTTTTGTTTTGATAGAACTTAGGTCATCAATTTTCCTGGACTTGAAGCAAGACGTAAACACTTAACTTAAATGTCGCATTCGTCCTCTTACAAATGAAAAGTTTCATTCTTTCTGCCGACTGGAGTTTGTATGAGTCACTCACTAAAGACAGTTGGGTTTTCAAGTCCAGGTCAGCGGAGATGAGGCCTTGTCGGTCCCGAGTCGTTTGTTTTGAACGGCTCATTCAAGACTCACGCATCACTAATGGCTGGTGTTTCACAGCCTCGCTCAAAAGACTCCATTGCAATGAAGTAATACAATATTCTGAACTTATTTTAATGTTTGAACGTGAAATCAACAATTGAACATCAGCACTTGTGTGAGCATGATTGTTAACCAGTTAAATGATTGAGTTGTGCTATAGTTTAGATGTTGAATTTACCTGGCCGTGTGACAGGAAGTCTCATTTTCAGACAGGCACACTCAGACTTTCAACATTTGGATACTTTTAATTTAAGGTCATGAATGAGGTTTTCATGCTTTAACCCGAGTTGAAGGGTTGCTCCTTGGTGAATTGATGAAAGTCTTATTTTTCTTTTTAAAACCAAGTTGACAATTCATGATCACATAGAAAGTTGTCATTCAATAGAGTTAAAAGTTTCTAAGCTGCTCACTGTGCAAAACCTTTCAACAGCTGATTTCAGGAAGAAGCCAGTGTTGTAGTTCCTCACATGCCATGTGTGTGTGTCCCTCCATTTGGACAACATTGCAAAGCGAACAGAGATAAAAACCTCATCCCTGACACGAACATGACCTTGGGCACAGCGACGTCCCCAAACGCTGGCTTTTGATTGGTCGTCCGGCAGCACAGCCTACCTCGAAACAACTGACAGTCACCCACGGCTCTTCTTGGCATCTGTGTGTGTGTGCGGCTGCAAGTGCAAACAATTGAGGGTGCATCAAACACGACTGTGTGTGTGTGTGTGTGTGTGTAGCTCTCTGTGACCTCGGCCTCTCATCAGGCTACATGAGTTTGGCCTGCGAAATTTTGCAATAGCATGAAACTGAATGGTCGTCGTCATGAGGCACGCCATGTGATCACATCTTGAAGGGACCGGGGTATTTAACGGCGTTGGTGCACTCTGGTGACACCAGTCTGATCATGGCGAACGCTCTGACGGCGTTACAGATTAGACTCCCGTTTTTTCTTCATTCATCTATTTATCTATCTGTCTATTTTTTCCTTTCCAGTCTTTCACAATTATGTTTTAGATTTTCTAATTAACGTGTTGTTTCCTGCTTTTTTTGTGAATGACATCATACATATCTCTCTCTCAGTCCTTGCTTTGGCCTTGTCTTGCCTTATTTCTGTTAAGGCAGACGTGTGTGTGTGCATGTGTGTATTGGGGGAGTTACGAGGGTGCTTACGACCAAACTCAAAGGAGGAGGAGCCCGAGTGAACCCTGTCTGTCCTCATTGGCTGACAGAGGCCCTCCTTCCTCCCTTTTAAAAGCCTCCTTTCTCACCTGAGTTACAAAAGAGCTGCAGCTCCTCACCCGTTCACTTATCTACATTCTTAAAAACGCATTTGTTCAAAGAAATTAAAGGAGCAATCCTGGAACTTCTTTAGGGAACTTTTTCAGTGAGTATGCCTGCTTTGCATGAAAAATGTGGTTTATATGATGCATGAAAATAAGGTTACTGCACTTCAGACCTGATTTACAAATATGCAATATACTAGTGGCGTTGTTGGCAAGGAAGGAATGAAAAGTCTTCTCCAAACTGAACTTTTTTGGTTTTTTGGACTTCACTCTTCTAGCTGCAGCAGGGTGTGTTTGAGGAACACGCAGCTGCTCTTGCTGTCAAGTGTTGAGTCAAGCAAACCACAGTTTCTGCAGCGCTGCCCTGCTGGAAGGAATATTGCTCTAAGGTAGTGACTGATGCAAGAGGTTGTTTGGGTGGCAGATGTACGAGGTATCTGGAGTGTTTTCAGAGTGGAGTGGAGAGGGGGTTTTTTTTTTGCTTGAAACTATGCAAAATCGTAGAGATTGTTAGAGCTTTTCTGTTTCAATGCACTTCATTTCTTTTTTACAATGACTGTTTGATGCGAGCACACAAAATTGAAAGAATAATCTAACATTCAAATTAAGCTAAAAAGATGCATGCAAGCCTATTGATCACTAATTCAGATAAAATTCAGTTGTTTGTGCTTGCTGATCTTCAATGTTTTAGACGAGTCTGTGAAACTGCAAACAGCAGGAAGTGCGATTACTGATAAGCTTGATTTGCTTGTGTTTTCCTGTTTTCTAATTTCACAAGTCACCATGCGTGTATTTGCATGCTTGCCTCTGCTTTAAAATCAACAGCTGATTTTCTCAGTTTTTCCTTGAGACAAATGAATCGTGAAGAGTTGAGTTGAATGAATTTTTGTTACCCAGAACAGAAGCAGAAGCTTATTGGTGTGTTGGCAAGTGTGTGGTCTGACTCACACTTAACATTAAAATGGACAGCTGAAAACACAAGTGTTAAGACGTCCGGAGACGCTGTGAGGACACAGTGGGATCTAAACTCCAGGCCACTTCCAGAGGTGGTCTGGGATGCATTTGTCTGCATGCGGCATTAACATTATCTCTTGTCTCTGTAATGTCACTTTTAATGTTTGTTTCATTAGCATTTGTGTGTTTTTATGCAAATAGCCTCTGTGCAAATGTGTTTCTTCTGTTTGGGAGGATTAAATTAAATGTATGCAGGAAAACAAGTTCCAACAACAAGTGGTCACTCAAGATGCATTTTACACACATTGTGTAAACTGTAGGTGTGAACTAGCCAGTTAAAGCTGTGCAGGTCTGACACTACATGCGAGCTGGCTGCATGGCACACCGCCAACCACACGCTTCTACAATGTCACCACTGTAAACAATGGCGGCATTAAACTCAGTTAAACTCGGCATCGTGTGAAGTTAACCAAGTCAGACAGGTTAATCCTCCTGGCAGCGACAAACGAAAGCAGTTCTCCATTTCTCTCTCGCCACGCAGAGGAGAGTGACACTGGCAGATTAGGTGTACTGGTGTGTGTGATGCGGTTGTTAACGGTAATGTAGCTGCTTAATCTCTGTTGGCTCAATATCGGGGTTTTTTTAAAGCAGTCTGCTTCCATAGAGCAAGATCACAAGGAAAACAATGGCCTATCAATGACTAAAGCATTGTGTGAAAAAAGCGGTTTGCCCTGCAGATCAAACGGCACCAGCCAGAAAAAAGGGCAAGGTGGAGCATTTTAATGCCTCTGCCTTTTAGTCCTCGTCCATAAACATGTCTTGACTCAGTTCGACTTGGCGCATCAGCCCAGCACAGCAGGGATTTGCATCTCCATTACAACGGGGCTGCCCTCTTGAAGGTGTGTCTTGAACCGATGACGCGCTTCTCTTGACTCAGTGGCATTTAAACGAAACGGGTTGATCCGTCACTTTCACTAATGGTCGGAGGAACAGTCGTAAAACGGCACATTAACGCAATTAGTTTCATTTAAATTCTTCAGAATGAAAGGCCGCGTTTATTTTTGCTGCTGTGTTTTTCCATCACACAGCACAGCGGGGTAAAGAAGTTAACCTGTTGGAGGTGAGCTGTTTGCAGAGGTGCGGTTCTTCATCTACCATCTCACTGTCTGTTCCTCCTTGTACTCTTCCTCCCTGCAGTGTTAGTAGACTTGTTTTTATTGAAGAGTAGCTGCAAACTAAACTCCACTAATTTGGTGATAAACTCATTGAATTTCCTATATACTCTTCATGATAAACGTCCCAAGATTTTTTCATCTCAAGACTTGTTACGTAACGGCGAAATCAGGAAATGTTGGGTTTTTCATCAGTAGTAACTTACACAACTCCTGTACAGCTGAAAACAAACATTATGAAACAGTAAAATGAAGCAGACATCTGAAAGTGCAAACATGTATGCAGGAGAGAATCTAAACTTCCACCCACAGAGTTTCAGTGAGAAGCTACAAAAGGACTGTGAGCTGAACAGAGACACTTTTAAAAAAATGTCTTACTCTCTGGTCCCCTGCACGGACACGAGTCTCAAGCCGTCGACCACAGACTCGTGTCTGTGGTCTGTGGTCACGGCAACCCGCTTGGAGGCGGGCCGCTTTGGCCCGACTCCGGAGATGGTCCATCTTGTACCCGATTCGCCACAGCTCGGCCAGTGTAAAGGCCGGCGAGGCATGGTTTGACTCCGCGCAGCCAAAAGTGCCAATGGAAAAACACCAATTGTTTGCAGCTGATAACCTTGTTGCACAATGCAAAGTAGTCTGTGGCTGCATAGTGGCCTGTTGACTGTAAACACTGTTTGCACATGATGGAGCACTACCGTCATTAGGAACTGTGGTTTTACAAGCGTCCACTGTTCAGATGCTTCCAAGCTAATGCAGTTAACTTAAATTAAAAAAATTTAATGGATAAGATTAATTAAAAAGCTGCACACTCTCACACACCTTTCTCTCTCAAGACCCTCATTAAGACCAGTTTTAACTTAACCGTCAGTTATCTTTTTATTGAATCAAGAATTGCTCTGGATGGAAATGTGACACCAAGAATCAAAATCACATCGTGCCAAAGATACTAGTTTACAACCGACTTTACCGCAGGTGTAAAGACCCTCCCCACCATGCATCAGCTGGATTAATATTAAGATACCGTGTTAACATGTTTGGTGTCTTATCATCGAACATGTTGAGCATCATCTATAGAGATGTAAACTCCATCTACAGAAAACGATGACGTCACAGTGTATTTTGCAGTGTGATTGCAGGACTGCTTTATTACCAAGAGTTAGGTGAGAAGATCAATACCGCTCACATTTCTGCAATTATTATCACTCTTCTCCCAAAAGCGTCGGTAAGACAGCAAATAAGTTCAATATGTGGAACTGTTCCTTTGACTTTGCATTCAAACAGTAACTTATGCATCACTGCGTTTCACATAATTGGCACCACCTAATTGCTGTTGTAAAATCGAATAGACTTTCAGAGAGTTTTTTTTCCACATGTCCCTCGTCGTGTGTGACTCCTCTGTTTCTGTGGTTGTGTAATTGTTGCTGTGCTTTCTCTGCCTTGTTTGTCAGCCAGTAGCAGATCTTTCCTTCCACCCAGTCAAAGGGCTCTTTGTGTGAGCCACAAACAACACTGTAAATAATTTGGCTGTTAGTAGCATTTATAATCATACAGGCTTTGTTCGCCGTCTTTGATCTCCTCCTTACGTAACTTAATGATGAATGCTACAGATGGAAAGTGTACGTGTGTACCCCCGTGCGGCGCTGTTGCCTTTTTTTTTCTTAAATGGTAGTGGGTGAGGCTGAGTAAACCAGATCGCACATGAACAAGGCGGCTGTTGATGGTGGCGGTCGGGCGGCCTCATGAACTCGATGCATCCTTGACCTGGTTTCAAGGTTTGTTGACTTAACTTGAGGCAGCAATCTCTATGGACGTCAGCATTGGCTTGTAATACGCTCCTAAAGATAGAAGTGAGGTGTAAATTTATATTTTATTATATATCATATTTTACTAACCGTCATTATAAACAAAATGTACTGTCAATACCACAAGTCAAGCTGGTGTAAAGTGGAAACAGCGCTAACTCTAACAGCTCTGTTAGTGTTGCTGAACTGTATGAGGCGCTAAGGTTGCATCATCCCTCAGCCTTCCTCTTCAAGGTAACATAACAAACAGCCCCTCAGTTCCAGGAAGTGGAATGGACTGATTTGCAGGATAGAGGGCCCCATTTCACTCTGCACTATTCTTCATCAAGGCCAAAGGGCCACGTTGCAGCCGATAAGGCCAGACAATACATGCGTCTGCGGGCCTGCGGTGAGCTGGAGATCGGCATTCCTGTGGTGAACTTGAGTTAAAAAGAGACGCCACTGTTGTTGAAGACCATCTTAGTCACTGAAACTTTCATCTAATGTCCTTTTTTCACATCTTTTCTTATAGGTGACGAGGTCAAGCCAAGGTCGAGGAAGAAGCGCATCTCCGCCTTGTGAGCACTATACCCTGAAACCCTAAAGCCGAACTTCTCCGCCTCTTGTCCTGCTGTGCGCCACTATGCCGGGAGTTGTGGATCGTATGGAACTGAGGAAAGTCGCCACGGAGGCTGACGATGACAGCACCGACAGCCTGGACGACCGCTACACCGAGCCCATCGACTCTGAGAAGGCCACCATCGACAGGTAAACTAGAAGCATTGTTTCTGTGAATGGCATGAGAGAGATCTCAGTTTCTGCAGTGAAATACTAATGTGTCAGTCTTTCTAAGTCTAGAAACAAATCTTATTACGGACCTGGGTTATATTGGATCTAGGTTACTGCGTTGCATGAGCACACATTCTTCAAATTCCTGCTTCAACCAGACTTTTCCAGTTCAGAGTTTAGTTCAGTAACCTGGTTGGTAATGTGCATGTAAACACAGGCTCAATCCACACTAACACGCTTTCGTTTTTAAAAGCTTCATGTGTCCACGCTACTTCGGCATTTTAGAACCCCTAAAAAGAGAGTTTTGACCCCGGCTAGTTTGAAAACTCTGGGAAACGATGACTGAGACATCCAGACATGCAGGTTGCATTAATATGCTTTTGATAGGTATTTTAAGTTGACATGTGTTAATTTAGACAAAGTAATTAACTAGGTTACTTATTGAGATGGAGACTTCAGGGCATCAACTCAATAATTAATTCAGTTATTAGGCCAATATAGTCCCTTTCACACATACACCACAACCCTAAACTTTTCCAGACATTACCTAGAGGAGCTGTGTGTGAGAACCTGAATGTCCAAATCAGCTGGACCGGACATTAAAAGGACTTCACCCTGCCAGCTCCCCAGTACAAATTCGGTGTAATGTCCGATTGAGCCCATGTGTGAATAAAGCAAGTCAAGAATTCACAGCGAGCCAGTGGGCATGTTGGTAATGATTCTGTTCCTGCTCGCTGCACCCAGACACCCCTCGCCTAAACCAAACACAGTATTTCCACCAGGTGAGACCACGTCTGACATGGACAATCTCCCATTGTGTGATACACGTGTTTTCGATGAGATATGATATGAGATTATGGTTTATAACTTTTGGGTTACAAGGAAGTGGTAAATCACCTTGCCACACCCAACTGACTGTAAATAACCGGCATCGACAGAAGTCCAATATGTTCTGACATGACTGCTATAATATTTGCATGACAGGTTGATATAATAGAAAGTGAACTGTCTATTGTGTGCGCATGTGTTAATTTTTGTTTTTTGGTCCTTGCAGTCAGTTTCTGGACGACAACGATGACGCAGAAAGCCAGAAGTTCCTGTCGAATGGGATGATGAAGAAGAAGAAGTATGAGGAATACCATGAAGAATATGTAGGTCACAGCGTTAATGCAGTCAGTGTCGGTCAGAGTAAATGGTTTAATCTAGTACACTGTCCTGTGGATTTGCAAAGCACATTAATACCAAAAAAATTCCATTATGCATTCAATTTGAAAGCAGACAGTTAAGAACTGAAGAAGATGTTTGTGTGTTTATATTGTAACATTTGCTTAACATGTGAATATGTGCATGGAATACAATGCAATTTCTTAGAGGAGGTCATATCTGTTTAGAAGAAATATAATTTGTCATATTGATCATATTTATATTCAGATTAAACCTGTTCAGTAATTTGAATGGGGTTTGATAGCACTTTGATCTCATAGGGTTTTGTTGTCTGTTCAGGGTCCAAAAGCAAGGTTCTCTCTCTAGAACTGCCATTATTTTTTACCAACGTTCAGTAATCATACAAGGGAAAATCAGTTGTGAAAGAGCCAGAGAGACAGATATTTGTCTGTCATTCAGCAGGAAATGGACCAGAATGCCATGCAGCTACAAGGCATTTTGAGTTTTGTCTAAGGGATGCAGCACGTTCTTTTGGTTTGCTCAAAATGAGTTTGGTATGTTCTTAGACGTCATGTGATGCTACAAGGAAAAATTACAGCTGTTTATTTCCTGCACATGCAATTGTGTGCACTCTGCAACCAATCACATAACACTGGAGCAAATGCGCCACTTTTTTTTTTTTTTTTTCAAGAATCCTCCTAGTGCAGTCACCACCAGCCGTATTCTGGGAAATGTTGGCAGTTAGGACTTAAATTGGAAGTTGAGGGTCCAGTCAGTAAAAGTTAATAACTACTGGAAACACACTAAACAATTTGTATTAAACAGTGCAGGGGGAGATGAGGGTGTGTTTTTCCTTGAATTACTGCTTATGGGGGACAAAGTATTTACTAAAGCCATTAAGGCTTGTGTGGTTTGCTGCACGTTGCCAAATGCTTGTTCTGTTTCTTGTTGCAATGCAGGGTAAGTATTTTAGACAATTACATTGCTGTACTGTTTTTCAGTATTGTTCCTCACACAGATCCCTCTTCTTTCTCTCTTTTCTCTCTGAGCAGCATCCCGGCCATGCCTCCTTTGGGATGTCTGTCTTCAACTTGAGCAACGCCATCATGGGCAGCGGCATCCTGGGCCTGTCCTTCGCCATGGCCAACACTGGCATCGTGCTCTTTACGTAAGTACTTCTGCACCGGAACAAGGAAACCGACAGCGTGAAAGTCGGGATGTGCACGTGAAATGGCATGAGAGATTTTTACAACCTTTGTCACAGAGTAGATGTTGATATGATTTCATATTTCTTTAACTTTACAT
Organism: Holacanthus passer; assembly: GCA_025331565.1. Classification (NCBI taxonomy): domain Eukaryota; kingdom Metazoa; phylum Chordata; class Actinopteri; family Pomacanthidae; genus Holacanthus; species Holacanthus passer. Next base: position 4,493,617 of record JAFREQ010000039.1, read on the forward strand.
TTTCTGCATATTGGCATTCAAAAAATTAGAGCTTAGATGGTATATTGTCATCTTTAAATTAATGTCTTTTCAAGTTTAATTATAAGACAGACAAGGTGTTATACAAATATTTCCTGCAGACCAACAATGAGGTTTGTTAACCTTATTAGGGGGAACTTGTAGGAAAGAATGTCATGATGTATAAATGCGTAACTAAAGACCACATATACATCATGATGAGTGAAAACCTTTTCACTTCCCATTAACAAAACAAGTATGCAGTATTAACTGTACATTTCACTGTTGTCAGTAAAGTGCAGTTTCATAGATCAGAGTCATAACATCTTAACAAGATATAACTGTAACCTAGAGTGTTATTAGCTTTTTAAACAACATGGTAAGATATAGGCTTAGTGTTATATAGGCAGGTATAGTTTACCATGGTCATCTTAGTTTAGAGTGTCAACATACTAAGATTTGATAATTAGCACAAAACACAAGTACAGCTGAAGCTGAATGTGAATGTCATTAGTTTTGCAGGATTGTGGCCATAAATCAAAGTACTGTGAAAATATTGACCTGATGATAACACTACATAAAAAGCCATGGCTCACAATTCATCCGGAGGGGGGCATGAATGCGTCAACTTAATTTAATCAATAGTTGCTGAGATGTTTCACTGAAAAACTGTGAAATGGCAACCAGCTGGTGGCGATGAGGAGAAGTCAGGGCATCGCCAAAGTCATTAGGATACATGCTTAAGTGTTGACTGGCCAGTGGGAGAGAATGAGCTAAAAATATATAATATAGAGAAGCTCATGTTTGAACTCCTGCACCCTGTGCCCTCATTTCCTCTGCCGTCCGTCGTCCGCCTCTGTCCGTCCCGTGCATATGCATTATCAGCATTCATGAGGGACTTCCACGATCATCTGACACCCTGCTGTCACTCTACACCCCTCAATCCCACCCATGCAGCCTCCCTCTCTCCGTCCACTTACCCATGCCCCCGCCGCGTGGCCACCTCATGAGCTGGCCGGGGTTAAAGGGTTCTCTAAGGCTAAGAGTCAGTGAAGTAGAGGAATATTGCAATAGCAACTGGAAAATGATGGCAGGAAGGGAAAAATAATGAACTGCTGCCATCTCCTGTCAACAAAGGTAACACATGCAGAAACCTCCTCCTCCATGCTTGAAATCAGAATGAACTGGAATTACTGCAGGAAGCCGTAACTGTCCAGTGTCGCCCTGTGTGCCATGTAAAGAATGCAGCGGAGCGATGCGTTGACGTAGCACTGACGTGACACTGCTAGAACCATGTAAAAGTCATGTTGAAAGCACGCCACCTCTCCTGAGACAAGACCTCCCAAATATACGATCTACACGCCTGAGCAGCTGCAGTGTGTCACAGCTACCGTCATGTTCTTCATTTCAAAGGAAATGGAAATAAAGGCAGTGAGCAAAAGCAGCCACATCAAAGTTTTCAAAGACGTGAATGTCCTCTTCCTGCCTCTAACTACATCTGCTCCAACTAATATCACACCTCCAGATTTTTCTCTTCTTTCTTTTCACACACAGGGTTTAATGTTATTACTGATTAAAGTTGTCTCAATTTGCTGATCTCTGCTTTTCCTCTCTGTGCAGAATCCTCCTTGTCGCTGTGGCCATCCTCTCCTTATATTCTGTACATCTGCTCCTCATGACGGCGAAAGAAGGAGGTTGGTATTTCAGTTCACTTCAGGTTCAGCAAACTCCAAATGAAGAATTAGCTCTGTATGAATCTAAGGGGCCACGAGCTAATCAGCTGGAAATAAACCTGCATGAAACCATGTTTGCTTTTCAGGCTTTCCTCCAATCTTTTAATGTTAAAAACTTTTACCTCTACTTGGCTGTAAAAGATGCAACCTATGACAAGGGATCACAAAGAGATAGAGGTAGAGAAGCAACGGTTAGTCGATTAATTGATTAGTTGATCGAAAGAAAATTAACATGAACTGCTTTGATAATTGATTAATGGCTTCGGTCATTTTTCAAGCAAAAATGCTTTAAGTAAGTAAATGTAAGGATTTGCTGCTTTTCTTTGTAAATGAAGGTTCTGGAGCAATTTGAAGACATCATGTTGGGAAAAGTGTGATGAGCATTTTTCCCAATTTGATATTTTACAGACTAAACGATTAATCGAGAAAATAGTCATCAGTTGCAGCCCTAGTGGAAGGTTCATTTATAATTAAGGACTGTGACACTTAATTAGTGGTTAAAGTTCTGCCCACAATTGTTGTGAAGTGAGGCGTGCTGTTTAGTTTCATGTTCTGAATGCCAAGTGTTGAAGGCAGGAAAACATAAAAAGAAGTAGCTGAAATAAGTGTATTCTCCACAGTGTATATGCACAGTCATAAACTCTAATGTCCTTGAAAAGCTGTTCACTGTGGTGAATTTAGAGGAACAAACACATGATGCTTTTTGTCTCTGTTTTTGTCACGGTGCCTGAGTCGTTTTTCTCCATGACTAACTCTCCATCAACTTGTCTGTTCTGGCAGGATCCCTCATCTATGAAAAGCTGGGAGAGAGAGCGTTCGGCTGGCCTGGGAAAATGGCAGCGTTCGGATCCATAATTATGCAGAATATTGGAGGTGGGCAGTGATTTGTTGTGTGTGTGTGTGTGTGTGTGTGTGTGTGTATCTCAGCTTGATTTGAAAACACTGTGATTTAATGCAATTGCTAAAAAAAAGTATGTGCATATAATATGGCTGAGTTTTAAATCTTATGCATCCTCCGTCCTGCAGCTATGTCCAGCTACCTCTTTATTGTGAAGTACGAGCTGCCTGAAGTGATCCGATCCTTCTTGGCTTTAGAAGAAAACTCCGGGTGAGTGTGTGTTCTTTTTGAAGATGAACGTGTTTGTGTGTACAGCATATAAGATCCAGGCTCTGACCTCATTTCAACCTCTGTACAGTGAATGGTACCTGAACGGGAACTACCTGGTGGTGTTTGTGTCGATCGGAGTCATTCTGCCTTTGTCTCTCCTTAAAAATCTGGGTAAGGACTCTTTATATTAGTGACAACTAAAATGATCATTTTAATTCAATTTCATATTATTCACCATGTGCTCTGCAAGCTGTAATCCACATACTTCTGATACCACCACTGACCATGCCACTTCCTGCAGTCTGAAGCCAATTCTGTTTCAGTGTTTCACTTCCATGTGCTTGCAGCTGTCTGTAATCCCCCGAACCAGAAGTAATGTAACACTAGTCGAGCTCTTAGTCAGCTCTGGCAATTGAGAATTACTGTAAACTAACACTGCTATTAAGCCTGCAGTCAGCTCTGCCACTCACTCGTAATTTATGATTGCGAGAGCCAGATCCGCCTCAACTGGCTCGGCTCCTAAAAGGCTGCACGCTGAGGCACGGCCCGGATTATATAACTAAGGCCACTAGATATGCAGTAAAGGCATAAAGACAGGTAGGATCAAAGCTATGTGTCAGTTTAATTCAATAAATGACAACAGCGATTATGATTTTGGTGTTCACAGGTATTAGATTTGTATTGATAGGTATAAAATTTGGCGAGCGTTAGGCTTCGTTCGCACCGGAGCTCAAATCTGAACTGCTGCTCGGATCAGATTTTTGTTAGTCTCTCTAGTTTCAGAGTGGGATGTGACCCACATCTGAGAATAGACACCAGAGTGAGTTGACAGCAAAGTTAAAAAGACATAAGAGAGCGCAGAGGTGCAGAATAAGAATAGTAAACTGTAGCATAGTATTACATCAGAATCTGGTGCTGTTGTCATTGCAGTAGTTTTTTTTTTAATCACTGATGTCTCTTCCTCTTCAGGCTACCTGGGCTACACCAGTGGCTTTTCCCTTTCCTGCATGGTCTTCTTCCTGGGTGTGGTAAGTTCAGCTTTGCCAAAACTAAATCAACATGTGGGATTGATTGGAGACATGCAATCAGACTCTTCATTTATTTATTGATGGTGCTATAATCAATATTTTTATTTTAAGAATGGATTGATTGAGTATGTACGTTAAAGGGGCCGCTCAACTCTTCCTAAGCTCTACAAAGCGTTTTAGCCTCTCAAGTCACGTTTTGGTTCGACAGCCTGCAACTTCGCCCTCACTGCTTTCGTCAACCTAATTTCCAGACACAGCAAGAAACATGATGAAAGTGATTTTTGGTGAAATGTGACTGTATGCGCCTAAAGGCAGGCAATATAACATAGAGGAGCATTTGGCAGCTTAAGAGTTAAATATTTCCTTCAGAATTTATTGTGCAACAAAACACCACATGTTTAGAACATAACATTATATAGAAAATGTAGAACCAACAAATGTGTATTGGAAAATAAACCCCGAAATGACGGAACTGGAGAACCACAATGCCGACTCTCATGGCAAGCAGAGAGCTTGGTAGTGAATTGTTCCTTTTATTTTTAAGTACATCACTCGGAACCACTTACTGTAACCTCATGTTGTTCTTTTCCAGGTGATCTACAAGAAGACCCAGCTGCCCTGCCCTCTCCCTTTCTTTTACCACCACTCGTCCAACCTCAGCATGAACGCCTCAGACATGGGGTTGTACCCACCGAACAGCTCGGCGCACATGGATTTCTCCCGCGCCGACGTTTCCCCGGCGGTCCTCGGCAGCCACGACGCCCACCACTCCACCAGCGTCCACTTCGAGCCTCACCCTGACGATGAGGAGATGTGCACGCCCAAATACTTTGTCTTCAACTCGCAGGTACGACGGGGGGGTACAGGTTAACTTATAATGCTGGTACGGAAACCTTGGATTAGCTTTAGCTACTGAATCACATTTGTCCAACTTGCAAAGGTCAGTATAGAATGGGGTAAAAACTTTAGATAGATAGACTTTCCCAGTTGGTTACTTACATTAAGCCAATTATTTTTTGTATAAATTTTGTGTACAAATAATTTACATACATTTCCAGAGCAGAAATATGAACTAAAATAAATACCTATATGTGAATTTTCAACTTTGTCTTTCTACGTTATGGAAGCAAAATGGCAAAATCTCAAAATGGATCAGTGCATGTTTTTGCTTGTTGTGTTTGGCCTTAAGTCTCACTGGTGAATGTTTTAAAGGTGGAACTAAAAGGTGGTTTTGTGAAGGTGTGTCATTTACTGATTACCCCATTGGTTGACTTCACCATTTGAACCAGTGACTGCAAAACAGATAAACGCCAACATAAAGTATACCATTGCTAAGATTACTATTATGTACGGAGAACATAGACACAATATCTATCTATGTGAACAGACTACATTTGTACAAAACAAAATTATTTGGCTTACATGAGGGAATGCGTCTTACAACCTCCCAATCCAAGCGAAACAGAATGCCAAGTATTTGCCAAGACATGTTTGGTAAAGGCGGGGGGGGGTTTTTAGGGTGTGTTTGGGTATTTGTGTGTGTGTGTTTAGGGATTTGCGTCTGGGCCTCTACGATGCCAAATGAAGAAGAATTTGACACATAGCATTATCTTCACAGTGGAACACAGGTTTGGTCGCCATTCACCAAGGCTGTGATTTTCACAGTGTTTAGAGGGGGAAGCAGTCATTTCACCTGCTTTGACAAGATTACTGTTTACCTGCTTCTTATGCTATTTTGAACCACTTGGGAGTGGGAGTTTGAGGAATTACGGCACAGGGGAAAGGTTGTTTGGATTAGGAAAGTTTCTGAGTGAGTGAAAAAAAACGGAGTGACTTTTGCAACCAAGGTTTGTTGTTATCCTTGAAGGCACTGACACCAAGCCAACCATAAAGAATAATGAGTTCTAACCAATCAAAGACTTAACTTTAGCGTCTGTTTTTAAGTATCTGTGGTATCAACTGTACCAACAGCAGTTAGAAAGTCAAAGCGTGCCAACAGGAAAGACAACAGTGGGGGACTCTGTTTTTGGTCTAACACGTTTCAAACCGTCAACATCATGTGTCTAGGCCTTTAAAAAGAAATCTTCCTCTGTGCTTAGCCTCCTTCGAACAGCTATTTACTAAAAGATTGTTCAAAAATCATAGTTCTGACTGACATCACATAATTAGGTCAGGTTTCATATAGATTGTTCACATTTCGGTTTTTCTCCCACAGACGGCCTACACCGTGCCCATCCTGGCCTTTGCCTTTGTCTGCCATCCTGAGGTCCTGCCTATCTACAGTGAGCTGAAAGAGTAAGTGCGCTTCCTCCCCTCACATCAAGCACTAAAGCACCATCACCGCCTCGAACAAACTTTAAGGATTCACCCAAATGAAACCAATTTTCTCACAACAGAGCACTGCAGTCTTTAATGTGCCAACACTTGGAGATGTCTGTCTTCGAAAGCTTGTGCTTCCAATACATGGAGGTCAATGAGATTTTTTTTAAATTACTCAAAGCTCTGACATTACATTTAGATGGTTACTTTCCATGGTCACCCCACTCCTAATTGACACACCTAATAGTTTTCACTGGGACTGTTGTAGTTCTGATGCACAGTCCCCATATTTTGAGTTTATGTGTGCTCATTACATAACCATGCGTATTAAGTTATGACACCATAGTAAGAACAAAGTTCAGTACAATTCTTTAAGTCTCCTGTGGGCAATGCAGGGTCTTGAACAATGAATACAATTTCCTTTTTGACAAACTGTGAAAGTATTTTCTTTTGTTTTCCAATATGCAAGAGAATGGTCAGTGATGCAGTTCCCCCAGTAATGAAAAGAGCGCTCTTAAGAAATGTGACCGAGGGGGGAAAGAATTAGGAAATGTATCACTGAGGTGCGCAGGAAAAATGTGGCAACAGGACATGGAACTGGACTGGAATATAATAGATATGGTCTTGTTTGTGTCCAGTAGAGTTGAGTCACTGAAAAGAATTCAATGCATTCAATTATAGTAGTCTCCAGAAAAACAGCATATTCTGAAGATTGAGCAGTTTCTCAATCTGTATATTTTATCCAGGATATTTATTGCAGATGCAAGACCCTTTCAAATGTGTAAAAGTGATGTGTGTATGTGATTTGTTTCTACAGTCGCACCCGGAAAAAGATGCAGAACGTCTCCAACCTGTCCATCTTTACTATGCTCATCATGTACATGCTGTCAGCGCTGTTTGGGTACCTCACCTTTTATGGTAAGCAGCCTTAAAATCTAAGGAAAACCGACACTGTTTAAACTGAGGGTCTTGTAAATTACCCCTATATGTTGACATTGACTATTTTAGCTCTTCCTGTCTTTGCGATGCCAAAATTCTGTTTTCCCCTAACTCCAGTCGCCTTTTGTTCACAAAATTTTCCATTGTTTGTCCTCCAACACAGACAACGTGGAGGCCGAGTTGCTCCACACCTTCACCAAGGTTTACAAGTTCGACACCATGTTGCTGCTGGTGCGTCTGGCTGTCCTCACCGCCGTCACCCTGACTGTCCCCATCGTGCTGTTCCCTGTGAGTACTTCTTCTTCTCTGAGAACAAGCGTGGGGGGGGAGGACATGTAGCAATAGTTAAGTTTGGAAAGCAGAAAATGTTTCCTCATAGTACAATTAAGCGCTATTTTCTAGGGTTTTTACACAAACGTTCATTTGAGCATTGCAGTCTTTTTCCTCTGTCATCTCCTCAAGCATCATTAAATCAAACCTCATTTAAGCACTCAGATAATTTGATTCACGTCAGAGCGCACAAGCATGTTCTTCAGACACACACAAAACATAATCCACCCTTGTAATTTTAAATACCTGGCCACCGCTTTCCACCCGACGCCAACCAGCTACTTGTAAAACCAGTCATTCGGTAAAACATTACTGCCACTTTGTGTCATTCTGCTTACAGACTAGGTTTTGTGTTTGGGCAGAGTCAGGCTTTTTTTTCTGTCGTTTTCTGGATCCAGTTTTTTCCTGGCAGTTTTGTAAAAAAAAAAAAAGAACACACTGTTCGTTTTGGCACTCTGCTTGTGTCGTCATCCAAAATCCCAAAGCACACAAGCTGAGGTCACACCTTTTAATTACGCCAACACACACACTTTAGATCTAAACAGTAAAGCCTCTCTTGCTCAATTTGTGTCTGTCTTCCCATTTTTCGCTCAAGATGGGGGTCAGAGGTTAGCCTGTGTGCGATGTCCGGTTACCGACACTTATCGTCTCGGTCACATTCATTCGCACATACGTATACACTCTCTTCTGCCTCCTAACCCCATATATGTCCACGGGCTAATTTTAACTTGGCCCTTGTGTGACACGGGGGGGAACAAAAATGGCAGCTGGCCAGAGGAACTGTCATGCCCAGTTTTAGGTTTCATGCACACACACACACACACACACACACACACACACACTTGATTTTATGTAAAGCCAAGCAGCTGCTAATGTGTTGGGTTTTTTTTTTGAAGTGGCTGCAGGTGCAGTGGGCGGCCACCAGGGAGCAGCACATTTGCTGATAATCAGTGGCAGGAAAGTGCTGACAGAGAATGATGCAGCAATGACTGCGTGTCGTGGAAAGCTTGACACAGCCCACACACACATTTAAACATCGTTACAGAATATAAACTTGCACATTTAGCTGCACCATTATATATCCACTGTCTCGTATGTACACACACTTTCAGGCTTCATCACATTTTTTTACATTTAAGTCATTTGGCTGATGCTTGCATTCTCTCACTGGATGTTCTCCCCCATATCCCTCTAACACACACACACACACACACACACACACACACGGGCAGACACTGCTGTTTTTTCTGAGGGGAATGTGAGAGAGGATCTCTCTCTCTCTCTCTCTGCAGTGGAAGTTTACAGCCTCAGAGCGGACAGTGGAAAAACCCTCACCCTGACCGCTACCATCAGGGAGATAGAGAGGTGGAGCCAGTCAGATAGGAGGTGGGCTCACAGGGAAGGGAGACAGACACAAAAACCTTTACCAGGGTCGCACAATTCTCTAAATGTGTTGCGTTAATGATAGATAATGATTAGAAATCTGGATCTGGATCTGCATCAAAGATAGTGAGAGACAATGATTGGCTGATGGTGGTAATGGGAAAGGTCACATATTGCAATATTGCAAAAATAGTGCAAGCGTGAACTCAGTGGAATGTGACCTCTTTTCACATTTGCAGAATGATGTCCCTTTAACTTTGCTCCCATCAGGAGGTGAAAATCTATCAAATAGTGCAGGAGCTTCATGTTTTCATGTGTGTGCATGCATGTAAATTTGATTACAATTTCACAATGTGGTTGAGAGTTAGAACATTTTAAGCCAAAACGGGCCACACCTGCGAGTGTGTGGTTAACTGCAAACTTGCAATTATGCCGTATGCGTGAGTCTGTTTTCTTCCTTTTTGTCTTGTCTGGCACACACTTGTTATCTGTGTGCAAGAACGCTTGATATGTAAGAGATTTATTTGATTCCAAAATCGCAGTTAACATATTTTAAATTGAACTGACCCGAGGAAATGAATGCTGAGAAAGTGAGAGTGATGAGGACTGCGATAACAAGAGGAGGTAAAAATTTGATAAGGACAAAGAAACACAAGACTGAAACGGGATGCGGCAAAGCAGCTGTGGTGAATTGTAGCTTCGTGAAAAGAGCAAGGCAGCAACACAAGACAGGGTTAGGGGTTCAACTCCCACTGCCGCCTCATGCAATGGGAACCTACTGTATGAGCTCATGGTCTTTAAATAAGCCGTGAAGTTTTTTTTTAAAAATGTCGTGCAAATTTTGTTGGTGAGGTTGGGTTAAAAACTGGTTTTGCATACATGCCTGTGTCTACTTGCATTGATGCCTATGACACGTGAGTCATGGCCTGCTTTACATAAGTCCCTTTTGGTGAGAGACAGTAATGTGAATGGCTGACGAAGCTAATGCCATTTGTGAGGTGGGGGAAAAAAAAGTTGATTTGTGCATGGATTTCTCATTAGAAATGTGCAGAGTTGGGAATGTTTAATTAAGTGATCGCGATGCCTGCAGTAAATTTAATGGCGTTCCAGTGAACATGGTCGAAAGATTGACGAACCTGGATGCATGTAAGGCATCAGATCAAAAGAACTACTTAGTCACACCTCTCTGCCAAGTTTCCATTTGACATTTGAGAACCTCGCCTCGAATCCTCCTGACCTTAATTTTGCAGGGAAACGCTGCCGACCTTCAGCTAGAGATTAACATTAGCTTTGTCTGCGACTGTCCTTGGCTCCGAGGACTATATGAGAGAGAATGTATGCGTGGGAGTGTACATTTAGAGACATGAGTTTGGGTTTGAACGTGCGTGTGTGTGTGTGCAGTCACGTGAAGGATAGATGCGAACAGAGGCAAGATCACACAGGGCTTTGCCAGGATCTAGTACATAATGAAAGGGCTTTATGTCGAGTCAAACATGCCCCAGTTCTCAGGCTCCGGCTGGAGACTGCAACCATGGGAGAGGGCCGCAAACGAGCTGATTAACAGCACCGCTGTCACCTTTATGTCTTACCATCATGTAGTAAAAATTCAGTCTTAATTCAGCCCTTTAATTGCCTAGCACTTGGTAGAGTACTTACCTTTAAAGCCTCATATGTTTCCAGTTGTTTTCTCCTTAAGTAGGAAGTTTTTGGTCCAGTTTCTATCCAACTGTTACACAAGGCAAAATCACCTGCTTTAAATAAATAAATGACTAACTGTTTACAGGTGATGATGTGATGTGATGTGCAGTTAAAATTCGTAAACAAGCTGCAACTGTGGTTTTGGCCTCCAAGAACTCCCAACACCGTTAAAAGCTCCTTTTTACATTTTGGTGGCACTTTATATCATTAACGGATGGATAGATCAGTTACAGTGACACAAGAAGAACAAAAACAGCTGATAGCTTGTACCCATTGATACGAATCGCTTTTGGGTTTGCCTGGTTGTGAAAATTCTATTTATTCTGCTGTCTCTCCTCCTCATGAATAAAACCCGATGGGTCTAATTTTTTGATATGAGCGATTCAGAAGTTATAAATAAAGTCATTAAAAAATGATAGTGAGTCACTTTACAACAAGCCTGCAGCAGTAAGTGTTCTATTACAATTTTAGTCCAGATGCACTGCAGCTCTTTGCCTCAAGGTCAGAGGTCAAACAGGCCATTGGAGTTGTTCCTCTGGTGAATTAAAGAACGAAAACAATACAAGTGTCATGCATGTAGGATTAACACCAGCCAACCTGGCAACTCAAAAGTTATGTTTGTTACTTTGATGTTTGTTATTAAGTTTAGAGTGACATTTTATAGCCTACTGCTGCAGTCTCTGTGGTTATTAATCAGCCATAGTGTGTGTTTTGGCTGTGAGTGGAGATGAAATGCTGCAGAACATCAGAGTCACCACTAGAGAGCTCATGTCTACATTCATGGCCTCGTCATTTTGGTCTGTCTTGCTCTTGGGTTTGTTTTGATGGCTGTAAAAAAACTGGCTGTGAAACTTTTCTTGGCTGTCTAGTTTCAAGTCATTCTTCCGCACTTGTGTAGTCGGAAACACTCTGATATGACTTCCCTGTTGATATTTTTACTTTGCAAGGGGACTTCAACCCTGCTGCAAGTAGTTTCAGTTCACATTTAGCATCTGTGCAAAATTCAAATGTGTGGATGTGGAAAAACAAGCAAATGGTTTTATGTAGAAAACAAAAAAGACATGTTCCGCAGGGCACACAGCATCTGCTGCTTTGAATGTACTTGCACTTTCATATGTACAAATCTTGACTTTAACAGAGAAAAAACAGTTTGCAGTAAATAGGCTCATGTGCACATGTTTTGTTTTTATCTACTTCTGGGCTGGACAGATTGTGCAGAACTGTTTTGCACAGAGTTACATAAAATCCATGGTTGAACCCAGATGTGGCCGGGCCAATCCAGCTGCCCACAACTAGTCCATCCTTGTGCTCTGTGTGTGTGTATATGTGTGTGCAGACCTCCGACAGTTAAAGACTGAGGAGTAAAAAAAAAAACTTGCAAATATCACACGGTGAACTCCAAAGGCTTTGCGCCAGGTAACAGTCGGGTGCTGAATAGTTTGGAGCCTTGGAGAGAAATGCCGCATCCAGGCTCTAGTTTTCCAAGCCGGCCTAATTATGCAACAGCTGGTGGGAGGGGGAGGCAGGGGTGCGGGCACGCTTGTAGGATTTTAGGAGGGGATGCACTTGAATTATTGTCATTATCTCCCACAAGAAATGAGTTTTGGCCGCGGCGGTGACGCTTTTTTGGCAGCAGACAGTGAAGCGCAGGCGTCATCCCGGTGCCTCCTGACAGTCAGGATGGAGGTCACTTGGTTCATTCTGACAGTGCAGAAAATCCAGTTAATGTGATTTTTTTTTTTCCCACTGTGCCATGCTAACTGGATATAAATCTTGTGCTTAAGTCAGACTTGAAAGGCTACAAAGAAGGACTGCAGTGTTCTGCAAGCAGTGGCTATTAAAAAAAGGAATAAGACTGCACGTCTCTTCCTTTTCTGGTTAAACCAAATAGAGAAGTGACTTTCTCTGTAACTCATGCATCTCATATCTCATTCTCCTCATCAGTTTGAACTATCTGCTGTAAATACATGTGTTGTCATGTCATAATGACTCTCATCTGCCCTTAATGTTGTCATGTGGAGTTTTAATTCACGTTTATACAGTGAGAGCAGTGGAAAAAAAGCCTGGGGTCGAATTCCTTGTGTGTGTACACACTTAGCCAATAAAGATGATTGTGATTCTGATTAATGTTGAACTAGTAAGTAGCAGAGGAAGGAAAGCAGGAAGGCTGTCAGAACAAAAAAAAAGTCAACTGCAAGTGATAGCTTTGTGTAAAAACACACCTCCCCCCACGCGGCCGAGCCTGCCCTCCTCTCACTACTGGCTGATGCAATCCCATGGTTCCATTGCGCCGCAGGAGATAATCCCCTGCCTTTTTGAATGGGCACTGTAAGCGCCGCCCCTTATAACCTTTCCCCGTGTGGCCTGCGAGCTGACGCTGCCTCAGGTTTCACCTGATCACCGCGACCTTTCACCCACTAGAGGCTTGAACAAGGCTGCCTGTGGCTCAGCAGCACCAGGCGTCTTAGCTGGGATCTCCTGGTTCCCTCTCTCTCTCTCTCTCTCACACACACACACACACACACAGTCTCGCAAATACACACAGTAGCCTTGTAGGACTTGACACACTTCAGTCAGTGGCCAAGTGTACAGGCCAGCAGACACGCAGACTGTCGCTGCTAATGTGTTTCTTTGACGGAGACAGAGTAATAACAGTGACATTCATTACAGCAGTTTCATCACAATGCAGCGTGTGCTCGGTTTATCAAACCAAACTGATACCTTTTGAAAATGGTGTCTTGTTACACATTTCCCCTGTTCTCAGTCAGTTGATGGTGAACTTTGTACAACTTTGTTATAATATTAATGAAGGGATTTATCTGAATCGAGCTTAGACTTAAATGTCAATACTCTGTGCGTCTCCCCAGATCCGCTCCTCCATCACCACACTGCTGTTCAGCGGTCGAGAGTTCAGCTGGACTCGCCACATGCTGATCGCCGCCGCCATCCTGGCCTTCAACAACACGTTGGTCATCTTTGTGCCCACCATCAGAGACATCTTCGGCTTCATCGGTGAGTCCCGCCTGCCAGTACTCTGACGGACAGGAAATGGCTCATTTGTTCAAATGAAACTCAATAGTAAATGTGGTGAGGAAGGTTTGGTTTGAATGAAGAATCTACCACATACAAAATATATGAACAACAGGGAGAGTTGAGGCCTGATTAGCACCTTCAGTTCAAGGGGTCATTTTATTAAGTAAAGACGTTGGAGGCGCAGTAGCTTAAAGTGTCTGGTCGAGTCAGCTGTGCAGTCGCGTGAGCAGTTTGTGACCACTGGATCCAAACACTCATGGTCTCACTGCCAGCATACACAAAGTAGTGAAACATGAAAACACATATATGTCTCCTTGATATCAAGCTGCAGCACAACCAACATATCAAAGCTAGAAATAATCAATATCATCAATATTTAGAAGATGTGATAGGAGTTGCCAAGAGATGGGATTCAGGCAAGACATGTGTGTGTGAGACATTCTGGTGGAGGACAGAAGATCATTGGTGACAATGAGGCTAAAAGATTTCAGCAAGAGAGTCATGCTCTCTGTTAAAGCCAAGGCCTTTGAAATCACAACAGAGAATATGCAATTTTGTAAAAAGGGATGATTTGATCAACTTTGATTGCACCAGATAATTCCCAGATTCATTCATTTCCACAAGCTGCAGTAATAAATTATTTATTTAGAATTGTTGATCATGTGACATACTGAACAATATACTCAAGATGCAGTCCTGTGTAGGTATTTTACTTTACTTTATCTAATATACAATTAACCTAAATATCATTATGGGATTTTGGCTTTTTATTCATTTTGGCATCATACTTTTGCAAACACAGCCAGTAATGTTACATAGCAGCATTTTGCTGTCTGAAAGTTTTGGAGTGAAGAGTGTTGTATAAGAGTGACGGCACACACTCTCCTAGGAATAGTCCTCCTCCTTGCTGAACGTACAGCAAGCGTAGGAAGCTTCATAAATATCTCCTACTCCTACTTTGAGGTTGGAGTGTTTTTAGTCCAAGTTTAAGTTTAGCTTTCCTTCCTATGAGTGATTCAGAGACATTTGACAAATATGTGCCTTTAAGTGTTAAAGTGCCTGATTATCAATCTTCCTCCTGGTTTTTATTGCAGGTTCGTCTGCAGCCACTATGCTCATCTTCATCCTACCTGCTGCCTTTTACCTCCGCCTGGTAAAATCAGTGCCGTTCCGCTCCCCGCAGAAGATCGGGGTAAGTGTGCAGAGACACACACCGACACACACTCCATCAACATCTTTCTCACTGTATCGTTTTTCTCACTCTATCCCCAGAGGGGCAGATAACATTTTCAAAACGTGACTGTACAGAACGTTCAACATTCCCCTGCTGTGCATCATCGCACTTTCAACCTCATTTAATCCTCCTCTGTCTCTCGTTGTGTCTCTCTCTCTTTAGGCGACCATCTTCCTAGTCGTGGGAATCGTCTTCATGATCGGCAGCTTGTCGCTCATCGTCCTCGACTGGGTCCACAACCCTCCGGGCTCCAGCGATGGTCACTAAGCCCCCCCCTCTTCTCTCCTCAGATCTAAGAGTGCAGCATACCTCCCCCTCCACCCCCACCCCACCATTTCTGTTCTAGTCTGCCTCAACTGGCCCAACATCTGGAAACAGGGTTCATCAGTGGTTCCTTTCCCTTCATCCGATCTCAGACATCACTCATGAAACCACAAAGTATGAACACAGTGTGCTGCACCAGTTTAAGACATCTTCAGTTTTCCCTTCAGAAATTATCACTGGAGGGAGACTTTTTTTCCCCTCTTGTTTCAATTTTTTTTTTGTTGCTATAAAGTTCTGGATGTGACACAACACAAACGAGAGAATCAAAACCGGGAGGCGGGGGGTGAAGCAGGGTATGGTTCAACGTGCCACAGAGACAGCCTGAAATCATCGTAATCGTCGTCGTCATTACTATTTCCAGCTAAGAAAAGACAGAAGAAACACATGCGACGCAGCCCTCACCTGGAGCAGGTCTGTGAGCTGAGATCTGCAGGGCTGCAAAGACATTACCAGTCCCTCAAGTCCTCTGCACTTGAAGACATTTGGAGGTGGAGTGTGTCACCCTCCGCGAAACAAGGAGCACTTCTAGCATTGCGTTTCACTTTTTGTGTAGGGCTAACACACACACACACACACAGTAAAACACATCTACGCTTGTTTTTTTCAAGTAACAACCCACAGAATATTCCTGAAATTAATCGGCTAATCAGTGACTTCACTCAATCATAAAACTTCTGTTCAGAAATTGTATTTTATTTCGCTGCTCTGCAACATGTTAACAATCAGACACTTTGCCAAAGTCTACATGCACATACAGTTTCAGTCGATCGGGTTCGTGCTAGAGCGTCCTCACCAGGCAAGGCGAGAAGATGCTTTTATTGTCACAGAGGGATCTAAACACGCAAGGTGTCAATGTACATAATTAAGTGTGTCTACTGAAAAAAAAAATGCGCGTTGTGCATAATATCTTTGTAGGCCTCACACGGCTTTCCAGGCAAGAATCATTTCCAACAAACAGTATATACACCTTTAATAATTTATTAGGCATTACAGGGCCGGACTGCTAGAAACAAACATTTAAAAAACTATTTGAAATGTGCAGTTACAAAAGTATTATTGGACAATTGAAAATGAGTTCAATTTAACCTAGTGTCAAACCTGAAAAAGCTCATTTAGTGTAAATTCAAGATGCCAAGATTGACATTTTCAACTCGTGCCATACTATCATGAAAACCCTCACTCTCTCAAAAATGTCATTCAGATGTCATGTCGAAATATGATTATGAAAGACGGTGCTTATTATTTCATTTCTTTGCTAAAATCCTAATATTGCTGTCTTTGTATGGAAAAGACAAATTCAGATCCTCTGAGAAGATCAAGGTTCAAATATCAATCGCAGTGAATTGATTAACAGGTAGTTACATAATTTCAGTGTTCGCTCTGTCGTACACTCAATCAGATAAAAACAGGATTTTTTTTTTTTTTAAATCGTGCCTTTTCGATCCTTCTAAATCACAATTGGCTTCTAATGCTGGTGCCTTTGCTCGAGTAATTGACGACATCCTAACCTCAGCTCGCCTCTTCTCTGCGTGTCGCGAACACATCCAGCCAAAGCTGACAACATTAATGGATCCTTTGCGGATCAACAGTATGTACGTGAAACAAATAGATATTTCAAATGAAATAGTGTATTATGTGCATGTTTTTGGATTACAAACATGGTCTTTTTGGACAATTGTATATGCTCTGTAAATAATCTTTGTTTTATGGTACACTGACACTCATTGTCTGTGAGTGGGTTGTTGGGGGATTCTGCCTCATGAGTCTTCTGCAATCCGGAGTTTGTTTTAGTATATATATATATATATAAATATACGTATATAACATGTATTAGATTTTTTTTTTTCTCTTGCTGTATGACAGTAGGTTTTTTTTCCTTTATTTGAAGCTTGTATATTTGTAGAAAATTTGGTTTCTATATATCCATTTTCATGTTTTACTGTTGTCATATCAGGATGAATTGATCAACGGCCTACTTCAGAACACAGTTTTCCCAGAAGTCTCAGAAACAAGGCGACGCGTTCCTGTCGCTCATTGGCTCCTGGTGACCAACACTGGGTTGAAATTAAAGCCACGAATAAGCAGTATTGATGTTGAATGTGTTTTTTTAAAAAGCAGTGCTGTGACACTGAACGGAAGCAAGACGAAATCGTCCAAAGTGTTTTGTGACCACACTACAGGAAGGAACACCTTACCTTTTATTGCTTGCAAGTTCCGAAGCTCTACCAGGACAGTCGTACACAGTTCATACCTTACCGTGGTTTATAGTCTCTGCTGTCATAGAAAAACTTTTTCCAACACAGTTTTTTTGAGGTTTTATTTCTATGACATTACTTGAACTGAGTCAGCCAGCTTCATGACTGAAGGGTCCACCCGGGCCGTTCAGTCCTCGTTATGAATGTTCAATAATGGATTGTTCTCAATTAGAAAATCTATGTCACCATCTCTAAATTCATCCCCGAATGTTTGGCTTCATTAGCCTCCTGCCATCAGTGGCTTATTCTGCTCCGCCTAACAGTTACGCCTCTTCCTCAGGTCGGGTTTCATCTTTTTAAAACTGCTTCTTTTTTACAAAGATTAACAAGAGGCGGCTGCTTTTCAACCGAATGTTCCCAACACCAACACCTCTACCCTCTTTAGTATCTCAGGTATTCAGTCTGGACGAATTTCTCTTTTCACTTTTGGGTAACTTCAAATCTCTTTCACCTTTTGCATGATTGAGCCAAGCTGCGTAACGCTGTTGTATATTATTCTGACCTAGATGACAAGTTGTCTTGTGGATTTGTAAAAGCAGACAAGTTCCCAGCTAATTTTGACAGTGTTTTAGAAAAGGAGCTGTGCAGAACCACCGGCCTTATTTTTCTATGACCCTCAGCTGTGGTGAAGCACTCGCTCGATGTTTCTGCTGGTCACAGTGCCTCTGTTTCCTGTGGATCAGGCTGAACATTCATTTGTAATTTTACCCAAACAAATGGGATGGTTTTTTGTATCAGTGATGCTGTTTCATTATGATGAACAATAAAAATGTGAAATGAAAAAAGGTTTTGTACATTTTTTTTCAACTGCCTTTGTTTTGAAGAGGTTGTCCCTTTCACAGTTTTGACTTATATAAACTGCATTTTGAAAGCAAGCTACCAAATAATAGAAGCACTGATGATATTGGCATACTATTCTATACATACAGTACACATATACTAAATGACTGTAGTCACTGGTTTTGTTCAGAATGAGATTTAAAGTTCAAAACATATAATAGTGAATGTGATGCACTTAACAAATTACATTTACAAATTGTTTTTATTTCTGGTCATAAATTTCAAAGAAAAATCTTCATTCTCTTATGTGTGAGATAAGTGGTGTGCCAACTGCTAAGGTCAAAGGTCATTAATGTTTAAGTCCAACTTTTTTGAGATCATAGATACTGGCCACTGAGGAAATCTCATCTGGGTCTAACCAGCAACTTGAGGAAGATTTGTATCAAACTTCAACAATCACATTGGTTGAAAAGTTAAATCTCAAATCTTCCATCATTTGTTAGTAGAATGAAATTGTGAGGTTTGATTCCACAATATTTTACAGCTCCCATTGAAGTGTGACTCATGTTTTAGCTTTTCATTAAAATGGATGAAAAACACCCTCCGTGCAAAAGCACGTTATGCAACAGAGGTTAGATAGACATGTTTGTATGGCTGAGGCGGCAGGTGTGTTATTGATGTGTGTGTGTGTATGTGTGTTTACAAGGGAGAAGGACAGAGAGAGTACACGCAGCATCACCGTATCAGGATGCAGGTTACATTCTTTTGTTGTCAATGCGCTTACATAACACCCGTGAGCTTTGACCTCTGGGTGATAACCTGCCCTATCCTCCCTTCGCTTCACCGTGCTGTCAACGCTCTCCACCATGCTTTGGACTTCTTTAACACGTTTACATTCAGCCCTCTTGATGCATGGATGTTAGATTTAGTGTAACTCCATCACTCTATCCTCACATATTTAAAATTAAATTATTATAAATTTGTGCAAACAGTTTCTGATCCATTGACCATAAAAATGACATCTCCAGTGTGCATGGCTATAGTCAGTGTGTGGTCAAGTTACTTAAATGATTTCATTTCCCAGGAGTCCAGTCTAGTAGCAGATGGAAGGGTTTTGGTGCATGATTGATTAATTGATTTTGAAAACTACATTCATCTGCCACACAGACACTCAAAGAAACCCTAACACAGGATGCAGAAAGTGTTCAGTTCAAGTGTGACTCACAAACTGTGTATTTATTCTTTCTGAACATAATCAATAATTTCATCAATTAAGAAATTCACGAGACATTAAATCAAGACTCATCACCTTCCCATTAAAATGATCTGAAAACAACCTGCTTGTTGTTGGTGGGTTTGGTTGAATGAAGGGATGCTGTTCTGTGCAAATTCTTTACAACCCACCTTGACTCCTGCACTCTTCTTCTTCTTCCTGTGTTCCTGCGCTCTCTGCTATTTTCTCCTCTGTCGGACGCTCTCCTCTTCCTCCCTCCTCTTCCCTCTTCGCCTCTGCAACTGTGCATCACGCTCCCCCCTTCCCCTAACCCCTTCTCTCCCTGCATCCCCCCCCCATCTTCTTTTTATGAGGATTAACTGTACCGTTCTGTACAGTGGGGTGAATTCCAGGAATACGGTCACCGTTAATAACCTACTATCTGTGTGGGAAAAAGCCTCAGCAGCACCAATCTGCAGAGATTTGGAGTCAAACTAGTCATTCGTGGGTCACATAGTATTCACTGAAAAACTCTTTAAGAGAGCTTGGATTAGCCTCATTCGCCTCACCAAATGGTTGAGGTCGACAACAACAGAACCACAGTAAAAAACTAGTTTGCAAGGTGGCAATTATGGGAATAAACCTCAAAGCCTGACCAGATGTCTAGAGAGGCTTGTCCTGGTTTCAAGCTGAGAGTCCAGAGTGGACTCATTCATTCCATTCATTACCAAAAAATAAGAATTACATTATACTTGCTTCAGCTACAAATGGGAGGTTCAACTCTTTTTGTTGATTCAAATTTGTACGAAGAATACCTGGTCAACGATTTATCTCAGGCATCCAGTCCAGACAACATGACCAAGGTTGAGGAGTTTGGCACAGAGGGTACAGAAAGCCCTCAGAGTTCAGTCTCAGTGCCTCCCACCAGTACCAAACACAAGGCATCACAGGGAGAGAAGACCTTTCCTTCTGTGTTCCTCGGGAAGTTGCTGGACCACGCCCACTCCAACAAGACATCAGTGTTGGACTTGGACTTTGATGGAAATTTGAAAAATCTGAGGGCAAATGTGGGAGAAACCAGTTTCACTCTCTCACAGACCTGTGGATACCTCCACCGTAACATCGCTAAGAAGCTTTGTCGAGAGTTTGGGTCTGCAAAGCTGCTGCAGTCTGCCATCATGTCTGACTATACAGTGTTTGTGGAGGCAGCTGCCAGGGAATTAAAAGTGCAGCTGCAGAAGATGACACAAAAAATCTCCAGCTTTGGGAGAAAACTGAGGAGGTTTTCTTGAAAGGAAAACCAAAAAAGCTGCTCCAGCCAGTGAGGTTGACACATCGGCGTCCCACAGTGAAGTCATCAACCTGGAGATGGAGGCTCAGCGTGTCCTCACAGGAAGGCGGGAGTCGGCCCCAGAATCCCCCCGTGTAGGCGTGGGTTTTCTCTGTGTGCTCCGGTTTCCTCCCACATTCCAAAAAACATGCTCAACTGGGAATTCCACATTGTTTTCACATCTGCATTTAAATTGCACTTCAATAGATGAAGACTATTATATGTAATTAATGGTTGTGCATCTCTTTTTCCATCGCTTACCCTCAGAGGTAGAATAAGAGTCAGAACACTTTGCCTTTAGGTTTATGTTGAAGGTAAAAGAGACAGCTGGCCTCCAGCAAATGTAATTCAACCACTGGATCACCATTAAAAACCATAACTGTTTCTGCACACTCTTTAAATACATTGTGACATAGACTTGAAGGTGTGTAGAACAATATATACAGATGGGTGATAAATGAAAGGAAGAACCAGTCTTAGTAAGGTGTTGGGCAACCATGTGCCACCAGAATAGCTTCAGTGCACCTTGCATTGATTCTTCAGTCTCTGGAACTGTCCTGGAGAGATGAACACCATTCTTCCAGAAGATCCCCTCATTGTGTGTGATTTGATGCTCCGGTTTCCTCCCACATTCCAAAAACACACAGCTCAAATGGAAGTCAATCATCTACACAACTCCATTTACTCTGCACTTCCATAAATGATATCTGAGCTCCTCATCATGTCCCTAACGCTGAGCACAGAACCTACATTTTTCTTGTGCTTGTGCCACAGTTGTATGTTGGACAACAGATCGCCTTGGAGGCCAAATCAATAGCGAATCAGTCACTGGGGATAATAAAAAAAGAAAGTGTATATTTCCCAAAATATCAAACTATTCCTTTAAGAGGATGAGCAACAAATAATCCCCTCTATATTGCATCAGCTAAAATAATGACAACTCTGACACGTCTGCATGATCCAAAATGTTTAGACTCAAAACAGATCATACAGACAGAAACTATGAATGAAACTGGCTGCAGCCCAAATAATGATAAATCAAATAAAAAGGACACCCTTGGTGGATGCCAGTGCCCACCACTGTGAATAATCCAAGGTGTAGGACTCTGATTAATATGCTGTTGCGCAACACAGATTCAATTTCCAGAACAGCTGAGTGGCGTCAAAGACCGGCCTGCTCTCTCTGAATGACAGCATCAGCTAAACGCTCAGAAATGTCACCACAGCTGAACGACTTTGCTAAATAACATGGAGTGAATTGGATTTGCAAATAAGGGGATTTTTTTTAGTGTGTGTTGTTGGACTGGTGTTGGATGTGCCTGTTTCAACATTACACATTCTCAGGCTGCTGGCTGGAGCTGATGGCTCCTCTGAGAGCAGCATCCTGCATCCATTAATACAATAGAAGAGGCATATGTGGCACACACACACACACGCAGCGACACTGTTGTTACAGTAAACACAGGTGTTCCGATAAGCAAGGGGTGTGGTGATCATGTGACTCACGGGATCCTGAACGTCACACAGCAGTCAACGTCAGGCACAGAGGAAGGAGGATGTAAACAACGGTGGAAAAAAAACACAAAGTCCTTCAAGTGACAGTCAATCAGTTACTGAAGGAGAAAAAAACACCACTTTAAAACAATTAAATGATTAAACAGACTATTAAAAAGTGGTGTCATTTCTTTTTAATGTTTTACATCTGTAAAAAAAGTTTTGGGAATGCAGTTTATAGAGGCCTCGAAATTACATCTACATTTCTCATGTGCTGTATATTTTTTATGAACTTTTTAAAAGTGGAAACACCTTTTTTTTGTAATTTGCTGATGAAGACGGCGACGCGTTCGAACGCTTCAGAACAAGTGTGAAAGCGTTCTGTCGACTGCTGTTTGAGAATGAACTGCCTTTTTCTTCAATGTGGATAATATATACAATACATACAACTATACTACGTGTAAAGTCTATTTTGTTACGTTGTGTGCAACCAGGTTTTTTCTGCACACTTTCACTCTGCTTTTCCTGCTTATACCTACAGAGACTATTTTTACAAATTCGAATGGCATTTCAGCTTTATAACGCGGTACATTCAGGTCACCGCCTCTCGGGTACACGGCAGCTTCTCAGGCTCTCCGAGTGTCAGAGATCAGAGCCGGCTGTTTGATTTGGTGTGTTTTACTGGAAGGTGCTGCGTGACACACCCGCGGTGGCAAAGATGGCAACACAGTGAGAGAAACCGCGTTACGGTGCGAGAGGGCAGCCGCTCCGGCCGAGGACACGCATGAAGAGCACAAACAGGGTGGTCTTGATTCTGACCTCCCAGAAATCTTTGAGATAACTGAGCAGATAATACGAGGGTGTAACGGTGCAGCAGTTCAGGGGTGTGTCAAAAAAGCAAAATACAAACCTTTCCTCAAAGATAACACTTTCATCTCTTACCAGAAATAGAAAAGTCCTTTAACAGACAGAGGGAGAAGAAAGAGATGGAGATAAAGGTGGTGGAGAAAAACAAAAAAAGGGAAGGACAGAAAGGGAACAAAATGTTATCATTGTTTACATATTCGAAAGCAAAGTCAGGCATTTGTGATTTAAAAAAATGACATGTGAGTCAATAAACATATACCTCACATAAGCTCATTGTGCACTATGAGGTAGATTGTTTCATTATCCCATGTGCAGAGGTGGTATTGCATTAAAGCCCTTCAACCTGCTGCCGACAACTTGGCCTGGGATCAAATCCAACCTTCCCTGCTTTCATCATAAACTCTGTGTTCTTCTCCTGCTGTGTTGGAAAATAAACCCGTTTTATTATCACAGAGGAAAAAGAAAAAGAAGGTTTTGTGAACATGATGTACGTTTTTGGGCGTGTGGTATTTTAGTAAATATTCAAGCTGAATAGTCAAAGACTCTATCTATTTATTTATCACCAGCGGGCAAAGTTGTGACACTGAACCCTGGCCTCTCGCCTCACTGCTCCAGTTGTTTTGCTTCCCCCTCCGAGCACATCGCATCCTTTCCAAGAAAATGCCGAACATTTGCTACGTTTGCAAACACTGAGCTCCGACCCCGCAGTTTCATGTGTCCATGTGAAACATACTGAACTTATATACGGCATGGTGAGGCCATCCCATCCTGAGCATCTCCCAGTCATCTGTGTGCACATGAACAGTATTAAACTGACAAATTTTGTGTGTGTTTTTTTTTTTTATTAAAAAAAAAAATCATTTTAAATTATTTCATTTTCTTGAGTGGATCATATCCTATCTCTGACAGGTGACTAGGATTTGATAGCTTCATTTTCTTATGCACAAAACTTTCTTGCGGTGTTCTTCAAGGGTCAATTCTGGGCCCTTTCTTTTCTCCATTTAGAGGTGAAGGAGGAAAGAAACAATATAATATTGTGACCATAGTGTGTAAAGGACCATAGTACAAATGGGAAATAAATACGTAACCTGCTTTATAAAAAACAAAATAGAGCAGACGGGAAGTAAATAAGATAAGACATGATATGATATGTAATTACACCTAATTTCCTGTCAACCCTATTTATATTAGTCATTCGGTTGCTGAGAAAGATTGAAAGCTTACTTTGAGGATATTAAACGTTGAATGTCCTGCAACTTCTCCAGTTTAATGAGGACAAGACTGTGGCCCCTGGGTCAGTCGGTCATTCTGCTCACCCAACATGGATTGCTGTTAAATTTTGTAAAGACATTCAGGCTTCACAACGATGAACCCCAAAGACTTTGCTCATCTGGCATTTACTCTTGTGCCACTATGAGGTTCACATTTGTGCTTTTTCGTGAAATACTTCACGATCTATTCGATAGATTGCCATCAAATTTCAGACATTCATGTTTGTACCACCATCAGCTCAAAATTTTAATGTGTCCAATACTTTGGTTAAAATACACATAAATAGACAAAAATACACACAAGCTGATGACATTCCCCTCAACCTAACCTGCACTTTTAGATTGTTGCTAATTAGCAAATCTTAGCATGCTTCTATGTATTATTCTAGTTAATTTGTATTTACTGTATAAAAGTATGGTCTTGTTCTTTAAGTACTTTATGACTATATTGAGAAATGTAACATACAAATAAAGTCATTGTTATACAGTTAGGTCTTTGGTCACACAAGTCACATGTTACAACAAATACCTCTGATCAGTACTGTTTTATCTATTTTTGTTTACTCTACTCATAATTTTATGACACTGCAAATTCACTTCAAGTCTTTTACAACGCCGACTGTTATCTGAATTTTAACTGTTCGAGTGATGACATCTCTGCAATCACTTCCTGTGGATAAGATAAGATCCCAGAGTGTCAAAAGGTTTGTGACTCACCATGTTGTTGATAGAAAGTTTATGATCCACAATGACATGCCGAACATGTCTCAGTCATCTTATCCCGGAAACTATCTACATTTGAACAAAAGGTTCAGTTCAAAAGGTCACTACTGGACAGAAATGACTTTAAAAGGTCCTAACAGCACAATGTTGTGGTAATATATTATAAATTCAGCAACAATAGTTTTTTAAAGCAGATGTTTTATGTTGCATTTTTCATTGGACTGTTGTTTGTGTGTGTTTTCTCTTGTGAATTAATTTACTGTTTGACCTAAGCTGCAGATCAGATGAAGAATTTACAGTAAATAGACAGCCTTTAATTTCACAATAAACCCGAGCGTTTCACAGTATTCATGGCTGCAGTCCATCAACGTGTAAAGACATGAAACCCAAGGTAAAGAGAAAAGTAAAGCAGGCCGGGCCAGATGTTAACCATGATTTCCATTTCAGCTATATCATGGGTTGTGTTGATGTGTGCTGGTCGAACGCCAAACTCAAAAGGGTGGCATTCTGTTTAAACATTTTTCTGCTTAAGTATATACGTACATAGATGGGTGCAGTTCAGCAAATAGCTGGTTCAAATAGTGTCAGGCACATTTTTGACCTCATTCTCTTCCTTGATGTGCAATGTGGCAGCGCCGCCCAGTCTGGGCAAAGTTACAACACTCACATGTGAAAATGATATCTGAACCAGAGGCTTTGTCACAAGGAGACAGTTACTGTTGTTAATGCACTTTCAAGAGTTAATCAATGTACTTAAGTGCAATTTTGAGGTACTTTTTCATTTTATGCAGTTTAATTCTTCCACACATTTCGGAGGAAAATGAGTGAGACGAAGACTTCTAATCTTTGCGTTGCAGATTATATCCAAAGCCTATGATGATGTACTGTTGGAGGTAAATTGCTCAACAGTAGCTTATGTATTAGTTCAGCTAACTATAACAGTAAAAAGCTGCTTACACATCAATGCATCAGTCATAACAATCAAATTATATAATATATAGCAAAGACAGGAGCCCTTCTGTTACACAATGAGTGCTTTCTGGAGCTTCCGTTTGTATTACAAGATCTTCTGCAGATTAAAAAGTCAGAATTTATGTTTCTAAGATTTAACATTTTTGCTTTTATGCATCCTTATGAAGCTCCTCCAGACATTATTGGAAAAAAAAGTGTGGCGGTAAGAGATCAGAGACGATATTAAATTCCTTTGCTGCAAAAACAATATATTTTAAAATTCCAAAATGGAGGGAGTTTTTCCTAGAATGTACAGTTGTCATTTAAAAAGGCTTAGTCACGTTATGTTCATGAAAGAGACGGCCACAGCCAGGAGGAAATATGTAAGTTATTGCACGAGCAGGGACAAGAGACTCAGACAGTATGGAATTCATAATGTAAATCCACGGTGCGGCCGAGCATCTGATTGCACTTTATTAAAACGTAAAGGACCTGTGGCACCAAAGAAAGGCCAGATAATCCAGTTGTGTCTGAAGTTGTGTTTGTTCAGCCAGAGCTGCTGTTTGCTCTCAACCTTCATGTGCTTTTAGATGTTCCTGTTCAGGTCTTGTATTTTCCTCCAGGTGATTCAGTCCTCTCAAAGCCTGCCATGACTTGGCACAATTAGCTGGAAGCGATGTGCCAGAGACTGTTCAAGAAAAAGATAACAAGGGCGGAGACCGGAGAACAATGGGCGCTGCTGTATTCATTTTTGTCACGTGGTGAAAGTGGAAGAAAAATAAGCTTTTATTTTGGTGACAAATTTGATGCCATGTGCCTTTTACTGTAACCTTTCTGAACTGCACTTCCCAGATATCACTTGTCGATCAAACTATGAACACTTTGTCTAATCAGCCAGCTCTTCTTCTGTTTGTCCACATATATGAAACATAATACACAGCCATTAGCACCTCCTCACCAGTAGAGGATTTTACCAAAGTTCATGAACTGGATCGCAAGTGATATAACAAGGAACCTTAAAAGGCCTTTTTTTGTTGCACCACTTCACTTTTATGGAAGGTAACAAAGGCACTAAATAAGAAGCATGACGGCTTTTTGACATCTTCACCTGCTGCAGTTTTGCCATGTCACCATGCCTTATCACCGACAGGAGGGGTGTGTACTTCACTGGTGTGTGATGGTGGTGTATGTAAATATAAATGAATATGACCTGCCTGCAATGTCCTTTACATCCAGAAACTCCTGCCAGTTCAGTGCCTTGTCCAGTTTATTCTCCTTATTTGCTTTAAATGTGGAAGGTGCTACACAAGCAGCGCAACATCATAAACATTAAAAAGGCCTGGACAATTTCAAAGGCTTCTTCAAATGCAGCTGGGAAATGAAACGATCTTTCGCCTGAATTCAGAGCACGCTAACAGCCTTCCGTATACCATAATCCATTGTGTGCAGTGAGTATTGTGCAATAGTGCGTTTCTTATGAAGATGAAATGTCACAGATGACGCCATATTTGCCAAGTGTTTGCATTCAGGTAGTCATCGGTCACAATGGACATATTTCACTTGGAACACACCAGTGAGTAATCTGCACAATGTAAATAATGGATACCAGAAATGAACTGTTTGTTCATGGCCTGTACTTACTGTCAAGAAAAATAAAAAGTTAGAGGGATGTATTTGACATTAAGCCGATCTACTAATCAGGCTTTTCAGAAAGGTGGCACAGAAAAGCAGGGCTTACTGAGAAAAGTCTGTCTTGAATTAACTGAACAAACTGAATCAATCTGTATCATATAGTTTGGAGCTAATGTGAGCATTAAGTCGAGTCTCGGTTTATTTCATGCCTTTGAAATAAACTTGAGACATCAAGCACTGATCACATGAATTCACAGTAAAGAAAACAGACATGTTAAGATAGAACTGTAATGTTCACAGCCACAAAGCCAGGTTAGTCTGGAGGAGTAAGTTTCACTGGTAACTTTCGACAGACTTATTGAGACCATTATGAAACAGAATTGACTGAAAATAAGCCTGGCTTACTGAGATAAGCCTGGCTTAAAACCTACACACAGTGGCATTTCTTGGCCTCACCTTGTTAGGTGTGGCAAGACGCTCTCGATCTGCTGCATCATCAGTGCTTTTATGCTTTTTTGTAGACTCGTTTTGAGCTGTAAACCTTGACTTGACCCCTTATATTTTTTATAAAACTGTATAACCTGCATAGATATTTACAACCACCGCTCATACTACTTCCTTGAGTAAATGAAAAAAAAAACAGTTGTAAGTTCCTGCTGAGCGTTCTTCATGACCAGTTTCATGATGTCATGTATTTTTAGTGCCACAAACAGGAAAGCGCTTCTTTCAGTTTTGCAAAGGGGGGGAACTTCTGCTCGAGTGTAAAAAACAATAGCACTTACCAACTGCATGTATTCAGCACGGTCTTTAATAATGACATGAGGTGGTCAGAAGGATTAGAATGCTGGGACAAAAGTTAATCTTTCATTAAAATGCCGTTCTCTTGAATCTGACTTATTCTGTAAATGCGGTTATGTATACAAAGGAATGTTTAAACCCATGAGCCTCTAAATATTCGCAGCATTTTTTTTTTGGTACCTGGAGGCCAGTTCGGGTGCAAACAGAGGACTTCCAGGCGCTTTGCTCGCTGTGCAGAGAGAGCTCTTCTCGTAAAACAAGATAATCAGCTGAGAAATATGATGAAGTGCTGTTATGAACGGGGGAATGTGACACAAACAAATGCAGATGAGATAAGGAACCATAACACGGCTCATTTAATCACGTTGACAAACTTCATTTAAAGTGCTTTTAACATGTGCTTTTACTCAAAGCTAATTCTCCTAAAATGGGATGTACTGTTTGTTGGTGATTTATTGAGATCATTCACGACGCCTCACATTATCAAACGTGTCATCTCACTTTTAATCTTCCCTGACTTTTGCAACATCAAGATATTTAACAAGTTTCATCAAGGCCTGGAACAGCAGGGTCAGTCCCAAGCTTAGTGTTATGCAACAGCAAGGTAAAGTTTAAGTAATGCAGCACACATGCAGATAATAGGAGAAATGTTTGGAATTGAATCACACCTTCTGGTGTACCTGACGAAACACGCATACGTTCAAGACAAGGAAGGTAAATAATCTTTTGGCTCTGTCAATAAATAGAGCTGTCAATCAACGGGGGGCAAATGTGTCTCACATTACGCCTCGCTGTGTGACTGAGGATTACATAAAAAGATATGTACGAGGTGCAGTCATGTGATTGTTGGTGCTTTAAAGTCTTTGCCTGGTGACGTCAGCAAAATCAGAGGACTAGAATAAACTGTGCCCAAAGCAAAACTGATTCCCAAACAGTTCTCATTTCTAAAACGTCTAAAAGAGAACATCAAACCAGTCTTTCAGCCCCTGCAGACCCTCATCCCAGCTCTGTGTTAAAGCACTGGACCAGACAATATATCACCTAAGCTCCTCCCTTGCACACCTGAATTCACTAAGTGTCACAGTGCACACCTGAAGCCACTGATTGAATTGAGACGCAGGAAACACATATTCAATAAAGAAACAACAACATTCACTAATAATGGAAATCTTAAAATAGGGTGTTCAATTTATTTGAAAAGAATCTGCATAAAAAAAAACAACTTTGACATTTAAGATATATCTAATTTTAGATGAAACATCTCTAACCAAAAATGAAAATAAGTGTTGATTAGATTGCATCTTAGATTCTTACATTCATGATGATAGCTTCAAATAAAAAAAACTCAAGAAACCTCCCTTCTGTTGAGGATATAAAGTAGATTTTGTTGTCAACTAATCTTTTAAGTTCTGCCCTTCATTCCTTGATTTTATTGCAGTCTAAAAACTATATAAGCGTAAAGAATAACTGAAGGTGGTGAATATGAATCAGTTTATGTGGCACAAAGATGAAGATGTTTTTCCCCCACAGGTTGTCAGGTTCGGAGAGACGGATGGATTGAGCAGGTAGGTCCAGGTTTTGATGACTTTGTGTCAGATTCCCTAACCTGGCTCGCCTGTATCACACGTTACATAACTGTACCAGGCTGCAGGGCCCCTCAGCACCTGCTAACCCGGTGGTACTTTCTCACTCCCCCCGATTCAGATCAACACTTTCGCCTCACTTAAAATCCAGCAACAGTTAATGATGACCAGATCAGCTTTATCATTTTGTATAACAGAGATCCAGTAACAGATATGTGGTCTAATCTGGAATGCAGGTCCTGTGAGATCTGCCGTGTTTTCACATGTTCTTTATTTGTTTGTTCTTTTTTTTCTCTATTGCAACATAACTGCAGTCAGATTTTATGTAATTGGCTGTCGTGGCCAGATAGTATTTTAATGAGTGACACAAAATTTGGCAAGAGTTGGCAGCACTTTGGTATTCAGCACAACCGAGGCGGCATTTATGAAATCCTTGGAAAGAGTCGAGGGTTTGTCAGGACATGATTTGGTGAAGTGAGATAAACACTCCACCTGCACAGGTAAAGCTCCCACCCACCTGGCGTGCGCTGATTCTGTCAGTTACATAATCGCGCCAGCGGCGGAACCGAGCGTGTGAACGTTCTGGACAGGGCCTCGTTTGTGAAGGAGTCTCAGGGTTAGTTTGAGAAGGATCTGATAAGTCGCACGCATGTCAGATGTGAGTCATAGAGGGTCAGCGGTACCGAGCGCGGCCTCTCGGTCTGTTCGCATGTGGCTGAAACCAGGTCAGATCAGATGAGAAATGATGGATGAAGGCCGTCATGTAAATATAACTGCACTGGCCTGAGTTCGCTTGTGTAATTGTGGGAAGTCGAACAGGGGAAATGTGACCTTCTGTGTATCACAGCTACTGTACCAAGATGGAAAAAAACATAATTAGCAACGTTAAAGTCTTTGTTTAGCTCCATGTGATCACCAGAGCTTGTAATTGCAGGTTCATTGCATTATCTGTAGGCTGATGGATTTAGGAGGAATCCATGCTGAGAATCAGGATTAGAAGTGTTTTAGGAAGGATGTGATCTAAAAAAAGTAATAATGATGTTCATTTGATGTCACTTAATACACTGGGCTTTGGAAAAACACTCCCAGCCTTCTAGGTGGAATCTTTTTTTGTCCGGTGGGGAATCCCAAATTTAAAACCTATCACCTGCACATCTCAAATTCGAGACTGATCTAAACTGCATGAAAAACATTACATAACGTAATTCCAGCACCCGGTCAAACTAACATGTCTCGAGTGGGTCGACACAGCAGTCCTGTAGATGGAGGAGCACAGGTTAGCGCACACACTAGAAATCAATTAGTCATATGTGCTGTGTCGCACCGCTCCGCCAAATACCTGCACTCATAGTAACACACATACACAACAAACTGAGTCGACTCACCACAGTTAGAAAGTCATTTCCAAGAAAAGCTCTGCTGCACTAAAATGATGTGACCTATTCAGAGATCTGGACCTTCGAAACCAAACTGATGTGGTTTTTGATAACATTAATAATCTTTTCAAACTGAAACGCTTTTTTATGTTTTTGCTGATGCATGTTTTGCTTTCTGTCGTGCAACTTTTTTAAATGCACAATGTGACTTTTTAACTTTTTAAGATATTGCAAAGGAATAAATAAATTAATAAATAACGTTTAAAAATCCGCCTACCAGCGCCTCTCGTGTTCTGCTGCCTTCTAAGAAATGCAGTCCTCACAAACCTCAAATTGTCGTTTCACAGTTTGTTTTTTGTACAGATCGCATGAGAGATAACAGAGATTTGTGAACTTCCAGTCTTATTGCAAAGTTAAGCTAAGCAGCTGCTGTTTCAAGCTTTACATTCACCATACAGACATGAGGGTCCTATCAATCTCCTGAATGAAAGTATTTTCCAAAATGTCAAACTATTCTTTTCATGTTTTGTTACTGGTGCATTGCAGTTTGCCTCATAGCCAAGCCTGGCTTTTTAAAAAAAAAAACATGACCATGTCTTGACTGTTTCGATATGAATCATTGAATAATTGATTTCTTCATGTGTGACCCTTTAACCTCCGCTCAACCTCCGCAGAACTTTCTCAATAATGTTTCACCTCTCAGCAATTTTCTGTGTAAATCTGTGGGAGTAGATCTTGATGTCAAATCTCATTTATAGTCATATTAATTTGCCTTCTCTGGAAATACCTTCCTGTTCTGACAATAGTGGGAAAACAAAGTGACATCTGGTGTGTCACATAGGTGACCTGAATCATGAACTTCATAAAACCTCAAAATTACTTGTTTTATACCACCCAGTGAAAAGAGCAACACAGCTTCAACCCATCATTTTCAAATGGCAGCAGTCCATAAGTTAGAGCAGCTTGCTTTCAATTTGATGGACGCCATATTGTGAATTATTAGTTGCAGGCAGTTGATCAAAACCACAACTCACATGACACCATTTTCACTCTGAGGCGCTTCTGGACGTTGCAAGAACATCGCCTTCCTGTAGGCAACGCTTGACTTCACGGCACCGCCCCTTCCCGGCATGAGGACCTTGTTTGCGTCCTCTTCACCTCCAGCCAGTGGAGAGGAAACCGTCACTGAAAAGGCATTTTATTACGCTTCCTGTGTTGAGGGGAGGACATACCATACTGAGACAGGCAGAGACACATAGACCAGACAGGAACTCAGAGGTTATCAAGTATTGACCAGACTTTGTTTGTCACACAGCATCTATTTGAAAAATGTACCTCCGAACTTACATGGTTTTAGGGGAAGAAAACACTTTGGGCCCTTTAGATACTAAGAAATCAGTCACTTTCTAAGAGTAGGCGCTCTTTTATTTTAATCTCTTTTCTCCACTGATCTGCTTGAACAGCCATATTTCAAATGGCTTTAAAAAAAAATGGAGAGCCTCTGCAGTGTAAGTAGTATTTGAACCCTCTCCTTGACTAAATTGCAACAACCTTATAAAATAATACACTGACTTGGCACAATTGCATTTTGCAGGCAGTGACTAAAAGTGCATGAAGATGACCTGCAAGACTGTGAATATCTCAGCAACCATCGGATGGTTTTCTATGAAATAGCACCTGCCTGATTTTGCTGATTCCCCAACTTTTCTTCTCTCACCACCATAAGCTTGAGTTTGAGAGTATAATGTCACTACTACTACTGTTCTAACTAAATCAACAAAGCCAAACTTTGACTTGATTATTATCTGACAGCTCAGAACTCGAGAAAACAGGGGCAACAGGTTTTGAGGTCCCAGAGGTTGTCAACTCCAGCATGCCTCTTTGCAGACACAGCTGAGCCTTTTAACCTAAAATGAAGGCCTGAATGTCACCTTTGGATCCATCGTCCTATAGATTTAGATCTTCTTCAACCAGCTACACCTGTTCTGAGGTGACTATCTGTGTGTTCGCCTCATGACTTTGTCCAGTTTGACTCTGACGAAGACACAGTCAGGTTGAAACATTAGGCTGTCGCACAATTAAAGGCTTTAAATCAACCAGCGTGCTCCAGTCTGTGTTTTTTTTCTCTTGGAAATTTGCTCCAACTGAGCAAAGATGATTGAGCTGCATTGTGGAGTTTCAACTGTCACAAACCAGTTTTGCAGACTCTGGTCTGCAAAAATAAATATGACTTTTCAGGAACGAACCTAACTCCAGCAGGAAGTTGTATCCTGTTGTGTGTGTGTGTGTGTGTGTGTGTGTGTGTGTGTGTGGACCATAGACTGTACAAAACAGGCGTGGACATGTATTACTTTATTGCGGGGACATAAATCTGTTTATAGAGTCACATTGTGGGGATTGACCTTCCGTATGGGGGACAAAATGTAAGTCCCCATAACGTAAATGATTCAATTTTAGAGTGAAGACTTGGGCCAAGTTTAGGGTTAGGACGAGGTTAGGGTTAGGGGTTGGTCTCCAAGACATGAATGTAATGTCCACTGAAGCGGTGGTAACACGATTGTGTCAGTGCAGATTAGAATTAGGTTTAGGTTAGGGTAAGGGGCCGGGGAATGCATTTTGTCAGTGGAGATCATCACAAGAATACAAGTACAAGTGTGTGTGTGTGTGTGTGTGTGTGTGTGTGGATGGATATCCTCCTAATCCTCTCAGTCGCTGCAGCTCCACTAATTCCTGTGCCACAGCAGTGCCCCAACTTTACCCTGCACCATGAACCAAATTACCTCAATCTGACCTTGTTTCTTTCCTTTCTTTTTTTTCTCCCCGCTGGTCGTGCGAGACTTTCACACTCGATTCGTGTTTTAAGAGCTACACTATCAGGCACAAATACACAAACACGCACGTACTGCCCCACCAAGCCAAACAGCTGGAGCCGTGTGAGTAGTGAAACTGAGATAACTGACTTCACAGTTTTGCCTCTTTGTCAGGACAAAAGGATTCACGATGCTGCAAGTGAACAGCCAGGGTTCAGTTACAATCTAAACACAAGGACATGTCAGAAAATAATGGAGCAATGCTTCTTTAATATAAGTCTTAAAGTCTTAAAGTTTAAATTGACAGGGAAATGAATTTATCAGACTTCAACCACATTCTTCGGAAAACCACAAGTTAATGGCGTATTTGGGGTTTTATCATATTAAATTCATTCATTCATTCATTGAATTCATTCAAGTTCAAAATGAGTCCCGAAAAATATTTTTACGTCTACAGGTGGAGAAAAGAGAGGAATTTTGATTGAAATACACTCTGAAATGTGATTTTGACGTTCACGTTTTAGAAAAATATATGAACAATTACAACAAGGAGAAAGGTCAAGAGAAACCTGTATTATATTCTTGTATCGTGACACTGAACTGTAATTGCAATTAGATGGTCATTGCAATGGAAGACATTCTTAAAGTGACCTAAGCAGTGGGCAGCACTGTCTATCTCTATTGAAATGAAATTGATATCGTTATAACCCATGACCTCTGTAGCTGTTTTGTGGCTTTGAAATACAATTCTAGTGCAACCAATTCACTACTTGTGAGACACTATTACCTTTCATGCATCATTTATGAAAGGAAAATCCTATTTTTATGTGCAATGTTGTGGAAATTCTCCAAAATGCATTTCTTTACTGGCGAGTAAAGAAGTATGCTCGATGGTTTGCATTGGCGTGGCATGACCTCTGACACATTTCCTTTCCCTTTATCTTTCTGAGTTTCATTCTCTGCCTCTCACCTTTTTTTTTTTTCAAAAGCACACATCCCACAGCAGCCCAGCGGAGGCGAGCAGGGAGTCAGCGGGTTCACAGGACTGACCAAGGTCCATCCTGGGTGGAAAGTTTTTTGAGAGCGAGACGAGCGGGCCCCCTCCCCAACCCTACCCTCCGGGGCCCCTAAGGCTAACGTGATCCCCCATTTGTGCTCCTGTCATAAAGAATGCGCCCGCTAAACCACTTTCCCACCACTAAGAGGATTACTAAGGTAATGCTCCTGAATGAAGAGATGCTCCGGCACATCTAGACACTGGGAAGCTGAATTCAATAATTCATGTAGAAAGCTGGAGTGAGATTTTACCCCGTGGGTCAAACTGGCCGCCTTACCTGGACCCTGGTCTTAAAGATGCGTGGTGGTCATCTAGACGGGTTTTGAATCAATGAAAAGTAAAGAAACATCTAAAATTGGAAGCGATACCAGTCTTGCAATGTGCTTTCAGTCAGTTTAGTTGTGGCCTTTGTCAATGCTCACTCTATTGTTGCCATGTGCCTTCGTTGATACACACAAAGTCACCAGTCATGTCTTTTCACCTGGCAGTAAGGTGTAAGCTGTGGGAGTCCTTGTCACTACTGCAGGAATTAGGACATGATCCCTCACTGGCTTCCCAATTGTGAACACCACCAATTGTGTTTGCTGGCATGAACGACCAAACTTATGGTTGCACTGTCTGGAATTTATCTGTGGTCTCTTTGGTGTTAGGTAAGTATTTTTGCAGTTGCCTCCATTCTAAATTTTTGCCATTTACTTTTACATTTTTGCCAACGCTAATTTTTATTAGTTTTTAGTTATTAGTAATTTTTAGTACTTGTCCGCTCTTTATTTCTTTGGTTACACCAAAACTTCATAAACCAGGATGAATAATAAGGCATGGGAATTTTTTTCATTCAACAATTTTTAGTTTGCAGAGTACCCACTCAAGGCAATACTTTCACACATTCTAGGAACTTTCGGGGTGGAGTTTGCAATACCAAATATTGGTGATGCAAATTCCCTCCAAACTGTAGGCAAATACTTTAGGGTTCTTCAGATGTTGTGGAAATTAAAATAGTGGAGTGTTCTTACTTTTGGTTCATTCTTGAGTTTCAATGTCAAATGTTTGTTAGGATACTAAAAATTCTAATGGCTGGCACCAGTTTTTATTAAACTCAGTTTCTGCATATGACCAGAGATGATGATAAGAATGGTGATAACATTGGGAATGGATGGGACCGGCATGGGAATCTGCCTGGGAAATAAACAGTGATGGTGACATTTAAGGCAAATCTGCTCAAGCTCAGTCCAAACTGTGCAGAGAATCCAGCGATGGTGGTTGGACTCTGCGGGTTTTCCCACTGTGTTAGGAGGTCGTGTTTGGCTAAGGAGTGTTTACGTAGCGAGCCTGATCCTGTCGCAGGCCTCACGTCCGATCAGGATCAACTTTGCCTCTGTGTGAGTGTGTGTCTGCGCGAGCGACATGACAAGGTTTCCAAAAGATAACTCACTTCCTCTTTGGCGACTTGTTTGCTTTTCAGTCTGATGGCCACCAGCCTCCTTTTGTGTCGCCAGCGTCAAATGGCGTTTGCATTCACGCACCCGATGAGCATCAAAAAAAGACATGCACACATGCACACACGCACACATGTGCAAGCACAGCTACAAAACTCAAATTTAAGTTGAAAGTAACAGGAAATAAAGTGTAAAGTCTTCCGTAGCTACATGAATCTTGTTTTTCAAGGGAATTAAATTTAGACTTTTTATTTGCCAAAATCCATTACAAATGCATGTTTGTCTTATTTTAGTAAAATCACTTCTGAAAGGAACAAAATTATCTGTTTGGTTTCACCTATGTAATTTCTTCCCTGGTGGCTTATCATGAACCAGATCCCATCCTGACTGACACAATGTCTCCATCTCAATTCATCTCATCCTCTTCTGTTTTAGTGGAAATAACCCAGTTACCTCTCACACAGATCTTCACGTTCATTTTTGGTTCACACCTCGAGCCGGAGGAGAAAAACCCAACGACCTTTATTTTCCTAATAAAGCACGGCCGATCATGAGATCTCCTCCTTTGGGAAAAAAAAAAGTTGTCCGTCTACATTGTAATAAAGATCCTCCTTAGAGGTTAACTGTTCCAAGAACATTCACAGTGGGGATGAGGTGAGTAAGGTTGCGGAGCAAGAAAATCCCCGCTCTAAAGTCAGGGAAAATGAAAAGTTAATAAGTATAGGCTGGGGGGAGGTGGGCAGGTGAGGAGCAGTGGTGTTAGCGATCTGGTCCGGACGCAGGAGGGGGGCTTGGTGGGAGACTGGCACAGTTGAATGTGATGTCCTGAGAGGTATTCATTTGGTCAGTGGGCAATGGATTTACATAAGAAAATGGACGGCTGCCGAGAAGGTTATTAGGTTTGAGGTCGGGGTGAGTGGGTGCAATCATTGTAGGTGAATGAGACGAGCCACACGGGGTTGATTTATGTGAACTACTGCTGCATCCATGAGATGTTAGAAACTTAAATTATGCGTTGAATTCTGTTAGAAATCAGTTGCCTAATTACACATTCAGCAGACATCTAGCCAGTGGTTAGACCAATGTTTGCAATCTATGCATTTTATATATATTATTATTGGGAAAAAGTTGTTTTCCAGGTGACGACCTCATGAAGCTGGTTGAGAGAAACCCAAGAGTGTGCAAAGCTGTCATCAAAGCAAACGGTGGCTACTTTTAAGAATCTATATATGAAACATATTTTGGTTTGTTTACATGTGTTTCATATCTCCATCTTTAGTATTAAT
This sequence comes from Holacanthus passer, assembly GCA_025331565.1. NCBI lineage: Eukaryota > Metazoa > Chordata > Actinopteri > Pomacanthidae > Holacanthus > Holacanthus passer. Next base: position 4,531,605 of record JAFREQ010000039.1, read on the forward strand.
CTACAATGTGGAAAATATAGAAAAACCATTGGATGTGAAGATATGTCAAAGCTTTTGACTGGTACTGTAGATAAGAGACTAAAAGATCAACATGCACTGCATTAATAATTTTCTTATTAAAGGAGTAGTTCGACATTTTGAAAACTATGCTCATTCGCTTACTTGTCTATGCTTGTCTATATCCATAATCATCATTCAGGCATGAGATCTCATCCTATTCCCACCAAGGAAGCAGATAATAATAATGACACTCTCAGTAATACGCTCTTAATGTCTCAATGTCACTTGTTGTATGAGCATCATTTGTCCTCTGGTCTCCAAGTATGAGGAACAACTGGCTATTAAATATCACTGGTCTCTTCATCGTGACCAACCTTTTGTGCTTGGTGGTGTTTCCTGGAGTCACTTCCTCTGAAAGCAATTCAGGGAAGAGGTAGACTTGTATTGTCAGGTGGGTTATTTGGTTGCAGAAACCACAGTTTAAATGTCATTGTTCTCACCTGAACACAAAATAAGTCTCTAGAAGTGCAACTGTTGCAAACATGTCTTGCTGTCAAGTGCAATAAAGATATCTTCATGAATAAAAGCAAATGGTTCGGCTTTCGCTTTTAATTTACGTGACACTTTACGTTTCTAATCTTGCTTCTCGTGAAACCTCTGTGGTTCCTTTTAAATAGTTCAACAGGATGTGCCTTACTGGCCACAAACACAACAAACAGAACCCGAGAAAATGCTGTGTGCAGAAATATTCCGCTCTTATTTGTTCCGAGACAAGCCTCGACACACACATGCACACACCCAGACAAGTTTGCTGAGTGGCGTTGTTTGTGGGCTTGCAGACAGAGGCAGCTCATTAATGCCACAGTACAGAGCCTCAGTGCAGACAGTGTTACAGTGAGAGCCTTGTTTCTTAAACTCCTCAGAACTGGCTCTCAATGTACTGCCACCACATGACAAAGTCAGCACTGTTTGTAGCAGCAGGAGTCGTGTTGTAGTATTAGTAGCAGGGCCCCGGCCTCATACCAGCAGCTGAGTTGTAACAGGCCTAATGGAAGTACTTGAAGTATAGCAGCACGAGCAAGAGGAGCAGTGTTGGTGTGACTTTTTTCCACCTTTGGATCTTGCCCCACTGGGTTCGCCCACATCATGTTGTGCGTATATGTGGTGCGGGTATCAAGGCACCGGCGTTCGGACCACGTCCCCTCCTGCACCCCTTGCCCCCTGCTCCAGTATCCTGATCCGTCTTAGATCTGCTGGGTCGAGCTAAAGCCCCAAACAAAGGCTCGTACACAGAGGGCCACACACAAACATGCTCGTGTGTGACTGAGGGCAGAGGAATGCACAATGTATGCGTTAGGGTCTGTGTGTGTGTGTGTGTGTGACAGAGAGATCATGAGGGATAGTGAGTGAGAGAAACAACAGAAGTTTCCTTTCACTCATGAATGTGTCGCCTTTTGAATTATTCATTCCTTTATGCCGAGCGTGTGTGTGTGTGTTGATGTCTGTGTGTGTCCATGTGCCTCTATACGTGTGTGTGGGTGTGTGTCTTTTTCCCTTATTAGGTTACAGGTCACATGCGAACTGAGTCAATGATACCTGCAGTCACCTGCACAGTGTCTTGGAGAGAGCGAGCGTATGTTTGTAATATGATGAGATGCATGTGAGTCCAAATAACATATTTAACCACAAATCTTTTTATTTGAATTATTTGTGATTGAAATATTGATCTTATTTAATGTGGTGAAATTCTTGGGCACCTTTGAAGAGTAAAGCAAAAGAATAAATGTATAACAATTACAACAGCTACATGTGCAAGAATATATGTTCATTCTCCAACAACAACTTTTATTTTCAGATTAAAAAAAAAAAGAGAAATCACCTTTTCCTGTTTTGTTTCTTCCTCAGTAAAAAAAGAGAAATGGTTGGCCTGGACAACAGCATAAGACAGTATGAAAATAGCGCAGCTTTGTAAAACTGTCTCTATTCCAAAACTTGTCTCATCATTATCGAACGTGTGTCACAAGATCACAAAGCCAAACTGAATGTGAGGCCATAAACATTTTGTGGAGCAGTTCAGGGTGTAAAGACATAATGATGTTGCATAATGTGCCAGAGAAGAAAGATCTCTTCAGTGTCAGCTGCTGACTTTTCACCTCCAACACTGACGTCATGTGCTGGACAGCTTCTCGTTTATTCTTAAATGTGCATCATGGGTAACTTTTCCTTTGTAGTCATCCTTTAGTTTAAATGAGCTTCCAGAATGACTGGACTCAGGTGAGTAAGGTTCGATAATGCATCCTGTTGAAGAGTCCATGAGCATGCTGAACTCTGTTCCTGACCCCTGACCTCTGACCTCTGGTTTCTCTGTAGAGATGAAGGAAGAGAACATATGATCATTCCATCATAATGTAAGGAGATTAGGGATGATAGCTCTAATAGTAATACTGAAAGTATTAGTACAAGTAGCAGTAGTAGTGCAAGTACTAAAATTGGCACTAAAAGCAGTACTAAAAGTAAAAGAAGCTGTAGTGGTACAAGTACTAGAAGTATTATGAGTAGAAGCAGTAGTAGTACAACTACTATGAGTAGTATGAGCAACGGTGGTAGTATTAGTAGTAGTGAAAGTGTTAGACATGACTAGTAGTTGGAGCAGTAGTAGAAATTCCAGTGGAAGTAGTAATAGTTCCAGTACAACTAGTAGTACAAGTAGCAGTAGTAGAAGTAGTGCTAGTGGTGATAGTACTAGCAGACGCAGCAGTAGTGCAAGTTCTAAAATTAGTACTATAAGTAAAATAAGCTGTAGTGGTACAAGTACCAGAAGTGTTATGAGTAGAAGTAGTAGTAGTAGTACAACTACTAGGAGTAGTATGAGCAAAGGTAGTAGTATTAGTAGTAGTGAAAGTGCTAGACATGACTAGTAGTTGAAGCAGTAGTAGAAATTCCAGCAGAAGTAATAATAGCTCCAATAAAACTAGTAGTACAAGTTGTAACAATTCCAGTACAGGCAATAGTACAATAGTAGTAGGAGTGACTGGTGTCTGTAGAAGTAGTAGTAATTACATGTTGTGGTAACTATGTTTTATCAGTAATATGTGAAGCATTTGAAGCAAGTGTTAAATGTCTCTTTGTGGACAAAGGTCAGAGTATAAACCTGCCTGACAGTTAACACACTGTACAGTTCTGAGTCATTCCGGCATTAATAATACACTGGAAACCAGAGCTGTGGAACAGTTCCCCTCCACACACACACACACACACTAACATACACAAACACACACCTGCCCCGGGGAGGAGAGCCAACTGTGTGAGGATCAGGACGAGCGCTGTCACATGACGGCGTCTGTGTGTAATCTCCCTCAGACAGGGAGGTCTGCTTTGAAGCTCCCACCTCCACCCTGATCTGCAGTGACAGAAGGTCCAGGACGCTCCGAGTCCTCTTCACCTTCAGAACGCCTCAAGCAGTTCTCAACCTACAGAAAACACTGGAAACAGCCATGTAACCAAAATCACTCATTAACAGCATTAAAGAGCATCTGGTTTAAAATGATGATGGGTAGTGTTGATGAATCATCTGATCATGTGACAGGGTGGTAATCCTGTAGGATTATTACTCACAGAAGAGGAAAAACTCTGTTATGACTAATTGTGCTGTTAAATACAAACTTTATCCAGTGGGGATTGAACTATGATTTATAATGATCACAGGGTGGTTTTACATCATTTTAATACTTGAGGCGTTTACTGTCTGTGGTAATGATGAACGCTTACATTAGTCCCATCTACTGTACTATGATGATAGCAGTCTTTGTTCATATCTGTCGTAGAAATGCACTGGAGTAGCCCTGTGGTTTTCCAGAACAGAGTCTCTAGGTCATTGCTCTGTTTGTATACAAAAGCCACATCACGGCTGTGCGTAAAAAAAACCCTCCTCCTCCTCCTCCATCCAACCGCTGAGGCCACTCCTCCTCCACTCTCTCTCTCTCTCTCTCCCTCTCTCTCTCCCCGCTCCTCCTCCTCCTCCTCTTCCTCCCTGTGGGTCCGGGCTGATGCAATGCTCATCTTTATAAAAGGCTGAGTCCCCACCCCTCCTCCAGCAGATCAGGGTCTTCTCACCGAGCGCACCGCATCTCTGGGAATTAGAAGATTTAAAAAAAAAAAACCTGAACTCTGATTATTTTTACGCGTTTATTCTAAAAGCGTCTTTTTTTTATTTGCTCGAACTGTTTCGGTTTGTGTTTTGAATTAGATCCTGCCTGATAAATAGGCCCTTTTCACTCCTTTATTATTATTATTATTTCCCTCAATCTATTCATATTCAATCTAAATACACTCAAAGGAGCCCGTGAAGAAATCGTCCGGAATTTTCTGATTTTCCTGGAAGGATTTTAAACGCATCCTGCCACATCTTCATAAGGTAAGAACACCGGCATCTTATCATTCACAGACTGTCTGTCAATGACCGGATGTGGGCGTCACAGAACGAAAATAAGCCTTTTTTTGACAAGATCTGACACTATTATATTTTTCTATTCATACATAATTATGTGTCTTTTATTTGTATCTTGAATCTCCTATAATAAAAACTAGATGTGCTTCCCGCTATAATAAACTATTAGTCACCTATAAAAGTGTTTCCTGTCATATTAGATGTGTTGATCTTTTTCCAAAGATCCACAAATATGTTTTGTGAAAGGCCCGTTATTTGTTACCAGGTCAGATCTGGTCCAAATAAATAAATAATGGATCAGTGTGTCAGTGATGCTGCAGTGCCGGACTCATGTCTGGATGTGGCGCACTGACACACAGCTGATTCAACCCGATGTGAGTGCGGACAAAAAAATGGGATAAATGTAAACTTGAATGTGTGCGGGATTTTTTTTTGGGAGGGAGGGATGTTCTGATCATGACTGAGTATGAATCAGTGCGCCAGCCTCTGCGCCAAACGCAGCGCCATGCCCATCCATGGACAACACGTGCCATTGTTTCCATCCGAGCCGGCCATGGATATAATGTCATTAAAGGCATCGGAGGTTGCGCCTTTATGGCTCTTTGCGCGTCTGCGTGTGCGCAAAACTGAGCCAAGAGACACATGTGATTGTTTTATTATAAGAATGAAGCTTTTGCCTTAATGTCTTTGCTAAGTCTGAGTTATAGATGTGTAAAGAATGTTCTGTGTGAGGAAAAAAAGAAAAGACACACCCTGTTTTCACTTTTCATGATTTGTGCGCAAAATCAGCGGCGCGTACTGCGGCTTTTTTTTTTGTCATTCAGTGTCTACAGCGGGGCTGAGGTGATGTTGGGTGGACTCGGATGCCGGGCTGGTATTTTTCCACTGCCGGTGCGTCACCCCCCTCCCTCCTCCCCTCATCCCCCCTTACTTCCTCCTCCCTCCATAGAAAGTCACATGACCCCAGATTCATGAGGAGAGCGGCGGCGCGCGCCTATAATATTGATTATTCTAAGAGGGAGCGTGAACGCGCACCGCTAGAAATGAAAAAAATGCTGTGACGCAGGTAGCGAGGAGGAGAAAAAAATGAATGATGGGAAATAAATATGGTCTTTTTTTTTTTTGCATTGAAACGTACAGTATGAAACAACCGACTGCTAAAACGGAGATGAGCCGCTTCAACATCTCTCCAGAAGAAGACAGCAGCAGCTCCAACAGCAATGAATACACTTACCAGGACTGTCCTAAGAAGGTCCCACTGAGCGGGTGAGACAGGCTTTAAAATATGTCACAACAAGCAAAACATTAGAGAAAAAATAACCTTTTTCTCAACCTGGACATCCTGCGTATATTCATTTATCTGATTTCTTCTCTTTTGTTTTCTTTTAAAGCCAATACTCTGACATAGATGCAGAGAGTCAAAACTTCCTCCCTGAACACAACCTGGGCAAGAAGAAGTATGAGACTGAATATGTAAGAGCTCCTCTTATCCTCCAACACGTTTATCCTCTGTCATTACTCGGATCATTTTTCCTAACCTTTCATTTTTCCACAGCACCAGGGCAATGCCTCCTTTGGCATGTCTGTCTTCAACCTGGGCAATGCCATCATGGGCAGTGGCATCCTGGGTCTGTCCTACGCTATGGCCAACACTGGAATCGCCCTATTTGTGTAAGTTTCCCTTCACCTTCAAAGTATTTCCGCATTATACATGAAATGTAGAAAGTGGTGATTCAGTGGCCAAAGACAAAAACAACTGCAAAGCACCTTCAGCACTAGAGAAAGGCAGATGTTGAAGTAACAAGCCACAGTCATTTAAGATGGTGAGGTTCAAAGTGAAGGAATGAAACCACACTGGCACAATATTACATAACCTGAATTCATTTGAGGTGAGCGGAGGCAGGTGTGGTTTTGTCTGTTGTGTCAAGGTTGCAGCAGATTACGCCAAGGTCAGAAGTTTACAAATGCTCATCTGCAGTTGAAGTACTCACTATCATGTTTGCTGTAGATAAAACTGGAGGGAGGGTTCATTTTTACTGGAAAAAAGGGAAAAAAGAAAAGTTCTCTTTAGGGCAAATAGCGTTTTTATGAGAGTTCCCCCTGTTGGTTGTCCAGTGCAATTTCAGATTAAAATGTCCACAAATTGTCTTTTCACTTTTACAGCTTGTGTGAACAATTTGAATCTGTTTTCACATTATCTTGATTCCTTAATTTTGTCATTAGTGTGTCAGTTCCACCTTTCTCACATGAAACCAGCTAAAGAAAGGCCAATGTCTTTTTCTGTGACACTATCAGAGTATGAATATATGCACCAGATACTCTGGGTGCCACCAAATGGCTGTCGCATGTCAATTTACAAACGCAGGGAGCGGCAGGAGAAGCAGCTTAGCCGACTTAATCCTACTGCATTTGTGCTGGAGTTATGCAAACGGAGGGCTAATGTTGTACGCTCGCAGGAGATCATGAATGGAGCACGGCGCGGTTCGCTGTCTGCCAGGAACTGGGGGATTGCAAAAGCCTAATGGCTACGTCACAGCTTGTCTGTTTGCATTTCGAAAAAAGCTGTCTGACTCTTCCCGCCAGCAATTACACTTAAAGCTAATTAACCTCTTGCAGAACAAACTGATTCCCTGTAAAAGGTTGAGTTGCAGCATACAGAGCAATAAGATACAGTGTGATGTATGAAGACAGCTGAGCAAACAGTCAGAAGTCACATGCCAGGAGGAAGCAGTGCATCTTTACAGTGCGGGTCTAAAATGTCCTGGAGATTAATTTTCAACTGCACTATTAATACCTCGGCTCTGCGGCATCCCAAGGGTGCTCAGAGGATCCCGTACAGGGAAACCTTTCGTCCTTCACAACCCTGCTGATGCCGCTCGTGACCCAAAGAACCTGCAGACCGATGCTGCTTTCAAGGTCTTTGCTGATCAGAGCCGACGAAATGTGAGAAAATGCAGGTTTTCGTCACATCGGTTGATTTTTATGACCCAGTAATGAAAATCTGAGTCAACAGGGACAAAATGCTCTGATTGCTGTTTTTCAAAGCAAATAGATAGTAGAGATAATCATCCACTGGCCACTCTTGGAATTTTCTTGAACCGTGACAAATGTGCACTTTGGGTCCTTGATCTTCTTCCAAAAGACATAAGATTTGAGTCACTGCAAGGGTGAATTGGTGTAAGACATCTACAGCTCCAGCAGAGGAGTGTCTGACCTTCACGCTCACTGAATGTTAATGTGTTTTGTTTACAGTCAGGAAAATACATTTGTCATTCAAATGGACTTTAAAGCCCCCTGTTCAATAGAAGTGGTCATTTTATAGATTAGCACATGTAACAGCTCTTCACCATCAATCAGGACCAGTTTGTCATTGCTGTTTTCTCTTGTAATTTCCATCTTGGTTACGAGTCAACATTAAAGATCCTTCTCATCTGTTCACAGGATCCTCCTCGCCGCCGTCGCCATTTTCTCCTTGTATTCTGTCCACTTGCTGCTGAAGACGGCCAACGAAGGAGGTGAGCGTCTCGGATAGATAATCCAAACCCCCTGATTTTGAGGTCTTCCCAAATGCTAAACCTTCTTTCCTTCATGTATTTCCTCCTCTCAGGTGCGCTGGTGTACGAGCAGCTGGGTTACAAAGCCTTCGGAATGCCGGGGAAACTCGCCGCCTCCTGCTCCATCACCATGCAGAACATCGGAGGTGAGCGACCGTGGCCTTTCTTTTTTATAAGCCTTACGTAACTTTAATGGAAGTACTACCATCAAGTGTTTCTTCCACAAGCTCAAACACTGTGCCTCTGTGTCTAAAAATGACTGCATGAGGGGAGAAAAAAAAGAAAGAAGGGAAAATAGGAATCTTGGCCGATGGAAATCAGCGTGTGTGTTGTGGAATGTAGAGAAGCTTCCAGTAAAAACTTGAGTCATCCTACAAGCATGTGCTAAACTTCCTTCCCCCCCACCCCCCAAAATATTAGACATGGCTATGTTTGTTGTGGAGTTCCCTTTATGGAAATGACTTGGCCTCTTTTACTAGGAAATATACTGATTGCAGCTTTTGTCTTTGCAGCCATGTCAAGCTACCTCTACATCGTCAAATACGAGCTGCCCATCGTCATTCAGTCCTTTGTGGGAAACAGCAACGGGTGAGTGGCCAAATATTTTATTAACCATCCGACCATCAGACCATTTGTTAAGCCGTGACTGTTGTCAAATGTCAATACAGATGGACAAAGGGGTTTGTGTGGTCAGGACTCCGAATAATGTGAACATTTGGTAAAATAATTGAGGGAGCTGTGTGTGTGTGTTTCTCACAGAGGAAGACAATTTGAAATGAGGTTTGAAAAGAGAGCAGGCATGAGACACTCGAGGTGAACAAGAGCAAAATGGCCGCCGGTTGTTTTTCAAGTGCTGAGTGTCGGGAGAAGGGGAAGCCGCGTCTTTGTCCTCCTGGTGGAGGAGAGAGGGGTGGTGGTGGGGGAGTCTGGATGTTTTAAAGGAACGGACAGTGCTCAGTCTCTCCTTCAAAGAGCCCTTTTAGAAGATGCAGCCCGGTGCCGCATCGAGACGGAGCGCGGGATGAGCTCACTGCGACCTCGCTCCGAGTTTAAAAAATTGATGCGGTCGGGGCTCCTCAGTGCTGCTTTGTTGAGTCTATTTGTGTGAGCGATGCAGTCATCCTGCGCAGGCCGGCTCTGTGTCAGCTGACAGGACAGGATGTGTCAGAGCAGCAGCTGAGAGGTTTGATCAGGTCTGAAGCCGCAGAGAATGGGAAGACATTAAAGAAAAAGTGTGACAGCACAGCGGGTTTAATGGGATGTTTGCTGCACAAAGCTGCACAGCTTGGAGAGAGATGACTGCGTGTGATCAAAGCTACTGTATATTTACATACTGTATGAACTGAAGTAAGGCTGACACAAAGACAGAATCTAGATGTTAAAACAACCTGAGAAAAAAAATACTGCCAATGAGGCCTACAAGAAAATATGTCTACCTCCCTGTTTCTATGCAGGGTAAAATAATTTATAAGTTGTTAGATGAAGATACAAATAATTGTTAATGCATTTATGCATTATACAGTGCAGATTGAAAACAAAAAAAAAAAAATCCAGTTTAAATTTTAACAGGAAGCAAAAATGAACTGACTGAATGGTTGCAAATATTAAGTGTGAGTAAGGAAACATCCCAGAGATTTAGTATTGCATTTACATGTAGCTGGCAGACCTGAATTGATGGAATCCTGATGTTTAGTCTCAAATACAGGCCAAGCCCCCAAATGACTGGATTTCCCATAAATGATGACATCATCAGGGGTATTTTTTCCAACTTGAGATAGAACACAATGCACAGCCGTTACAGGCTGAGTTGTACTTTCTGTGATAAATAAACTTGGTATGTCAAATTGAAGGACTGCCCAAGTTACGAGGAAACATACGTTTTCAGTCATGTGATGATCAGCTCATTGGTTAATTAATTATTCACTTAATTCTTAACATGTTCTCTCTTGCTGTGTTTCAGAGAATGGTACACTAACGGTGACTACCTGGTGCTGCTGGTGACGGTTGTCATCATCCTGCCCCTGTCGCTTCTCAGGAACTTGGGTAAGCAGTGTGTGCGTGTGTGTGTGTGTACAGTTGGATGCATGTCTATATGTGGTTGGTTAAGAGTCAGTGACGCACTTGCATGTGTGCAAGACTTCAAAATGTCTTGAAATGTTCCCAGCTGAGGGTGAACCAATAAAAGAAGAAAAAAAAAGAGCAAAATAAAAAAACCTCTCATAAAAAAAAAAAAACAGTGGCTCATGTTTGTGTTTTGCTCGTACCCCCTCAGGTTACCTCGGTTACACAAGTGGTCTGTCCCTGCTCTGCATGGTGTTCTTTCTGATTGTGGTGAGTAAAACCCACCCATTTCCTCATTCCTCACACAAACACACACACATATTCCCTACACACCCCTTTGGCACATGCCTATTGTGCCAGATGAGTCTTAGTCAGATTTTTCCATGATATCTGTGGCTCCCCTCCTTCCCACACAGTGAAAGAGCAGGATTTATTTATTGGGCAATACAATAAGCTCAAGTCATAAAACATTGGAACATAATAAAATTATGGTGAAACTGAGCTTTGGCTGCAACTTCAGTATCTTTGAAGGCTGGATTTGAGATATTTTCTGTTTTAATTTTTTTTTAATTGATTCCTCGCAGTAGTCTGGTTTCAGTCAGGTTTTTGTTTCTTGTGGCGCTCCATGTGCTTTCCAAAGACAAAACAATTTTAAAGAATCTGCTGAATGAAAAATCTGTTGTCTTGTCCTGCAGGTGATTATCAAGAAGTTCCAGATCACGTGCCCTCTATCTGAGGACGTCAATGCTCTGAACGAAACGATTAGCAAAGTGCTGAACACCTCTTTGTCCCACCTGAACAACACCGCCGTGGACTACAGCGAGGACGCTTGCACGCCGAAGTACTTCGTCTTCAACTCTCAGGTAAAGCTCTTTGAGATGCAAAACATCCATCCAAATTTGCACAGAAGCAAAAATCTTAAATAATATTAATAATAATGAATAATATTGATTTTGAATTTGTTGTTCTAGACTGTCTACGCCGTTCCCATCCTGACCTTCGCCTTCGTGTGCCACCCTGCCATCCTGCCCATGTACGAGGAGCTCAAAGAGTGAGTGTGCGCTGCTTTCATTCCAGCACGTTAACCCACAGCTTTAGAGTTTATCTCACAGATACATAAAAATTGTGCTCAGGCGTCTAAATGAAACGTCTTCTCTCGCCCAAACAGCCGTTCCCGCAGAAAGATGCAGGGCGTCGCCAACGTGTCCTTCTTGGCCATGTTCCTCATGTACCTGCTGGCCGCCCTCTTCGGATACCTGACCTTCAACGGTGAGTCTCCTTGACATTTAATGTACATATATGAATAACATATATTCAATATATGGTGGCAGGCATGCAATATTTAACTGATCGGCTACGGCATGTAAAATGCAGCAATAAATCAATGAGAGAAAATTAGCTATTTTCCTCAAAATTCATTTTAACACAATTTCTTGAGGCAGTTAATTTTGAAGGGAAGCACAAATCTATATGGTTTCAAAAATGTGCCAACATTTTTCAGAAAGCATGACTAGCAACTAGACAAAGACTTCATTGGGCCCTGAACACTAAATGTCAGTTCAACCCCCAAAAGTTAAGGGAAGAAACTTCAGTCCAAATGAATGAGTAACCTTGCTGGAACAAAATGCTCAAGGCCTGTTATGCAAGACTGTGAAAAACCCCACCTGATGCAGCCGAGCTGTGTACCTTGTGTTCCTGTTTGTTATGGCAGGAACATCGGAGTGAGTGTGCATACATGTTCCTGGATCACCTAACTGTTTATACAACACAGGAGCAGGAGAGCCAATACCTCTAGCCATGACAGGACAAAACCTGACGCAGGGTGGTTGCATAGTTTGACTCAGGGCGAGTAGAGATGAAAAAAAAATCGTTGCGACATTTGTCCAAACCTGCTCGGTGGGTTTGGCCAGACAGCGAGCTCTCAGCTGCAGCAGGAGCGTGGGAGTGAAATACACAGTGACAGTGTGTTTAAATGGAGGCAGTAAATGTAACACAAGTACTGGAAATGATGTGGTACTTATAGAAATCATTAACAGAGCAGAATATTTCACATATCTCCAATTTTGGCAGCTTTGCATGTCAATTTCTGTAAACTGTCCTTGACCCTAATGCAATTCTTTATAAATATGCCACATGTTGCATATCTGAATCTAAAGGTTCTCTGCTGTCTTTCTTTATAGTGCACGTTGAGCCTGAGCTGCTGCACACCTACTCCAAGGTCTACAAGACTGACGTGATCCTGCTGATCGTCCGTCTGGCTGTGCTGACCGCTGTCACCCTCACCGTCCCTGTAGTGCTTTTCCCTGTAAGTGTCATCGAGCCAATGTTCAATTATTATGTAACAAGAGTTTAGTCGTTGCAAATTTCCCCACTGTGGGACAAATAAAGGTTTATCTTATCTTATCTTAGTCCATGTTGGCTAACCTCTCTTTTGTCTCTGTAGATTCGTACCTCCGTCAACCAGCTCCTGTGCGCCTCCAAGGACTTCAGCTGGATCCGCCACACCATCATCACCATGGTCCTGCTGGCCGGCACCAACGCCCTGGTCATCTTCGTCCCCACCATCAGGGATATTTTTGGCTTCATCGGTGAGTGTCTGTCTGTGTGGGTTAATGTGTACGACAACAAATAAAATACAAAAAATACAAATAAATCAAATATAGAATGTGGTTAAAATGCAGAATTTCCTTCCTCACATAGGTGCCTCTGCCGCTGCCATGCTCATCTTCATCCTGCCCTCGGCTTTCTACATCAAACTGGTCAAGAAGGAGTCCATGAAGTCTGTGCAAAAGATCGGGGTAAGGAGTTAGTTCTCACATCGACACTCATATGTTTGACAATTGGCCGAAATTCAGAAACATCACCAAGCATCTACATACACTAATTAGACAGTTGAAGTCATTTTAGCTTCACTTCAAATCATATTATAAGCTAACCAGATTGAAGATAAACCAAGAGAATGATATTGATCTTCTCATCTATCTTTCTGCAAGAAAGCAAATGATTTCCCAAAGCAATAATTTCCTCAGGGCACGTGAACACGTTAGTTAAATGTGAAATTGCTCTCCCCTCCAGGCCACTGCCTTCCTGCTTTGCGGCTTCGTGGTCATGATCGGCAGCATGAGCCTCATCATCATGGACTGGATCCACAACGCCACAGCCAGCCCGGACGCACACGCCGACGGACACTAAAGCTCTGCCTCTCGCGCCGCGGCCCTCCCAGGAGAGGGGAGGCTCTCAGCGCCGGAGACTGCTATGGCTGCGCAACCAACGAAGATCGAAAACCTATTGTAAAAGACGAAAAACACAAGAACTCACTCGATGCTCGGCTTTGACTTCCTGAGCGACAAACCATGCCATTCCAAGAGAATGTATCCGAACTTTGTACAGTATGCTGTTATAGGCCACAAAGATGGTGTTTTACTTTTTTTCCCTCTTTTTATTGTAACTTTTTTTCATTGTCGTTTTTTTGCTCGTTTTTACTTTTAATGTTTTTTTTTTGTAGTCATGGTACAGCTGAAAACAAATATTTGAAGGTGCCTCAAATCAGAGATGACATAGTTGTAGAGTTCAAAATGCAGCTTTACGCTCAGGTACGGCGTTACGTGTGCGAGTGCGGCTGTGACCTCAGAGCTCGGCGCTAACAAATCCTGCTGAGAATCGTACGCGAATCTCCTGAAGATTGACGCGAGGCAACAGACTTGAAAGTTTATCCTCCTCAAGGACGATTAAGTTCCTTCCAACATTTGTTTTTTGTTTCCTTTTTTTTACTTTGCCAAAAATGTATTTGTAAAGCATCTTTGTATATTGAAAAGCACTTACTGTTCAGCACACTTGTGGAAAAAAAAAAAAAACTTGTCAGTTTTCACAGGCGAGGCCTACTACACCGCCTATTCAGTATTCGTACAAAGGTTTTGTGACCTTGCTTATAGTGTCAGCTTTCCTTGTAAAACATAGTATAAGTCCACAGAACCTGCCTTTTCAAACCCGACACTGGGAGCTGCAGAGTATCTCACGAGAGGACTCTTTCGAATCTGTATTTACTCTTTATAACCTGCTGAAGATCTTGTTGGAATAGCGTGTGCAGCGACGACACTACTGCTTCGAGACCTGGACGCCTCAGAGCCTCCAGTTCCACCTCCCCATTCAGGGGAGGGGGGGAAACTTAATTTTTTCTTTATGGGAGAATACTTTGAATTTGACCACATGCAGTGGTTGTAATATACCTGTTAAACTTGCAAAAAAAAAACCTACAAAAAAAAAGGCAGAAGTCAGGTGTGCTCTTAAAACACAGACAACCAAACAACCACAGAGAAAGCTAAGGAGAGCGTCTGTCACAATATTTTGAGTGTTTTTACGTACGGTTGCGCAGTTTTCTGCTTTCTAAATGTTTCACAATGAAGAACTTGATAGCTCGGCACGGACTTGTTTCCCACCGAGTCGTGAACCTGTCATCTGACGGTGCACTGTGCTTCCAACACTAACTTAACACGTCACCAAACTGTTATTGTCCACCATCTATTTATGGAAGACCGTGAAATCAATGTAATTTAATCTATTTTACTATATTTATATAATATTGTATGTATATATATATGTACATATATCTATTGAATTCAACTGTATATATGCTTTGTTTTGTTTGAACTTTTTTTTTTTTACAATAATGCATTGGAGCTGTAAAACAAAAAAACAAAAGACCCCAAGCTGGTGAATTTGTGATATCGAATCGGCTCCGATACACTGGAGCTTCAACTGTTCATCTCTGTTAAGACTGACTGAATTATCCTACTGTGTTGATTCTGTGAAAACTGTGTTACACGTGGAAGCCACTGATACAGCGGCAGCAGTCTTGTTTCCTTTTTCGCCCCTGAACACAAACCTGGATCAGCAAAATGTTCTTTACGCACATGTTGGTTGGAGAGCACGTCAGCCATCTCTTGACCTCAGGAGCAAAGAGGGCTTTGCCCGCCAGTGTTACACTCTTGTTTCAATGAAACACTATGTATATCCTGTACATAATGTCCAATTAAAATCAAAGATAATCTATAACATGGGCTGTTGGTGGTATTTGCGTCCTGTGTTAGCTTCTTTTTGTCTGAGTGTGGTTTATGAGGACATGGGAGTTAAAACTGGTCTGTGAGTCCTCAAGTCCTCAGTCATGCAGTTGACAAGAAAATGTCTGGTCGGGTTCTCGTCCGAATGCAAGTCAACCACAGCAGAGGCCATTCCGGGGCCTAATTAATGACAAACACAATACACATTGTATTTTATAACATATGAACTGTATTGTTTTTGAAGATGCTTTTAAATTTCTACTTTGAAGTATAAAGGCAAGGCAAAATCGATATTTCCTATTTATTAACTGCTGTTCATTGCAGTTTAGAAATTCTTCCTGAACACATAATTCCTTAAAAAACAAAAGCTGTGTGTAACCTTAAACTTATAAATCAGTGTTCTAAAAAAAAATACTACTAGAACAAACTCTGAAAGCATTAGTACTGTATACAAAGGCTGTGTAAATCACTGTTTCTTTTTAAAACCAAACCTAAACTATAACACAGCCCTGATTTTTTCGTGTTCTGTCAGCTTCTTTTTTGTCTGAGCAGAGAATGTGGTTTATGAGGACGAGGAGAAAACTCATCTGGACATCACTCAGTGGAACTGTACCAGATCACTCATCATGCAGATCACAGGGACTTTGAAATGTCTGGTCAGATGGTTTCCAGAATTATAGAATTAAATTATACCTCAGCCAGGCCACTAGAGGGCCTTAGGAGCAACAGCAAATTTCACAATAAGTGTGAGCAATATTGTTTTTGAGGGAAATGCTTTTCAATTTATTTACATTTTCTGCTCAAAGACATAATGTTAAACCTTTAAAATGGCTTTGAGCACCCTGCATTTAACTTCTACTTTAATGTTGTAACCTATTAATGATACTGAAGACAAACTCATGCTGCATTAGTATTGTACACAGAGTTAAATGCTTTAGAAAACCTCTATTTGTAATTTTTCTTCTTCACTTTTGAGTAATAACTCATGAATTCTAAAGATCTCTGAGTGTATAAAAGAAATATTAACCCTGTAGCTTTTGCAAATAAACAAAGGTACCATCATAACTGTGGGGTTATAATAATAATTATTATTATTATTAAGGGAATGTTACCAAGAATGACTGCAATGTTGAGGCATTTTCTTCTGGAACATCACTTTGTCTTGACAACACTGCTCCCTAGTGGTCAACAGAGGACACTCCACAGCCATGAGACAAATTCATCTAACCATTTTATCCCACACAGTTTAAATATTTATATAATGCTGATGAGCACTCTTGGCCTGATAAAAAGATAGTCTGATATCAATTAGTGCACTTCAAGATGTGAAGACATGCCAGGAAATTACAAATTGACCTAGTTTTTAGCTCATGCACATTTTCTTACATTCAAGCCTGTAATTGAGCTCAAAATTTGCTACTGACCTTGGAAACAGTGGACAAACATTTCTCAACGCAAGGCCCATTAAGTAGCAGTTCTGGTGCTTTTAATCATGACACGTGATCTTCATCAGCAGATTTACATGGTTTGCCCAGTTGTCTTAGGATTGTAGATGTTCAAATTTCCATTTCTGTCTTTAAGGACTTCTTGTTCATGTTGGCTCAAAAGTTAAGCCTAAAAAAATCTATTCTTGACCTTTGAAACAGTTAAAAAAAAAAAAAAAAAAAAAAATCAAACAAGGTCCATTTAGTAGCTGTTGCTTATATTTTTTCACTCTGCTACCTCATTTGCAGAGCATAGCCACTGACCTTTCAGCAACTCAACCATGTTTATTTCTCCAATGTTCTCAAAGGGGCCTGAACAACCACAATAAACCTGGCTTATTAGATATCCTTTCAGATCTGTGTGCAAGTGCAGACAAAGGTCGATTGACATCTCACAAACTGTTGCAGGTGTGAGTGTTGACAATCATGATGGCTCTGCTCTGTCAAAGTGTTCCAGTAAACCATAAGGAGTGACAGTGAGTCACTCTAAATGGACTACTAAACTAAATGGAATAATTCATTTTATTATATATGATGTGCTAAAATGTTAAAAAAAAAAAAAAAAAAAAAAAAAAAAAAAAAAAGGCCAATACATATTAGTTCATAGTCTGGTGACATAATTCCCAGCAAAGCTTCACCCATCGTCTGAGAACCTGAGGTCTGATTAGTCAGACTAATTGAAAACACCCGTGGACATTAGATCATCACAGTAAGCAGTCAGGTCTGTGACTCAGAGATTTGAATGCATCCGTCATTAACACTGTTGAAGATATTGTGACTGAAAGCAGTGGTCACTGACATTTTGTGTTTTATGCTGAATTTCAGCTCAATTTTGAGCTGTTCGGCAATTTTATAGTTTTGCTTCACTCTCAGCTCTCACTTTGTCATTTTTGGCTGCAGTACTAAAACCCGACAGTACACTACCTGCTCAGCAGCACATGGCGAACAGACATAGTTGTTGATGAAGATATTTGAGCATTTATCAGCTAAAGAGCCTGATATTTCCCTCAGGAATCGGTAGACCAGAGTTGAAGGGCAGTAATTATTGAACTTAAATTTATCAGGTGGCCAGAAACAGAACTCCAAATGATTGATGTTACTTCATAAATGCTGGATGTGTAGTGTGTGTTCATTAACAAATTCATTATATCACCATAAAAGGTTATATATCAATGTTGTGTTCACAACTTGTTTTGCTCTCAAGTAGCCAAAAAAAAAAATCTGTCATTGCAGGTTTAAGTTTTTTCTGCAGTAACAGTAATGTGTACTAGAACAGTGCTCCACCCTCCTGTCCATCAATTTAATGGTAACTGTCCTCTTGATGTAGTTCTTTCCTTGAGAAAAAGTAGGGGAGAGGCAATGGGTTTAAACAAAGAATGACATCCCAATACCACACATTGTTTCAAAGGTGATTTTGGGGAAGTGTAGAGCAGAAATGCCACAGCAACAGAGATGGAGACAACCATGAAACACTTCCATCTTTAGAATCTAAAATGGACAAGTTTCCTTCCCTTCCTTCATGCGAAGCGTCTGAGAAACACACAGTACTTCAGGAAGCAGCTAATTTATTTCACTACTCTCTGGGTACTTTGCAACGTTCATGTTCACCCATTGACATTTATTACATATTCAGGCAGGGAGTGGGGTTAATTTCACTTAATCTGCCCCCCCTGGGACCTGTGCCGTACATTACACACTCACTGCTGATTGACCATCCCACTTAGCGTCTCCTCAACCAATCAGCGCCCTGATTACAATCACACTCATCAGATTTCAGCCCAACATTGGGCCACAGAGATTAATAAAGGCAATGCACAGTTTCTTAAACTAGGCTTTCATCTGAAATATTATATATATTTTAAAAAAGAACATTGACAATATTCAATTAATAAGCTATGCGATCAGGATGCCATATAGGAGAAATTCATCGTACCAGCCGGCACCCTGGGAGAGGCTCTCCACTACATGAGCTGTTGTTGTTGACTGAGCGTTGCATTTTTAGTATCAACCGTCCCACCCACCCCCACCCCACGCTACCCTGCGCTCCTTACAGTAGTTCCCAAGTCACATGATCTATGCAAAATAAAGGGCTCTTGCATTACAATTTCTGATTGGGTAATTCTTTTTCTAACAAAATATGAAAATCTATAGAAAAAAAATCTTCATCATTCAATAAAAGGTAGAGATATCAAAAAAAGAAAATGTTGGCTCTCCGTTGTCTTTCAGTTTGGAGGCCAAATTCCAGCTAGAGGAAATTGCACTTGAGCAGCTGAATGGGTCTGTGAGGGCATCGCCACGACAGCAGCAGGGTGAGCTTTCATTTCTTGCGGGCGTGCTTGTATTTGTCCACATAGGCCTTCACCAGGTTGGCCACCTTACTGGAGTTCACCTCACCACTCTTGCTGTGACACACCTGTGGAAAAAAACATAGTAAATGTCAAACACTCATATTTATGGCAAATGTTAGCCTTTTAACTGCTGAAAATGCTTATTGCAAAAAGACCATGGGCTATTTCTGCATCTCAAATCTCTCCCCAATTGACCAGTCAACCCCTCCCCTGTACAGCTATTGTCCAAATAACTGTTTAAAACAAGTCAGGTTGGTTCAATGGAAAATATATCACTTTTTTTGTAATTGTAAACTGCATATTTGCTATACAAGAACAGAAAGCTTGACAGGTATAGCAACAATAACTAATGGAGGGTGTGGCTTTGCAAATGGTCAATTGGTGCCAGATATTCCAAAAGTGTTTTACCTTCTCGACCGCTTTGCGGACAATCTCCTTGTACTCCTCCTTTGTGATTTCCTTCCTTTGGTAAAAGGGTTTGATGGCTGTCTTCACTTCATTTATAGCTTTCTCTTGGATCTGTTGTTTCTAAAGCAGAAAGAGGAAATCACACTGCTTGACAAAAAAAGACACAAATGGACAGAAACAAAACACTGTCTTGGTTTGTGATCGAGTGACAGGCAGACCTGTGGCTGCATGTTACCTTCTCTTTTTTGGAGCTGTCAGCTTGAGCCCTGTTGTGATGGCCGGGCTGAGTTGTAGAGGATGGTAGCACCTGACTGGGTGCCAGCTGGGCCTGGGGCGCTGCGGCAATACCAGCTTTGGTTGGGGTGGGAAGAAGGGCAGGTTTCCCATAACCCACCATTGTACTTGCCATCTAGGGCAAACCAGAGAATGAGAGTCAACATTGTAAGAACAGTTCTTGTTTATTTTTTTTTTTTTTTAATTTAAGTAATTTTAATGCCAATAGGCATACACAGTATGGAATCCCATCACATCCTCTACATTAGTCTACATCCAAAATATACCATACCTGTGTCGTGTAGCCATCAGGCTGAGCTGCTGCTGTCTGGCTGCCTTGCTGCATGGGTGGAGGAGGTGGTGGAGGTGGTGGGAGGCCCTGAGCGCCGACAGCGGGGACCTGAAGCAGTGGTACGGCAGGGTGGAGGTGCACAGGGACCTGAGGAGGCATGGCGTATGGTGCTGCGGGCTGTAGGCTGACCGGCAGGGCTCCACGCGGGCCCTGCATGGGGTAGTGATGGTGAAGAACATTCAGCTGAGGAGGAATCACGTTCATCACAGGAACCGGAGCATTACCCGGGACTGCCTGGGGAGGAGGCTCGCTTTTAGGGGGATCTGCAGAACGAGAAAAACAACATTAAGAAACTGTTGGGAAGAATTTGTCATCCTGCATGAAAGCTACGACAGGAGAATTTTATAGTTGATTAAAGCACTGTATATGTATTTATGCATGTCCATATTAAATGAATAAATAATGATGTGCTCAAGATACATTAAGACAGAATGTGTTAATGGCTTACATTATAACTTGGAGACTCAAACAAGTAGCCTTTTCTCAAAAACAGATGTGTGACTAAAACAATTGTGAGAATTTCAAAGGAATAAATTAAGAACTTCAAAGAAAGCGCTCTTCCCTCTCAAATGTAATGAAGTGCAAGTGCCTGGGGGTGATTTTGTTTTTTGCCTGTTCACAGTTGCGGTACTGAGCTCAGCTACAGCACTAAGATTATCTTGCTCTGCTAACCTCAAAGAGAGCATTAATCCCAAACACCATGACTACTGCTGCTGTTTTAGAGGGAAAGGCTGATTTATTTCTTGCCTTTTTTTAAAAATCATTTGCATTCTTTCAAGCAGTAATGTTTTTGGAGTGGTGATAAATAACTGTACAGAAGTCTGGTTTTCAAAGTTTCAAAGTGGAGCAACTGTGGAGTTGTGGAGGAGAGGTTTGACCTGCTGCTGCTGCTGGTGGCTGCTGCTCCTCCTCTTGTCGGTTCCATCCTCCAGGTCCTCCTCTCTCCCTCTTGGAGTAATAATCCTGAACGTCTGCGGGTAGTGTCCTCCTGACAGCCCAGCTGGATGCCGATGACCAGCCTGACCGGTCAAGCATAGAGTCTCCTGGCTCCGGGTCTTTCCTCCGGCCACCGCCCCTGTTTTCATTGAAGCGGCTGTACGCATCATTCCCTGAATTGTTGCCTGTACCTGAGAAGTTGTTTCTGGGCTGCCAGCGGTTATCTGCCGTTTCCTCCTGCTGGCTGTAGAAGCTACGGTTGCTGCCACCCCGCCCTGAGCCCCGGTTACGTTCAAACCCTCCACGTCCCCCCCGGCCCCGTGGCTCTCCTCTGTTCCCGCCACTGCTGCGGTGGTCTTCCCAGCGTGAGGCGCCACTGGAGTCCCGGTTCCTGCTGTCAGCACGACTCTTTTCTGTAACCCAGTCAGGATTGTCTGACCACCCCTGGCGATCAGGGGAACTTTCTGTAGGCACACCATTCTCAAAGCGCCCAGCGCCTCCGTGATACCTCCGTCCCTCACCACCAGACCCACTGCCCTGCCCAGACCTCCAGCCGCCCCTGGACTCCTTCCTCTGTGGAGACTGCTCCCTGGAGGATGGCCGTTCGGGGCTGGGCCCTCGTCTGTAGGACCTTCCTCTGGATCGTGACCTAGACCTAGACCGAGACCGGGACCGGGATCTGGACCGAGAGCGACTCCTGGATCGGCGCCTCCTCCTTTCACGACTCCGCTCCCTCCTAGAATAGTCTCTGTCACGGTCCCTGTCCCTGTCTCTTTCTCTGCTGCGAGCTCGGGATGAGCGGCTAGAGGGCGGGCTTCCGTCACGTTCTCTGGACCGTGATCGTGAGCACCTGGATGATTCTCGCTTGGACTCCCTCTTAGGTGACCAGGTAGAGGTTGGAGAGTGAAAGCGAGAGCGCCGCTGTCTGCCATTCTTCCTCTCTTGGCTCTTTTCTCTCTCTTGTTCATCCTTGTGGCTGTCATCCTTGGCAACTTGGCTTGCAGAAGCAGGAAGTTCTGCAGCAGCAGGGGCAGCACTCTCCTTCGGTCGTTCCAAAATAGGATCGTTATCATGCTCACTTATGGGTGAACTGCAGTCCATGGCAACAACTTCAGTGTCATCCTTGGATGGACTCTCATCCTTGGTTCCATCCCCAGATCTGTCAGTTACAGAAGCCTCATCTGATCCAACCTTTTCTGCACAAGCGTCCCCAAAAGCTTTTGATTCTGGGACCGCAACATCATCCTCTGACTCTCCAGCAGAGGGGGAAGGTGGTTGTGGAGAACTCTCACAAGATTCAGCCTTCGCTTCCTGTGAAGAGTCGTCATTGTTGAATTCTTCTGACTCTGCACAAATCTCCATGTTACCATCCTGCTCATCACAGTGAGGAGACATCAGGTTCTCCAGCAGAGCGCTCTGAGAGTCAGAGGGTGACAGTAAAGTCCTTTTCTCAGAGTCCTTTTCTCCAGAGGAAACAGGGCTTGCTGGCTCTTCATCCTCCCTCCCCTCGTCGCCCTCAGACTCAGCTCCTAACAGCTCCAGTTCATGGTCTGAGGGACAAGACTGGTCATCGTCTCCCTCATCTGGTTTGTGTTCATGTTCATGTTCATTAGATTGTTCCTGAGTCTCATCACTGTCCTGTCCCACATCGTTGCTCAAAGGTTCAGCATCTCCTTGCATATCAGCAGAGTTGAAATCATCCTGGTCTTCATTGAGGCTCCCTTCAGCGTCAGATTGTGGCTGCTCTGAGTTGTTGAAATCCTGCTCCTGATCTGATTTGTCTTCTTCTTCCTCCTTCTCCACGTTGTCATCCCCATCGCCCTCTTCCTCCTCCTCACTTGCTGCTGGGCTGCTGACAACTTCAGGAGATCGTTTTTTTCTTGTCGTGGCTTTCCGTTTCCCACTGGCCTTTCGGTTTGTTACCTGTTTGCCCTTCCTCTTGGCTGGTGCCTGAGAAGCCCTGCCTGGCTTGGCAGACTGGCCGGTAGATGAGTCCGAGTCTGACGACCTGGACTGTGGCGGTGATGGGTCAGATGCAGGAGACTCTTCCTGGGTTTTACTGTGGCGTCCAGATCGCCGGGCTGGTAGAGACTCGGCCTCTTTGGTGGGAGCTTTTGAGGTTGAGGCTCGACCGCCCCTCTTCTCTCCTCCTTTGGGACACGTGATGGCGCAGACAACACCTTGAAACACTGCGAGAGAGAAGCAATATGAACAAGGCCAAATTGCACTTACAGATACAATCAGCAATTTCTTTAAAATCTCAAAGAGCAAGTGATTTAGATTGCTTCATTTTCTGTGTTAAATTGTTCACTACTGCCATTTAAACTTCACATACATATATGTTACTACCAACCAACAAAAGGACACAAATGTAACAATGCACCTTAATTTATCATATGATAAAGCACAATTTGTATTTGAATTCATCCTTAACAAAAAGAAAATTTACATTTATTTACTTCCCTTTATTTACACTTTTAAGTACCAATCTCAAAAAAAAGATTTACACCAAAAACTTGTCAGACAAGACTCACCAAAATGACGGGGGCCAAACAGTGAAGTGGTGGTAAGGGGAGATGAGTAGAGTCCAAATGGAAATGGGCTGTGATTCCAACCAGTGGGATGGAAATTCTGCCTGTAAAACCAACAATATAAAAGACACACAATTTAGCTCAAAGATCAAACATCATCTAGCCATCCATTACATTTATTTTAATAACAAAAGAAAAAACACGGTAAGGGCATTGGCACATTTTCTCTGAACAGCTGAATTACTGATACCACGCATTCTTCACAGTGCCACACTTCAGAAATGTGTTTTATAATTGTGAAACTAAAACTGAACTGGAAATATACCGAGATGTGCTGGAGCACTGGTTTTACTATAGGCTGTGGTGAAACACCACCACAGAGTTTCTATTACCGTCATTAGTCAATAGTCTTCAAAGGGCACTGTGAAAATGGCACAGTGCTCCTGTCTTCATTAGCAGTTTGATTTTGTTTAGCCACAGGGGAGCGCCTGGTCAAAGAGGCAGAGCACACCAGTTTGTGGTGCCGAGTTGTAACATTTAACAAGAAAGGGAGCATGGATTTCACATGAGTGTCAAAGAGAAAACTCAAGATAGTGCAAATCAAATTAGCTCTGCCCGTGGTGAAGGTTTCATTTCATCTTTGGGACACACTGTTTGCCTCACCCGACCTGTGGAGGCAAGCCAGACCGATAACGCAGAGCCTACTGCAGAGGGAGAGTAACAGAGGGGCGGGTGGTGCTAAGGGCTTGTAAGAGCCCAATGAAACAGTCCATTTATCTCTGTTAGCTTCTGGGGTTTTTTTGTAAACAAAAAAAAAGTTATGTTTACATTTATTGTTACTCACTAAAATGCAGAGTGTGTATTCTCAAGGTCAAATAAATAAGTTGAATACATGTCCTTCCTCAGAAAAGTTTTGCAAGTCAATTCTTTGAATGTTTTAAGCCCTGAGGTGTTTACATGAATGTTTAGTAGAAATTTAAATGGAATTGAAATGGATTCACTGATCAGTGTTTGTTGGATATTTATTATAATAAATGACAAATGCACAACTGTAGCAAAAATGTACCGATAACCTTGAATGATTTAAATCACAATAATGGGAAAGATGTCCCTTGCAACATGCAATCACTATTCTGCTTGATTGGTCTGAGCCAAAGCAAAGTTCCTGTGACTTAAGCTCAGGATAACTGACTTGTCGGTGCTCTTCTATGGTTTTGAACACACAAGGAGGGAGTCGAATGTGAGGAACAATACAGCCTCCATTTCATTTTGTTCCGTTTGGCTGCCAAAGCAAGAAAAACTGCCTCTTCTGAGACTCATAAGCCTTTTTCATTCACATTTTCCTGCAGTTGATGTAACTCATATTCAAATGAATATATACTGCATGTATGAATCAGATAGTAGTAAAGAGGACAGAGAATTGTATCTCTTTGTCTTATTTGGTTCCAATTAAACAGGACAGGACAGGAGAAAACTGCTTTCAACTTGTTTGGTGTGAACATGGCCTTGGAAGTGTTATTCACAAAGACCGGGGCAAACAAAGCAATATATTTGCACAGTTGGGATTTCATTACCTTGAGGTGCCATTAGCAGGGATGGGAGCAGCAGGAGAAAGCCACGGACAATCTTGCGCCTGGGGTTTGCACTGTTTCAACCCAGTGTCATATGGTATGTCCTCTGCCACCCAAACAGGCTCTGCACTGTAGGAGGATGAAAAAAAGATATTTATAAAGTACTGCAAAATGTTAATGTATAGACTTCAGATGTAAAATTATAATCTACAGAAATCTTGCATCCCTCCTAAACAAGATGCTGCAGATAGACCGTTTACTGAAATGAAATGATGCCATTGTTTGACACAGATGGGAAATACACAATTCGTAGAAGCCTGTGAGAAAAAAAGTTATATGTAATCTGTAATGATATGCTCGAGTTCATAGTTGCAAACAGACCATTTGAAGAAATTTGCCTTGTATTCCAGCAGGGGGCGGTCTTAAAATGCACTGTCCCCCTGACCGATTGCTCTCTCTGTAATCTGGGCTACTGTAATTCTCTTTGATAAGAGAAAAGCCTCTTCTAGTAATTGTTTTGCTGTGTTAACCAAAGGAAACACAGGCAGCGTATTACTGTATTGGTCATAATTCATTATGGAAGTGAGACTTACATGTCCTGAGTGGATGTTGTCGTTAATGAGACACAAGAAGACGGTGACCATGTACAGCACTCTGTTCCTCTCACCTGGAGAAAACACATGAAACACAGATGTGACTAAACGCTGAAGAACATTAATTTAATATTCCACCGAACACTGAAACATAAACATGGGCCCATGACGAAAAGGAACAAATGAAAAACACCTTTTTCCTGCTCAGTGATGAGGGGTCATCATCGTTACCTGGAAAAGACATTAAGAGATCGTTACACCTTGCTGAAAAAACATGAGCGGCTCACACATGTTCCTGGAGGAAGAGGGGGGGTTTAACATACATTTCCTCACAAGTCCTTTTGGCTTGGCGTCTACCGTCCGCTCCACCTTTTGCCGTCTCGATCTTCTTGCAGGCTTACTTCTGAAAAGAAAACACAAACTGTTCTCAAACCATCATAGACATTCAGGATAATAACATGGAATTTGATACAACTCTATCACTTTTCCCTGATTAATGGCTAATTAGGTAGATCTCATTAAGTATTTTTAGGGTTTGTGCAGCTTTTTTTAAGAGTATAATTACAGCATTTTCAATGTACCTAAACAAAAAATTGCCACACTCTCAATGCCTTTATCGTCATATCTGAATTGTTACTATAAATGCAATTGCAGAAAATAAAGTTTACAGAATTCCTTTTCACCCACAGCAATCAACGTATATTGTCACTGTATATTTTACCAGTTGTTCATTGTTTTTGGTCATATTATTTTATGCTTGCTTATTTTCACGCCAGGAGACAAAACAAATATTGTTTTATTTGAACTGATAAAAGACTTTTGGTTCACATGAGTGAATGTCTACAACAAAACACCAGATTATGTTGTAACAATCAACCATTTTCCAAAGAGCATATTTGAGACTTTGTACAAATGTTTTCTTCTGTCTCTTTAAAATGCTCAGAGGCTGGTTTAAGTGCTAACCTTATGATCCAGTAAAACAAAACACACTCACTTTAAACAGACTTTTTGTTCAGGGTTTCTACAGCAGCAGCTCTCAGCTTCAGGTTGAGTCACCCGCCTCCTCACAGGAACCTTAAAAACAAAGCAGAAGCACATTAAATTTGGGAAATATTACTTAATTTTGCCAGACACAAAGGTCAGCCCAGTGTTTGTGCGCCTGACTGACAGTGGACATGGCTTGGGCTCAGACACACAAAGTAAACAAACTTTGACTGGTCGCTGTAGCTTTGTAGCCAAGGACAGACTGTTGCACCGCAGTTGTATTGCACCAAAACCACTGCATTTAACACTTAAACTCACATTTGCAGGTATGATTTAAGCTGTTTTAAGTGCTCCAAATTGCAAGCTAGTCAACTAGCAAATATAATGGTCTGATTGGCTTAATGCAAAGAAGCTACGTTCCCAGAGACATGACAAAAAGCACCCAGACAGGTATATGCACAGTCAGGGGACATCCACTTTACAAAGCATGCAATTTAGGTGAACTTCACATGTACTTGTTTGAGTTTATGGTGTTGGATTACAAGAACAACAGCAACAAATGCCGTCTTCTGAAAGACAAATGCAGCCATGATATCCTCAACTATGACAGAGAAAACACCCGTATCCGGACTGACCTGTACACAGCTGAGCTTCCCGTCCCATCTGTAAACATTAGTGAAAGGTCTTCTGTCCACTGGGCAGGAAGGAGCCATTCTCAACTTCAAAGTAAATTCAACAAGCAAAACATCATTAACATACTCATGTAAAAGGCACATAATTTAAAAGATAAGAGTTAAAACGGGTCTTAATGCTTTACAGGCTTTTCCACTGGAAGATGGATTACTTTCTTGGTGAAACGCTAAATGCTAAAAAGATTTACTACATTTGTTGAAAACAAAAGAAACAAATGCTTGATCATTCAGATGTTAGAATTAAAATACAAATTCATATTTTGTGTCAGTCTGCAAAAATTCTTAATGAATACCCATTTAACACCCATTTAAATTATGCTCTTAAGCCCGAATTGGCACTAACACTAATTCACTACTGCTTATATCACAATTTCACAACTATGATATCGCGCATTGAGCGTCACCTCTGCCCATGTGAGGAGGCATTTGAGGCAGAAGACGTGGCAGCAGCTGTCAGGCATGGCGAGCTCGCCTCCAGCCAGGAAGCCCAGGCAGATAGGACACCTCTCCGCCTCCTCAGCATCCGTCCCATCAGGCAGGCCCTGGCCGCCTAAACACGCACACACATACACACGTTTTGAGATTATTTATGATTCAGATCCAATATTTTCTACTCAGTGTGAATAGGAAAAAAAGCTGTGAGTAGATAAAGGTTTTCAATGTGGAGATGCATGGATATGCTACAACTGAAGGGTTATATTGTTCATGCAACATGTATATGAACATTTGACAGATGACCAGTTCAATGTGGAAAACATGAAACCTAAAACAACATTGTGCTGTGTAAAGCCTCACCACTTCCCGCTCCAGTCATGTCGGCCCCGGGCTGTTTTGATCACCACTAAAACACAGAGAAGGAGAGAAAACTGGGGTTAAGGTGTTGTTGGTGTAGCGGAGAGGAAAGCTGATATAGTACATTATGTTATGTACTTAGCCCACATGGAAATTACTCTAAAATCTCATTAAGACAGTACCAAGAAAAAAATTACTGTGTAAGAGAAATTAGTTTTAGTAAACTGACACCTGTTATGGTGTGTTCACACCAAACATGAGGCAAATTTTTGATGCAGGGCGACTACATATAAAGTTGATTCGAACACGCAAACTCGCACAGAGCAACATGAATGACGCCAATGGTGCAAAAACATTCAACTTGTGCAAAAAAATTGGACGTATGACGGAGTTTTGCAGAATGTTAAAAGCTGGGGAGCTCTGGAGGAAGGAGCCAGGGGCAGAGCCAGAGACTTCTGGAAAAACTTCACACACCAGATCCTCCTCTGATCTGGAGCAGAATAAAAATCAACTTTTGGGATAAAAAACTGGATGCATCATCACTTTTGCTTCTCAACCTGACTGCAGCAATATCTAACCAATGTTTACACCATTTTCACTTTTTACTTGGGATAATTAAATACACTACTAACAAAAAAAAAATATCAACACGATCAAAACATGATTTTTTCAAAACTAATATGATACAACACGGTAATGAGGAGGGACAAATCAAATGCAGACAAATGGTGCCGTCAGCCAACGATCAATATACGAAAAGGTGTGGCCTGTCTCTATTTGGGCTGAGTGTTATAGATAGAATCAAATATCACAACATTTCAGAACCAAAACCTAAATTATGGATCTAGTTCACAGTATTGTGACAATGTGACTGTTAGCGTGTTTTACAGAAAATTAAACAAGATTATTTGGGGTAAGACAATCCTTAGTTGTGCCGATATCCAAAATGAACTAAGATCCTTCTTGTTGTGAGGCGTCAGTGCAAACCACTGCACCACCATACCACTTTAAACAACTAGTTCAGTCTGTGTAGTTACAAACTGTCTCTCACTTTACTACAACACCAGGGTAAACAAAAAAAACTGAGGGTAAGAAAGAGCATGAGATCAACAAGCAGACTGGTGCAGCAGTAATCTGGCAGACTGAGTTGTGTTGGTGATGAGGGAGCTGAGCCTGAAGGTTAAGCTTGTGATTTACCAGAAATCTATTTGCCAAACCTCAACTATGATCATGAGGTTTGGGTAATGTCCAATAGAATCGGAACGCATATACAAGTGGCCCAGACCCTGCGGCAGCAGAAAATAGATGAATGGCATTGCTAAACTGTCCAGCTCAAGCATCCAAATTTTCTACAAATTCAGCTTTTAATGACACAATTCCCACATAGTAGAAATTACTTTCAGCTCCACTGAAGTCAGCCCAAATCTTACAAGCTCAGTCTTCACTAATAATCAATTAAGCTAGTGTGCCTGAGTGTTTGTGTTCAGCGTTATCCTCTGACTGAACTTAGAACTCATTAGAAATTTTGGTTCTGTTATTTCCCTTCAGTTTTCTTTTTCCTCTGGTCTCTGTACATTGATGAAGTAGATTCATAAAGCCCCAGGATAAGAGCATATTTTTGCTCAAGCTGAAACATTTTCAACTCGCACAAGCACGTAATTCGTGCCGCCACGAGCAAATTCAGATATAAACACATTTTTCCATAGACTTTGTATGCAACCGCACCACATCTGAAATTCACTTTGCGTTCCGTCTGAAAACAAAGTAGGGTGAACTCATCTGGATAATCCTGCAGTATCGAAAACAACAAACAATTATGAGACATATATTCAAGTTTTGGGACAAATACATATTTATGGATTCAGTCTGCAATAGCCAATATTCTACATCAATATTCTGCACTGTCATGTTTGTCAATTTGACAATTTTCATGTCCTTTCAGGACAGATACACTTTTTAAACAACCTTCATCTCGTCATGGGGCAAAAACTGTTAAGGTGGTTGGTGTGGCCACCAGCATGGTGGCAGCAGTGCATGCAGATGCAGCAGCTCCCTCAAACTTTTTTTATTTGCATATTTTTCACCTCTATAACGGAAGCATCTATTACTCACAACAGAATTACATCAATGTTGGAAAACGAAGCACAGGGATTGTATTAAGTGCCGCAAACCTTGAGACGGCCACTGCCCACAGCATATTCCGACCACTGAGCCAGACCAGCTGGAATCAAACGCCACTGCAGTCAAACATACCCTAAGTAATAGCATCACATTTCCAGGGTTGTGTTAGCTGTGATATACTGTATACATTATCATCACATTATCAGTCATTTTTGGTAGACTAAAATGATACATCTTATTGTGATCATTTTTTCTGCAGTCTCAGTTCATCATTAAATTAAGACATGAAGGTCAGTCAGTCCCGCAAAAATTTCAAGAACTGTGAATGCATGAATGAAGTACAGCCACAAAAACCATCAAACATGAAGCTATGATGAGGACTGACCCAGGAAAGGAACAAGAGTTACCTTTGCTACAGAAGATAAGTTCATTACAGTTACCAACCACAAAAATCGCCAATTAATAGCACCACAGATTTGAGTCCCATAAATGCTTTACAGAGTTCAAGGAGCAGACACGTCTCTAATCAAGTGATGGGAGGAGACTGTGTGAATCATCTTGGCACAGTTGTTGGGAGACAAGAAGAGAAAGAAGAGGATTGCTTGTGCATTTCGATTTATATATGCATTCGAACAAATAAAGGTACTTTCTTATATTTGATTATTTTTATCCCTTTATTTAGAGCCTTTGTGCATATGTTCAATTAAGCATGTAACAAAATATGATGTATAAAATATTAAAAAGTAAATAGAAAGCACCTGACTGTACTTTTGTGGCTTTCATCATGGATATTTTCTTGGGCCGGGGTAAAGGAGGTTAGTGGAGTTGGAGTCAGCTCAGTGTTTGACTGGTACTGCGTCTGACTAGGATCCCTTACACTTGTTTTAAGAGATTTGTGCCCAAGATACGCAGTTGTATTGTATTACAGTTGAAAATTAAACTTCTTTGAGCTCTCTTAATCTAATCTAAAGCCTGCTAATTTCTAAATTTAAACATATCTATGGTATTTCTATGTTGATACAATAAATCTGTGCTGAGGTCATTTTTGGCCCAAAATATTGATCTGGCCTATTTATCAGTCGGGTTGTTGTGATGGGGATCTTTCACAGCTTGACAACTTTATTTGTCTGGGAAATTCTTGAGAAACGTAATTTGATAATTTTGTAAATTTTATAATTTGTGCTGATTACACAAAACGTGTACAGCATATGTATAGTTAACAGTTGCAGTCCTAATGTTGAACTTTTCTAGAAGTGAAAGTGAAATGTTTTTTCCATTTGATACTATGACTCACTTTGTTTGGCAACATAAACAGACAACAGTGACACAAACCCAATGCAAACAGCTACTTCAGCTTAAGCCGTGTTAAACACTTAAATTACACCTAGTCAACACAGGCCATCAGTCACTAGCCGTGTGCTCCAACTGTCATCTCAATTTACACATTTAACAATATCGTTTAGTCAGTGAACCAATCGTTAGCCTATCGCCCGTTACATTAAATGGGCTGATTGTTGTAGCTAAGTAAATAGCAGTTGAATTAACGGGAAGACAGTCGTGAAAGCTCGCTGCTGTTTTGAATCAGCACGGCCTGGCTCCTGAAGACACAAAATTAGCACCAACTTGATCAACCAGTGCCAACACGACGGTAACAACATGGTCGTTGTTGGTTAGCCGGACAGCTATTGCTAGCTAAAAACACAGCTAGCTCGTTGTTGTTAGCACAGCAGCAAACGCGGCTAAATAGTGTCTAATATTAGCCACGATGATTTGCACTGAAGGTCATAAGTTAGCTTGCTAGCTAGCTAGCTAACTAAAGCTAACGAGCTGATTTGAACAACAGTACCTGCTTACGTCGCTTTTAGCTTGCTAGCCGTTAGCTCTAGTTAGCTAGCTCAAGTGTCGTTACTCACCTTTAAGTGCTGCTGCGGCTGGTTTGCACCTACTAAACTGTTTTTAGCGTCCGAACTCCTGCTATGAAATGCAGACGATTCGCACAATCCGGGAATAGTTTTGGGCTAAAAACGAAGCGAAGCTTTCAGAAAGTCTCAGCCACATGTCTCGCGGTCTGGCAGAGAGTTGGTGCGGCTGGCTCCCCCTACCGTAACCGCCGAGCATTACAGAGCCGAGTGGATTTATCCCTCTGGTGGCCTTTACATTACAAAGAAGTAACAGCAACAGGTGATGGAGGAGCCAAAACGTGTGTTCAAACTCCACTTCATGTTCACAAAACTGATGATTTGATTGTTGTTGCAAATGTATGAACCATGTACGTATCATTTTTTTAAAAAGTGAATATAAATAGTGTGAACACACAGCGTCTTTATGATTTCAGGGAATCCCAGATGTTTAATATCTATAAATGAGGCACTGAACTGTTGGTGCAGTAGGGATGGGGGATGCTGGGGGATTTCACATGATGCACTGAGCTTCCCTCTCCTCCTCTTTCTCTCTCCATCTGTATGCATTCCTATCCCTTTCATGCATCTTACTAACTGAGCATCTTCCCTCTCTCATAGTTTTGTGCTCATTTGTTTCTCTCCTCTCTCCTCCTCCTGACACTTTCTGTGGGTACATCTGTCTCAGGAGCTGCAGAATCTGGGTCTGTGATTGAAGCCACCTACTGCCCACATGTTTCTGCTCAACACCTGCTGTTATTATTATAATTATTATAATTATTGTTATTACCACCTAAAGCCTGGTTCTGCTCAAGGTTTCTGCCTGTTGAAAGGGAGTTTTCCTCACCGTTGTCACACTTGCTCATGATGGGAATTGTTGGGTTTCTCTAAATAATGCTATAAAGAGTACAGACTATACCTGCTGTATATGAAAAGTGCTTTGAGATGACTTCTGTTGTGAGTTGGCGATACATAAATAAAATTGAATTGAATTCCAGAAGACATCACAAAGTGTGTTCACTTCTTTCATTTTATCCGAGGTAGAAAGTTGTTTGTTGTTCTGTGTCCACAAAAATCAGTTTGACATGTTGATATGAATGTATTAAGCAACATCAGTGTTCACTGCCCTCCAGTGGTCACAGTGAAGAACTGCACCACTCCCTACATTTGCGGCTAACACAGTGTTAATGTCAGTAATGTTGTTAATAATGTCAGTATGCACAAGACACTATTTATTAAAAGCAACAAAGTATCATAAGTATCATCTCAATACACAGTAGGCAGCAAAAAAAAGCTCTCATAAATTTACAGTTTGCTATCTGGCCTCCAGCTAGCTAATAAACAAAATGGAGCAATTTGCAACTAAAAATCCAGATATTTCCCTCAGGAAGTGGTGAGAACCAAAACAGAGCTAAAGGAGAATAAATGTTGGACTTCAATTCAACTGACACCAGCTCAAATGAATGCTAATGCTAATCTGTGTCTGTCCGATGAGTAAATTAGTCAATGTTTGCTAGTACATTCTCCACATACATTTCAAACATATCAATGTTGTGTTTAGAACTTCTTGCGCTGCACTCAGGTAGGTTAAAAAAAAAAAAGATTGTAGGTTTAAAGTTATTTAATAAGAGTTTTTTGGTTTGAAAGTCTTTACACATTAAATGTAGAAAAGTAAACGTTCACTGCCCTCCAGTGGTCACAGCAAGAAAAACCGAACATGTCAAGTCAGATATGTTTACACAGAGTTATTATATAGCATTATTTTCATGATCATGTGTCCGTGTACATCTGTCCGCAGTGAATCTCTTTTTGTGCACATTTATGACTGTGTGCTAAAGGACCTCCCGTGGTTGTGGTGGCAAAACTTTCGGTCGATACTTTCAAAATAAATATATTTTTCTAGGATGGAAACCCTGGTTTGTCACCTGTCTAAGTGACTGGTTACTTTCTTTTACTTTATGAAGGAAGGTCTTCAAGCTACTCCGTGAAATGCCTTTTGGCTCCCCATATCATATTTAGATGAGATAGTCTAAATGTTCAGTACAGTTCAATATTATTCTTTGATTATTAATGAAGTCCAGCACTTGTTTGGTTTAAGAAATTTAAAATTGTGTCTAGTTTTGCCCCATAAATGAGTGAATATAAAATGACATTAATGTAATCGTTTTACCTACAGGCCTTTTTCACAGAATACATTTTTACATGTAAAAGCACAGGCATAAATAATAAAAGGAATAAATGCTTTTTCAGTTTCCTGGTTTTATGAATGCTGGCTCACTGTCACACTGTCATAAATTACTGGGACACTTAAATAGAAAAGAATCATCATTAATATTATTAGTAACACCTGTGCTTTTCCTACTATGACTGAAAGTCAAAATGTGGAAAAGGTATTTTTCAAGCAAGGATTTTAAGTAGACACAATTAATTCTTATTCTTAATTTTGTGGTCATTACACAATAGAATACTTTTTGATTAAATGCAGAAACACTGCACCAATGAGCACTGAGCAACAAAGATGGAAGCAACAATAAACTAACATAAGGATCTCATATTATGCTTTAAGCACCAACTAAATGTGACGCCGTTTGATGAACACAGACAGTTCTCTGTAATGTAAGATTAAACAGAGTATGTTTTGGGAGCTGTGGGAAGTGGAGCGCTCTGCAAAGTCATTAACAATTCAATTATGTTGAAAGGAACGAGCCAAAGGAAAATGTCCAGTGGTTAAACAGAACAAAAGGATGAGCTTGCCGGCAAATAGAGCTTGTTAGGTTACATTGGACAAGAGGGCTGTTTGAAGTCCCAACTACCAAGCATGAACACTGAGCGCTGAATATTAAAAACACTGGCATCTGTTCAGACGTCTCTTATTTAGCACACAGCCCAGGGAACAGTGATAAATCTGGGGAAAGACTCGCACTGAAGCTGGTGTTCTCTGCATCAGTGCCTCCCCAACCTTTTCTGTCAGATGAACCAAAGCAGCCCTTCATCAATATTGTCCAAATGCGTTTGCTTAAATTATTTTCAGAATGGATGCTATCACTGTTGATTATATAAAGGTGATTATTACAGTTTCTTACAGTTGAACTATTAATGTTTTCATCACTTTAGTCAGGTTTGACATTTCAACTGTTTATCATTTACTTTTAGCAAATTACAAATATTTTTCCTTTAATTTCAGCAAACTATTACAACAGTTTATCAATTACTTTTAGTAAACTATTACAACAGTTTATCAATTACTTTTAGTAAACTATTACAACGGTTTCTTTTACTTTCAGCAAACTATTAAATACAGCTGTTTATCCATTACTTTTAACAACACAGTGTCCAGGTGTTACAGCTCACTCAATATGTGTTTTTTCTTCCAATTACTTGAGCTACTTCGCATCTTTTCCATGATGATCCATAAGTACCACCACATGGAATCCCCCATCACTGGGAATCAGTGCTCTCTGCTTTGATAGACAGGAAAGTGGGTAAAGGGGGGAAAAAAAGAAACAAGCGTAAAACCAAAGCAAAATGTTCAGTGTTTTATTTAAAAACTATAAACAGTCACCAAAGTAAATAAAGCCAATCTCTAACAGACTGTTAGATCTATGTATAGTCACACATCCTACTGACACCGCAGAAATGAGGATGGTTGGGTCGCCCCGGTCAGATGCTAATACGACAGGCAGTCATAAATGTTACACAACACACGGTAGAGAGGACAGTCTGAGGACGTGAGCCGGAATGTGGCATGGTATTAAGAATGAAAAAATAGTACAATAAAACTCCACACTATATTAAGATAGAAAAAAGTAGTGAAGAAAATATCATACCTGCACGTAAAGCAAAGAACACAGGAGAAAACCTGTATAAAAACTCCATGTATTTAAACCAATTTACAAATACAAAAAAATTTTGGTACGCGCACTGTGCCCGTACAATGACAAAACGCTTACAGTGGATATATGTTACTTGTGTGTGTGTGTGTGTGTGTTGAGGGGAAGGTGTGTGAGGGAAGAGGAAGGGAAGAGAATACCTTCAATATTTTTTTTTCTTCTGCAAAATGACATGAGATATATTATTCCATACTCTTTCAGCCAGCAAAATGAGTTCTACAAGGTATTATAATACAAAAAATGTCACAGTTCCACAAAAAACTGTTTTTTCCCCCTCCCTAAGCTTTACAGCATCAGTACCTTTGCAGAATTATTTACAGGTTTTTAAGTACATTCATCCACTGCTGAGTATAGAATCACATTAGATACAAGTGACCAGGGATCATAAAAAAGCAAAAAAACAAAACAAACAAACAAAAAAAAAAACATACTACTTTATTCAATCCTACCAAAGTAATGCTTCTTTTACTCCACAGAGCAAGTTCTCCAGTGGCTGCATCAGCATGAAAGAGGATCTTCTTTATATATATTCACAACATATTTACAAGATTCTTTTTCATTAATTGTAATGGTATTCATTTCAATAATAAATAAGTGAAAATATATTGACTCAAGTAAGAAAACCAAGCTACCAA
Organism: Holacanthus passer; assembly: GCA_025331565.1. Taxonomy (NCBI): domain Eukaryota; kingdom Metazoa; phylum Chordata; class Actinopteri; family Pomacanthidae; genus Holacanthus; species Holacanthus passer. Next base: position 4,568,232 of record JAFREQ010000039.1, read on the forward strand.
GTTTCTAAAGAAAAAAAAAAATTCTCTGCGCCAGTTGCCAGCTGAGTCCTCCTCCGCCCAACCCTGTGGGATACCTATAATAGCCCCGCCCCCTCCACGCCCACCCGTGCTCTTCAGTCGATCGCCACTCACTCCAACGCACACATCCATTCATGGGACGAAGAGAAGAATAAAACTAACAAAAAAACTTAAACAAAATGTGCTCGTGTTTGGGGTTTCGTCGGTTGAGTCCCTCGGGGAAGCAGTCTTAAAGAGCTCCCCCTCGTGGGCAGCTGGTGGAAGACCCCGTGGCAGTTTTTTTTTTTGTGTGTGTGTGTGTGTGGGTTGGGGGAGGGCGGGGGTTTGAACACAGGTTGGCGAGGAAGGAGGAGAGGGATGAGAGGGGGTTGAGGGTGCCAGGCGCGGCAGAAGGAGGGCCTCTGTTCTGGTTCCCGCCCTCTGCTCCCCCTGCAGACCCGCTACGGCTCACCGGTGGCTTCCTCCCCTCGTCTCAGGAGAGGGATGGGGGGTGGTGGGGTGAGAGGGTTTTAGAGGTTGTCCTTTTGGCGTTAAGCCTGGAGCGAGCGCGTCAGTTCGTAAAGGCATTTGGCGAGCGTGGTGGAAACCTCCATGTTACTTAGCGCGAGCACAGAGAGGTGCGTCTCATGCCTCTTTACCAACCTGAGAGACAAGGGGAAAAAGACAAACACAAAACTTAAGAGTGTTCTTCGACATTCCACAAAGAAACAAAATCTTTTTCCAAACACTAAGGAATGATAAAAAAAAACTGGCACACCTGACAAAAAATAGTAAAATCCAGCACAGCAATTTCTAGAACATTTTAACTCCTCAGAGGGTAGTACGTAATGCATGTCTGCTGTATTTTACGGTCTTTTTTTTGTTTGTTTGTTTTTAAAATGTCGTCCATACTCACATAATATTCAGGACATTTTTCTGGTCACAAGGCAAAGGAACAAACAGGAGCAAAACCCAGAAAGTGCACACAACACTCCTCAAAGCCAGCGGGATACTTACATGCGACCACAGTCAGAGTGCTTGGCGATGTTCTTTAACGTTAAGGCAGCAGTTAATCGTATGTGTTTGGTCACTGGTCCCTCTTTCTCATCCTAGGAGAGGAAACAAGAAATATATTCATACTGGATTCCACTTATAGATGAGTATGAGTGGCACTTATTTGGACACAGAGGGGTAAGAAGTATTCTTTAGAGTCGCAAATGCCATTACAAACCTGCAGAAATTGTGTAAACGCAAACAGTCTGACTATTTTCTAACATTTTTGTGCAGATTGCAATCAAATGAAAACCTGGAAAATTCTTTTGGCCCCGCATTTCCAGTCAATCCTCACCCTGTGTTTGAACCATGAAGTGGAGGAAACAGTGGGATTTAAAACTTTCAGAGCAGCTTATGTCCACCTCGGCCAACCAAGAGCTTTATAAGTCATACAAAAGTGTGTGTGAGTTCTAAGGAAAATCAGGGAGAAATGCGGTAATGGTCAGCCTGCTTCTACTCACAGTGAAGTCCCTGAAGACCAGGTTTCGAGAGCCTCTGCGTAGGGCCATGAGAGCTGCGCTCGGATGATTCACGATTGCTTTCGGTGCTCGTGGTGCTGGAGTACTGCCTGCCACTGGTGGAGTCCTTTAAAACAGTGGGCACACACACAACACATCAATGTCATTAGTCAAATACCAGCATTAGTATGGAAAAATTATCAACAATTTAAACATTTTGCTATAATGTCCATCTTGACACAGTGGACCCAAATGTAATCATCAGAGAAAAATGAGTTCAAGCACAGGTATTAAGTGTAGTTTCAGGCATCAATTGTATCAAAATAGAATAGAAAGGTATATGTACTGGGAAGAAGTCTGATTGGGACTTTGTGCCTGCTGCTCCTCCAGTTTGAGTCCAGCCAGCAAAGCCTCTCGAGAACAGTGCTTATCCTGGAAAAGAAAGAGAGGAAACAATTTAGTTTTTCATTGTTATCTTACGTTGATGTGGTTATGTTGGTACGTACTTGGTACAGAGTAGAAGGAGGGAGTCTTACCTGTAGATGCGTGATGAAGGACAGTCTCTGCCGGGGAAAAGGTTCACATCCCTCCCATAGACAATGGCCTCCATACACACCTTTCCCACCATGTTGCGTTGCTGCGTGGTAAAACACCTGAGACGGCGTTTCGAACCACCTGGAGCGGAAACGAGAACAAGTCAGCTCAACTCAAATCAGAAGCTCGACGGTGGCTCAGCTAAAGAGGACTGTGAACAGACGACAGCCTGTCTGTCTCCACGTACCGTTTACAGGACTGCCACAGACACTTGAAGTTCTGCCCTGCTTTCCTGCTTTGCTCTGGTGGTGCTGCGGGGGTTTGCTGTGCTGGGAGGTGAGGGCTGTGGTTACCTGCAGGTGCAGACTGGGATACAGGGGGCGGGGACGGGGTAACGGTAGGCTGTGGAAGAGTCAGAAAAGCCAAATGAATATAAACACAAAATAAAATACATGGAGACACAATCAAGTGCTGACCCTCATTCCAATTAATGTATTCACTGATGTTGAAAGTTCAAGTTAACAAGCAATTTTAAATATTCACCAGTTGTAATTATAATCTTTCCCCAGAAATGAATTACCAATTTTAGAACTTATAATTATGCTGCTGAAAAAAACTGTTAGATCAAAAGTGTTGTAAAATATTATTGCTACACCTTTCAACTATTCATGTGACAAGTGACACACCAATATTGGTTGGCTAATGTTTTTTTTTGGAACAATCAAACCCACAGACAACATATCTTGTTGCTCAGACATGAAACAGTTCCAAGTGAACACCCATGAAAATGATCAAAACTCAACTTGCAGTACAAAATAAAACATACTTATACATACTATATTAGAGAAGTGATGTGGATTGTAGCTATTTCTTATGAAATCATCATGAGAGATGTTGGCTGAGATGTAACCCAGGCCTGTCTATTGGCAAAAGTTGTTCTCTCAGCTGCTTTGCTATAGGAGGTGGGTATCAGTGAGAGCCACATGGTCTTAACTGGTCTCACCTTCTTAACCTCCAAACATTAAGTCGTCACACTGACCCTTTCCAGCCAACTAAACAAGAAGTGATGTGCAATAAGTGCATATTTGTCATCAAATTTGTTTTTAACTTGTCTGATTTAGCTCTTAGAATCACTTTTTCAAAAGGCATATGATTGATTTAAAAACATATTTTGCAATGGAAGTTAATGCCCACTGCAGCAGCACAGAATCAAATAAATGCTTTTCCAATGCTTTACACTCAACAGCTGACTTTTTCCAAACAAGTCCATTTACCTAACATCACAACTTTGTAATTCTAGGTTATTGTTGAGTTGTAAAATATTGCAACTCTAGTCTAACTGTATTTCCAAATCAGATACTGGAATCATTTTTTTTTTTTTAAAAGTCTCTGACTATGAGTGTTTCTGTAGAGCAATGTTTTCATGAGCTGAATGTGTTATACCAGCAGGCACAAGAGGACACACAACACGCCACAAGCATGGTGTGATGTGGGCTGAACCTTTAAAGTATAATGTTTTACCCATGATGCCCATTTTATTGTTTTGCATTGCATCTTAAAGCATGAAGTGAAAATGTCAGGGATTGTCAAAGTGACAAAAAAATAAACAATTCTTTGTTCAGTGCTCGATTGCTAATGGCCTTTCCTGACTTTTGCTGCTGTATTCCTGCCTCTCTGTTGGCAGTTTAACTTCATTGCATTCCACAGCTGAAGACATAAACAACGCATTAAGACAGAGGGAGGCACTGAATGGTGAAAGCCAAGAGCAGTTTCTGCTCCTTCTTGGTAAAAAATCTTAAGGCATACTATCTTGTACCAAGTTACAAGGATCCTACACAAAAACTGAAGGGCAAATTCACAAATGGATTGCACAGCTTTTACAGCTGCTAAACCTGCACAAATAAAGACAAAAAGACACTGTAATTTTAAAAGCACCAGCAAAGAGTGAAATGCACCTCTAACTACGCTGCCAAGTAAAAAGCGTCTCTGTGCTCCGGTGCTATTTGTACATATTTAAAATGAGATAATATGCATACATTTGGTGCAAATGAGCTTCAATGCAAAAAAGTCAATTTCACAAAGACCACCACTCGTAACCACATGCTGTTAGAGTGAGAAATTATTAAAGATTAAGAGGGTTGGTGGTAACTGAAGCGCATTTATAAGGGGTGTCACAAATAGGTCTAATCGCCATATTCATCATCCTTCTTATCCATGTGTCAATAAAATAATTGTTCACTCTGATGAAGTCTCAGCTGATTGAAATGAAGCTTGGCGTAAGTTAACACACTGTCCTTATGTTACTCATTCATTCTCATTCCCGTCTCTCTCTCCCTCTTCTCCTGCTTCCTCATATCAGCTGATTAGGGGAGTTTACTCTTTTGCCAAGATCTCTATCAGCCAATCTTATCTATGCTGTTTTCCTCTCTGTTGCTGTCAGCTGTCATTTCAGTGTGGGTGTTGTACTTTGCCATGGATAATTACAATCAGATGCAAAACACGGAAAAATAGCACTCAGCTTCAAAACTTTATGGGCGTGTTTGGGCTGTAATATCATTACCACAATATCTTTTGTGAATTGGCCGTTGAGACAGGGCAGAGAGATTGCAAGGGATTTGCAATTAATTCGTTGTGAATTTGCCTGAGTGTCAAATAAAGGCTGCATGTCAACTAAGACAAATGACAACATCCAGATCTATATATTAAACTAAAGTTAAAAAAAAGAAGGCTTAGCATATGTTTTGCAGTAGGAAATGCCCCCAACCTGTCTGCTAGACTGTGAAGGAAACGTATAATGCATTCTGGTGAAAGTAAATAAATCTGTGTTTGTTTACGATGAAAATGCCACAGGAGGGTCAACCAAAAAAGTAGGTGGTGAATTAGACAAACACACTAGCCACATGACTTAGACTTGGGAATGCAAATACTCACCCTTGTGTGTCTGTGATAGACACGTAAGACACATTTTTTGACAGACCTGACATAAAGTCACACAACTAGAAGACACGGGATAATTGTGGCTTACTGTGAGACTAACCCTACAATGACTCACCGTTGAGCCAGCTGCCTGTGTGGGTGAGCAGTTCCTCTGCTGAGTGGCGTTCTCTATTGCTACTTTGGCTACTGTGCTTGGGTCTGTTCCTGCTGGCACTGCCACCATTGTGGCACTGCTGCCGGCGTTGTTGGGGTCACTGATGGTGATGATCCGCACTCCCACCTTATTGGGGATCCCCGAGGATGCTGCTGCTGCACTGCGGTCCTCGTTCTCGGCCGGTCTCTTGAGACCTCGAGCCTCAGAAGCCACTCCATTTGCAGGAGAGGCAGCAAGACTCTGGGAGGTAAGAGTAACAGTGGAGGGGAGGGTGGAATTGGGGAGCAGTTGCTGTCTTAGCACAGGCACAGCGTGGCCCAGCCCCAAAGGTCCGTTGGTTAATTCCGAGGGTGGCCTGTTGCCTACTGCCTGGGGTCCGTTGGCCAGGCGCTCAGCCTGCTGGGCTTTGGCAGTGTCCTGCTGGGGGGGAGGAGGACTTGGGAGAGGGGGGTCTGACCCGTGACTCTTCTCAGAGGGGTCCACCTCCCCGTTTCCCAAGTACTGTTTGGAAGCAATGTGATTTGGAATGTTTTTGTTAAAGTTGCCACCACTGTCACCCCGATCAAAGTCACACACCCCGTTGACTAGAGTCTTTTTAGGGTCGGGGTTGCCCTCCAGGGGGGCGTTCAGGCCGGGGGAGAGAGCCTGCTTCCCATTAGCAGGGTGACTCTCCGTAGCCGGGCCATTGAGTGCCCCCTGGCTGTTCCCTGAGTGGTATGGAGGTAGATTAGACTCCATGCACTTCCGACCATTTAGCAGCTTGGCACCTGCCGCAACATCGCCATTACTGGTTTTACCGTTGGAGGAGTCTCCTTCTGCCAAAGAAGAGTTCTCCATCACCTCTATCTTTCGTTCATGGATGTGCAGCCCCGTGGCGTCCTTGGCCTCCTCCTCCTTTTGACAAATTATCTTGTCTCCTCTGAGGGGAGCTGGCAGTGGTGGTGGTGGTGGTGGCGGTGGTGGTGGAGCTGCAGGGGCGTGGTGGGGCATTGTTCCAGTAGAGAATGGAGGAGGGGGAACTCCCGGGGCCACAGCACCCTGGCTGACAGCGGCAACAGCAGCAGTAGACGTGGTGAAACCAGTGTTTGGGACCACGGTGAATGTGACTTGTCCAGCTGCCGGGGGGCCCTGGATGATGGTAGCTGCTCCTGGGCTACTTGTGGAAATTAGCTGGCCTGGCAAGAGCTGGACTGTCTGCAGAGCTGGGGCTCCTGCAGCCGGAAGCTGACCGGGAACCAGCTGGACATTGAGCTGCTGGGGCTGAGGAGAGGGATTCTGGGTGCTGTAGCTTGTCTGGTAGATGACCTGTGGACTAGGGGCTATCGTGCTGTTGGGAAGGGGCACCTGTGGAGCGGGTAGGATTAGCTTTCCTCCCGGAGTAGAAGGGCCGCGCTTTGGAAGCAGTAGCTGTTTGATCAAGCTGGACTCAGTGGAGGTAGGCTGAGAGGGAGGAGTTTGGGAAATTATTTGGAGCGGAGGCTGCTGTTGATGTTGCTGCTGTTGATGCCGTTTCATAGACAGTGTGTGGCTGACAGTTTGACTGGACTGGACCTGGGTATTGGAGTGAGAAGCTGGAGGCGGGCAGGGGCTGGAAGCAGCTCCAGGCTGCCCTGCTATCTGGACAGTCTGGGCACCAGGAATGGCTGAGGGGTTGGCAAGAACGATCTGGTGTATGGCAGGGGTGTACGCTGGGCTCTGCTGAGGGTTGGGGCTGACTATTACGACACTCTGCGCCTGCTGTTGAGGCTGAGGCTGCTGGTTGGGAGTGGCTATCGTGGCTGCTGGTCCACCTGACTGATTTGGCGCTGGTTTGGGGGCGATATTCTGAAATGTGACGCGTGAACCTGGGGAATTGGGCACACTCGCGATACTCAGCGCCTGACCACCCCCTACCTGGATGGAAGAAGAGGGTGTCGATGCAGCAGCAACACACTGAGGCTCCACCTGTGGCGCTCCACCCTGAGGCCCACACAGGGGAGGGGTTTGAGGCAGGGGTGGGTGCTGGGTGATTGGAGGACACACACCTTGTACCCTGGCGGTGAGGATGTGGCCCTGTGGTACCTGCTGAAATAGCGTGACAGGCGTCCCCGTGGGCAGCATTGGGGAGTGTTGCTGTTGTTGCTGAGCTGCAGGTGGAACGGCAGGGTTCTGGGGGCTGTGGTTCTGTGTGGCCGGTGCCGATGTCTGAATCTGGACCATTGGACCAGGTCGAACCTGTTGCTGCTGCACTGCTGCCAGAGGATTTTGTGGTAACTGCAGAGGCACCTGCGGAGGTACCGGGTGACGGGAAACAGTTGGGTGGCTTGCATGGGGAGGTTCCTGGACAGTCAAGGCCAAGGATGGGGCAGCACCAGCGGCACTGAGGCTGGGACCCAGGGCCCGAACAAACTGGGGTCCAACACTGGGATGCCCGGGAGGTAAGCCTAGACACACATTAACACACAAACACAGAACTATTTAGGTCCAAGATGCAACTTAAGCTCTAGTTTTCTCAGTTTAAAGACTCACTCTTATCTTTTAATAGATAGCCACTACAGGCAAGCAAAGCAGAACACTGAAATTCAAGACTTAGGTGTATGATCACATGCATTAAAATAGCATGTGCCTGTATCAGGAATTTATTCTGTTAAATGTGAAAGAATATACAGCATGTGTCAATGGGGCTTTTACAGTAACAGAAGGGGGGCAATAACCAGGTAACCTAGGTGGGCAGCACATCATGCAAGCTGGATACAGTCTTGCAGTAAAAAAAACCCTGCTCAGCACTTGCCAACATGATTGGTACAGGAGCCAAAAACTTAAGAAGCTGACATTTTTAAAAACAGGAATAGGCTAGAGATTCACTGCTGCACCAGTGACTCTTAATTAATGACAAGAAAAATGGCAAAATCTGTTTAATTCACAGCATCTCCTTAATCAACACTGAATGGGCCATGTTGCCTCATTCAATACAAGCTGAAATGACCACGATGTTCACGTGATTCTAATGAGCTTTTGTAATCATGTTAAATGTTCTTTAACAAGTATAAGAAGCAGTAAAGAGAACATTTAAACAACTAGGTGAATAATATACTAAAATATTGTAGTATAACCTTCTTGATTTCATAATTCAATTTTAAAGACACTAAACACACCACTGCCATGACATGTGATACAGCTTAACAGCCTTCCTTTCAATTTCCCTAATCAGCTCCTTCAAGTAACTTCTTTTCCTGCAAACATTTTCTCAATATGTTTGCCTTTGTAATTAGTTCAGCCATCTTGGTCTCAGCGGTACCAGCTCTGCTCTCTCTGTCAGACTGCCAGCATCTTTGTGCACATTTTCTGGAGTGCCTTTTCTTTTCCTCCATGGCCCTTTAGCTTCTGACATTTGGACCTTGTCTGGCCGGTTAACTAAATGCGTCTTGCGTCAAGCATGTCAAAAGTAATCCCGGAGGAAACATATGAGTCAGCATCTTAGTTGACTAAACAAAACCTGCTGCACGTGTCTTTATTGGCAACATTTTTTACTTTCTAGTTCATACAGCCTCTTAGGGTGTGAACCTTCCCATTAGAGAAACAAAGTCAATGAGAGAAGATAAACAGGTTAACTCTGCTGGTTCTACCTGGAGGCGGGGCCTGAGGGTCTCCAGGAGCTTCATGTCTGGCCACTGGAGGTGTAGGAGCTGCTGCTGGATTCTGCTGCTGAGACTGCTGGTAGTACAGCTGGATGGGCAGGGGGATTGACCTTCGCCTTAGCCCTACCAGGAGAATGTGAACCTGACCATTGGCCTTGGGCTCCTCTTGCCGCCGCATCGTGTGGTTGGGAAACACAGTCCTGTGGTGGCAGAAGGAGAAGGAGGGAAAACTGTAAAGTTAAAATACTGGAAGCAAAGGTGCAAAAGTTAATTTGCAGACTTAGTGCTCAACTTTTCAGCAAAGATTCTACAACAAATTCAGCTATATAATCTATCTATTCAAAAATCCTTTGAATAGATAGATTAGGTTGATAGAGGTTGTGTTGGGCTTTTTGGGATTTTCCCTTTCCTTAGCTTTTTGTTGTATGCAAACAGTCTGCAAAATTACAAAGCCCAAAGTCCAAACCAAAGGGAGTACAGAAAACACCTTGTTTGTAGTCCAGCCTTTTCTTCCGTTTCTTGTCTGTGTCACAATGTAAAACATTTGCATAATGCCCACCTAGCGGCTAGTTTGGCACGCCCTCAAACAAAGCTAGGTTGAGTGGAGGCCAGGAAGAATTTCAACGTTGACTCCCGTAACACGGAAATGTGGAAGGTACGAGCAAAGCACGCCAATTGCTCTGTTGTTGGCTGCAAAAACCAACACAAAAGTCTTCATCTCCTCAGACCATCTGAGGATGTCATGATCCAGGGGATTAACTTTGTTTTTGATGGAAATGTGATGGAAATGTCCCCACAATGACTGGAAAAGCAGAATGTGTGTGTGCATTTTACTCTGGACTGCTTTCTCAACGAGTGCCGGTAACGGTACAAGCTCAAGGATGGATGCTGCTGCATGCAAATTTACTTTATAGATGTGCCCTGAAGGCAACGATGTAGCTACATGTGGAAAAAGAAATGGTTAAACTATAGAAATTGATTTGCTTGGCTAAGTTGTATAACTTTAAATTGGCACTCAGCAGCTAGCTTGCTCAGACCATGAAACTGCAACATCAGTGGCTCACGAGCAGTGAGTCTGTGACTAATACGTATCAAATTCCTGCTCAGACATGTGCAGTGGGTTCTTGGTTTAGAAGACCTTATTGTAGTGATATTCATGGTAGAAGTGCAGCTAGACCTGGTTACAGTGACTCCCTGGTTGGAAACACAGCCGGTGGTGTCTGCTCAGGGCTGTGGAAGCAGGTGAATCAGAGCAGACTGGGATTTTTGGGAGGGGGGCCTTAAAGAGACAGGAGCTTAGACGGAGTGTTTCAAACAGAGGGTAAATAGAGGTGCTGCAGCAATATACAGTATGAGTAAATAGTTTGTGAACCTATTCTAGTGGAACCTTTGAACAAAAGTATGAACCTGAATATGGGCATAAAATGGCCTCTTTAAAAGGTGCATTTTCTCTCACTTCCTCTGTGGCAAGCAACAAGTAACTATGTTCATGTGGTACAGTCTCATCAAACTGTGTCAATTCAAGCTATTTTTTTCTTCCTGTTGCACTGAAACTTAAAAAGCTTGTTCAACGCAATAACAGGCAAGTAAGAGAATTTTCAGAGCACTTCAAAAAATGGATAATGCTCTTCAACATTTACTGGTATCTTGCTGGAAGACCATTATTACAATTAAAACTTGAAACAGCTATGCTTTGTAAAAGCTGTTCTGCAGAGGCAAAGGGCAGTAACTGCTCCGCAGCAAACAATCATGGTCAGGCCACAGATCATCGGTGTTCTGCGCTGGTGGAACTTTAAAGCATCAGATGGAGAAGGAAACAGAACTGACCGCACACATTTGAGGAAGCCGGTGGAGTTCAAGATATTACTTCGTCCCATTTTACTGCACGTGGCCAGGTACTCAGAGTACATGTCTGATCGAGACACAGATCCCTCAGGGTTTGTCTCAAAGTGTGCGTTTAGCCTGTTGGAAAAACGAACCACAGACAGAGGGGTTACTATGCAAGCAAAAACTCCAGACATAAGACGGGAAAACAACAAGGAAAATCCTAAATTTATTTTTTCACAAAAGACATCTACACTTTTTTCTTCAATTAAAATTATGAGAATTCGTGCACACGGATTAGTTAATCTTACCACTGCAGTGTAAATTTTTCCCCATCTAGTTCAACAATACCAGGTGGTGGTTGAGTGGACTGAACTGGGCCCCGTGTTGCTGAAAAGACACAAACAAAAAAGAACAATAATGTTAATGCTTCTGTATAATTGATTTAATGGTGAAAGACTCCACTGGAAAGCAAAAGAAGAACATGGTGAGCTTGTCCATGGAGTCAATAAACAAGTGTACGTTTGTAACACTCCCCAGGCTGTCCACTAGATGTCAGCAAACTAATAACTTTGCAGCCCAGTGGAGCACATCCACAGTACAGGAATGACATTTCCAAGGTTAGGTGGGTAAATTCCCAGCAGGGGTCACCTGTTAATTCACACGCTGACTGTGACAAGTTTGAAAAGCTGAGTTTACATCTGCATTTCATTCCTTTGTCCCGATGTCCCTCGATGATATAAGCAGGTGGCAAACAAAAAACGATTTTAAACAAGCACAGAGATATAAAACTAAATAAGTGTAAATTTTCTTGGTCTTCAACCTCCTAGAAAAGTCATCAATAACTGTTCAGGCCACAAATGTTGCTTTTTAACATGAAATTACTTAGCTTAATTTTTTTTCTTGTATGGGTATGTATTTTGAACAGTAGCAAATTTTCATCACAGATAGGAAAATGTCCAAACACAGAATATTGCTTGACTCTGGTTGTGCTTATTAGCAAGTAAGAATTAAGATATCAGAAACCTGCCATCCTCTGTCAAGAAATGTGTCGAACACTCCATTTAACTGGACTTTTCAACATAAAGAACCCAAACAACTTATTCCAAGTGACGATGAAAAAATATGTTAACAATCAGCAGGTATTTCAGCCAGGACTGGGTACTAAACAATCTGGACTGGTGAGCTCGTCGTGAAGGATGCAGCGCAGTGCTCCAATGGCTCAGCAACAGGTGAGTCAGCAGCTGTAAGTGAATTAGTTGGCAGTGAACTGGCAGTGATTCTGTATTTGTTACCTACAAGCTTTTCTAGTGTTGAAACTAGATTTTGGCAGATGCAATATTGAATGGCTTTTTGTAGCAGACTCAAATACAGACCTTGCTTTGGCCATTCATTTCATTTTGTTGAATTGATCTGAACTGACTGACTGACCAAGTGTCAGAGTTGACCACAAACAAACTTTCATTTGACCTCTTGCTGGGTTAATTTTGCAGTATCTTTGGTTCAAATCTTTCAAACCTTATCTGGCTTAAACTTACAGTTTATGACCCCATGTTACCCTCACTCTGCATGCTATGATTCACAACTTGCCACAGCAGCCTCATGTAGATTTGCTGTTGCGTGTCACCTTGTGGTCATTTGCATTATTTACATGGCGTTATTGATTATATTTGCACAGAAATTTGAGCTTAAACAAAAGAGTTTCTTATGTGCATGGGTTGGAAAACCTTAATTCTACATCAAGTTTTGCTTAACTTAAAATTACAATATTTTAATAAAGATTAGCTATCCATTGGTGAAGACAAAGTATATTCCAGATGTGTGGCGAACAGACACTCACCAGGTGCTTGTGCTCCCTGCACGGGTGCAGGCACCTGCTCTACCAGCTGTGGTCGAACCTCGGCTGCCTGGTCAGCACTGGCCTGGTGCTCGATCAACCGCACTGCTGTCAGGGCATCGGGTCCAAACGTATGAAGGTCAACCGACACTAACCGCACTAACAGGTCTGACCAGAGAGAATGGAGATAGGAGGAAACACACAATGGTCATCACAGAGGAGCCTCACAAAAACAAGCATATTTTTACCATTTAGCAGACCAAAGAACTATTTCATTCCGACAGTGAGAATGCAATCCAAACCAGACCCGTAAAGATTTCAAGGGTAGAAAGAAAGAAACACTGTCATTTGAGCTAGTTATGCTTGAATGGAAAGACTAGCGTGATAAAACTTGGCAGGCAGACATGTTACCAAAACTCTACAAAGCCCATGTGACATTAGATTTCAAGCTCTGGATTCACTTATTAAGTAGAAGGAATTGGAACGAACCAAAATGAAAAAGTCAGGCCAAGTAAACTGCCATGGTTTGATTTATAAAAAAAATAAAAAAAATCATAGGAGAGGATTCATACCTATGCTATGGTCGACTGAGGCGATCTTGCTGCAGGGAATCTCTCCGAGCTGGGCCAGCAGGTACAGCACCTCCAAGGAGGCCATGAGGAGCATGAGGTCAGGCAGGGTGAGGAGCATCGTTACCTCCCTGTAAGAGTCCTGGTCCACATACTCGCAGATCAGCACACCATTGTCCTCGGCCTTGCTGAGGTTGCCCAGGATCTCCATGGCTATATGAAAAAAAAACCCCACATTTAAATTAAGATGCTCCATACTGCATACTGAAGAGGTCAGCCACTAGAAAACTCACCTCTCATTTTGAGAAACCTGTCCCTGGACATCAAGCATTTGGTTATGGTGTGAAAGATCAGATGAGTCGTCCGAAAGTCAACTGGATCCAGCTGGAGCTGCAAGAAGTTAGACAAGATTTATTCATCCAGCAGGTCGGCTGGCAAGCATGGCAACATTGATGATAAATATAAGAACCTCCTTTTCACATTTTAATAGCTCTGACAATGAGACACAAACGAACTTGAATAATAACTGCACTGAGGCAAATAAAAAATGACTTGTTACTATATTTAAAAGCAGCAGGTTGGTCGAAAGCCAAAACACAGTAATTCCATCACGACATTAATGATTTGTGTTCTTGGTCAGAACACAAACATCCAATAAATGGTCAAGCAGTATTTATATTATTTACATTAAAAGATAATACAAAGTATTGCAGTATCAATCTTAAGAATGTGTTGTGTCCTTAACCCAGCCATCCAATTAATGGCATCAAAGGCTTAACTGATTCTATCAGGGGCTGTATGCATAGTTTCTAAAAATAGACATCTCATCTACGTGCGTCTCATACAAATAAATGTGATATTAACATTGATGCAAGCCCATGCAATGTGGCTTAATAGGTCTGAGTTTAATGCACGTCTGTAACCGCTAGAAAATACGACAATTCACCTTGGCCAAATTAATATTAAAGTTATTTTGAAAGAGCAGCCTGCTTGGAAGTGACACAACAAAGCATTCATCGATCATCGTCCTCATTTCAAACATACCACTGGTCTGTCCCCCATGAATCCAGCAGACATGTCTGTTTTTGAGCTGGAGCTAATCATTTCACAGTCAATGTTGTCAAGACATCTGATCTGCATAAATCCTAACCTACCTAGTAAAAGCTGGGGGTAAGCGGTGGCTCTTAAGCACATTTTCATATTAACATCAGCTGTTTGCTTAAATAGCTACGTAAACAGCTTAAAGAAGAGCAACTGCTTCGACCCTGCCCCCTGTTAGTTACTGTTACTTTGCCTGTCAAGCTTTGTCTTCTGGTACAGCACACATGTGAGTTTATAATGAATATGGTGGCAGATTTAACACAGATTTCAGGCAGATGTAGACAGATGCCTGCTTCTCAGTTCTAGCAGACAACCATTGCTGACTGTAATGATGCTGGTAGATTACAGATATTAACTGAAACTCTATGATTAAGTCCAAACCAGGGATCTTTTACGTAATCTATAAGCCACAAACTAACGTACTGCAGTTAGTTAATGATGTACTCCTTGGCCTTGGGAAACAAAACATTCAACTACTTTTGTCTGTATCTACTGTAGCAGTGAATTACTTAGCCAGACATGCTGCTTACATTAGAGCAGATAAATACAGTTGAATTCTTTTTTACACTTCTGCGCTTGTGTTTCTGGATTTGGAAAAGCTGAAAAGAAATAGACATCACCCTCCAATATCTTAAAATCCCAAGCATCACTTTTACTACAGCCAAACACACACCACTTCAACATGTGGAGAAGTCCGAAGCTTGACAGACCTGTCATGCCTAGTCGCTGTTGCTATGCTATGAGTGGACAGTTGCTGTACAGGGGTGGGGTTTGGCAAATGGTCAATTAAATCTATTCAGACCGCTGCACTAAATAGTGTACTACACAGTTTACAAGCTAAAGACAAGACAGTTGAGTGTGTCACAGTGACCTATATTTGGAAACGAATCTTCCTCATCAGGCACTTCACTCATACTACATTACTGAACTGACCCAAATCCATAACGTCAGTTTTTAAAAAGGTATTTTTTTAAGTCATGCTGGTTATATTTGGCAAAATGTTTTGGCATTGACCAACAGTTTTGACTCTGCCAAACCAAGAATGAGACCCCCAAACAGTAACACCTGACCAACCTCGGCAGCCACGTTGCCCAACGTGTCAAGTCCAAGCTGTCGGAGTGAGATGAGGTTACAGTGGGCACAGAGCAAAAGGAAGCGCAGGCACGTTCGGTTGGCCGCCAGCAGCTTGACGTTGGCCTCCTCAAAGGAGAGGTTTCGCAGGATAACGGCAATCTGCAGCACCCGCTGGGCCTCCATGTCACTGATACCCGGGTTTCGTGGCGGGTGGAAGAGGCTCTGCCAGCGCTCCTCACATGACGTACCATCTGCAAAGAGAACAGAGCAGGAACAATTTAGAGCTTCATGCCAGATAAGGGTGTGAGCAAATATTGTTCAACAGGAATACACTTAGTGTTCAACTTTCAGGATCACATGCAGCAAGAAAAATTACCTAACATAATACTAAAATATAGTGTGTTGTCATTTAAGGGCTTGAACTTTCTAAAATTATAGGAAGTGTGTAACCTTTGGTTTGTCATTTACATTAAAAGAGCAGGGATAACATTTCTCCAACGGTAAATCATTTATTCAACCTGTCATACCAATGTTAAATTCAATATGATCTTTTACATACTGTTAAAAATCTTTGTAAAGGGAACGTGAGAGAGTCAGCGTATGCAGGGTTAGGACACAACAAAATACATCCCACTTCTCACTCGCAGGTATTACACAAGAAAAACTGAACAGGAAGTCAGGGTAAACAAAGTCTGCACACTCAAACATGTCATGGTATTTTAGGTGTCAATAAAATATACCGTGGGAGCATGCAGGAGTGTTCCCTTTTATTGCTTTCTGTGGCTTTTACACCAAGCGTGTTTACCTTGTGCTGGGTTGCTCTTGTCCCAGATCAGCTCCCTGACTTCAGCATCCTCCACCACCTCTCTCCAGAACTGCGGAAGAACAGTAGCTGTTAGCGGTGCATTTCAACCGATAGCAATAATTCAACTGTAGCTAAATCTAGCAATAGTAAGTTAACATAAAGGTAAGGTTACATGGCGGTGACTCACTCACTGCCAGGTAAGCACTATCAAACTATATCATTAATAAAACTATAACCTTAAAAGAGCTCTCCACTGATTTACCATTGCACACTGCACTATTATTTTTTATTCAACAGATCATTCTTCCTCATCAAAGCTAGTGCCTACAACACCCAGAATGCAACTTGAAAAACCTGACAATTTGGTCAGACGGCATATGTTGTACTAAATTAAATGAACTTACTGTTTATCAGACTGCAAATGAGACAAGAATTAGGTTGGAAAAACGCTAAGAGGCCGCCGCTACCCAGCAGGGAATGCTGGCATGGAGCATACAGCAACGGGCAACAAAACGGAACGTTAACGGAACCCAGCCTCTGAGACCAACAGAGGCCAGTTTGACGACAGGGAATACAGTGCCGAGGTGATTCACAGCCAACCGTCCTCCTCCCAGCAGTTCAAAGCTCCCGTGCTAGCGGGGTAAACACCAACACTCCCCCGGTGCTCTGAGCTCCCAGTCCGGGCAGAGTCACCTGCTGTTAATAGGACTGTTAGCTGCACAGCACACTGAGCTAACTAGCTAACAGCAGCTACAGTTGGCAGTAGGTAGTTGCTACTTTAGCAACAAGTAGACAAGTTTCCTTCATAATCGAGACATACTGAACAACCTCCAAAAACTTCAAGAGCAGTCCTGAGCAGAGGGGTCGAATAACTTGGACAGATTGAGCAGGTAGATGGCTGCCTTTGTGGGCATGCTGTACCTGGAGCAAATGACCATAATAAATAAAGTAGAAAGAAAAATCTAAGGTAGAAAAAAACCCTATTCTTCAGAGAAGTCTGAAACCGGACCATTATGCTCATAGGGATTACATTTACGTACATGTTTATCTCAATAAATGGAATTTTGGCCATGTCTAATACGAACATCTGACATTGTAACATTTTTTATATGACAGGAAATAAGAAAAGCATAATAAGCGGTCCCCTTTAAGTCGTATTTGTGTTATCCAGGGGATGGCTGGTAAACTCAAAGCCTTTTGAATCAGATACAAATTGGCTTTGAGAAAGATACTGGAATTCTATTGGCTGAATGTAACCTCTGACCTCTCTTATGGACTAGTAGCCACAATAATGCACTCACGCACACATTACCCTTATTCATGTCTTTTAAAATGAGTGAGACCTAAGTGAATTGACCTCCTTTCGGTTTTAAAGACGCCTCACGGAAAACTGCTCTCTGTATTTTCTGCCTGTCTTCATAATGTAAAAAGTGAATCAGATGCTCTGCGACTTCTTAGTCAAAGTAATGTTTAATTTATATATATATGGCCAAACAAAGAGTCATATATTTAGTAGACAACTGGAAGAAGATATAACGGATCACATAGATAAAGACTTTTTTTTTTACTTTACCCTGACAAAGTCCCGGGAGGTTTTCTCCTTCCAGTCCGTCCCGAATACCCCAGAGAAGCTGCCTAGCGCTACAAAGGCACAAAGAGAGGGTTAGAGTAAAGCAACAGAGTTTCAGTTCAGTATTATCTGTCCTTCCTACCTGTTCTTTAATTCCCCCTTGATAAATTATATTTTGGAGGTGCTAAGAACAGAGAACTCTTAATCCGAGAACAAAGAGGTGACAAAGGAGGCAGCAAAATGGGATTTTCCCCCCCATGTATAATTATTCTTAAACTAGGGTTTCCTAAATAAAGTTAGGTTTACAAGGATTATGAGAGTAACTTTAATTCACTTTGTACATTTTAAATTAAACTACCATTTTCAACTTATAGCAGACATTGAATTTCAGTTTCACCAATTTGCAAGATATTCTACACTAATTAAATGCAGAGGATCAACTATCTTAAGTTGTATATTACAAGCAATAATTTCTTTTTTGGCTACAGCTCTAATGTGCGCATCCACTTTAAATTACTTTTCTATCCTACTGTTTGACATCTGAACTAAATAGCACAATCTGAGTGAGGCTGGGAACGTACAGTCGTCGAAGACGCCGGCGTGGGCCAGCAGCAACGTGACCAGTTTGGGGTCCTTGTCCAGCTGCATGGCGTGCTTGCTCTCGTTGGAAAGCAGAGTGCAAACATTAACAGCAAAGTCCACTTCGTTGGGTAGGCCCGAAAGGAGAGACAGCACCAGTTTGTTGTAGTCACACGGCGGAACGAAATCCGTAGACAGTCCATAACTTTGGCGGAGATAGTCTGTGAAAAGAAAAAATAGCTCAGTGTTACTATACACATTCCTTGAAAACATCTGCTATTTCAATGTCAGTAAGGTGAGAGAAACTTAACTTGTTCTTTGCTACCAGTCTCCATATAATGGTGTACACCCACTTGCACATTATCTGGAGAGGTTCCATCCTCCAATAAATGCTTGCCAAAACACTGCAGAATACCATTTTTACTTTAAACGACAAAAACTATATCCTTGTAAATTTTCCAACATGCAGCTGTTACATTTAATATTGGTCACATAACCAATTCCAGCACATGTGATTAATGTCCAACTATGTCTCAAAAACAGGAAAAATGCATATAGTACTGCTGCATTCAAAGTCAAGAAATGAAGCCTGCACACCTCTGCAACCATAACTACTCATACTGGCCACCCGAGCAAATAAAGTAAATACAAATATAAAACAAATAAATCTTCCAGACTTGACTATTGCAATGCACTTTATTCTGGTATTAGCAGGCGTAACATCCAAAGACTGCAGTTAGTACAAACCGCATTACACCAATCCTTGCTGCCCTGCTGGAGACCCTCTGGCAGGGAACTACTAATTGTTCCAAAATCTCAACTTGTTACCAAAGGTGACCGGGCCCTTCAGCTGTGGAACCGCCTGCCTGGAGGTCTCATGCAAGCAAACTCAGTATCCTCTGTTAAATCTCTTCTTAAGACTCATTTGTATTGTACGGCTTCAAGTCATCATTGCAACTTGTGAATATAGCAATAGATAGCTGCAGAATAAGAGGAAAACCTTCAGTTGCCCTAGTCCGTAGTACTGTTGCCTCTGCACACCTCTAGCCAGTTTAACTCAGATTTATTTTTCCTTAACTGAGTTTAAGCAAACCAAATGGGGCATTAAGCTGTTCAGTGAAAGCTGTCTTTAGTTCAAATTAGTTTGATGAGCCGTGTCTTGTCTGACTGAGGAACATGAATGTTCTCTAACTTTTAATTATGTTTGTCTCTGACTCAGTCAACCTCCATGATGGGCTTTTTATAATTAAAAGACTTCTAATCCTAAATACTAGGAGAGCCCTGTGTGTGAGGAAAGAATCATGACTTGAATGCTATTCAGCAGCTCTAAATGACAGATAGAGCCAGTCTGCTGAAGTGCAATCATTGTATCAACAAAAGACCAAAGTTTCCTCCCATCCTACGGCTTGATTTTCTGCCATACATCATTTTGTGTGCATAGGTGTCATTTTTCCTTACAGTGGATATTTCAATTTGGTGCAGGATTTTTGTAGACTGCTGCCCCTGGAAACCAATCCTAAAGCAGGCAGGAGTCCTGCTGAGTGAATTTGATTTCCATGCTGAAAAGGTTTGTGCAGGCAAATGTGATTCGGCCGAGTTGCTATTACAGCAGCAACAGCTCCATTCAAAACCTGCCTGTCTCCGCTTGTCCTCCAACACCTGCAGCGAGCCAGCCCTGTACAGAAGTGCAGCGGACTGATGTATGACACGCTATTTGACAGACAAGGCTTTATGAGCAGAGTGAATTAAAAACTGCTCTAGGCCTATGACCAAACATGACGAGAGAACAGGGCAGACCAAAGCTCAGGGAGAGATTTCCAGACCAACTCTCAAATAATTAACCATCATTGAGCCTGCCAAGCCAGCGTAGCACCGTTTCAGCCTGGCTGTCCTACTACATTACAGTTACATTTACATTCAGAGCCTGGAGCACAGACAGAGTTTTCTTCTGAAAGGTCTGCAGCTAGACCAACAAAATCAGTCAGGCAGATACATCAGCTGATATTAGCTTAAAGCAGATTATATCAATATCAGTGTGTATGTCAGCTAATAACTGACAAGAGAGTACAGAAATGCAAAATCCAATAATGATTGGCATCTTTAGTGGATTTTTTTTTAAAAGAGCATTCATTTGAAGCTGTGCGTCTGGCCACTGAGCCAACTCCTTTTAGCTCTGTTTTTGGTCTCCACCAACTCCTAGGGGAAAAATTTGGCTATTTAGCAGCTATACACTCCAGATGGGAGCACAAAAATTAGTGGATTCATCAATAAGAGAATATGAATTTTTAAAAATCATCAGCAACTATTATGATAATTGATCAAATGTTTGTCATTTCTCAAGTGAAAATACCAAACATTCCCTGTTTCCTGCTCCTCAAGTGTGAGGATATGGTGGGTTTTTCAGTCACTTATAATAGTAAAGTATATCTCTTTGGGTTTTGGACTGTTACTAGAATAAATGAAGTTATTTCACTATGATGTTTTTCACCGTTTGTGACATTTAATTGACAGCCTTTGTTCCAAAATGTTCACTGGTTAGTCGCTAACTTTGTCCGTCTGTCATTAGGTGCTGGGCAGGTTGCATTCACTCAATTTTTAGATCTTCATTGCTGAAAGCAGCTGCTGCAGGAAATGTTGTGGGAGCAGCGAGAGTGAAACCAAACAGTAAAGTTGCAGGCTGTAAAAGAGAAACAATGAGCTGAAAGATGCAATAAAACTTCATAGAACTGCATAGAGCTGCAGAGTCATGTGATGACTCTCTATGGGTTTGTCACTACCAGCAGCCCCTCTTGCATACAAGTGGTCATTTGATCCTTTGTTAATATAAAAATACTGGATTTAGCAGCTCCAAAATTAATGGCTTCAGCCCTAATAAACAGGCTAAAACCTACTATAACAAGCTTCCCAAAGGAGCAAAATTGCAAAGTCAACTGTTGGTGGGAAAACCGCTGTGTTCTGTGATGTCTGACTCATCTGGGTAGTGAATGAGAAAAACTTACAAGCCACAGACAGAGTTCACCACTGCTGGTCGTGTGCCTTTTCCCATCCCGGTCATGTTTTGGAGTCAATTAGCTCAGCAGGCAGAGGGCTGACTGTTTGAGAAAAGAGCCTGCGACTAAAAGGCTGGAGGCTCTAATCTAAACTGAGACGGAGGGAAAACCAACAAGTGCTTCCTCCTTGCCTTCATCAATAACTGCTGTCAGGACAGTCAATTACCTCAGAGAGCAGCTCAGCAGTCAACACTACAACCCTGTGAGGCTAATGGACAGCTCGCATTCACTGTGAGTAAGCAGGGTTGGACAATGCAGACAAGAGGTTGGCCTTGGCGAGTTGTACAAAAACATTTAGTATAAAATATGTGGTTACTCAGAGGCTGTTCTTTCATCATGAAAGCAGCAGCATGCTTGGGTTTAAAAGATTATTAGTCAATGCTGAGGCGTGTGTGGGCATGAGAAGGAAAAAAAAAAAAAAAAGAAGGCACCAACAATTACAGCAGACGCAAGCTTCATAGCCTTGGTTCAAACAGCAGCACTTAGCAAGGTGAAAACTGAATTAAATAAGTGACTGGGTAATAAAAGTGACGAATGTGAAGTACAAACAAGCAGACTCATGGTCTGGTCAAACAGCAGGAAGCTTTGCTATGACGGGGGTCCTCAGGTAGGTTTGTAAAAGTAAAACGCAAAACAGACCGTCTCGAAACTTTGCAGTTTGGGCCAGGGCGATTCGGCTGACAAATTGATCATGATAAAATGTTATATTTCAGTTGATACCTTTGTGGTAATGTAGAAAGTATGTCTCAGCAAACAACCCTGGGAATTTGATGCTATTACTTGGGGTACCAGCACTTGCGTCTGGAGCTTCCAGGCTGCCTGTGGATTTCCGAATCTCCACACATGCGCATTCGGCTGCCAGGCTAAAGATGAGGTGCATGGGTCTGCCATGGGTCTGCCATGGGTTGGTTAACAAATGTTTAATTGTGCAAATATAGTTTGGTTTAGAATATACTTTGTGATAAAAAAATATATATATTCAACAATCTAAATGTAAACACTGAACTTGGCAAACATGCTTTAGCTGCCTTAACAAAACAAGTTAGCTTTCCACGTAAGTTATTAAAATATTGGTTTGGCCCCTGGGTTGGTACCGTTTCAGCTCATGGAAAAGATTTGTTAATTGGCAAAGACCATCGGCATATTTTACTGATTATCTTAATCTGCACTTCATTGATTTTGAGATATCTAAATGATGTGTTGATGTTGTGTTACATTATTTGTTAATTTCCTCAGCTTTGGAAGATAACACTAGTTCACTTCTGGCATTTTAGCATAACATATGGCTGTGTAAAACAAACCAGGATTAAGAGGGGGCTGTGGGCAGAGTGGCTGAAGACGTCACATTTCTGCCAGTTCATGTTCTGCTTGTTCAACAGGTGTTTGAGAAACTGATCAGCAAGTCTCCCATTTGTTGCACTTGCAGATAATGAGCAATGGGCATTGACATCGTTGACTCCAGCAAAATCTATCCCAGAGTCTGTTTCATTCCCTCCTCTGTGAGCTCTGCTCTGAAGTTGTGCTGCTGTCCACTCTGTATGAAGAGCTCAGCCCTGCCCTCATGCAAACAGGCAGCGACACTAAGAGGCAAAAGTCGCTTTTGTGCCCCTTGGTTCCACTCATTATTTTTCTTCTTTTCCTGAGGACATCCAAGTTCATGTCCACTTTATTCATAAACAATACTTTTTGGTAGGAAACGGGTGTGTACTTAGATGTGCGATAAAAAAACAAAAACTTAAGACTGTTGCATCTATGTTTCTGCTGTGGGATAGGCTGATAGATGAGTTTATAGTTTATCAAAGTAAACTTAATGGTGCTCCCCTATGGAAATCGTTTTATGGCCCAGCTCTAGGTCTACCTATTGCCTCGCTGGCCGGGCACTGATCTGATGCCCGTCACTCAGCTTGCTCTCTGTGGTCCAACACTGTTTGGCATTGATGCTCCACTGTGAGTTCATCACTGACAGACATTAAACACACGGACAGTAACTTGTAACAAAATTTCATGCAGAAATGTGGGCAATGTGACGATCCTCATCTCTATTGCAGCACTCAAACAATATTTTTTGAAACATTTCTCCAAAACTTCGGTCACGCAGTAATGTCAATGCTGCATGATTGGCTGTTTGAGTCTCACTCGTAGCACACCATTTCAAGGTATATAATAGGCTGTTTATGAGCCAAGGTGTATGCATTATGTGCTTTCATTTTCATCTGCACAACAATTTTCTTACTACTATTGACGAAGCGTCTATTGCCGGTACATATCGCCATCGTTTTATCGCCCAGACCTATTTGCAGTAATTGCTTTCTTTGTAAGAAAAGCAAGTAGAGGCAGAATTAATGAAATTGCCTGATGAGGCAATCAGGATGTTCAATAGTTGGTGTTACAGCTCAAGAGTGCGTGCGCCATGACACTATGAATAAAAATCACCATGGAGATCATGTGCCAAAAACATCAGGTGAAATATTGCAAGGGACTTTTAAGACAAGATATGCCTTTATTCGTCCCACAGTGGGGAAATTTAGAAAGCTTTAGTAGTCAGTGGAACAGAACAACCCGACCAAAAGGCAAAAATGAAGGCTTGTACAAACAGATGGGGGAAAAAAAATGATATTACAAAGGAGACCATTTATTTCTAAGGTGAGATTTCACATCAAATCTCTCAATTTGGGGGTGATGCAGTTGGTAGCCTAGCTTTAACTGAAAAAAAATAGTTCGACATTTTGTAAAATATTGTTTTCTTTCTCGACAAGAGTTACATGAGTACCGTGATGCTTTCATCTCTGTACAGTAAATCAATCTTCTCATCTAACCCTTAGCAACAACACTGATTAAGTGCATTTCCCCAACGGTCGAACTGATTCTTCAAAAATCCCTGCTTTTTCACACACCAGTTCAAGCAACATGAGAGCAACAACAATGCAGCCTGCTCTACAGCACATGAAGACCTGACGTGTTTTTATTAACAGACCACAGTGGATTTTCAATCAGTTAAACTGTTTCATAAACGCAATTGTCTGGGCCAAAATCTGCAGCTTGTAAAATTATTAAAGGCATTAAAGCCATCTGAACCTTCATCAAAACTCGCAATTAACATATTTCCTTCCTCATCATATTCTTGAGAAATAAATTCAACCCACAGGGAAATCCTTGAAACAAACAGCTTTTGTTGAAGCACATTTCTATGCATATGCTTGACCTGTGGGCTGACCAGTTTCCCATGCATCTCACACACAGCTGTGATGAAGTGATGCTTTGCTGTAATCACATCTGCGTGAGGATTAAGTGTTTGAGTTGGCCGAGGGGCAGAGAGACGGGATGAACTTCAGAGAGGAAAATGAGAAACTGAGTGAGACAGAAAACAAGAAAGGATGCAAATAGAAACTCAATCCACGTACCTGATACAGACGTGACGGAGACAGAAACAAAGAGGGAACTTGTGACCGCAGAGAGAGCAAGAAAGAATAAGGACGCTTCTGAATACTAACTATGTTGTACACAAGAAGCAAGTTGAGTCTCTACCTGATACAATGTGTTGCTGGTAGTTATAAGAGTTGGGAATTGCACCGATTGGAAGAGAGGCTTTGGGATTCCCCGGCTGCGCTTCTTCATCATCCTCGCCGAAGTGGTGGACTTTTTCATACTTCTCCAAGTATCTGTGGAGGAAGAAAAAAAAAGACACAGGCGTTGAGCCAAGCTTTGCTTGGTGTGGAATTTTGCTGTGAAGACTTGAGTGACTAAAGATTTGGGTTTTTTTTTTAATTAAACAGACACATTTTCCTGTGAGTGCAGAAGCCTTGAAGTCGATGCAGTGTTCTGTCTCTGTGATACTGGGTACAAACTCTTAAGTAGCCAGTGGCTACTCTCAGTGAATTCTGAATTTAAGTGGGAGCAGCTTCTATCAACTAAACATTAAGAACCAAGACTAACAAATGTTCTCCATTACAGGGAAGCCGTTTACTCAAGAGACTGAACTGTCTCTTGTAGTTTAGCACTACACCATGAAACATAAAAATGCTGCAGTGCTGCAGGTTGGTTATATTTAAAAAGCTGCTGAAAATACAGATAAATCTAATGGCACTCATTCCCACAAAGGATTGCAGTGAATTTTACATCTTGATAACCCGGAGACAAAGAATACAGGGTTGACTGTATGATTTTTCATTCTTGGTTTGCTTTCGCTTTCCCAGCTCCTTAGATCTGAGTTTGGTTATGTTTTCAAGCATAAACGTTAAATAAAGGTTCCATAAATTCAGTTGAATTTATACTTCAATCTGATGGTTGCGTTTGCAAATCTTTAAAGACAATTGCTTCAATTATACGAGGCTCACTTAAAAATTCAGCATCAATATGCAAAACTCCATAATGTGAATTTTTAAACACAATATCAATGAATGAAAATGTATTCACAGATTCTCTTCCTCCAATTTAAAAGCTTCTGTATGGAAACATTTTTGATTTTGCAAAAGCTATCTAGTATCTAGTTTCACCCATGTTTGGAGGGAAAACAACCTTTTGTTGAGGGCAGAATACTCAAACAAGTGTCACAGCTTTCAGATCTTTCAGAAATAAATCACCCTTTCTGTACCAGGTTCTATCATAAAAGGCTCTACAACCATAGATACTGTGAAGGAGACTATCTGCAGAAAGAGCAAAACCACACTCAAGCCACTAAAACAGGAGTTAATTCAACAAGTAGCCTAATGTATCAGGACACTCACTGACCCACTAAATCAAAAATCCTTCCTTCACTGCTTATGATTTAATGAAACAAATATGAATTTCTGGAACAATGGGCCACCGTTGCATGACTCAAACAGGCTTATCAGTTGAAGGAATTTGCATGATCCCAACATAACCCAGTCAAACTAGGAACTACTATCAGATGTGTGACGGAGTGCGTACGCAGCACGGGCAGTGCAATCAGCCGGGGCTGAAGAGGCAAAGAGCGTCACCTATAGACGTCAACAACAGAGAATTGGAGGGAAAACTTTACAACTGTACCTCCCATACCATCTGTGTGTCCTGAGAAGCACAGAAACACCACAGCAACAAGCACTTGGATGCAAAGTGGAGAAATTCAAAAAATTAAAAAAAAAAAAGAGAGTATGTTGCAGACAACACATTTAACTCTGGAATCAAAAAATGACTTCAGACTACAGTGCACATTTCCATTCACTTTCAATTATAAAAATTACACATTACAATTCCTTGCTAGTGGTCCATGCTGTGTTTATTTCACTGTGGAGGCAAAGATTATTCTTTCCAACAACATAGTATTTCAGAGGACCAGTTGCCCAAAAACTTTCAAATTGAATCAGTGAATATCACATTGAACAGCTCTTTTCTTTTTTGGCTCAAAAAGGGGGTTGGTTAGGTTAGTAGGTCAAACTACAAATATGTAAATGAAGCTATTTGAATAACACCACTTCTCATAGAAAAAAGTGAACTGGCAGTAACACCAGCAGCTGTGAGCCAACACGAAGCAAACAATCCATCTTCGGCTGTAATCATTCTCACATTCTTGAGAAGTTTGCACTTGACTTGGAGGGAAAAAAAAAAAATCTTCTCCATGAGCACGCAACTACCGAGTCAGGCTTTCTTGGGTTTGATAAACACCTCGTAATAATGCGGAGAAATCTGCCAGACAAACAAACAACACACGCACGCAGCAAAATACCTCAGCAGTGATAGTGTGGTGAACCTTGCCTGTGTGGCAGTGAGTCACCGAGTGAGCGAGCGCCTGTTTCTGAATGAGGCCCCGCTTGTTCATCGTGGCCAAGGTAATCCCCCGTCCGCTGGCTGCCGGGTGACACGCTGGACTATAAATACACTCAGCCTTCATTTGCAGAGAGAGAGCGAGAGAGGGAGGGAGGGAGAGAGAGAGAGAGCGGGAGAGATAGGCCCCAGTCCCGACTGCAGCGTCATCAACCGCTGTCTGGGCAGAAGCAAGAAAAAAGTCTGTGGGTAAAGACGGGTGGGGGTTTGGGGACTGACCGCAGCTCCTCGTGTCTGCACTTCCCCTTTTTCATACATGCACGATGGGAGGAACATCAATCTCCTCCCATTTGAGTAGCACGCGACCACCACCCAGCAGAAGCCACCACAACTGTTTAGGGAAATGTGTGTATTATCACTGAGGTATGCTTTCCCTCCAAAATACTACAAGCACACAGGGTGGGAAACCGACGAGGCGCGAGAAGCGATAAATAGACGGAGTTGCAGCCATAGCCACTGTCATTAGCATTGTGTTATTTATGGTCATCTGGGTCACACCAGTGCAGATACTCCTGGCTTCAATTACTCTCAGCTGCCTGGCTGCCCAAATGCCCTCAGTGTGTCTGTGTGTGGGAGTCGATTGCCCCCTGCTGGATGCGGATGCAGACATGCAAAACACATCCACTGCCAATTTCTGAACAGAAATGTTTGCTGGGATTTAATGGAGCCGGCTGTCCAACGCAGGCTGAGGGTGGTTTGCTTTGTCAATAATCACGGAGCCGTTTACTGATTGCCGAGCCAAATGAGAAAATACTGTAAAAGTTGGATCGTTTACCGAACAGACCATTTGTTGCCTGAAAGCAAACTTTAAGTCACAATAGGGCACAGTATAAAGCAAGTAAGTTGACAGCATCCACGTCAAAGTCATGGCTCGTGAATCCAGACTTAAAACAATGGTAACAGAATAACCTCAATTACTTGATTTCAATACTGACTACCATACTCTAAAGGTATTCCTGTGACTCATTTAAGTAGCAACAGAAAAGTCTGCTTCACCTATGTGGTCAATGCACATATGCACACGGAAAGGTCAGCAAAAACAAATAAGCTATACGAATACAAGTCAACACTTTTATAGGTGCAAGCATTTCCACTTCAGTTATCAGCCTGGTCAATCTCAGTGGCAGGGTAGCTCAGTGATTAGCAGCATTTCCTGGGTTCAAACTAGGCTCTCTGCCAAAGAAGTTTAACACCGACACAAGTTCCTCCAGAACAACGCTAACACAGGCGATACCCTTGAAGACGGGACACCATCTCCTTGGAAATATACTTGACCACTCATGTATATTCTACCTTGAACTGTCTGGATCTGTGTAATGGAAAAAGCTCAATGAATACACTGGGTTAGGGCTGGGAGATGTAGCATATTAAGGGAAATTAATTCTGAATTTTTGTTTTTGCATTTTCTGCGTGCGTGCCGTCATGAGTGGATTTATTACAACGTGCACAAAAAGTGATAGCTGCCTCAAGTCAGAACGGTCGAATAAACTGTAACATAGCTCTAACACTCAACACAGTGTGCAGGAATGTCGTGACTCCAAGTGTCGCCCGACTCTAGGTCATAGTGAATTTAGCATCTATGACAAAGACAGACTGAATAAAGCCTACACTGATCTGTGCTCCTGTTGCAAGAGGTGAAGCTACACAGAGAGTCAGGACAGTGTTCAGATTCTACTTTATTCAGCCAAGTCGCTAGCTAACCAGCAGTCTTCTGATATCTGTGCTGAAACTGATCATTTAAACGGGCTCTGCTTAGTTATAGGACCTGGAACCGACAGTCCACAGATGGGTGTGATAACCTGTATTTTTGTTAATATGCATAATGATTACAGCCTTGCATGTGGTGCAGGTCTTTTATTTAATGTAATCCTAGAATATTGCTGCAATCATTTTTAGACTTTCCTGCATTTTGCAGTAAAAAAAAAATATTGATTCATGTCATCTCAAGCTTCAAACATTTTTTGATTTCTTTTTTTTTTGCCCACATCATACAGTCTTATGTTGTTTAAAGACATTATGGACGGTGTAGAGAAACAGACAAGTGAAAGCTTGTTAATAATGTTTCACCAGTGATGACACAATAAACCTAATTGGGGATTTTCTGCTGAGAATACATATAATCTCTCATATACACATGGGTTTCTCCTTACACCAAAATGTTATAGACATACTCATGACTTCTTCTGCCTAAGACACAGGTTTACTTGGGAAGGACTACATGCTAGAGCTGGACAACACGCCAAAAAAAAATCATATTGCGATTATGTGATAGATATTGGGATTGCAATATGAGTGGGAATAGTAATATTGTATCACATTTTCTCACAAAAAAATTGATGATTTTTGCTGGGGGCCTGTACCAAACAAGTGCGTTGCCTTGGATCTGGAGAATATGACTTGTAGGCCACAATGCTTCATCTATAAATAGTCTGTTATGACACATTTTACAACGTCATTACAAATCAAAAAATTGAAGTTCCTGTGTTTTGGATGTTGCACTTGGCCATACTGAGATTTCGATAACATTTCAATTAATTGTTCAGCCCAACTACATGCAGAGAATAAACTCCAGTCTTGTGGAAAATGCACTTAAGAGAAGCAATTCTACTTCTACTGAAGAGCTGCAGCCTCCACAACACCCAGAACAAACATTATAACCATATCACCAATCTAATGAAGTGGTAACGCCAGATTCTAGGTCCACTGTCAAGTACAAGGCGGATCTGTCCATCTGTTAGTTAGCACAGAGACTGAGAGAAGAAGATTAGGCTATCAGTGGTGGCCAACACTGCTGGAGGGCAGGTCAAATTACAGACAGGCCAAAAACACAAGTCTCAAGAGCCATCAGATGTTATCTGTGAAAGCAAGTTGGCTCTACCTCTCTTATTTTGTTAAAAGACTCTTATTATGCTGTATGAAAAGAAAGAAACAGACAAACACTTGCCCACACAGCCTCGTCTTTATTCAAAACCGGTCGTCATCTGAGCATCTCTAAAGTCTGAGCAGCAGCTCGGATGAGGCGGGGGAATACAAACATGGCTAATGCAAGCCAGATCAAAGGCCACTTCATCCAGATGTTTCAGATGAGCGGGAGAGTCTATCGACATACACAGGAAGCAGAGCAGGACCAACAAGCATGATGGTACCCAGAATAATCTCATAACCAGGTGTGAAAATTAACACCCGCCAAGCAGAAAAGGTAGTGAAATGTGTCTGTGGTGTGAGGCTGGGAGGTATTTTAATGTTTTGTTTCCATTTTCCCTTCTGAGTAGAAAATATCACACGTTGTCTTATACTAAATTAAATGGCTTAGTCAGGTGCCTAATCTGTTAACTGAAAATCAAGACTTTTGACATTGCACGCAACACTAACTATGCAGTCTGGTACCACCTCAAGTACTACTTTAGCACGTAAATAGATGAGTAGATCTATATTAATAAATCTACTGGTGGCCTCCAAGTGAGTTTCAATGCCTGTAAAACATTTTCATTTTAGAATTGAACTTTCTCTGTCTCTATACAAGTGAATTAAAAGGCATGCCTTTGTATCAAACAGGTTCCTGGTAGGTTCCCCGTGTGTTCTCCACACAAGTGATGGAATTTGAACTTCAGTGTCCACATGGCATTGTTTGATATTCAGGCAGGGTCACAGGAGATCTTTAAGATTGAATTAATTATATTTATTTGACATTTCTTCCTTATAAAAACTAATACAATAAGTTTGAAAATGCTATTAATTATAATCCACTTGCAGCTGGCTGGAAAATAGAGGGAAAAGTACCGTCATGCTAAAATTCACATGACAACTAAAATGCTGTCTAATTGCTGGGGGTCGTGAGAATTTGGGGCCCTAAAAGTGGGGTCGCAAGCAAGCAAGGCTGAGAAACACATGTGTGACTCGTCTGAGCAGAGGGTGAATATTACAATGTGAAACATTCAAATATTAACTGACATGAGTAAACCTGTGAATCTGATTGCACCTGCTTCGCCACGCTGCAAACAGTTAAGATGAATGAAAGCGTGGTATAACAATTTTGCTGTACAGGAAGCAGCATTACTTGGTGGCGGTTGATTCAGCAGAAAGTGGTATTGTCAAGGCCTGGTTTCTTTAGCTATAATCACTGTGGACAGTAAAAACTGTCCTTGGCAGCAGCGCTCATAGCCTAACTTGCTCAAAATGTAGCATGGGTCAAAAGGTGAAATCGGATCTGTACTGAAACAAAATACTGTCAATATATCACTTCTACATGTGCTCATCAAGTCAAGGTTTGATTTAAAAATCTCAAACGCTCTGTAGATGGACATTAATACCAACAACAAATGCCATTTGACAGGATATCACAGAGCAACATTGTCCTCATACAAATTGTTAAACAAGGCTGAAATGCTGACTTGTTTCTCCTTTTATAAATTTGTTTAAAACAGAACCTAACCGACGTAACCTCATCAAGACAATAGATACAATAGATTTGAGCTAACACAGAGTCAAGTTGAGCAGTTCCTAGATGTCAGTGCCTCCTGGGCCTGATTTCTTCCCAGTGGGGATGCATTGGAGAGGGCAAATAAAGGTTGAGCCAGGGTATCTGTCACCTGACTTGGCTACTGTGTTCAGTGTGCTGCAGTTTGGAAAAGAAGTCAAAGACTGTAGCAACACCAGAGGCCCTATTTCAAAACACCTTTCATTCGCTCTCAAATTACAGTGCGCGCCCAGATGAACTGGTTGGTGTTTTGTGCCTGGTGCACACTGGAGGATTTTTCGAGTGTCAACTGATTTTGAAAACATGGAAGATTTGACCGTTTTTTTAATGTCTCAATCGTTAAGAAGCAGGGTCCAAAATTAACACCTGCCAGGCGCAGGTAGATTTTCTGTTTGGCGAGTAAATCTCGGAAGGCTATCTGCCGCGCTGGTGGGTAAATGTTTCTACCCAAAATGTTGGTACTGAAACCAGAGAGTAAGGCCAACCCTGTGCTGTATCTTGAAATTTCTTGCAAGATAGCAGTATATGTTGCATACAGTCCACCAACATATTTTCACTGATGCCAAAACAAACTAGCTGTGTACCAACTACTGCAACGTACGACAACGACGACAGCGGACGTTCTACGACTTGTGGCTCAAAACTCTCTCACTTTACTCAAAGGCACAACCCGGTGGCGGAAGCTGTACACGACATCCAAACATTAATCCTGCATAAAATAGTAAATTATGAAAAATAAATGCTGGAAAACATGTTAGATCTATACATCATGGAATATAAATATTACCTGGCCAGAAATGAATTTAAAATTACGTAAAAGAAATTGAATTATACTCAAAAATAAATTGTCCCTGGTACTCAATACAAAATAGTTAACAAAAGGAAATAGTCAAAATAATAAATCTTGTAAATGTCAATCAACCTGTTACACATGTAATAAAATATCTGACATGATGGCTCGCAAGAAATTATATACAGTATAGACACGCACGCCATGTGTTTTTTGTGCGCCGCAAAACCGAATATACTATGTCATCACTAACAAATATTCTTGCCCATTGAATTTTTCCATCTACCAGTTCTCTTGGCAGGTGAGTCAAAAGGTTAATTCCGGACACTGGTTAAGAACACACACACCAGATGATTCAGGCAAGACCCAGGACCACACACTCAACATTTATACTAAACGATTTCAGAGAGGCGATTCCAGGGACCAAACATGGAAGCTGGCTGTCATTGCCAACTGGTTGCACTTGTGTGTGATATGTTTTACACCAAAAAACAAAGAGAAAAAACTGTGAAGTCATGGCTAATACACAAAGCATGGCTTAAACACTTTTAGTGTGAGCCAGCCACAAATTCTTTATTGTTAGTCTCAAATAGGGACAGCTACAGCTAAAAGCTAATGTGATTGTTATTTCTACACAGGTAGAGGAAAGTTCGTCATGTAATAGATGGGACTATGTCTTGCATGAGACATTAAACAAGCATTCATACTGTTGTCCTCCTTTTCTACTGCCCACCTGGCTCAGGGGACAAAAGTTCTATTCGCGCTGTCGGCAGCTATGTTTCTGTTCTACACAAGTACTCAACATCTGGCGAGTGATACTTTTGTCAACTTGCTGTCATTGGCTATTGTGGGTTTCAGCTCAATACTCCCATCACTTTTCCTTTCAGACTGCAGGATTTCAAGCCGGAAATATCAACAATGTTTGATATTTATGAATTGAAATCGGGGAGACTCAGAGCTGGTTGGTAATATTAAGATTTTGTCTGTAAACCCCTCATAATACAGGATCGTTAGGGTAGATAATCTGTTCAGACCAGGCTCAATTCGAGAACACCCCTGCAATTGTCTGGAGGGCCAAATTGGACCCAAAATCTGCCCAATTATCCTCTAGTGTGGGGCCAGCATTACTGAAAAATCAGGACTCTGGTGCCCCACAAGATGCTGAGAGCTCAGTACAAACCACTCCCAAATCATATGAAACTACTAATGGAAGAGGAAAACCATGGAGATGTGAAACAGTATTGACTGAGAATCATCCAAATCAGTGTAGCCACAGGAAAACTGGAAGCAGCCGGTAAGTCTAACCCAATCCACTGAAACAGAGTGCACAGATGTAGTACACAAATGTATGTCAAATCATGGACACGTAAAAAGGTAAAAGAAAAAAGGGAGAAGAATTTGGGTGCTATATTGTAATAATGTTCCATAATTTTTCAAAAACATTATAGATCTTCCTCAAATCTTAAAGCTTTCAAGAATTTCCATGGCCTGTGGAAGTTGTGGTCAGGACTTGTTTAGTATGTTTAGTATTTTATCTAACACTCTCCTTTATATGAGTAGTTCTGTTTGCCAACATCTTGCTGATCAATAATTCCCTCACTCTGAACACCTGAAAACCTCATTTATTTTTATATATTTTCCTCCAATCGTGCTAATGAAGTGAGCCAAAAACAAAGCTGCATTTCAACTATGCCCTTAGTGTGTCAGTGTGATTTGATGCCAGTGCTTTGATCCACAGTGTGAATCCTTCCTCCCCCTGAAGCTGAAATGAAATCAGCGCCATTGGTAGGACTGATGTCAAAGCAGCGCTTCAACAAGTTGAAAATGAGCTGGAAAAATGTTTCTGGCAAGCATCGCTCACTTATTACCGAGTGACATTCAGATATCAAATAGACGGCAGCAGGAGCTGGCACTGAACTTCAGTGCTGCTTATTACTCTGCTCTGAGTGGGAAGTGCTGACCGGAGAGAGCCACATCATGATAGTCCTATTCATTCAGACAGGGAAACTTGGTCAACAGACAGACCATCCTGTATCAGAACAGTCACAAGTTTGAACTCTGCAGTGAAGGGGTATCTTTCAGTCCAACCTGCCAAATCATTCGAATTCACTCTGGTTAGAAAAAAAAAAAAAGCATCACAAATCGGCACAAGAGTTGCCAACTTGAAGTTCTTACAAGCCACAAATACCAAGAAAAAATTGGCATCTCATTAAATGTGACTTGATACTGTTGTCAGGACATCTTATCATCACCAATAAAACACACACCTATAAAAGATTTCAGTTGCAGTCTTAAAAATGCACATAGCTTAAAAACGCCCGGGCAACCAGTGGTTACAGATGGTCATTCAACTGGATAATCAAGATTAACACATGATATTCGCAAACATCCACCCAGCTTAAGTGTCCTTGAGCGAGCCACTGAATGTGAACCACCACCAGTGAGCACACAGCCGCTGTGTAACTGGCTGTGACCCCTGACCTCCCTGGACGAGGGCAAAATGAAAAATCCCAACAATGAATACATTATAAGCCCACTTTTGCATAGAAAAAGTGGAGGGAAAAAAACGGTTAATTTCTCTATTGTACTCTGTCAGCAAAAAGCAGCATGAGGGAGGCGAAGATAGTCTCCCTATTATCAGCCTTGGTTGAGGCAAGACAAGTCCAGCTGCCTGCTGCCTCTGACATCCACTACGCTGGACTGCCTTAGATAAACTTTACAAAGTAGCTCCAATGGCTGTCGCGACACCAGTGCGATAGCATGTGGGTCAACTCAACTGTCAGACTGCCTTTCCTCATCCTCCTTCCAATTGTTACAGTTAATGATTAGTGCAACTTGGCTGTTCAGGGTAACACATGTAAAAATTTCATTGGGAAGAGAGAATTCAAATCATGATCAAAATGGCTCCATGTGATTTTCTGCTTTGTCTAAACATCAGTACAGCAAGTCTTCACCCTACTGGTAATTATAAACCACCCTGACATAAGATAATACACATTAACTCTGTCCTCCTAAAAAGTATAATGGAGACTCAACAAATCAGATCATCAGTTGACTCTCTGTGACAGGTACTTCAGGCACACTCAGGACTAAGCCTGTTAGACAAAGACAAAAGCTCATTTCTGAATGTTAGTGTTTTATCGAGCCTCCGAATAAGTTCCCACATAAATCAGATCACAGAAACTCAACACCTTTGCACTTTAGCTACTTCCACTCAAGGAACAGACCAACAACTGTCGCGTCAGCCGTCTGAGGTTATATTGTATTTTTATTCACCTTACACCTAATTTGTTGCAAAGTTTGAAGAATGCGTACAAGTGTGTCTAGTGGCAACTTATGATGTTGTGATGAAATGCCTTGTGATTGTGCTGCAAACCAGTTTCCACACAGGGACAAATAAAGTATCATCAAACAGACCATTAAACCAAATTACATGATCTCCTGCTTTTAAATAAAAATGCTTCATAAAAGTATTCAGTTATTGACACTAAATATGAATCTGGTTAATAGCAGGTTGTGCCCATTATGGTAATCATGAAGACCTTGAACATCCCTAGCAGAACTGCAAGCCAACATGTGCCAAAGGTGTTTCTCTTCTGCAGAGAAACAGTGGTTATCCATGAACTTTTTAGGAGCTACAAGTCTCATCAGCTGCAGACCATTGGTGCTCAAATTGACTGATACACTTCCGACTTGCATCAAAAGCCAACTTTGTAAAAATAGAGCATTAATTAGCAGCTGCTTATGATATCAACCAAGTGACCGGCAGTTTCCTGTAAAATATCCATGTGAGGACGCAAGAGTTTCTCTGCTCCAGAGGTGTAATCCCCTGCAGGCAGGTGTTAGTGATGGGAACAATCATTACATGAGGTGGTGAGGAGAAGAAAAGGAGCACAGAGAGAGCAGTAACACCAAAACCACAAATGCCGGCTGTTGGGGGGGGGGGAAGAGCTGCATTTACACCAGACTCCCATCACTGGCAGCTGACTGTGCTAAGGCTGAATGCTACACATGTTAGAGCACCCAGAGCCGCTCGATCATTAGTGCTGTATCAAAAGCAAACACCGGTGGATACAACATTTTCAGAAAGGAATAACCGTCTTTAGATTATGGATTAGGGGTCAAAATGCTCCTTAAGTGTGTTCTCCAAAACTATGCCCCTGACTAAAGGCACATTTGGCTTTGTCTTTTATAGACAGATCAGACTGCTTTCTTATGTGGATCAGGCAAGTGAGCACATATCCACTGTGCCATGGCAAATGTGCAAAATATAAACCTTGCTTTGGCTGTCACAATACTGTACTAGAGCTGCTTCCTAGCAGAGGGGAGCGGAGAGCCTAGATCCTGCTGACTGCATCTTAACATTTGTAAACACTTCCCACATGCTACCTGAGAGGCACAGAGCTGCATGGCCATGCTTTACTTACCGAAGGTAGTACTGTTTTAAAGCAAATGCAGCGTTGGAACAACTCCTAGGAAAGTTAAACTCTTCTCCAAGTTCAATCCATTGGTTTTTGTCAGAGACCTGAAAAGAGGGGAAATGAGTTCGTTAGCAGATAAAAACGGTGGTAACAACAAAAAGAGCGGTTACATGCAACCATCTGTTCTGCCACAAGTTCCCCCCCAATGAGGCAATAATCACAATCACTAATCAATAACTTTCTCAAACTGGTGAAAATAGACAAAAATGCGGGAAAATATTGACTTATCTGGCAGCACGTTTGGCATAAGAGCGTTTAATTAGCTACTAATGTTTGTTATCCGTTCATATTTACATTTGACACATCAGTAAGTACAACTGCCCGACTCCCTTTAGGGATACTATCGTTACTGATGAGGCTAGTTAGCACTACAGCTAACAAGCTAACTTTTCCATTTTGGGCGTTAAAATCCAGCGAGGCCAAACTCCAGCAAACTGTCCGCATCAAAAAACAAACGCTTTAGCTTGCGGCGAGCCGTTTGATTCCGGAGTGGCTTTTGCTAACCGTTTACTGTATTCACTACATGGGCCTGTGAGGCCTACATTTTGTGATCAGCCATGAAGCCGAAGAAAGATGGCTATGGCGAGAAAGAGAAATCAAGCTTCCCCCTGCGTGAAAACTGCCGGTAAAAGCCCGGAGCGACACGCCATGTCCTAAGCGGTGTTTCCCGAGGCCGGGCTCCGTGCCGATAATCGATGTTAAACGTGCCCGCTAATTTTGAGTCGCTCCAACTGCACTCTGACTCCGAGCGGTTGGACTCTCAATTCAAACCACACAACAACACAAGCCACCACATTGCATAGAGATACATGGCAAACTAGCACAAGGCCAACACCGACCCACTAACGTTTATCCAGGGGGGTTACACTTGTCCCGGGTTGCCCACACGGAGTTGTGGAGTGGTCCACCGAGGAGTCCACGGACGGCGGAGTGTGGAGAAAAATCCACTTTTAGTTCCCACTCACCTTAGCAAATCCACCTAAAGAGACGACTCTGATATAGAGAGCATTGAGATCCAGCTCTTTCCCACCCACGAAAGGAATCTTCTTGAACGGCGATCTGGTGGGATAACACAAGAAATAAAGGCACATATGTTGAAATGACAGTTTTGCTTCACTCGCAGTGGCATGCAATGAAGATTTAAAGTTGCATTTCTGGGGGATAAAGACGCCCCAATCTCACCCTCTGCTTTGGTGAAATTGCCGCAGCTCGTCCAGGAAAGCCTGTCCTTTCCTTCGCTGATCTAGTAGATTTTTCCCCGTCGAATTTGCCATTGTTTTTGCATGCAAAAACGGTTAAACCCCACTTCAGTCGCTTCTTAAGACACCAAGGATCCCATACTCCGCCGGCGCTCAGTCATTCGCGAAGCTGAGTGTTTAAAAAGTTAAAGAAATAGCTGATAGCAAGAAGAGCGGCAGCTCGCTAATAAAGACTGATGCACACAGAAAGCAAGCCCGATTCAAGCCCGGACTAAGTTCCAGCGAACAGTCACAAATACGACCGATTTACCGGCAGATTAGAAGCGCCATGGCAGGATGTGTAGAATAAATGCTTTTGGTCGCGGTTGTATTCGTTTGGAGTGGTTTGACAGTGTGTTACGGACGCAGCTCCGAGGCTATCGCGCACACTGTAGAGCGGCAGAGGGATCCAGTTCTCAGACAAAAAGATGTGAAGGCCGCGGAGTCCGGCCTGCCATGCGTGCAGCGCCCTCTGCGGCCACAGGCGCCACTGCACCGTCCAGGGAGAGCCGAGCGGGTGCTGGAACAATAGAGACTGTTTTCTTTTTTAGGGACCGTCTGACAACTCGTCTCTGTTTGGAAAACGGGTCAGGAGGTACTTGGAAATGTCCCGTGGGGGGGTGGGAAGGGGAGGGGATAACACTAATTAACATAGCTCCCTTGTTATCCCAACCAGGCGTGTAATGGAGGGCAACCCCATATTTTATTGGTAAAATACCATTTCTTCCAGGCTGACATAAAGTTAGTATCTTTCTAACTGGCTTCAGAATGAATGAAATCAAATCTTACCTCATTGATATCAGTTAATGGGAAAGAGAAAACTAGAGTCACCCTATAACAATTTCATATTTATACAAATACAACAGCAATATTTGAAAATACAATAAAAAAAAACAGGAGGAAATCATAGTCAAGCCTGTTTCTTTCATTTATTAAAACTATTCCAAAACAAAATGAGGTATAAGGAGACACTTTGTATTTCTGTAAGAAATTATTATTTGCAATATTCAAGAAAAAACCAACAACAGATCAGTACGTCTATGAATACAGGAGTAATTATTGTTTACTGGAAGCCATGTGCTTTTTCATGATCCATGTTTGAAGCGTTCCAAAATGTTTGTCACTACAAATACATTTGATTTTTTTGTATTAGTGATATTGGCCATATTTTGTCTAAAATGTGTTCATTGTAACATGACTTAAAATATTTTGATTGATTCTTAGTGTATCATGTAATATTAAATTATAATAATTTACAACATGACATAAATTGATTCATATGCTGAGTTTGATTTTACAAATAGTGCCACTAATGTTGCAATTTTGTTGATCTGAGATTTCACACAATAAATATGCTATATTATGATTTAAGTTAAAAATGCATGTAATGTTGTTAAATCTATTTGTGATGATTGTAAAAGTTTTTGCTAGTTCACATGTGGTCACTACAGTATTTGATTTTTATTTTTTTTTTCATGGTGCAATCTGTTGCTGGAAACTTGTGAACCCTGTGGTAAGCTGCATCCATCCTTTGCTGACCACTTCAAAACGACTT
The DNA here is from genome assembly GCA_025331565.1 of Holacanthus passer. Lineage (NCBI taxonomy): Eukaryota > Metazoa > Chordata > Actinopteri > Pomacanthidae > Holacanthus > Holacanthus passer. The sequence continues at coordinate 4,607,713 of JAFREQ010000039.1, forward strand.
TTATCTCCCGGGGATGGTTGAAAATTACTCCTGATCCCTTCTCCCTGTAACTGCCAAGCGGATATCTTCTTGATGGGGTTACATTCAACCATTACACGTACCCCTTTGCTCAATGAAAAACCTGTCACAAAATGGCGGAGACGTACGTTAGCAGACCCCATTTTGAGGAATTGACACTAGACAGCGGAAAAGTGCGTGTCCTAGCGTGTGGTTTTTCAAAATAGTGCTCTTCTTCGCAAACAAACTGCGGCACACCCGAGTTCACCTCACGCCTGTTTGGACTCCCCACCCGTCGACCGAATTCTGGGCTAACGAGTCGGTCGTGCGCTAGCTTGTTAGCTTAGCGAGTGTTAGCTAACTTAGCAAAATGATCCCGTTCCGAGCAGTTTGTATTAATCCAATTACCCGCTGACATCTGAGATTAACAAAGAGTTTATCTACTGTTTCGTGCCGTTACTAGTCTATATCAACCACGGTGTATTACACAAATCCATGTTGTAGTGAATCGTTTGGGCGCTAGCTGTACCAACATTAGCGTGTCACAGTCCAGTCCCTTATTAACACTGCTAATGTTGCTAACTAGGTTACCTCGGAATGTCAGCATCTCACCTAGAAGTTCTCACAGCAAACATATTATTGCGGTTGTCATCATTCGATTTATATGTGATATCTTACGTCTGACTACTTCACCACAAGAGAGCCGTAAAACTAATCCAGATTGCTGTGATAATAGCACGCCGGTGTTGTAGCTAACAGGCTAGTTAGCCGCCGCATGTGCGTGCCTTCGCTTTGCATTTCTAGTTATTCAGTGGGTTTTCAGTTTTAATCATTCCACGTTGTTAATGATGTGACTTCTTGCTAATCAGGAAACACGAATTCACCACTTTGTATTGTTGATCTCGATGCTACCTGTGTCTGAAGATATTATCGATGTAGCTACTGTTTGTCCAGTGTATATATTGGATAATGACGCGCTTAAGGTGAAGCCCATGTTTGTATATGGAGGCTGATTTTAGACTGATAAAATCATAAATATGACAACTATATTGTCAAACAGAGAAAGCATAAAGGATCATTTCCATTTTATTTATCTTGTTTGTCTGATCATCATGTAGTGAAAGTCATAGCTTCATATTTATTACTATTATTGTCACTAATTCCCTCACTGAGAGATGTGCTATTATACCTCTGCTCTCAATGATCCTAAGTAGGACCTCAAGTGCATTTTTGGTTGAATAGAATAAATTAAATCGCTGCTGTATCATGAAGGCTTTGCTAGAAAATGGCCTACTTATTCTGCTGCATAAAGGCATTTCCTACAGCAGGCATAAGGTGCATTTGGGGATTATTAAATTATTTCAGTGCTGCTATTCAGTTTGCATAAAAATGTAGCTTTGTGTATTCAGTGCAAAGATTTATACCCATTTTAAATGTTTAATGTAATGTGGTAATTGTTTAAGTGAACAGTTTATTTGAAGTCAAAATATCTGCAGTAATGTAGTTGAATTACATTTGTATTGTTATTAACCTTTTGGTGTCTGAGAGCTAAGATACAGAACAAAACCTTACATTCACTCATTCAGCCAGTAAATTTAAACTTTTGATTTTGATTTTCTGGTTGGATTGACTCTATAATGATGTGATAGATGGATGATGTTGCCTACATCTGCTTGGGTGGGTACAACATAGGCTAATGAACAAAACTGTACATCAGGCATGTTATTGCAGTTGCGTCGTAGGACAAACACATGTTAATGTTGTTAGCAATGACATTTCGTCTTATTTCCAATGTGAGATTTTTAGTTTTTGACCTTAATTCAGCACAGTCTGATCATTCATAAGGAGCGTAACTGTGGAAATGCTCAAACAGATCAAAAGAAAGCTTTAAATTCAATAAGCATAGTGTAGAATGAATTATAAATAGAAAGCATGAAAAGCACCAAAGGCTCCAAGTGAGTGTCTGATATTTTCAGAGGGCTTTCATTAATGCACTTATCCTTAAGAGACCATATTTGACAGTCATCAAATTATATCATGAACTAATGCTATAAAGGTACGAATTAAGAGAAATGAAAGCTTAAAATCTGTAAACAAAAAGATCTTCACATCTTTGCAGCCACCCATTTAAAGTGCATTTAAAAAGTGATGAATGGTTGTGCACTGGCTGTGATTGTGCACTTGGAAGCTGCATGGTCAGTTATGCCATCACACAGAGGTCCTCATCTGATGTGACAGCCAGGCCTCTCATGGCATATGGTGCAAATGGGGCCAGTAAGCTCAAGCTGCCTCCAAGCACCCAGACAAAAGATCCCAGTGGGACACTAACTGCTTGTAACGTCCTTTTACACCTCCCTGCTCTCTGCAAGGCCTCCAGGCCTGAGGTTCAAGTCTCTGAAGCAATGTTGAATCATTTGGTGGAAAATGGCTCCATCTTCAGGCAGCCTGTCTGAATGATGGGGCTGGATTCACCTCATTGCGTTAGGAACATATTGTACTTGGAGGGATCAGTTGAGAGATTTTAAACTGGATACAGTCACAGTTGGAGCAAGATGCATGCTGGGAGATTAGGGGAGGGCTCTGTGGGTGGTAGTGAGTGATCCTAATACAGCCGGAAGTTATGCAGTGCAGTCCACTTGGCACTGTAATTTAAAAAGGTTTTTTTTAAGTATTTGAACTTCTAAAATATTTTTAAGTCAGTATAATATAACTTGTGCCAAAGATTGTCGTGCCTTAAATATTAATTATAATTTATAAATGAATGGATCAGTGCCACATATCACAGCACAATATACATATATATACACAAATATTTAAAACTAAGAAAATACAAAACAAACAATGATTCAGTATCATTACCTGAACACAAAAGCACCAGATCATTCATGACTACATATATACATGACTACAAATAAAATGATTTTAAAAAGCACACATTTGTTAATACTGCACAGCTTTGTTTACATCTTTCAGTTATGTTAGATTTGTATAGTTTGCTATCATTGCCAGGCTACTGAATAAGAGACACATGTTACCTATAAATGTCACAGAATAATGATTATGGCCATGGTATTCTTGATCCCCAAATTGATCAATTACAAGAAGTTCAACTGTCTCCACAGCAAATCATAGTATGTCTTTTGTAAAATAACACATTTTATCTATTGTATTTGTTCAGTAAAAGATGATATACATATTGTTGCAGATCAAATCGTATATTCCAAACAGTGATATAGTAACTCAACAAGGCAATTCTGAAAATATGGAGAGCTTGTGGAACGTTGAGATTAGAGTCACTGAAGTGAATCAAGAAGTGATACAGTGTTCTGCATTCTTCATCGCTTAGTCTGGTACAGTCATAGTCATAGCTGCATTTTAACTGTACATCTGACTCATTGTTTCAGCTTTAAAGAAGTCAAACCTATGTGTTAGTTTATTTCACAAGCACAATGCAGATGAACATTGTTACATAAGCGACGGGATAGATGAAATGTATATAGATACATTGTGTGTGTGCATGTAGAATTTCACAATTGTGCCTTTTCATTTGTCACTGATCCATTATCTTCATTAAAAAATGTATGCGTTTCACTTGGATATTTGAGCTTCACTGTGTAGAATAATGTGCAGAGTTGGACATTCATCTCAGTTTAAGACGTGTATATATGAGCTGGATTTCTGACACATGTTCAGAAGGAAATCATGGTCCAATATGCAACTGAAATAAGTGCAATGTGGTAACTTAGATCTTCCAGTATGCATACACAGAGAATGGACTTTAAGTGACAGTAGGGGACTCCTTGTGTCCAGCAGTCAAACTTGTGTAATTAAAAATATTCTCATATTCATTGACTTGATTTTTCAATAAAGGAGAAGGAATAGGTATATTTTTAAAATGTTTTTAACAAAGTAATTGAACTTGGGTTAAAACCATGGGCCATTGACAATAATTGTTGTTTAAAGCATCATATTGTTATATGTCTTAAACCCTGTCTGGAGAGGATATCCAAGGTTTGTTTGTATAATAAAATGATATGCTTGATTTTAAATGCTGATCTAATGCCATGAATTTGAGTGGCAGCAAATCCTGTAGGCCCTGGATTACAGTGGAGGCTGGCAGCCTGTCCTGGCTGTGTTGCGGTGATGGTGACCTTTGTGTGACATCTCCATATTTCCATATTCCCTCACAGCTTGTCAACAGCTTCTGTATCACCTGTCAAGTAAATGTAGAGGAGGTTGCAGAACAAATCTTCCCCTGAGACCACAATGTGGATCGTCGACAGCATGCTTTTTTCCTGGTGAACTGACTGGAACTCATTGCAAAGTGTTTCAGGTAGAGAACCACCAGCCTTTATATCACAAACACAGACTGGAGCTTTGCATGGCATGTCAAGCAAATAATTTTCAACTTCCCTTCATGATGAGTAACTTCATAAAAGAAGTCAGTTCACTACCACTGGACTTAGGACTGTCTTCCACCAGATAAATAAATGAATGAACTCAGATCAATAATAAACTTCATTTATTTGTATAGCACCTTTCATACAAGAAATGCAGCTCATACAGCAATGAAATTACATGCACCAAGCACTTCACATAAAAAGGACCAAGAATGAACATAAAACAGGGATAGAAGATTATTGGAAAATAAAAGCCAGATGAAGATGCATAAAATGAAGATAAAATGCCATAATTAATGTAAAATGTTTCTAATATTATGAGAAGCAGAAGATGATCAGCTTCTGATCATCTCTTGATCAAAAAAGCTGTAGAGAGTTGATTAGCTATGTTTTCATAAAGTTTATATTTGATTAAATTTCAATGAAATAGGTCTTTTAAAAATTGACGTGTGTTTGTCCTTCTTCATCACTAGGTGGCAGTTGTGTGAAGGTTGGAAGCCAGTTCAGAGAAAGGGTGTGTTGAATATGAATTTCTTGTTCATGAAATATGTTGGTCTTTCTCTCTTTTTAAAATAGTCAATATTATTTTATTGATTGTCTATACTTTTGATGTAATTGACTTTTTTTTGCCTGTGTTTTACCTTCCTGGCCTGGCATCATAAACCCTTTTGCTATTCAAGACATACACAACTACTGTAACATTATTGGTGGTTTGTATAAGAAAAATTACTGTGCTTTATTGATTGTAATAAACTGGGTGCTGCATATGTGTCCACTGCATTCAGAAATCAAATGAATTATCTTTTAGTATATTTCATGTTGTCTAGTATGCTACATGCAAAACACAGAATTAGTATATATATGACATGGAAGTGGGACAGTGGAACTTTGACTCCTCTGTTGTTGTTTAGTTTTTACTTTTCAGGACTTTTATACTGTATTCAAGCTGTTGATGTGATTAACATGAAATCTTTTGCAGTGTTTTGACTCACCAGTGTCCAACTGTTCTTTGTGTGCCTGAAATCCAGTAGGACTTTTTTTCCACAGCATTTTGAATTGTTTTAACAGGAAACACAGAGGTGACATTAACAATGGCTCCACTTCAAGTGCACAATTGCAGGAGGCTGGCACTAAAACACTCAAACAAAACAAAATGCATTCCTTATTAATGGTATTAATAACCTGTGCTATTCATCCTATGAAATGTCCAAATATTTCCTAAAAAGGACCAACCATATTGTGATTAAAGACCCCGTGGGACTGATAATAAACACATTCTCAGTGTGTGGTAGCTCTTTCTTTATAAGTAGAACTGGGTATTAAGCATAAGCAGTGATAACCTCATTGGCCATTTTTCAGAGAAGGGATATAGAGAGAGCAACGCAACGCTTCAAGTTACAAACCAGCCACAAGTATGAGGTTGTAACACTTTACTTGGCTGTAGGCACTGAGGATTGGCAGTAATTATAAGCACACATTTAGAGTTTGCACATGAAAAATTTAAAGGTAGAGGCATGAGTGAAAGGCAGTGACAAGTTTGTGACAGGTGCTCTTTCCAGAGGACATTTTGACATGTCAGAGTAGGAAAAGCACACTAATGATGGCTGAATCCCATTTAGATGCTCCAGTTCCAGGGTCCTGGTATTGCACATGCTGGCTCATTGTCACACTGTCAGAGACAACGCCTGTGCTTCTCCTACTACGACAAGCCAAGTCAAGTCATGACAGACTTTGAGTCATCCATATTTGTTTGATTTTCAGGCACTTCTGTATAATTAACTGCAAAGTTGAATACATCAAAGCTTTCAAAAAAATCACAGTTTTCTAGTCATGATTATAACTTCGATGTTGACGTGAACACTTATTTGCATTTGCAATACAGAAACTCGATTTTGGTAACTAAGACTGTAACAGATATGACATGAACATGACATAAGCCTGAGAAACAACAGTAAAGAGTTCACTTTATTCCAATATAGACTGACTTTTGTGGTACATTGATTCAGAAATGACTGAGGGACAAAGTTAGGTGCACTCAAAAAAGGACCATTTCTGTGACACACTGTTACTGATTAGCAGCTCATCGGGTCAGTGGGGTCACAGAGGTTGGACACTGTGTTTGCAGAAGAAAACCTGCAGTTCACTGAACTGAAATGTTTAACCTGAACACCAACATATGAATCAAATTCTGCAGTCCCAAAGAAATTACAAAAAACAAGTGTGAGTTTACATTTTTGGCAAAAAAAAAAGTTTCTGTTAATTCTCATCTTCTGTAGTTGCATGTGTTTACTTATTAGTACACTACAGAACAATATCCAGTTTCAGGGAGCTTAACAGGGTCAGCTGGCAGGGAGGCAGCTGGAAGGCCGCTTGTTTCCTGAAGTATTTATAACAAAAAAAAAGGTTGAAGTGGAGGCTGCCATGGTTTCGCTCCACAATGACAAGGGTGCGGCTGAAACTCAACACAAATGTGTCGTCCTTCCCCCCCATGAGAATTCAGCTATCTCTTTCATGAGAAGAGACAGCTGGATGTAAAGGGACTCGTCCTCCTCATTGATATAAAGTAGGCCAGTGTTTACTCGCTGATGTTTATATTGAGACGCTCAACATCATTACATTTCTGTCAGGCAGGTGGGGCACTCACTGTTTTCAGGGGTCCCCAAGCAACACGGGGTGCTTACAACAGGTGAGGTGATACTGGTTTAAATGAAATGAATCTGAACCAGCTGTTATTGTATCCGCCAGTTATTATATACTGACAACAAAACCGCATTTCCACAATAAGTTATGTCTCGCTTCATTTTCCAAAAAGCTTTTCTGTTGTGTTTTTTCCCCCTATACTTTATTGTCACCTCACAATATTGTTTTCCATTTCATGCTTGGTGTTTTTACTTTGTTTTTCTTTTTCTGACATTTCCCTTTCTTCTCAGCTCGCCCTTGGTAGTTATAAGCACTGACTTGTGACAAACATACTTCACTTTCAACCACAATCCTGACAAAAGGCTGTGAAAGTGTGTTTGGTTGACACTGGTTTTAAAACAAAAAATTACTGCATGTTTTTCTGACAGCATGTTTTTTCTTTTTTTGACCTTTCTCAAACCCAATATATAGAAAAGTATTGATAACTCTTCCTTTTGCCACAAACAGAACTGGCACATTTGAAGGTGACAAATTATAAAAATGGACATAAAACATTATCATTACATCAAATATGGAAATATTTCATGTTTTATAAGTGAAATGTCCAGTATGTTGTCTAACATTGTGATGCTACTTATGTTTGGGGTAAATAAGAAAGGTCTAATGGCAGAATTACACAGATCAGAGATACAGAGCAGATGAAATAGTGTTCAGCCTTATTGTAAGATTTAGGATGCTTTCATAGCTTTATTTAGACACTTTTAGTTTAGTTTTAGTTTTAGTTTGTTGCCATGAATGAGTTTTATTCACTCAGTAAAATGACACCCAGGTGAGCATGTGACCCCGCCCCCAGCGGACCGCGCGCTCTGATTGGCTGGTTCGAACACCGCTCCCCACAAACACACAGCAGCGGAGAACATGACTGAATCCAGATAACTGGAGAAACCAAGTCAAGATTTCCACAAGGAAACACGCGTTAAACCAACACACACCAACTGCTCGAACTTTCTCATTCAACTCTCTGTGTCCCTCAGTGTTACCGGTGAGTCTAAAGCTTTTACTTTATCTGTATTAGAGCGGAATAAACGGGGGTGAGTTTGAAAGTTTTCCTCCTGTTTCTCCCCAAAATCCATGAGGGAGCCTCGTGGAAGCAGTTAGCATAAAAAAAAACACTACTGTTTATTATTACTATTTTTGTACACAGCTGAAGTACAGTGAGTTTTTAAGTCTAAAAATATAAACTTATCTAGGCAAGTTTCCAGGAGTTTAGAAATAACGTAATATTTGACGTATAATTGAAATAAAGTGTGCTATTTTTTTAGGTTTTAGCCTCTTCTACCCAGCTAGCTTAAAATCTTAAACGCACCCACTTTCATTTAAAAGTCTGTTTGTTATTTAACCGTTAGATAAACTATGTATTTTCCTTTTCACGTGATCCTCAGTCGAGTTTAAATGATGAAGGTGCAAATGTAACTTGGATTACTTACCTGCAGCTTCCACTGTTACATAATGGCAGCTTAATTGACATTGACAGGTCTGTGCGTGTTTTGCGTTGAGTGGGAAACAACAGCTTTCAATCTGGATCATGCCCACGTTTATCCTTCATTGGCATGTGGGAATAAAAAGGTTAGAGGATCAGGAGTATTCTGGTGCATATCCAACCTGGGAGAGTCTCTCCTGAGGTGTTGCATGATGATAATGGGAGGCTGCAGTGGCTGATGGGATTAAGTGGATGTGTTTGGCATGAGTTCATTAGGTTAGGTGCTGCTGTTTTTGGATCAAAGCACATACTAACTGGCATGTTTTTACCCTGTTGGCATACCTATTGTGTCAGGACATTAAAGAAGGATGCATTCATGTGAAGTCCTGTACATGTGACAGTGTTTTTCCTGCTGGAGGAAAAAGGGTGAAGTAAAGGCTCAACAGGTGCTTCCTGCAAAGAGGGATACACTCGGGAAAGACCGTTCACATGCTGTGCCTCAGATGCTGGTGATGAGTTCATGCTGATGTTTATTTTTGTCTTCACAACAACAAGATTTCTTTACTTGACCTTGTGACTTAGCCTTGATAATTAGGTTAAATGGCTGGTTCCTTTTGCTCCATTCATTCTATATGACCTAGTGATGTGGGTGGTGATTCAGAGGTCTGGAGCTAGGCTGCTTGTGATTATAGCTGTGAACTAATTTTTCCATTTCTTGTGCATGCATTTTTATCATCACACCATTACACTGAATGTGATGTAACTACACCTCATGACTCAAGAAAAAGGAAGGGGGGGGTGAATGAGAGCAGGCGTGTCTTTATTATTCATCCTCACATGCTGTTCATTAAAAATAAACATCGTCCCACACTTATGTGTCTAATCGACACCACATTCAATAATTTCCAACATCTGCATTGAGCTGAACACCAGTCAGCTGATGGGTAGACTGACCTTGCTGGCTTGACCTGCTCAGCTGGTGAGAGATTGATTTGTATCAAATTGCATTAATATTGGAGTGATCAGTTAAACGTGCTCCCTCTGTTTAAATTAGCGGTGTTGATTGATTCTCCAAATCCACGATTTGATTTGACTTTCGATTTAAGCTTCTTTTTTCTTCAGCACTGATGGCTATTCCTTTTTAGAGTTTTGATTTGTAAGAATCAATAGATCATTCGTTTTATGCTTTTATGCTAATTTTGTCTCTAATTTTGGTCTTTGCAGATTCTGTTGGTGCATTCATTCAAACTTCAGCAAGTTCACTACTTTTGTTCAATTTTAGACAGAAAGAGTTTACTAAAAGTCTATAAGTCAATAAATAAAACTACTTTTGAGTCCATTAGATTTTTGTTTACCAGTTGGGCTTCACTGCATCAAACTGCAGGTGTCATTGTAATGTCTTTGTCCTTTTGGACTCTATAATGATCTGTCACCACATCGCTGGCAATACAGTACATCACTCTGTTTCAGACAAAGCTGTTACTGCCCAGCTCTCAATGAATGAGCGCACACATGAGTAGCCACCCCAATTCCAGCTATCTTCATAATCACCATCTGCTCGATCTTTGGCATCAGGCTTCGCAGTTTGGGTCTGCCAAGGCTCCCGAAAGAAGTTAAGACAGAGGTACACACACACACACACACACACACACACACCAGATGAGACAAAGGAGGCTTAATGAGTTAAAAATGCACGTGGGCACATATGGGCTACGATGCTGTGTGTGCGGACACAATGGAGAGGATAATGAAATCTTGGATTACCCCTCATTTATTTAGGATACAGCTTACAGGAGGGGAGTGGTGAACGGTCAGGGGAGGGGGTGCTAGGTCATGGGTAAAAGTGTGTGTATGTATAAATGGGGTTTGTTATTCTGTAGGTGGATGTGTGTGAATGCTGTAAATAGTTGCAATTCATAGTCTGACATCATGCATTATTTGTAGATGGTGGTTTGAGTTTGCACAATGCAAGACAACTGAGTAATCTGTATATTATTTTCATGCCCGGAATCATTATTGGAATACATTTTTACAGATTTGAATGTTTGACGTTTGCATATTATTTGAATTTCCTTTTGTTTCCACGTTAGTATTGCTTTGTTAAAAGACATCCTTTAATCTCTCTGTTTATGGGGGTGTGAGTCTCTGCTTACTGAAGATCTAAGGGAGCACAAGTTTCTCCCACCATGTCTTAGCACCGATGAGGCTGATTAAGGTGAAAGGTGCCTCAGTTTTTAAATCCCACCACCCTCCCCACACACTAACCAGGATTATTATGTGACAAACAAACGCGGCTAATTAGGTTGAGCTCGACGACCCCTCGACCTTTCACATCTCCTTGGCCCGACCTTCTGTGAAGAGTTGGGGAAGGGGCAACATGGCTGTTTGGGCTACAGAGGCTTATCTGAACTGACTGATAAAGCCTGTTACACTGCAAAGCTGGACTTGTGTGTTTTGACTTGGTAGATTCCAATTTGTTGAATAAAATTGTTAGTTATTGGCTGATCTCTGTTACACAGAATAATGTTATTGTTTGGTTTGAGTACATTTCAAAGTATCACATCAAGCCTTATCAGTAAAATGATTAGGGTTAACATGATGAACTAATGTTTAATAATATTGACAATATAGGAGGAGCCCAGTCGTGCTTCACAATCTTTATTTACACTTCTAAGTTTATAGTAGAAGACATTAGTTGTGATGGCCTGGCAGTTTTTGGCTGCTAGACAGATGTCTCATTTGAAATCAAAAGGTTTCTGCAACCATTGGTTCCCTCATGAGACGCCTTTCTGTCAACAGTTTCACGTCCCTGTTCATTAGTTTAATGAACCCGTGATGTGATGCACTTCTGTTCATTATGGGAAGGCCATCAGTTACTTTTTTGAATTAACAGCTGAGGAAAAATCAACGGTCAAACTGGTTCAGTAGTGTGCTCAGGTAACTGCCGGCCTGCCAGACGCCTGTGCTGCGACCGAAGCAATGATGTCATTACAGTTAGTTGGCCTGTATGTGTGTGTGAGTGTGTGTGAGGTCAGCAGAAACAGCTCAGAGTGGGCATCTTGCCAGGCCTGCTGCAGCTTAAAGGATGTTGTCCCTGTGTGTTGGTCACTGCTGATTGACAGTCAATGACTGCTGAGATCATGGAGGGACAGAATTAAAAAATTAGGAAAGTGGGTTTGAATTGATTGGATATCTCCTCTTGTAGCTCCTGTTAAACATTGAAGTCACTGTTTGGATATTGTCAAAACTTGCAAGTATTGGTTATTTAGTCTGTAGCTCTTTCAAGGTTTGAAATGTGGTGAAGAATCTCTTTGTCAAGTAAACTTAGAAGTTGTATTCAGTTAGCCTCTTTTATGCAGTGCTGTAAGAAACCCTGAAGTTTTATGTATGTTATGTTTATGCATCTTCTGTTAAGATACTCCTGGCTTTGTTTTCTTTGTAAATTATTGGATTTAATATATTCTGAAGTGTTTTGTCTTGATTTTAAGACAATGATCATGGTGTGGTGGTGGTGAATGATTGTGAATAATTGTGGTGGCAAAGAGAGTTTGAGATGTTTTGTAAGGCTACACAACTGACAGTAGAGATACAGCTGGATAAAGAGACAGAGTTTTAAAGCAAGCAAGTCAGTGGACCAACATGTTTTGGGTAAATAGAGAGCGGATTGTGTTAGATATCCAAAGCCAATCTTGTGTGGCAGCTCACATGCAAGGCGTGGTGTGCTGCAAACCAAAGCCTTTTTTAACCGACCTGGAATCAGCTTGCATCGGTTTCCTCTGCTGGTCAAGGTTATGGAGAGCCGGGCAGGAAGACTGATCCTGAGTCAGCACTGAGGGGCTTTGAAATCCCTGGAGATGACCTGGTGGCGTGTGGTGAGCTGTGGATTACCATCAACAAATCAAAATGGGATTGGCAGGTGGCTCCCACTCATTCAAGCCTTTAAGATGGACTTTACTCACACTGTCTCACCTCTAACGAAAGACCCCTCCAACAAGGACAAGAGGAAGGAGGCCAAGAAATGTTTTAATCCTGCTTGAAAGGGGGGACAGCCTTTGACCATGGAAAACAATGATGAGCAAGCTCAGGCCCAGGAGGGACTGAATTGCTTTAGAAAGTAAAGTTTCATTAAAGATGTTGGGCTCAGTTCGACAACAGACCGTTGACGTATATTTACTTTTAATTCTCCTCAACTGAATAAATTTCCCTCTCAACACAGTTAGGCCGGGCCCCATCTGTAATGAAAAGGGGGAGGCCGGGCTCTAAATGAAACGCTCCTTCGACAGGGTAATTAAGTCCAGACACAAAGGGCTCAGCAGGAAGGAGTTTAATAGAGGAGGAGTTGGTATTCTCTGGGGAAGCTGGGTCCAGCAGAGCCCTTTTGGACTGCAGGGAAGGGGAAGGGCGCAGGAGGTTCACTGGCCCTGTGAGCTGGCCCGCAGCCACTTCACACCGCGGGTACTGAGGACACACACACAAAGATATTACTCATCCGTTTCTGTCTGCTCGAGTTATCAAATGAAATGCCAAAAATAGGGCCTCTTTTTCACATCAGAAACCTCTCTGAATAATCCGAACTGAGAAGCTTTCATGTGTAACATATATGATGGTGAAGAAGCTGAGGCAGTGCTTAAAGGCTGGGGTGTGCTTGAAACACAGGGTGAAGAGCCTGACTCTATAAAGAGGGGTGAGACACACACTTTCAGACAGTCTCTCCATGAGGGCCCTCATGATGTTGTACAAGCAAAAAATGATAAGTAATTGTGTTAAGAATGAGAAAAGAGAGCTTGAGAGAAAAGTAAAAACCCTGCTTACATTTTAGCTCCCTTTCAGTAAGTTCCTGAAATTGTGGAACATGGTCGCCCCAAATCTGACTTGGAAAGGTATCAGAGGGACGGGGTTCAGTTTTTTTTTGGTGGTCCGACAAGCAATTTGGCTGAAGCACACGGACCCCTTAAGACTTCATCATACGTTTGTTTTGGTTTATTAATTGGAGCAGAAAACTATTCAGTAAGTTAACAAAAAGCCTACAGGTAAAATTGGATAAAAGACATCATGAGAAATTTGTAGTACAAAGGAAGTCCCTAATGAACCTCCAGGCTTAGAGCTACTGGTTAGGTGTAACAAGGCGGAGGAGGGAAAGCTGTGCGGAAAAAATGTCATCTTTAACACATGCTCTTCAAGGGAAGAAAAAAAAAATATATAAAATTCAGGGACATCCACAAAAGCACCTTAACAACCCCTGGAGGTCCTTGAAACTGCATATAGTCGACTTTGGTTTTATTTTTACTCGTGTTCTTTATTCCCCCGACACCCACACGATGCCATGTACTGGAAAATCTAAAGGACATCACCGCCTGATATTCTGCTTTTAACTCATTACATAATGCGTTCTCATTTCTTTTTTGCATTTATGCACGGGTGCTCGCATGCATCGCCGGAGTGCCGCGGGCTGCATGCGTGCGCCACGTGCTGTGTGTGTTGTGGTGACGGAGCGTCGTGGAGGTTGATGCACTCTGCTGTCTGGAATAGCGCTGATCCTCTTAAATGATTACTAGCTGCGACCAGAGAGAAAGAAGCGACCTGCGTGGGGAACATGCGGACAGATGTCTCACCCCCACCTCATCGCGCGCACACACACACACACACACACACACACACACAACATCTATGTTTAGTTCAGGCTACAGGGAAGCTCCGACTAGATCCCTTTCCTTTAATAGACTCCAAGTCTATTATACCGCTCATTTGTACCCGGACAAAGGCAATTCCTTTAATTAATTCAGCACCTTTCCCTGGCAGGAAGTGGATTGTGTGTAGAGCACTATAAGGAGAAAATAGGCCCTTGAATGAGAGAAGTTAGCTAAATGAACTGTGGCAGTTTGTTTACATCAATACATCCCTTCAGACCAGCCTGTTTATAAGTGTTGAAGAAAATGTATTTTGTGAGTGTATGTGGCACAGCTGCAGGTAAATGACTTTAAAATGATCTAGAATTCCAAGCAGAAATGCAGTATAAAATATAAATATTACACAATACCTGACATCTGCATTGTATATATGTGCAGCACTGCAATGCTTTTACAAATGTAACATCTGGAAATGGCATCTGAAGTTAATGTTTAAAAAGTGCTTGAGTCCATTCAATCTGGAAATAGCAGTTTTCCTGAGGGGATAAAGCTTTGCAGGTTTTTATTTCACTCACAACAAGAAATACAGGTTTGTCAACCCAAACTCGACCAGGGTCTTTTGTGTACCAGGTTTCTGTTCCTCATTTGCCCAGTTAATCCTTAATGTGGCTTTAGAAATATAGGAATGTCTCACATGTGCACCTGAACAAAAGCTAATGTTTCAGTAATCTCAATGGAGAATTGCATTCTTGGAAAGTTGTACAATTCCCACTCAATTCTGTGAACAGGGCTTTTGCAAAAATGCCAAAAATAACATTGAGCATATAAAATGCAGCTTGTTCATCATGAGCTCAGCTATTGAAAGATGTAAGTTGATCCACAAAGAGGCTCAGCTGCATATTTGGCCCCAAAGAAATATAAAAACATAATGACAATAACTTTCAAGTTTTGTGGATGCAAAATCTTGTATGCTGACAGAAGCAAGGAGGCAGCAGAGGAAACGACACATTACAGATGGACGGCAGAAGAGTGCCGGCATTGTCGCATGTGCAATCGTTGGGGAATGTGCGTGGTATCCCTCAGTGTCACAGTGTCGAGCCCTGCCCTTTCCAGCGTGCCGCTCCCAAGTTCACCACCACTATAAAACATGTTTTGTCTTCGCCTCCCCCCTTTTTGGCTTCGATTTTCTCGCCCTCCTCCGTGCTTGACATTTGACTATGTGTGGGTGCCTTTGGTCCCTGTAGGGAGCCGCTCTCTCAGGCTCTGCTGCGGCCCCAGATGCACACAACTGGAGTCCAGAGCCAAAGATTTGCCCTTTGTCCTGTGTTGTTGTGTGCGAGCCATCACGAACGCCTGCGTGCTGAAAAGAAGCAGAACCATTCTGGATTGTTTCTCTCCTCTGAAATCCTAAATGTCGTCCTTCCGTCACTGTTTCTGGTTATTCCGCTTTGTAGCCTTGGGGACATTGCTTTGAAAGACTTCACTGACCCTTTGAAATCCTCTCCACAAAAGCCACAAATCAAGCTTTTCAACGCTGGCCTTTGACCTTTTTCAGTCAGTCAATGATATTTCCATCCTCTTTCATTTACAAGTTGTTCTCTCGAATTTCATACCCGATTGAAGAATCACTCAGTGCGTGTTGAGGGTTTCTTGATTTTAGTGTTTCGATCTACTGTTCCAAATATACGACGAATGGAATGGAAGAGATTGCAGACTTGTCTTTCACCACACATCAAAGATACATTGAAGACTTAGGGCTAATTTCATGGATTGATGTATTTTTATGTTTCTCAGTATTCAGTCTTGTGCATGATTTTTTTGCCCCAGGACATCTGATGTAATATCCAACACAGTCTGTTCCCAATAAGTAAGAGCACATGGACAGAGGAGTGGATGTATTGTACATACTAGAAGTCAACATGCCTTGTTAAAAGATTGCATCACAGTCAAACGACACTGTAGGCATTAGAACAGACTCAAACTTTCTGCTGAGTGCCGGTTTGGGAGGTTGAGGGACTGCCCTGGTGGGCCTAGAGGGAGGTTGGGGGATGAAAAGGAAGTGGAGGTAACCCCCCACCTCACCTCCCCTATTCCATCTCATTCCATTTCATCGGGTCTTGGTTGGGGAGATCCTGGTTTGGCTGCTGGTTTGAAAATGAGGTGTGTGTGTGTGTGTGTGTGTGTGTGTGTGTGGTGGAGGGTGGCAAGCTAACAAAACAATGGAGGCTTTGTGAGAGGGTCCCGCCGTGACAGGTTTGTAGGGGGGGCGGTCAGGGCTTAGCGAAGCGTAGCCACTTCATTAGTCAGGGCTCTCCTTTTGCACCTCCTCCTCCTCCCATCCATCCTCCCTCCCTGACGTGCTCTCGCAGCCTTTCCCTCCCCGCTCACTCGTGGAACCACAGAGGCAGGAGCCGCTCTGGCTGGACAGCACCGAGCGCAGCGCAGGGTTTTGACGAGGATGCGCTTTTGAGGCTGGTCGGAGTTGTTTGGTGCAGTTACCTCGCTCGGTGCCGTGCTGTTTTCGTTCCGAGGTAGGTCGTCTTGTGTTGTCATCCTTCCTGCCCCGTCCCGTCCTTGGCTGCTGACTTGCATCTTCTCTCCCCCGAGCTGCAGTTTTGGTGTCAGATGACTGGACGCGGCACTCTCAGGCGGGCCTTTGATGAATAACTGAGGATGTGATTGTAGTGTCTGTGGGTTTAGTGACATTTTGAGATATTTTTGTTCTTAATATCAATTTCATCAATCTGTGCATGATGTCATTAGTGGAAAATACCAGGCGTCCAGAAGTTTCACAAACCCATTTTGGTGTAGAAGTCAAGGTTTATATGAAGTGATGTTTGTGTGTCCGAGGAGGAGGGGGGGCTAGTGGTAGTGGGGGACTATTGCCTCAGCTGTGTTGACCAAATTATCAGTGTTATTAGGATCTACGTGCTTGTGATTGCTTTCTCCCCCCACCCACACTGCCTCTCTTTGTCAAACACACACCCTCAGGGACAGTTGAGCATCAGGGTAATCCTTCACATCCTGTGTGGGAAAGGGCAGAGAGGAGCACTCAGACTAGCCCCATCACTTCCTCGTGAGAAAGTGTGATGCAGTATAACTCAAACTAAAACAACAACATCCCGGCTGTTTTTTACCCAGAAGGCTGTTCTCAGCATCCTGACGGCCTGTCTGCAGCTTATATCCTGTTAAACTGACCTCTGTAATGTTCTACTTTATCACAGGCTACATGCTATTCAACTCTCAGCTGATTCACCAGGACAACTTACACAATTTGAATTTATGTCTTGTAAAGTTGATTACACAGTGAATGAGAAGGAAAATGTATTGGCTGTCTTTTCTGCTGACAGTGGAGGCATTTTGCACAGGATCCACTATGATAGTGAGGGCTGATTATATACTGTAAATGAAAGAGACACATTTCTGAAATTAGTTTAAAAGACTGACTGGACTTAATGGGATAATCACTTTAGATCCTGAATGAAAAGTCGCTGTGTGGAACCAGTTAAGCTAGCAGGTCATTCACAGGGTTTTCTCTCTTGTCCCAGGAGTCAGAAGGCTCTAATGAAGAGCTGGATGATAAACCTAATATACTTAGTTACCAACGTCCTGAAGCTATTACTGAGCTTACTTTACTCCGATCGCACTTGAGTTTTCAGTAAATAAATGATCCGAATTCTGTCTACTCAAACTTTACAACAACCAGTGTTTTCAAACCAGAGTCCAGTCCAGATGTCTTGCATTTGTAACTGGTCATGTGATAATGAATCAGTACAAACACACAGAAGTGAACCAACGTGAGAAAGAAAATGCTGATGAAAATCTGATATAGATATAATATTATAGATTATGAAAGTCTATATTGTGACATAGATTTTAGATCATGTCATCCAGCCATGGGTGATTGGATGTTTGCACATGCATTATAATATAAATCACTGTAAATCAATCTGTCTACCAGCACCTCTAAAACCTACTAATTCACACGTTGTATCTCATTCATTTAGTCTGTCCTCAAACAAAAACCTAAAAAAACAATTTGTGGTCTCAGAGTTAGGTGGTGAACCTATTTCTTGATGAACTGATTATCCATCCGCTCAGCATTTCTGCTGTTTGTCTGGTAACTCCAAGGTGATGACGAGACCCCAGGTAGTCACTGTGTCTGGCTGTTGTTCACTGAGAAAGACTCACAGTATGTAACTCCCCCGTCTCTCCCTGCTTCTAGTCTTCATAATAACCCAGGCTGAATGCCTCCCGGCTCCACTTAATGCACAGACATGAGAGTGGTATCGATCTTCTCATCTAACTGTAACTCTTAACAAGAAAGAAAACAATTCTTTTTTTAAACATCCAACTGCTTCTTTAACATTGCCTGACGATCACATGATCAGATGCCATATCCATCTTGATAAGCACTTTTCAGAGGCCCGGAGGCGATCATCTGAACATCCTTATTCACGCTCTCTCACAACTGCAACGTGACAGACGTACCACTGAGATTTTGATATCATCTCTTTTTCACCCATGTCTCTGTCTTATCTTTCCACAGAATGAAGAAGTGAATCATCTGTGATCGCAGTCATGGCTGTCCAGACTGGCATCCAGGTAGGCTCTTCACCATCTTGATAGGATTAGGTGTACATTGATTGGCCAGATGGGGTCCTTTTAGTCCATCATTGAAAGTGGTACAAGTTGAAGTTCAATGGCTTAAAAATTTCACATGGCTGTATTTTCTTCTCTTGACACATCATAATTTAGTTGGAGGTTGGCTGGATTGATGATTTTCTTCAGTTGATATTGGTTAGTTTACAAAAATGGCAACTAACTTTACTATTTTCACTGATCCTGTGGACATTTTGTGGAAAAGCTGCACGTCTGTACCAAGTTTCAAATCTCAAATTCAAGTTGCAGTAGCAACTTGCAGTTGCAGTGCCATTGTTAGTGTCCAAGCAGTGAGTCACCAATACTATCTGTGTGCCAAATTGGGGGAAGAAGTTCCCAGACTGTGCCAGAGGTATTCAGATTAAATAAAGAACTGCAGACATCAGTCTCACGCTCAACAGCTGCGGCAAGCCCACCTGTGTTACAGCATGCCGTCTTGTTGTTGTTATGCATGTCTGACGTTCCACTGCCTGGACCCCGAGGACTTTCTCCGCACATTTTTAGGGGGAGTGGGTGGAATGTGCACCACTTTTTCCCTTCCCCTCCCAGCAACAAAGTGTCAGCCATCCCAAAACCCAAAACAACAAACGTATCGTGTTACAGATTTGTCACATGGCAGCACCTCGTTGAGAAGGGCTTTTCTCTGTCATCTGGTTTGGAAAGTCTTGGATCTCCCCACCCGTCTTGGACTGTGGATATGCAAAATATGTATCCCAGTGTTGTGCACATGACATGTGGCAGGAAACTTCTCAGACCGATGCCCATGTGTTGACGAGGCTTTGAAAAGCCTCCCCAGATGAACTGTGGTTGAATGCTCTGTGCCTCAGATGCACCAGATTACCCCCAATCATTCTGTTAGAGGTTTTTTATTTTTAGATCGGTTTATATGATGCAAGATCTCTGTAGGCTGTCTATGTTTCCACCCAAAAATTATTGCTTTACTAAATTGTTGAGAGTACACCAAAAGGACAATTCTGGTTATTTTTTTTCTGTTACGTGTCTTCTGTTTGTAGGTTAAACTTGCTTTTCACAACTCATCTCATTCTCACTCAGTACCAAAGAGCAGAGAAAATGACAGTGGTGATTTCTAACTAACTGTGTTTCACTTCACTGTAAGGTTTCTCAAGACATGCAACTGTGATGGTTAATGTATTATTTTACTAGAAACATAAATGCACTCTATACAACTGCAATGCGTCTTCATCTTGCACAATCGTCAGGTTGCTGCCAAGTGTTTTCTGGTGTTTTCCAAATTCTTAATGTATTTTGTCATCAATCAACGTCAAACAGTTAAGACAACTCTTTGCTCTCTGCTCATTTCTCTGTTATCATACTTGCACTGTTTTGACGCATAGACAAGTGGTCATAAAATATACATGCATAGTGAATTGCAACTGTTGATCAAAACTATTTTATTACCATCAATCATGAATAAAGTAGTCGGCTGGACTCTCTGTCTGTCATGGTGTGGACATATTTAGTTAATTCATGTGTGTTTTGTTAAACACTGACAACAGAAGAAGTGGGTGATTTTCTTTTGACATTGTGTGTTATCAAAGGTTTAATAGCCTTTTTGAGGCTATTGATCCGTATCAAACTGTGGTGACGCTGCAGACTGTAACGCTGCAGCTACTTCCAGAGCTCAGCTCAGAGCTTCGCTGCCTATGTAGAGCACCGTCACATTCAATAACTGGTCACACTCTGACTGCTCTGTTCACCCACGCTGAAAATGTATGCACTCATGGAAGTATGAATAGCATATGTGCACATCTATTAATGCAACAGTAAAACGTAACCATTGTAAAATAGAATGTCTTCAGGTTTCGGTCTCATGCCTCGGATGTCTGAACAAATCTCAGAAATCTTTTTTTCTTTTTTGATTGTTGCTGTGGGGCTCAATCTTGTCTCTGCAAACCTGCAAATTCCTTTTTTTTTTTTTAGCTTGACAGTGTTTCTGATTTGAGGTGTTGAAAGAGCAACACCTACAAGAACCTCAAGAGCTCCAAGGAAGATGACAAGTGAGCTCTTAGAGGAGCAGTGCTCAAATAACCCACCTCATTTCTCCAACCATTTCCTTGCTAGCTTTACTAAAATTCTTCATTAAAACCAGGGCTACGTCGCCTTTTTCCCAGCGTTACAAATATCTGAGATGAAAGTGACCAAACAGAATGCCCAAGTTGCTCCTTTAGTACTCGAAAAGAGCAGCATGACCTCATTAGTTCAGCTTGGCCAAACCAAACAGCTCTGGGTTTAGTTATGATCCTAAAATGTCAAAGGTCAACAACCAGCCCATGGGAAGTTTTACAAAAATTGGGATAGCTAAAGTAATTGCAAAGATGGGATGTAGTACTTTGAGTTTAATAAAGGAGTGGAAAAGTGTTTTGGTATATTTTAACTTCAAAATTTAACCTGTAGTTTGAGTTGTAGATGAACATTTGGCAAAGTGAAGAAACTGAGGTTTTTCATTTCTCATGCATGTTGTTTACAGGCATCATATACATGAATCATTGATGTATGGCGTGAAGAAATGGTTTTGTACTATTGTGAACGGATGATCTGTCGTGAGAACAACTTATATAATCAGAAAACTTTAAAAAAACCCCAAGATCATTGTCACGACAAAAGCTGGCATGTGTGTATATATATTTTTTAATTTCAACACTGGCATGATCATATTTGGAATATATTGCTACGTCTCAGTTTTCTCTTTGACTTCCTGTATTGACTATTTTTCAGGGAGATTAGTAGCCTTTGCTCTAAGTGGCTCAGGTTAAGAGCATCAGGTAAATTCCTAAAGCGAAAACATTAAACATACAGGCACAAACTGCTCAGCATGCTGCCATTTCTTACCAGGATTACCAGCCCACATTCCAGCACCTAATGAGGACACAAGTGGTAAAAGAAAAATAGATTAACTGAGACTTTCTCTATACTCAGTGCAATGCAGATTTTAGTTTACAACACTAGTCTGCTTAAAACCTGAATGCTCTCGGTGAACCTGTATACAGTCAGGTGACAGAGTACGAGGTGGATTATCCCACTGTTCGGTCATCTTTTACGTAACTTCTGAGAACTACACTGCCTTATTTTCTAATTAGCTGTATGTCGAGAAATGCACATATGTTGTTGTGAACCTGCAGAGCACCGCAGGCAGCTTGCCCTTCTGAACTATGTTATGTAATGTGTGTGATCGTACAAGTGTGTGTGTCTCTTTTTGAAGTGAGGTAACCTCTTCAATTCACAAATCAGTGATGCCCATTTTGGCGTTCATTCTAAACATTTGTTTTCATGTCTCTGATCCTAACCCTGAACTAACTATAGGGCCTTAAGGGCTCACCTGCCAATCGAGTTACACAATTAGTTTATTGAATTGGCAAAATGAATCAAAGTTGTTTGAAGTTGAATGTGAAAGGGACATTCCACCGGTTTCCCACATGAAGTTCAGTTCACTTGTCGTGAAGAGCCTGTGAAAACGTTTGTATAATCGTCTGTGATTCTGGAAGGAGCTCTCCAAAGTTGCACTGTAGGAACTCTGATTGTTTTTGGAACTTGAGCCATACTTGGGAATAAAAGTCAGCATATTTCAGCTTCTGCTGCTTTGACCATTCTTTTTCCAATCTGCCTCTCGAGAATCCCCCGATTTTATGGAAGCACAATACTGGATTACTGGAGCGGCCCCTTGAAGTTAAAATGTGACATGTGAAAACAATGAAGAGACTGTTTCTTTAAAGCAGTTTTTTGCAGTTAATCTTCACGAAAGATGAGAATTTTCTATTAAATTAAACTTTAGGCAGTCCTAATGAATTGATTTCACACAGACATTGTCCCATAAACATTCAATATCTGCTTGATTCATTGCTTTATTGAAGCCATTTCACACTACCCAGAATGCACATTCAATTAAAGTGTCTATAGCTGTGTTGTTCAGCAAACCCCAGAGCATCAGCAGAAGTACATTACTGTATAACATCCTCTGTTCGACTGGCCAGGAGGTTTCCTGTTTGTAGGTCGGACGAACACATTGAATTCGAGGCCTCAACAAGATTCGGCCTTGTTTTAAGCACAGTAACCCCTTCACCACAGTAGAGGCAGTATCACATTATCGCTCTATGACATGTGATGGATACAAAGATTAAAGGCTGTATCTTAAACAGACGTCAACAAACTGGACAGAGGGAGGAGGCGGGGGGGTGTCTCATCCAGAAGTGAGTTATGCAATGTCTGGACAAGTCGTCATAGTGCACATCTGCTGCTGGTTTCTAGATAACCCCTCCTGCCTGGGAACAATTAACAAGTTAAATATCACAAACAAAACAACATTACATGCATTTTTGTGGGATAGAAGCTCTGCCATTCTATACCTCCTTAAAACTTGACAACCAAGAGCTTGGGCTATTTTCAAATCAGGTAGTTTTGACCATATTTTTGTTTCTTAAAAGTATGTTCTAACGTAATGAGTTCATTAATGTAGGTTGTGGCTGTAAAGAACACCGAGACTACACAGGATTACTTTCCATCTCTGCTTTAAAATCTGAGACGTAGTGAATTGTCAGTGCGGAACTGAAGTATGCGAGAGACGGGGATGAGAGGGAGGGATGTGTCAGTAGAGATGATATGTTGGGACGTCAGTGTCAAGTACTTGGATCAGCGGCTCGCTCCAGGCACCGAGCCCCGGACTGTGAACTAGCGTAGACACCCATTTAAGCAGTCAAGTGCAACAGCATTCAGTTGTTTTTCACTTTTGAATTTGAGACCAAAGAAAACATAATGACTGTGAGGTTGTCTTTTAGTGGAGAATGAAAGACGTTGCAAAATAAGATGCATGTTGAGGTTGTGTGGATAGAGATAAATTTCAGGTTGTGGTTTTCACTAAGAGCAAACACACAGTGGTTACCAGGCCAAGTTGGAGCGCGGCGGCAGCGTCGGAGCGTGCCGCGAACTCCAGTAGAGCATAGAAGTGAAGTGTGGTCTGACGCGTCCTCTCTGCATGGATGGCTCAATAAAATTCCTCTGATATTCTCACAGTCCAAGGCTGAACGTTAACTAGAGTATGATAATGCTGTAGAGTTGAGAGACAGTCGGCTGCGGAGAAACCTATATTTGGATTAAAAATGTAATCCTTATTAAGGTGTTTCCAAAAAAAGCATTTATATAGGCTTGTTGACTCCTGTTGTTGAGTTTTTTTCTCAAACGTGCTCAGGCTTCTTTCACGACGCCTCGCTGAAGAGATAAAAATGGTTCTGCAAATGCTTTTTTTGAACTTGTCTGAATAACAAAAACAAATCTGAGTCCTGAAACAGGTCTGGAAAGAAGAAAAGACATAAATTACATATAGAAAACATCAAATTTTACTCCATGTAACACGTTATTTTTGTCAGTTTTATCAGACATTGGTATCAACCTTCTCATCTAACTCACAATGCAAGCTAATAGATATTTCCCAAAATGTTGCTCTTCCTTTAAAGTTGAACTGAAAGAGTAGCACTCAGATCAGATTAGGCAGATGTCTCAATAAGTGGGCAGCCACACTAATCTGTTATAGCATTCTGTCAGGCTTTCTGTTTGCACGTCTAATCCTTTGAGTCATACAAGGAGATGATGCAGACTGTATTAATTTTATCATCTTCCCAGATCTTGGTGGTTGCAAATCCTTAATTTTAATTGCATATATAAATGTTTAAAAATGTTTTTTGTCTGCAAAAGCTCAGCTCTCTGTGTAGGTTTCTGTCAAAATGAAAAAAATCTGCCATTTAATCATCTTTCCACATTTGCCTCCTCTCGTCTCCAGGTTTGGTTCGGCGAGAAATTCGATGCTCCCTTGCTGAGCCCGAGGAGCCCTCGCAGCCCATTAGCACAGCGGCACGGCCCCGGCCTCGCAGACGTCTTCCAGTATGACCAGTGGCTGGCAGTGCGACATGAGGCCACCCTGGTGCCCATGCAGGAGGATCTGGCCATCTGGCTCACTGGCATGCTGGGTAAGAAGTATAGCTCTTTGTGGTTTTGTCTTTTTGCCGACTCTGACTGTTTGGTATCATATTGTTTTGACATCTTTCTGGGAAAGCAGATAATTTAATTGACATATTGAATTTTACTGTAGTGTAGCTACATGATTACACACAACAGAGTAAGTTTGTCCAAACCTGTGCTTGTGCGAATCATCATTGGGCAGTTGCATGCTAAGAGTTCGCCCCTCGAGGCTAGGAAAATACCAAAGCACAATTGACACGGATCTCTAATGTAATTGGATTTGGATGCTGCCATTTCCAACCGGGCCTTCGTAAACCACAGAAACAGGAGTGGAACAAAGTCCCTCATTTGATCCGTCTCTGCCATTATACTGACATCTATTGTCCCTTACGATATAATGGAGCAGCAAGGAAACTGAAGCTGACTGGAAACTGACTCTATTGTTGACTGGTGAAACTGTTTTTTTTTTTTTAGAAGCAGGCAGTTCAGTTTTTCTCATGAGGAATGCAGACAGGTACTAAACGCTCACCATGAGTTATTAGTACCGTGACCACGATGACCTGTATACCACATTTTTAGACTTTAAACAGTTTGACCCATCTGATAGTGAATCCTGAGGGGCCGGATCCTGCAGAAACAGGTGGCGTGCAGCGGATAATGTTTCAGGCCCCGAGGCTCGGCCGTTGTTGTGCGGAAAATAAACTTTTGTGGAGAAATCTTTAGTCACTTAGTGTTATAGCTATTGTGGATTTTGTTCTCCAATGTAAATTCAGTTTGCACGGCCTTTGTTGAGTTTTCCTAGGGCAGTGATTTACAATAAGGGGTCGTGGGAGTGCCATGAGTCCTTGAGGAGTCTGTAGGGAAGTCCTCTGTTCAACTGTCAATGTGAAGTTTTTGTAAGGTCCTTCCACAAAAGGCTGTGGGAAAAAAAAAATACTTCTAGAGTGGAGAAGGGTTTTGTGTTAAAACTGGGTTGTAATTTTATTTATTTTGTGCTACAGATTTTGACCTAAAAGAAGTGAAATGAAGTGGGACAAAGCTCATCTTTATAAAAGGCTGTCGCAGATGAAAAAGTAGGATCATTTTCACTGTGCTGTGCATTTTATTCTATGTCTTTTCACTTTCATTTTTCCAGGAGAGGAGGTGAGGTCAGAGTTTTTCATGGAGGAGCTGAATAACGGCGTGAAGCTCTGCCAGCTTATCGGCGTGCTGCAGACTAAGATCGCCCAGAGCTGCCCCTCCGCACTCTGCAAGGTGAGTCAGACCGCAGCGATGAAAATGGCTCAGACGATCGTCCAAAGGGCAACTTTCATGCTCACATGCGGGGGATGTTAGGGGAGAACTCAGGTCACAGTACGGACAAATCTCTTACTGAATTCACTTGAAATTCAGTTTTAGTTTAAGTCTTGGGAACTGTTAGGTGGAATACTGCCACAAAAGTCTGATGCAGTTTACTCTGAGATATTTGTCTGCCAGAGCTAACAGACGAGCTTCCTGTAAAACTTGACTCAACTTCATCTCAATATCCTCTGAGCTAACTGGGCGTTCTTGGTAAATAACACTTTCCATCCATAACTCCAGTCATTTTGGTCTCTTGTCTACCCATGTGTGCATACATCTCACAATGACATTGTCGGAAACCTGTCTATATTCTCACATTTTAATCCTTGTGTTTTTAAAATCCCTTCATGGACCACATATGTCCACACTAATTGTCATGGTGATAATAAGGATTAATAGAGTTTATGTTTTCTGACAGCTTTTCCCCATGAGGAAGGTTGCGTGTAAGCGGGACGCCTCTCCGGGTTCCTTCTTTGCACGCGACAACACCGCCAACTTCCTGGCCTGGTGTCGCCACATCGGCGTGGAGGAGACCTACCTGTTTGAGTCAGAGGGCCTCGGTAAGAGCTGCAGCAGATGTCACTAAAACTAATACACTGCTTTCATCTTTTCTGGAGAAAATGCATCCTTTCTTCTATTTTTAATCACTGTGGATGCACAAGGCCTCGGTCTGTTGCTCTCCCCCTTTCTCTTAGTTTGTACACAGCCTTCTGTTAAAATCCAGCCACCTAAAATGTCAACTTGTGTCTGAATAAATGTGACCTTTGAGTTCCAGGAAACGGGAACATTATTTGTTTTTGGCTGATATGGCCTGGTTAGGCACACATGATTCTCAGTTGTTGTGAAGCAAGAACCCACAGTAACCTATTAAAGTGCTACTTGTGGTGCTCAGGCAAAGATTGAATTTGTTTATCACAGTCCTGCCTCTTAAATAAGCCAGATAAAAAAGTCACAGTAAAGGTCGCAGTAAGTAAGAGTTGTTTATCCAAGCAGAAATGTTAAACCAAGAACGTCACCTTAATTGTCTGGTAAATCTTTAATTCCATCAAAATGTCCAAATAACTTTCTTGCACCTGTCTGAGACGAGCCGAGTCACTCTTTTGAATCTGGAAACCTTGGAAATGGTATCGTGATGAGTTTTCCTGCATGTGCTTGGCCACTGTCTATCTACTGGAAAAACCTCCTGCCATTTTTCCTCTTAATCTTTTATTTCTTTAGCCAGCATCAGTTGAGTCCAAGACAGTTTTAAAATCAGGCCAAAAGGAAGTTGAGACCAAGTAAAAATAAGATCCCAGATCTACATCTATCTGCATATTTACTTAGTCACCTAATCCGTGCATATAATTTGGAACACTTGACAGTTTGTAGTGTTTGGTTGAGAGTAGAGTTACTTGTATTTTTGACGATTAAAGCCTGAATCTTTCTTCTTTTCAATAAGAACATCAGCTAACATGAATAAAATCAACCCCACACTGTTTGGAGCCGATGTCAAGCTTCACACTGACGATGTTAACAGTGGAAAACAGAACTGCGATCGTAAGCTCCTAATAACTTTTGCAGAGCTCTGTTGTTTAAGCCTTACTTCTTAATGGTTTAATAGGATCTGTTGTAGAGAGCAATCACCCTGAGTACTCTCTATGGGGGATCACTTCATTACAAGTAATGGCTCTCCAAAAAAACGGATTGGAGCGATTTAGAAACAAAGCCTAGTTCCAGGAATGGAAACAGATTCTCTCATTCTTCGACATACTCTTGTTTATTAATATCCTTGAGTGACGTTAAAGTTGTGCTCTTCTCCCCAAATCTCTGTTCTCTTCTGTATGAATCACCCAACAACCCCTCGGGGAATAACTAACTTTATCTCACATAATGTCACGTTTCCAATGTAACACGAGAATTTTGTCGCACCCCATCTCTCTTCTTGCTCTGTCGCTAAAGAAAGCAGAAGTGGCAGCTGCTTCTTCAGATTATTAATAGTCTGTTAATTGCTGTGTTTTGTGCCTCAGTGCTGCACAAGGAGCCTCGGCAGGTTTGTCTCTGTCTGCTCGAGATCGGCCGCATCGTCTCCAAGTGAGTCCTCGAACACAGAAAAAGAAGAAGCTTTAAATGAATCATTAAGAAACAGTTTAACATTTGTCAAAGGTGCACATGTAAACTGTGTGTGCTGTGTCTCTCAGGTACGGTGTGGAGCCTCCTGTGCTGGTGAAGCTGGAGAAAGAGATCGAGCTGGAGGAGACTCTGCTGATGACAGAGGAGCCGCCTCCAGCCGTCAAAACCTTCAGCGTGTGCTGTCAGCACGGAGGCCTCTACCAGCCCGGGGTGAGTTCTGACTGACAGCTGGAACATATGAACAGGAAATTTACACCATACTGTTTTTAAACAGACAGAACATGAAACTTCCTACCTGGAGGCAGGAAGTGTGGCACGAGAATCCTCTTCTTTAGCTGGTCAAGTTACCGCCACCAAAACCTTTGTAACGTTGGTGAGCTGCCCTCTAACCTCAGTCTGGATGATGGTGTTCATCACGCAAACGAGCCAAAAGAGAACTGATGTAAAGCGTTGAAGGGCTACAGCTGATCACGTTCGCATCACATAGGTGGTACATGTGCGACCCAGTTGAAGCCAAGCCAAGACTCTTGCCGCTTCACCGGCGCCCCACAGGGTATGACGCATCACAGCTGACCACGTGCCGCTCTGCCGGGGCCCCGGGACTCGCTGTCACACAGATATGTGCCGTCATACAGCCATAAGCACACACAGTGAAAAACTCATCGTTGGTGTAACAGAGTAAATACTCTTTAACAGTGCAGAGGCTTCTCCATCAACCGTGGTTATAAATCATTTCTGATGGACAGTGTGGTTCTAACAGTGCCAGTGTTGGGTGGGTTTATTCACCAGTGGGTTAAACAAGGCTCTTAACAGTGTCAGGGTCGGGGGTTTTATTCCCAGAGGAGACAGCTGGGCTAAAAATAACTGTACTCATTGAAGTGGAAGGCAGTTTGGATAAAAGCATCCACCAACTCGTATTTGCCTTTACACATTCAAATAAGCAGTTTGTTGCAAACACTGTCAATAACTTATTTTAGTCTAGTGCCTTCATCACCTTTTCTTCTATCTCATCTTGGGAGAGAGATTTTAACTCAGTAGTTGATTCAGTGCTTACTTATGCAACAGTAAAAACCAGTCGTTCTTAAATGTATTGTTTTGTTTTCCTGTCATCTGGAGTGACACTGAATTATCTTCCAATGTTAGTTTAAAATATAATCATATAATTTACAAAGAGAGTCCAGTATTGCTGCCAGTGAGACTCCCAACATGGCCGACTTATGCTCCTCTATTGTCTGTTGTAGGAGCACGGCATGGACGACCCACCCTGCAACTGCTCCAACAGGGTTTCCATTGAGTACCTGTCAGAGGGACGCTACAGACTGGGAGACAAGACCCTCTTTATTCGGGTGAGTGCTGCACTCACACTCAGACACACACACAGACAAACACACACGCACACACTCTCTGCAGTGGCAGCAGAATCGTGTTGGCTCACTTCTTGTTAGTAATCCAGAAAATCCAGACAGTCACTGAGTCGTCCCATTCAGAAGTAGCAGCCCGGTCACGACACAGCTTTGTCAGTGTGAGTTTACTAATATCTGCTGTAGAAGTAAGTCTACAATTCACTTCAGCAAAAATACTAGAAAAAGGAGATGGAGATGAAGACAATAGCAGAGTGGTTGAAGAGCAGCCTGGAGGGAGATACAGGGACTAAGGCCAGGACGGTCTGCAGCATTCATCCTGCAAGTCAGCTTCTCTGTTACTCTGACCTTTGACCTCACTGTTGACAGGACCAAGCAAAGAGGATATTTCCCTGTTGGAGAGTGAAGAAACACACTAGTTTAAAATGCCTTGATACATGAATTCAAGTAATCTGAGTACTTTATAAACTGCATATCTGTAATGCAAACAGCAGAAGCACATTATCATTGAGTCTGTTTAAACTGGCTCTTTTACTAATTCTGTATAAAACAAGAGCTGAAGTATAATATATAACACAAGCATCAATATTAAAAGTATGTAACAAACAGGCTGCTGCCAGTATGTGTGTGTGTGAGCATGCAGGAGTCACTACATCACTGGAGGCTGTGATTGGGCACATGTAAGCTCGTTACCCAATCGTAGCGGATTGCATTAGACGATTACATCATAATTACACTCGTGTCTGTGCTGCCAAGCCTCAGGACAGACACGCTCATTTATAGATATGCAGCAGTTATTTCTGGAATTTCCAGGAACACGTCATTGTTGATTTTTGACTGTCTACAAAGGTCAATTTTTTTTTCATTTAAAGAAATTGTTTTTTAAATTGTTTATACACCAAACCAATCTTTCTCTTGGAGAAAATGTATTTATCGAATGATATTTTTTTTTTTTCACTCCACAGATGCTTCATGGTAAACATGTGATGGTGCGTGTGGGTGGCGGCTGGGACACGCTGCGCGGTTTCCTGACGAAGTATGACCCTCTGCGAGTGCTGCAGTTCACCACTCTGGAGCAGAAGATCCTGGCCTTTCAGAAAGGCCCCCCCGGCCTGGGAGGTCACCATGGCAATGCAGCTCCGCCCCCTCCTCCTGACATGGACCCCCTCGCCGCCGTCAACAACCTCATCTCCTCCTCAGCCTCCTCTTCCTCCTCCACCTCATCGTCTTCTTCTTCCTCCAGCCCGGCCTGTAAGCCAGCGTCTGTGACCGCCTTAGGTCAGACGTGTCGGTCCCACACTGCCTCCCCGGCCTGCACGCCCACATTGCCCAGAAAAGGTTCTGCCTCGGCACCCAAGAAGAACCTGCAGGGGGGGACACCTTCATCCCCCAGGAAGCCCACACAGCTGCCCCTGCCCATCACCACCAAAGGTTCCTCCTCTCTGCCCTCCACGCCTGTGGGAAGCTCCTCCAAACAGTCTCCCAGCTCTGGGTATCAGGGTGTGCAGGTCTTTCGCAGAGCTCTGACTCCATCCTCAGCTCCATCACCTGCCCCTGCAGACCCAAGCCCCGCCTCCAAACTGAAGCTCAGACCATCACCACGCGGCCCCACGTCTCAGCCCAGGAGCCCCGTCTGCCCTGAGCCATCTTCCAAATGCCCCAAGCCCTCCAGCCCCTGCACCTCTCCTACCGCTGCCTCTGTGCCTCGCCCCATCACTGCACCAGTACGGGCACCCACCCCTAAAGATGCCCGGCCCCCGTCAGGTGCCAGCCAGCGCTCTCGCCTTGCACAGCGCCGCCCCGGCTCCCCAGCCTCGCGCCTCCGTCTAGAGGCGGCCAGGAGGGTCCGGACGGCCACAAGAGCCGCAGTGACGCCAACGCCAAGAGCAGTAACGACAGCTCCCCAAACCCGGACCCCCACCCCCAGCTCACGGACAGCCTCCCCGGCGCTGCCCAAACCTGCCTGCTCCCTGACGAAGAGCAAAGAAGTCCCAGCCAAAGCCAAGGGGCCGGCCCCGACCAAGACGGTCACTGCTGCTGCCCCTCCACGCGGTACTGCTGCTGTCCCCGGGCGGGTCCCAGGGGGCAACACAGGCCCTTCCCCCGCCAGCAAAGCCAATCAGAAAACACCAGCCACAACACAGAGGGCGGGGCGAAAGCCAGCAGCCAACACCAACCCCACCAACGAGAAGTCAACTCTAAAACCTGAACCGACTCCAGGACAAGCCCTGGCCCCACAGAAAACCAGCCCCAACATCAAAGCAGTTAAGACGGAGCCCAGTGTCAGCAGGAAGATCCCACAATGCAACGGCAAGAGTGGGGACCCTTATTTTGAAATGAACAGTAGGAGGAGGCAGAAGACGTAACCGGGACGTTGATCTCTTCGCCAAAGCCAGCAGGCTGGTCACACATAGCTTCTTACAAACCGGCTCATGTTGGAGCTCAGACTCTTCTAACGAATCTTGTCACTAATCCGCATTAAAAAGCTTCACATTTTTGACCATCTTTTGTCTTCAAATATATTTCTGTTTGTTGATTTTTGTATGTTATTTAATAGTCTTTTATTTTCCAATTTTTTTTTAATCCAAAAGGGTCAAAGATGTCATGCGTCTTATGTCTTTGTGGTGATTTGTTTTTTGGGAGGTCGGCTCTATGTACCTGTCTAACACTAAAACTTGCACAATGTTTACATTTTCACCTTCTTCACACGTATAGCCGTTACTTATTATTTACGTTCTTTTTGAAGAACTAAGGATAGGATTTAGTAGAAAAACCATGTTCGAACACTAACCTCAAAGCTTTTTTAGCTCAACACAAGATCGCAGGACACAGCCATGATTTCGTAAAATGCACTTATGTGAACTTTTGCAGGAAAGAGTTTGTAATCATGGCAAAGCAGCTTCTGAGTCCTGTTTCCTTCAACAGGTTACCAAAGTTGTGAAATTTCTGGAACTCAATTTATGGTTTCTGATTTTTTTTTTTCTTCTCCCCAGTGAGAACATACTTTCCACTGGTGGACAGTCAGATGTGATACTTGTCTGATTTTTGTATAAACGATATCTAGGTGGAAGGTTTGTGTCGGCGGCGCCGGACAAAGCGCCATCAGAAAACGGACCTTCCTGTCGTGTGCCTTCATCAGAGATCTCCTGTTTCTGAGCGGCATTAGAATGTATTAGACGATCGGGGTGGCGGGGGGGGATTTTAGTGGTTTTTACTGATGAAAATTGCACAGCGTATGTACGAGCACTCATGACTTTGGTTTCTCAGAGAAAAGCCTGAGTTGCAGATGAACTACTGATCAGACACCTCTTTTTTTTCTTTTTGAACAGGAAACACTCGAGGCCCTCCAGCGGCCAAAATCATTTTAGAGCAGAATCTACTTGGTATAGACATTGTTTTTATATGGTTTCTAATTTTTGTGTGTATTAAAAATCTAGTTTTCTATGTGGTGTTTGTGTATGTGTGTGTGTATATACAGTATATATATATTATCAGTGAGGCTTTTTTCTTGTTTGGCACTTTACAGAAACCGCTGTGTTTGTCAGAATTTGAATGTTGATTCTGTCGATTGTGTCTCTTGTTCCAGCTACCTTTTTGTCATTTTGATTAATAAATGGACAAGTGTTTTAAAGGTTATCTGTTGCATTAGGCTTGTTTGTTTTATTATTGTGCTGTTGCGTGTTGGCGCTCCAAATATTTTTGAGGATTTGTTTTCACTCTAAAGCCTCAAAACTCTCAAACCTCTTAGCCTGAATACCAAAGTCTAAGTATTCAGACTGTGGAAAAACAGTAAAGAAAGCAACACAGGTTCTTAGCAATATGCAGGAGAATCTATAATTATACCTGACATTCATGATAACCAAATGTAAATTACTAATGAATGATGAATGATTTACATATATACACAGGCAAGAAGTGAGTGGAGGAAACCGATGATTTAAAGCTCTTGCTCTTACCCATGGTGAAACCACACAGACCTCAGGACTGTGAAGACGTGTAGAGACTGAGCACAGCTGGCATCTCCCTCACTCGTTAGCTTTGTTGCATCTGTTGAGGCAGGAAAAATTCCACCTCTATTATGTTTAATTGCAAAACTGTAATAAACAGATTAGAAATGTGCCAGAGGCGAAAGTATGAATCAAATGAGAGTAAAAAATAATTGAAAAAATTCACATACATTAAACAGTTTGGGGTTGTTAGAATGTTAATTTAATAATAGTAAAAAATTAAATAAAGTTACTTTTGTGGATGTGAAGTTTTAAGTAGGAAAAAGATTTGAGCTGCAGACAAAAAAACAAACACATCTCAGTCATGAAAAGTACAAAGAATATAACTGCAGTAAAAGGATGACACATGTAAGTTTGTTTTACCATCAAGTCCACAGAAAGAACAAATAATATCAATGTCATTTCTTATTTTTTGTACATAAAAAGTTTTCCCTCTGGATCTTTGACACAAATCTTCCCCAATAATGGATTAAATATGGAATCGTGACAAGAGGGATCTGATTGTTTTGTTGCAGGTTGATGGAGGTTGATGGAAACATACTGGTTTCAGTCAAAGACAAACAACAGTGAAGATGCTTCAGTGTTTCCCTTAAGTAACACCATCAAACCTCTGAATATCCATTCCAATGGCAGAGTATTGTGGGGAAATACAGAACAACTCATCAAAGGACCTGAATAATTATTTTGGTATCTCATGAATTAGTACGTTTGTATCTGTATCTTGCTCTGACCATCTTTAAGATCAGCAGAGGTCTAATCAGCCACAGTGAGTGAAATCACCTGTGTTCGTGTCCAGGCCTTTAATTCTGCCATCTAGTGGTTATAAACAAACACTGCAACTGTATTGAGGTTGAGTTAATTGTAGCTAGTGGTCAAATATTAATTGATGTTGAATCATAAAGAGATGGGAGGAAGAAAATTGACTCTTTCAAACTTAGAATGTAAACTACACAAGCCAAATTCTCTTTTTTTATAAATCTTAATGATAAATAACTACAGAAAAACATAATTTATTTTTTCTACAAATCAAACACATTTATAGAAGAAATCATTGCATGGTATCACTGTATTTCTTGTAACCCTACAAACTTTGACACACTCCAGCTCAGCAGAGGTTCAGAGGGACAGTAATTAGCCTGAATGGAATCAGCTGTTGTCAATGAGTTTACTGATGCCTAGAGCACTTCATTACTCACACAGGCAGGACACCAGACCTCATGTCAACAGGTGATTTCTATGTTTTTGGATTAATATTATTGCTGTATTAATGTCTGTGTTGCATTTTACTGTTGAAGATGTTGAAGGTTGAGCTCATTTGAACTGCTTTATATACTGTTGGTAGTTTCATCTACAGCAACAACCTGTCATTAGGGAAAAACACAGCCCTGATTTCAGCTATGTGATCATGCATTTTCCAGCTAAATAGAGGAGTGTTGTATAGTTTATTCATCTGAAGTACGATATTTTTCTCAACCCTCAATGTAATGTAAATTCTTGGAATCTGAAAAGTGACGCTTGTGCTGCTGCGTCGACTGTGTTCTCTCAAATGCCCGAGACAAATTTCTCAATATCTAATCTAATCTAATCAAATCAAATATCACTAGTTAATTTTTTTATTTCAACTTGTATATATTTACTATTCACATTATAACATAACCCAAGGAAAGTACAAAAGGCAAGTTTTTACCTGGAGGCGTTTATTAAATATCAAAACATGTTAAATTACAAATACAAGTGACACACCTGCATATTGTTTTGGATTTTTTTTTTTTAAAGTCATGAGACCACAGATTTCAGCTCAATAGCTAAATAAAATACTGACAGACGTTTACAGGCTAAAAGACTGAAGTCGAAGGTTTCATCAGTTGTCTCAGTGCATTTTAGTCTAAAGGCTGAGTGTGAAACCCTGAGAGAAGTCATGGCACATGAGTTCAAACAGATTCGCAGATGAACACACAAACAATCAGCACAGTTACAGCCAGAAATTTCAATATATTAAAATCCAGTGTGCAAATTACAAAAAGACTGACTGGACTGTGAAGTGTAGCCCAATCAAGAACACACAAATAAACGAGAGGTTAAAACATCTGTGAATGCAGAGAAGGAGAAAAACACTGTTTTTTCTTATTTTGTGTAAAGACTAAAACATAAAAACTGTGCAATATTGTGTTTTATTACTTTGTTTTTTATATGTTGCTTGTTTGTGACCTGTTTGTTTACTGACCTGACTCCATCATGACTGTTGACTGAACTAAAACCTTTAAAGATAAATGGCACATTTTAGTCTAAAACTTAAAATCATCACATAAACTTCATCTGTTAAAAGATTGAGTGTATTCTTAGTTTCAAATCCACTTTAAGATACACAGTATTGTTTATTAAACCTCTGGCCTGAGTCGTAGTTTAAAACCAAACTACAGAACATGAAGTTCTGAGTAGACGCATGTTTTAAGACAAAATGTAGATATCAAACATGTTGTTGTATTAATCCAACTCTCCACAGACAAAATGCCTCGCTTCGTAAATTGTTAGTAGTTTGTGACTTTAGTGCAAACAGTAAAACGAGCAAAAGCCACACACACCACAGCGACAATTTAGTGATAAAACAGACATTCGAAGACAGTGCTTTCGTTCTTCTTGACCAGTTTCAGTGACTGTTAAAATGTCATTTGAGTGTTAAATGAAAGTGGTGTTCAGGGAAAAAAAGAGATTTAAAAAAAAATCAAAATCCACCTGAAGAGTGTCAGTAATAGATTTAATGACCCTCTTGGGGTCGTCTTTCCAGCACCAGTTATCAGGAACAATATTCTTCCTGATCACTAAAATCTCTCTGCCTTCCTTGTAATTTGGCAGTTTGAGACTCCACGGGTTGAAAATGCATCCCAGGGATCTTTTCCTCTCTGGTTCAGACCCCGGCTGTACGTGTAATAATCCCGAGGTTTACAGGAGCAGGGGCGTGTGTTCTCCGGCCGGCTCCGTCCTCTTGGTGAGCTGCTGCACTCTGGCCAGGAGGCGGTTGGGCAGCGGGGGGAAGTGGTGGCTCGGGTCCAGGACGTTGGTCTTGCGACGCTCGCGTTCCTGCAGCCACATGAGGTACGGGCTGGGCGGGAAGAACGGCCGGGAGCGCTCACGGTAGATCTGCAGGACGATGCCGCCGATGCCGAGCACCACCCACACTGTGATCATGATGAAGTCTAATAGCAGGGAGGGAGAGATGAAAAGAAACTGTGTTGAGATGAGTTTGATTTTGATATCACGACTGAGATTTTGATTTCAGCCGTGAAACTCACCGATGGTTTGGAAGGGCACGTCAGTGAACACTGCATTGAAGTTGTTGTTGAGGAAGCGTTTGAGGATGTTCAGTGTGATGTAGGAGAGGCTGGTGTAAATGTAGGCGTTGACGGCCAGAATTACAGCGTAAGCACCGACGACCCCGCACGTGATGATGTTTCCCTGACACACAAAGAACATCAGAATCAAGTAAAATGAGAAACGCATTGTTCTTTTAGTCCTACTTTTTGAATGTAGAACAACATTTTAAGCTGGCTGTAAAGAATCGCTGCTAAAACACAACAAAATACTGGAATATTGACAATATAACTAATATAAAGGTTAAAAGTTGTGCTTTTACAGGAAGTTACATATATAACTATATATTATATATTTATCCTGGAGCCTTGAGTCGTCACTGTGAGACCAGTGAAATTGAAATAGGCAAGAAATACCCACAGCAGGCAACACATTAAAGCAAATACAAAAACAAATACACATTTCTTAAAAGAAGCCAAACTATTCCTTTAATAACAGAAAAAGCAATTACAACTGTTATATGAGACCATCTTGTGACTTTGTTTCAATTAGTTTCATCTCTTTTTTTATTCCAACTTAGCTAAAGTTACTTTAAGTAGAATCTTTATGTGATAATTATACCATATTTCAACAATTCAATGTGATGCTTATCACAGTGTCGTTCTTAATACTACCACAAGATGGCACCAAAGTAAAGTGTTTCATTGCTACGCTTACAGTAGTGAGTGGGTTCAAGTGTTAAATCTGTTACCTCTCTGGGCCATCGCACAAAGAAGAACGGAACAACGATCATGATGGAGCAGAACGTCACCCAGAAAACTGTATCTGACTGCCTGAACACGTCGAGGTCACCTGGTAACACACATGGAACACACTGAAAATATATGCAGTAGTATGTATTTATACATTGACCATGACCGGCTGTTTTCTACAGCATTTAAGAGCCACTGAAATCATACAAAGTAATAGCTGGCATGCTGGGGGACCAAACAGTGCCTTTCCTACCGAGAGGAGTGAAGAGGACAGTGGAGGCGACGAGGAAGCCCAGCATCAGTCCAACCACGACGATGCAGGCCATGACCGAACCGAAACGCCACCAGCTCATCACCAGGAGGACCCCGCCCACCACGCCAATCAATGCTGACAAGGCCAGGCAGACTGCAGAGAGATGTTGATAGACAGAAATGTAGGGGGCACCAAACTCAGACATTGCTAATCCAACACGCAGTGGCTTTAAACGTGTGACCAGACAGAAAGCTTTACAAATGATCAAAGTGGAAAAAACTCACTGTCATAGTCCAGTTCTGTTGTCCTTGTGATAAGCACGAAGAAGAAAAACGCTGCAAAGCTAAATCCCATGCAAAACAACTCTGCATGACAGAAAGACAGGAAGAGAGGTTCAGAGAAGGAGAATAAAATGCAGTGGCTTTAGACATTACAGTAATTCAATCACACAACTAGGTCACGCAAGTCTCGGCCTGATTACTCTACACAAACATCACGAATGCTCCTGGAAATTCATCTGCTGAGACCACATGCTCCAGAATAATAACTTTTCCCCCCACTGTCACTTTCAGATCTATCAGATCTGCTGGCAGCAGTGGCAGATCACAG
Source organism: Holacanthus passer (assembly GCA_025331565.1). NCBI lineage: Eukaryota > Metazoa > Chordata > Actinopteri > Pomacanthidae > Holacanthus > Holacanthus passer. The sequence goes on from JAFREQ010000039.1 coordinate 4,646,227, forward strand.
TCATGGGTTCAGTTTGGAACAAATACATTTCTGCATCACATGCGAGGGAGACCACATGAGAGGGAGGCCGTCGCCGCCGCACCCAGTAAGTTGAGTTTCTGATGTTCGGTCTACAAATGTTTGCAAATGAAAGCTTCAGAGCCATCCACAGCTTTTTGTTGCACAGTGTCAGCACCTCACCAGTGATTTGCTTCCGTTTGAGTGATGACTGGCAAACATGACCTCTGACCTGATCCTATTCTGTTGACCCTAAAGTGAACTGTGAATGGAAACATCTAAATTTAGTAAAGACATGATGGGTTCAGTTTTGATTCCTGTCTTAAATGTTTTCGCAGGCTTAAGAATTGATTCTTGGACTTCAAATGACTTCTTAGTTAGTGAGAAAACAATATCTCTAACTATTCCTTAACTGTTTCGTCTGCTGCCTCCTGGATGGAAACAGAAACTATGCGGAACAAGAAAAAGCAACTCCAACGACCTCTTGAATATTAATGCTATATATTAGTAACATTGTAATATAGATGATGACAGCACACAAATGAAACATAAGGGAATGTCAAACTACTCACCACATTTGAAGAATCGATGGCCAAAGAAGCAGACAAACAGACCTGCCAAGCCAGTGATGGTGAAGAAAATCTTTGTAGATATCTTTCCTGAACATGAAGAAAGAACGAAAGATTAATATATATGATTAACTGTGCTCAGAGCAAAGAAGCTAAAGGTCAGAGCTTCTCTCACAGTACTTCCTGCCTCTGCAGTAAGCTTCCTGCCATTTTTAGGGGAGAAAGACTAAGTAAGTATTTCATCCAGAGCCCACAGTGCTACAACCTTTTTTAAATTTGTTGCTTTTATTAAGTGGACTACTTTAGAATATAATATCAAGAGATTATCAATCAGTTTGTTTCTGCCTAATCTGTCAAGTCAGTTTTCTTCAGGAAGACTGGTTCTTATGTTAGATGCAGTTTGCAATTGTATCACAGATGTTTTTTTTAATCCACTATATTATAAAACCAAAATATGAATGAATCCAAAAAACATAAGATTGCAAGGGATGGAGTAATAAACTACTAAAAAGTCTGGAGAGCAACACATTCAGTTATGTGAAGCACACAGGAGCTCACCGAGTGTTTGACAGCCGTCCACAGTGGACGTGAAGCTGCAGGCGTAGGTGTGGACGGGGACATAGGAGGCCGAGGTGTTGAGCAATGGGTCTCTGACGATGACGGAGTAGATGACGCCCTGACCGGGGATGGAGTTGAACACTGCCGTGCTCACGTCTGATGATAACAGCATCATGACCTGCAGGGATGAAGGTGATGAAGAAGAGTTTGCAATCAGCACATCAGCCCTTGTATTTCTGTTCTTTGCCATTATAGTTAAACATATGGCTTCTTATTAAAGCTTCATATTTACCAGCTAAACATGAGACATAAGCAAGTAAAAAAAAAATCTCCCGGAGCCTCACCCGTTTGCCGTTCTCCATCATGCCCCGGACGTCAGCCACGGCCTGAATGCCACGGAACAGGCTGCGCTCTGATAGGTCGTTCTCGGGCAGGAAGTACTGGTAGACGTCATACTGCAGCCGCCAGCGCGTGTTGGTTCCCGTCGATTCGTCGCAGACAGGAGGAGTTTCTCCCCTGATAGAGAGCGAGGACAGTCAGGACAAAAGTTGGCTTCAGTTCTGTACATTTCTGTCTGAGGCTCTTCTGCAGTGTGAGTTACGATGAGTGAAAGTGCCTTGATCATGTGTGCCTCAACTTTGTGACGCTCCAGGTGAGGCCGCTCAGGTTGATTGAGGAGCTAATAAAGAGGGGGAGGGGACTGTAGTTCACTCTCTCTTCCACCTACGGCCTGGCAGCAGCAGCAGAGTGACCACATGTAGTTCTGTTGTTTTTTGCCTTTATTTGTTTTCTGGTGGGTCTGGTGGTTCCGTTTTCACAATTTTATTTATTTTGCTTGGGGTTCAGTTCGGTTAGGATGGAGGGATAGAGGGAAGAACCTGGTTCTGCCGGCCCTGTGGTGGTTTCCCTTCTTTTGTTCTTTTTATGCCAGCCCATGAGTTTGTAGTTAGTTTGGGGAAGTTTGGGGGTTAGTTAGGTTTTTATTTGACTTAACTCTTTAGATTTGTGGTCAAGTATCTGCTCAAAATAAAATGGTACCTGTCTTATTTTTGCAACTCTTGACTCATGTAATTATGCTAGATCCCTTTGGGTAACAAGCTTTTCTTGGGGACATAACACTGACCCGTTGAACAGGGGCAGAGAGACTGAGAGAGAGCGTGAGAACAAGAGAGAATAAATGAGTGTGAAGACACTAAAACTGAAACGCAATATATTTTGTTCTTCACGTAATGTTACTGTAATTCTGTGGTTATTTTCACTGTGCGAACTTGGAGGGTGTGAATGTGGACAACCACAGATTAAGCAGCATCTGCTGTAGGTGTAGAAGTTAAACACTGTTCAACAGTGGCTGTGAGTTAGACTCAATTCTGGGTTTGAAATCCTGGATTTTACACTGTACTAATCTGCACAAATGAATTCATCTGCATGTTTTGTGTAAACAGGTAAACAGGAAATGATATGAGATGTGCCAACAAATGTCAAGTTGACACACGTCACTCAGAGTGCAACTTTGAAGGACTGCTGCCAGGAGAGAAGGCAAACTACCTCAATGATTTAATGCTTTATTTTTGGTTTTCAGAAATTTTCCTGGAACGCCCTTCTCCACAATTTAACTCTTTTTTTTTCCCTGTGTGTGTTTGCATTGAGGGACTACAGACATACGACAGAACTAATTCTAAGCAGGTTTTGAATATTTACTGCATATAACACCTGAAAATTAAGAAGATTAAATACACACAAAAATTTGAATGAATTTAAAAAAACAAACTATTTTGAACTGAAAACTACAAGCAAACATGCAGAAACCTTTTCTTCCTCAAAAGCATTAACCATTTAGTTAATCTAAACCTGACTAGAGTGAACAGTTGAGTCTGTGCAGCTGTAGACTGGCAGGTAATGTCACAACAGTTTGTTGACAAGCAAACAATCTGCCCCCAGATGGCTTTGACACATAACAGACATTGTTGAGAAAATGAAGCGAGTACTATCAACCACAGCGGAGGACGGAGAGGAAGAAGAGGAGGAGGAGGAGGCTGTGTGTCTGTGCATGTGTGAAGGAGAGAGAGAGCGCACAAGATCACTTCAAAGCAAATAAACAGTGAGGCGGTTCGTCGGAAGGACCTGGCAGATGAGTTAATGCTGCCTACATCTGAACAGGCTGAACAGGAAGTTGAGCAGTCAGTCTAGTCTACCTTGCATATCCCAAGTTTGCTGGTGCAAAACGTATCGTGGTCTCATAGAGGTTGTAGAGGATGTAGACGTTTGGGTCAATTTCCAGGCTGAACTCCGTGTTACAAGCTCCAGGGACTGGATCTAAAAGAGAACATTTTTTTATTAGATGCTGTATCAGGCCAACAGGGGACAAAAAAAACTCCCTTGTGGTTAGTGCCATGCCAGGATGACTTGTTATAAGGGTGTTTCAACACAGTAGGAAAGCATACGAGCAACCATGCACAATCAATGCCACCGCTCACTCATGGTCTGCATGAGCTTCCTGAAGTCAAAATCACAATGATCTGAGAAAAAAGTTACTGTCCTTTGATTTCGCAGAAACAGTTTTCACGAACAGGAGCTGCAACTTCCTTGTTTCTGACATTTTTTTTTATACAAGACTCCAGCTGAGTGACACAAACCAGAAGAGAAGCACACTGACATGTTTGTTTAATGGCCTGATATAACCAGCCAGAAGAGTGTTTAAAAAGAAGTACCGGCGCTGGAGTACGGGAGGATGACCCCGGTGCCCGCCACAGTGTCGCCATCAGGAGAGGACAGGAACAAGGAGAGCGTCACTTGGCCCGGCAGGAGAGCCGACAGGAGTCCCAAGTCCACCGCTGTCAGAGAGAGACCCTGACCTGGCATCTGATCCAAACACAAATACCATCTTGTCAGCAGATGCACAAACAATATGCAAAAGCAAATAACGGTATGATCAAAATCACTTTAAACGGCACTTTAGAAGCAAAGTGATGTCTTGATACAGTGTCAGGGTTTGTTCATGTTCTGCTTTGTGGTTTCTAGACACTCACACATGTCCTTAGAGAGACCAAAACAATCTCCAAATGTGTCCCCCAAATCTAGACTGACTAAACTCCACACGCAGACAATAACTTACAAAAGATTTTAATTTAATAATGCTCTGAAAACATCACAATACACTTGGTCCCTTGTTTTGTGGATTACTGTGTTACTAACCAACTGTACATGCCTCTTGCTGAGGATTGTGTTTCGCTGCAGTCTATTAAGACAGTGAAATTTTGAAATGACTGAGCTTATGACACGGCTCATGAGACTGTTTGTGACCAAAAGGTCAACAAAACGCTTGTGTCTATGTTCGGAGAGTGACCTGGGCCATTCACCAGAAACTGCAACAGAAAACAGATCCTAACAAAAGCACCATTTTCTTTGATTTGTTTGCTAAAAACTACAGTGCCCAGTTGTTACAGTTAATTATTTTGCCTTTATAAAAATGAAGCTATAGATTTGTGATTTGTTTTCATAAAGCACTGTTGGTTTTGGGGGGTTTTTCAGCACAGTAATTCAACATATTGTGTTTTTGTGTTTGACATTGACACTTGACATTGAAGTGTGTGACAGACCACCACATCCTGATCTGGTTAACTGTCAGTTCACATGAATTAGTTGGCAGGCAACAATAGGATATGCGTAACGAAATGGAAAAAATGATCATGGCACTGAGTAAAAATGCAAAAAAAAAAAAAGAAGCAATGTGCATCATCACCAAGTTTTTTCTCTTGCTTCTACTCATTCTACTTTTGTTGACATAGAGGCAGATTTTGCCAAGGTTCTTTTTTTATTTTATCTTAACCTGCCACAACATTGCACCTGTTGGGTTATCAGCACTTCCTTCTCTACTTTGCTTTCCATCGAACACACACTGTCCTTCGAACACTGTGCATGATCTCGTAGGATGACACTTTTTGTTAAATCTCACGTATTTTGTGGCTACGTTCTGAGTCGGATTCAGATCCAGGGCATTGTGGCTTAACGGTGTGTTCTTAACGCTGTAGCACCGAAGTGTGAAATTACGCCTATGATTTCTATTGAATCACAAATGTGATATTGTGACCGACAGCCGAGGACAAGATACCCTTTTTCGGAAACATACCACACATGTTAGATACATTTTGCCGCATACTTTTCAGTGAGCAAATGGTGAATTCCTGTTGTGCGAAGAGCCTGGCAACACTGAACCACTGTGCCCACATACTGTAGCATGACTCTCAGTCCAACTGCTCATACAATAAGTCCATTGTATGACACCCATCTTTTTCAGGCAGTGCTGGAGTGGGTAGAGATACTCCATTCGATGTGGTTTTCACTGAATTTATCTAACGCACCACTGAGGTAGACCAACTTTAAACCATTCAAATCAGAAGTGTGTACGACTAGTCATTAGTCACCAACAGGAAACGCACAACAGTGATTCAACCTAGCACACTGTGTGGTTAGTTATGAAAGCATTTCCAATTTCCATTTTAACATGCTGAAGTTTATCTGGCAGAATTGTCTAAATAAAAAAAAATCCTCTGGCACAGAGAAACTGATGATTTTATACAAGTGGTTTGTTAACCAGAGGAAGAAATGGACAGTCAACCATGGACAGCAATAACCACACTGGCTGATAAATAAATAACAACAAAGATAAAAAAAAGATCCTGTGGTTTACTACTTAAAATGAGAGAGAGTGATAAAGGGGGAAAAGAAAATTAGTGAAAAAGATATAAAGGCATAAAGGAAGCTAAAGTTATACTATGCATGTTCACTGTGTATTAAGCCCTGTTTCTGTTTGCAAACACACTTCCTCTTTTTCTATGTGAGTTTCCTGTATTGATTTGGTTGTTTTTGGTGTAAGTGATCTGCTCCATGTCGAGTTTTGACGTTCATCTGCGTCAACGGGCCCTATTTTTTCGAGGAGACAATTTCTGCCACTGAGAAACTCACATGGATTTGTTTTCCTTTCTCTTGCTTTCTGCTGTTTCCATCAGCGGCAAAAGTAAAGCTGAACTAATTTAGGCTCTCTGCCCATCTGAGCAGCCTGGACCCAAAGCGAGCTGCCCCCTGAGACTTCTGGGAGCGACGCCAGAAGGTTTTCCCCTCAGGGCCGCCCTGTCTGCTGCTCATGACCAGTGGACTGTACATCAGCTGACTGCCACTTTTCTCAGTGGGTCAGAAGACCTCGCTCACAATGACCCATTCATTAATCGGAGGTAGAACCGACTGCCTTTTTATACAACATGAAGCATACCTTTTAATTACACAGTTGAAGTTTTACTATTCTGTGCCAGCATGCCAAAGATAGAATCACTCAATTAAACCAAGAATCTGTTTAGGAATGTGCTGATGTAACAAAGGTTTACACCGTTAAAGGCATACTAGGAAGGATGTGTTGCTGTTTGTACACACACCATTCGAAGCTGGCTACTCGTTCTCAGCTCAACAAGCGAGCAAGAGAGAGAGAGAGCGGCAGTGGGTGAGCAAGCTAGAGAGTGAAGTAAGAGAGGAAGCTGCGTTAGCAAGAACAAATCAGTGAATCTGAGAAACAAAACATTATTATCTGATTGTTTCATGGTGGTTAAGTTCTAAAGTAGAAATAAACACGACTTCCACACAACCCTGCCGTTGTGCCGGATTCTGTGTGAACGCAGTCGAAGCACCTCCTTTGGTCAAACAGACCTGCAGCTCTTTATACATCCTCAACACAGAAAGAGAGCAGAGGGCACAGACGGAGACAGTGATGTAACCCGGTCATTTCATAGAAGCCCCGCCCTCACACCCTGCAGGCTGCACAGACACTGCCCAAAGGTTGGTGCCCAGAAACACCAGCAACAAAAGAAGAAGATAAGAAAATACAGGCAGAGAGCAGAGTCTCTGTAGATATATACACCGCCTCTGATAACTCTCAGCAAGAAAGCACAGAAGCGGGTTTCCAAAAATGAACTATGCTTTTAACTTTATATACTACGATGTAAAATTTATTGTCTTTGTAACAATTTAATAATATTCCTAAATTAGCTCATGTTTCCTTGCTTTCAGGATTTTAGAACTTTATCCAACTTTTACATTTTCATTATATCATGTAGTAACATATACTCGGTTGCAACACTTTGATATTTGTCTCATATATCAGTATAATAACAGGGACTGTCACTCTGTGTGTCCTGTGGAGAGATATGTCTCACAGTTGTGTAAGTGTAAACAAGTGTAAACAGAATATTTATAACAATTGTCATCTAAATCACCACGTCCAGCCCATTGTTGGTTGTTACAGCCGGTTCAATCAGATGCCCTCGTCTCAATCTGCGAGGCAGGTTAGCACTTTCTCACCCTGGTGTAGGAGAGCGTGGCGTTGCGGTACTGCGTGTGGAACTGCAGAGTGATGAAAGCGATCTCTGAGGGGATCCTGGACACCACAGCCTGCACCGTCTCATTCTGGGAGACGCTCACGTTCTGGAACGTTCCCGGCAGGAAAATCACCCGGTCTGTGATAGATAGGAGAAAGTCTGATTTATTTCTGTAAATCACATGATGTTATTGTTGTAGATTGATTGCAGTGTGCTGCCTATAAACCACTCTGCTACAGTGTCACCATAAACCCTGACCTGGATTAGCTCAGGTCATATAAGGTACTGTATATGCTCTTTATCATGGTTGTTATCCTTTGATCACGAATATCACCAATCAAGTTCATACATTTTTGTGCAAACAATCAAAATCCTTTCCGCATGGTCTTTCCAACTTTACAAGAGTGTGGTCAATCAGCCCATGGATGTACATATATATTAAGTTAGAGCCATTAAGTTTGGTTTCCTGTTTCAGTCAATCTAAGCCAGTGTGGAGAAGAAGAACGACTGACTGTGACAGGCAACATAGAGGAACGTGTAAATTTCTCGAAATCTCAGACCACAGACGGTTGATGCAAAGCCAAGTAGGCAAAGTTAAACCAGGTCACCAACACATCAAAGACTCTGCCTCTTCCTCTGATCATCTGCTTTAGTGCTGCACGATGTGATAAAATCATATAGCGACTATTTTGAGAGATACTGCGAATGCAATATGATTCACACTCATCATTTTTGCATCACAATTTTCATTTTTCACTGAAAAAACTATTAAAATCATGACGATGTGACATTTGTTGGGGTCTTTACCCAACAAATATGTTTTCTTTCACCTGGTGAACAAGATTTGTAGGCTGCACTATAGTACTTCATTAAAATGTTGTTTTTTCACACATTTTATCCTCATGCAAAAGCAGCAACTTCTGCGATTTGTATATTACACTTGGCCACATTGTGATTTTGAAAATATTTTGATGAACCTTGCAGCTCTAATCTCCTTACATCAATGCTGTTATTTTCTTTTCTATTTTACTGACACAGTAATAATTCGTCGACCATGAATGAGTCGACTCTTAAACATTAACAGTCTATCTGAGCAGTGTGCAGAAAAGCACTTGATTTGTTGAGTAATACCATGACGGCTTCAAATGATTACACCGCAGCAGCAACGATCGCTATCTGCATGTTATTCTTCAACTCAACTTATCACTGTGAGACTAAACTTTTCTCACTCACTATCTCTTTTACTAATCACTCTGATGGATTTCATTGGGCCTCATAGTTTGAGAAAGAGTTGATAGCTGCTTTTAATACTGACTGTCTTTATTTGCAATGCACAACATGATCTATGCCCTTTTCAAATAATTTGTACTGTGCTTTAGTATTTATCATAAGTATGGTCTTATTGTATTTGTATGTTTGCTGGTGTGTGAGACCTATGTTTGTGTCTTATACAGAGAGGAAGAATGTCAAGTATGAAAACTAAAGCTCTGTGGATTTTACAGGTTACACGTGCGGCCTTATCCATGCAGACTGTTTGCAGGTCAGACTCAAGCTCATGATCGACCTGCTGCCTTGATTTTTCTGACATGTGAACAAAAAAAAAATGTGAGCCAGACAGGGCTTGTTTGAGGAAGAAACCATAATCCAGGATATATACTGTATACCTGAGTTGATTTTGTATATATATTCTTAAGAAATTATATACTGTTTTCATATTGGCTGTTTTATTAAACATGACATATTCACCACTCAGTGCACACCTTAGGGATGATGTGGACTGCAGAAAAACACACTGAAAAATCTATTCAGATTGTATTTTTTTGCACATTTTACGTATTCTTTTTAACTATTCTGTATTTTGTTTTGTTAGTCATGCATGTTGGACTTTCCCTCTTGAATAATCAACTAACACGAGTTCCAGTGCAGAGTTTAGTGTCTCATGAGGGGCTAAATGTGTTTCAGAGGTTTTGAACATCCTTCAAAATAATTTAATACAGATAGATAATCAGTTACTTGAGTCTTGAAGCTGCATTGTGACGTCAAACTACAGTTAAGATATTAAAGCATCAACTCTGCTTGTTGTCTCCTCCTAACTTGTTGTTGCTGGGATTCAGTTATCTAACATCAAGTGTTTATTTATCTATCAGAGTAAATACTCTCACTCCACTGGGTTTCACTACCTCATTTTCTTACAGCCACCATTTGTTTTGATTCGAAGGTCTCAAATTACAGTGTTAGCTGAACTTTGATTTTTCTGGTTAACTTTTAATAGAGAAATAAATTGTTTTACTCCCACCCCTTCAATTCTTGGTTGCCTATCATGATTGTGTTATCTGATCCCATAGGCACTCAAGATTGAAACCAAGATCACCTCATGTTGCAGCTGACATAACTTCCAGACTACACCAAAGCCATTAAAAAAAGGTTTGTCCTAAGGTATTTATTAGTTTGAGAGAGAGACATTTCTCCAAACGACTGCATCTCTGAACCATCTCTTTGACCAAATCACACACATTTCATCTATTCTATGTGATCTCCTGTTGATGACTAATGTAATAACTAATGTAATAATTGGTCACTTCCATTCACTGAGCCTCTAATGAAACAGCTCCTTACACGAATATATCCTGTTAAAACATGTGCGAAAGATAAACCCTCTTCTCAAACCTCATTCAAAACTGAATTTAATTCATTAAATAAGGGTTGGGGGGAGGTTGAGTCAATACATTTAACTGCTAGCTAACATTAGCTAAAGCTACACAACAATAACAAGTCCAGCCGAGTGACACTGAAGTGATTTAGATAAGGAATCACAGAGCCTTTAGCTTATTTGTCCTACAAAGTCAGCTAACACATAAGCCCATACTTGTCGGTTTTAAAGATGAGAAAGCTAAATACTGTTGCTAGAATTGAAATGACATCTTATTTCTATCTGTAGTAACGTTCACTCACTTTCCACTTGAGCTTGAACTTCACACAGCAGCAGCAGCAGCGGGAACCAAATCCAACGAGACATTTTCTTCGGTTATCTGGCTGCAAAAGGCTTCTATCTGCCGGTCAGTAAAATCATTGGTAGCCTCGCAGTCTCCTGTGTTTGGCTAGCAGAGGTCCCTGCAAGCGCAAAGGCGACATGCTTGACTGAACTGACCGGTTTTGTGGGACTACCCTGTCCCTCTGGTCCCTCTGGTCTCTCTACCGCTCTGACGGCTCTACGATGCTTCCGCGATAATCTCGCCGTCTCGGTCCCGCGATAACTCCTCCCACTGTCAGCAGGGCGACATGAATCACTGCCCAGTAACAAGCAAATATGATCCAACATATTGGACATATTCTAGAAGTGTCTTGTTAATTTGATGGTTGTCTTTTGTAGTGTCATGCCATCTATGTCATCTTAAAGCTTGTGGATCTTTAAGTGGGAGATCTTTGGTCAAGTCTACTTTCAGACCATAACCAATTACAATATAAAAGTACTGCAGACTAATACACACTATATCATGTGCACAATTTTTCTAGCAGAAAAAAGGCTGTTCATGATTTGTTTATAGAAATGTTCTTCAGCTATTAGTAATAATGTGGGAGGAATGCTTTTCAACACAGAAGAGGTAGTTGGGTGTTACAGCACATCCTGCAAGTTGGATAATGTTTCTATTCCTGCTTTTCAGCTGCCAATGACAATATGTTGCAAAAACATGAGCAGTGAAAGTGGGAAGTAGAGTAGCCACACAAGCCACCCAAACAGAGTTAGAAACCTGGGAATATGCGCTGTGTCAGACGGTTGTAACTCAAATTAAATCCACATCAAGACAATTTCATGTTTACAGTTTTATTTGAACTTAAGCCCTTCTTTTACCCATTCACACATTAAAACCTTGCAGGCACCACAGACTCATGCATGCTGGCAAAATTAGCAAACATAACAGAGGTACCAACATAAAAAATGAGAAAGATGCATGTGCACACTGCTTGTGTCTGAATCACCGGATGGGGATGCAGATCTGGAGCATCATGCTGTGAATGGTCCAGAAAGAGGGAGGGGATGGTTGGCAAAATCTATAGGGTGAAATGTGAAGTGGTATGTGGCAACAGACTGTACACACAGTAGTGGCAGCAATAAGGGGGAGGGGGAAGGGCAGTCACCATGGGCTCTCTAACTCTTTCGTAAACTGACGTCAGCGCTGGTCAGCAACGGCGACAGTGAGGTGCTCTCTGATGCGTCTTCTCTCTTCAGAATCAGGAAAGCCTCGCGACTGATTCCTAGCAGCTCTCGGAGTCCACTGTTCTCCAGCTAAAATGCAGAAACAGAAATGTACATTCATGTATTCAGATGCAGTAGTATCACCACTGCTAGAAACTCTACTACTACCACTAATGAGTGACTACAAGACTGTTAATTTAATGCTATATCAAGACTGTGTGCAAATCAATCATGTCACCAAATTGTCATCGGCCTTGCACATTCTAATTCATGGTTCCAAATTGACTTCTGAAAAATGTATGGAGTTTTTGACATAATCATCTGAGTTGCAGGCTTTTTAACTTAAACCTTTGGGCACTGATAACAGATGCAGTTATTCTGAGTATCTACTGGCTGTTGCTAGTAGCCTACAGCTCGAAATTGTAGACTGCATTTCTAGAATGTGTGGGGAATTAATTTGTGACTGCATGTAATCTTTTACACCGCATTTCTCTGCAATATAAAAGTCCTATAGATGGGTTTCTAAGAAACAACATCATAAGACACAGGAATAGGGAATAAAAATAGAACACCTGTACACAAACTAGTCTCTACCCTCCACCAGAATTTTGTTTGAGACAACTTGAGTCTTGTGTATTTGGAATTGTTGGAAATACAAATGGTAGGATATTTTCTTTTACCTCTAGCTGTTTAATCCTCTCCTCATCTTTACATGTCCGCCCTTCGTCCACCTCTATCGCTTTCCTCATCACAGAGGCCATCTCGTTGATCTTGTCTATGTGTGCTTGCATTTCCTATAAACATGAAAAACAAACATATAAATAAAAGGCAATAGAATTTTGGCACTCTTTGTTAAAGCAGCTGACAAGTTTTATTCAGTTTACAATCAAAGGAACAAAGTTGGGGGGAAAATAAAAGTGTCAAGTGTTTGCATCACTGACCGTGGTGTGCTGCTCCTTCAGCTGGGTCACAATGGCAGGGTCGTCCCTCTTGCTAGCCATGAGGAGCCTGAACACCTGCTCCCTGTATTTGGTCATGATGAGCTCTAACGCAGACTGGTGTTCCTCCAATGATGTCCGTAGCTCTGCAGGAAGAGTAAACAAAGGCTTGGTTTGTACAGGAAACAGCACTGCATAAAACTCCGACAAGAATACCAGTCAACTTCATGTGGCCTTGTGATAAGAAAACACACCTTATTATCTTTTTTTTAAAAATCACAATACTCTACTACGTATGGTCATGACCAAAAAGGTTTTGCTCCATACCTATTTCCTTTGCCATCAACCACCTACCCTTGTTTTCCTGCTGGAGCTCTCTGATCTGACGGTTTTCCTGTTGGATTCCCAGGACCAGACTAGAACGGGGACGATGTCTTGCAACCCGGTTCAATGAGTCAATCTCTTCCTGGTACTGCCAACAAGAGATAACCGAACCATCATTAAAGAACTCTAAGACTTCAATCTTCAGTTCAACATGTTAGATGGCTCATAACTAGAAAACATTACTGAGTCAGAATCATTGTCAAAATAATTATTGAACAGTTTCATTGTTCCTGGCTTTCAATAATGTAAAAGTAAAGGTAATTTACATTACTGCCTTATGCTTGTTTTCATCAATAGCCTTCACGCTATCAATTGTTACTAATGTTGGTAATTCTATACTGAAGTATCTATTTCAAAAAAAACATTTAATTGGCACTAACATTGTGTGACACCATACCTGTTTCATGGCCTCCACTCGCTTGTTCAGCGATGTTGTCTGTTCGATTAACATCTCAGCAGCATTGTCATGGTTACGAAGCCTTTCTACTAGTGATTTGGCATCTGCCAGGACCTTCTCTAAGGTACAGTTCATGCCTGGGAAATAAAAGTCAACGTTATAAAGAAATTGTATAAAAGATGTTCCCATTTAGAGATGGGAGATATTTCTCTGCACTAAATAGCAAGTCAGTCTGCAGAGTAATCAAAAGCAATATGGCCAAGTGCAATGTCAAAACATATCATTATAAATGAAGCATTGCGGTGTGACAGAGATGGTTACAAATCACATTCTCCAAACATATGGGAACATGCTTGTTTGGTACAGACCCCAGCAAAAGTCACATTATCATCATTTATATGTTTATATGTTTTTCAGTGAAAATAAAATGCAAAAGTTACCACTCCCACTGAAATCGTGACTCATATTGTAATCAAAATCGCAATATGATTTTTATATCGTTCAGCTCTACAAAAAGCCGGTGTATTTTTTTGTCCTCTTTTCTTCTGTGAAGGTCAATGAATACCAATACCCGATGATTGGTTTACAATCTTGAATGTGAATATATCTTGTAAAAGAACCAATAGCCTGAATATGATCAAACACTGTTACTGAATATCATCAAACTTGCCTAGCCTGTACAATTGGCATTTACAAGTTTGTACTTTGCATTTAATTGGCTTTTATCTCAGGTAATAAATTAGACTGACGTTAGAGTATGCACAGATTATGCCTCACCCAGGTATTCATTACACCATTTACTGACCTCAAGCGAAGAGTGATAGTAACAGAAACCGATGCCCCCCATCTGTACATCGTTAGATTATGTCAAATTAGATTGAAGTAAATAAAACGGACAGTAAATGCACAGGACAATGACGAAGACAAAGTGAAAAGACATGCCTTATCAGAGCACTAACAAAAACACCATACACTTAGCTCATTGCTAACCCTTCCCCCCTTCTCCCTGTCACACCTTAGATGACAGCTGCTGTGTCAGCTAATTCACTCAAGATAACATTACCTCGTTGTTAGTGATATATTTAGTTATCTGTACGCCATGTTTATCTTAGCTGTAGTAAACGCAAAGACAATCACGCACTCGCTCTTTCTGATTCAGTTAACTGACTAGGAGTAATCACCAACAGCACAAACAGGTCTTTGCTAAGTTATTAGCTTACTTAGCACACTAAAGCTGTCATGCAAATTTGCAAATCCAATTAAAGTCTCATATTACAAACATGCTGGTATTCAAAATAGTTCTTCTTAATTAACGTTAGGAAACAAATGAAAGAATAAACTGTTGTACCTGGAGAACTCAAAGTGCAAGACATTGCAATTAAGCTAGTCCCTTACTTCCTGTTGATGTTTGGTAGCTAACATTAGCTACAGGCTAATTACTCCCCATCAAGGAGCAATAAGTAGGTTCTGGTGCAGCTCTATTCCTTTTTAGAAACACAAGAAGATACCGGTAGATATAAACACATTGATTTAAACACTCAGTGAGGTCTGTTTCGAGATGATCTAAGCGTCTGTAGCTAAACGTCCCTGTGCTAACCAAAGCTTCCAAAGTACCGTCCAATCCCGCGAGATCTTATAATGTCAAGCCGTTGTCGCGAGAAGGTGAACGTTGTTTTGTCAAATTACAGAAAACATGGCGGACAGGTTAACGCAGCTCCAAGACGCTGTCAATTCGGTAAGGAAAATTTGGGAGTTTTTAAATGATAACGAACAAAAAGTAACTATATTTTGACTGGTGATATAATTTGAAGATGGTACCAGTAGCCTCATTATTTCAGTAACTTGTTAACATTGCTACATCACTGAGTAGCTAACGACCATCGGCCTGTTTCACGAACAAGAAAGATGTGCTACAGTTTTGCTGTTTGGAAACTCAGAGTGACTCATAGTTACCATCTAGCTAAATGGTGGCCGATTGGCAGCATAAAGAACTAGTATCCTGCTTTAATGAAAATGTAATTTAAATAGTATTCTTTTGTGTGTCCAGCTTGCAGATCAGTTTTGTAATGCCATCGGCGTCCTGCAACAATGTGCGCCTCCTGCCTCCTTCAGTAACATCCAGACGGCAATCAACAGAGATCAGCCAGCAAACCCAACCGAAGGTGGTTTCTTTGTTCTTATTTCAAACCTCTCATCCATTATCGTTGTAATTTACTTCTCTATCTTCTCATTCAATGTATCCAGTCTCTCAACACGATCTGGTTTGCATTGTTGTGATCGATGATGTACCATTTCAATATTGCCCTTATTAAATTGATGGGGTGAATCACTGGCATCATTTGCAACAACACAGTTTTATAAATCATAAACAATATACAATAATTAACAATTTCATAGGTGTAAAAAGAATAGAGGTTTATGAATATGTGACACTTTAAGATACTCTGTATAAGATTTTGAACATGAATATAGTGGCACACAACTTTTTGCTATGTAGATATAGTGGAGTAATGCTGAGCAGAGAATGAAATCACACACCGGAATATTTTCACATCTAACTCTGAATTGGGGGTTAATTTTGACTAAACTAGAGATGATGATTGTTGGAACAGTGGAAAGACTAACAACGACAGGTTTGGTGTTTTTTTTTTTTATCTTATTCCTGTCGCATTTAAATGAAACATGTTTTACGCTGATCAGCAAAGTTAAATTACTGTTTCTCTCAATTGAGTTTGGTGGCTCTGAGGAAAGAAGTTTCTGGCACCCATTTGTTTTGGTCTGAGATGTGTGTTGCTCTAGTTTGACATTTACTGACCGTAAATGCCGTTTATAGAGCCTTTAAGAACTGAAGTTACACCTGTATGTGACAACACATATGAGGAGAATGATCCCAGTTATTTTCAGTACTTAGTATTGGTCAGTGCCCTTAGCCTGAGTTCAGACCTCTGAATCACTGCACACATCTCAGATTTTTTTCTGTGATACAGTAATGACTTACATGATAGAAAAAATATGATTTGTTTAACATTAGGATTCTTTTTTTTTTTCTCTCTGTCTAGAATATGCCCAGCTCTTTGCAGCTCTGATCGCCAGAACAGCCAAAGATGTGGACGTACTAATCGACTCTCTGCCCAGCGAGGAGTCCACGGCTGCTCTGCAGGTCAGTACATTCACAAGTACCTTTCAGACATGCATTCTGGCTACAGATTCTCTGCTTAAAGGAGGATAAACACACGCAAAGCCCTGTTTGTACTTCTAGCTTTCAGTCAGCAGGGGGAGCCATGTGAACGCTTGTACTGCTGCTTTATACATTGACAGCTAAAGATTTTGAAAAAGAAGATGATGCCTGCTCATGGGTATAATGCAAACAACCATATGATTTCAGTCCATTTCAGGGCCGTTCTTCTGGTTATTTATTGGGAGAAGCCTAGAAGCTACTAATGTTCTTTTAATTACTGAAACATCCACATTAATCATTATCAGTTTATATGTATGTTTCTCTTTCAAATTAAATGGCAACATATGATAATTTGTTTCTTAATTTAAAGAACAACTACTAAGTTCCTCTTTAAGTCCGTGCATATTTTGAAAATGTACTGCTATTGTTGAGGTTAAATGGGAGTTTCTGATTAGCTCTGGAATTCAATTTGTGATTAATTTCTTATTTTGTCTCAAGTGGAAAAGGAAAGTGCAGATTGCTGCTATTTCTGTGTGGAGTCCTTTCCTGAAAATAGAAGGTTATATTAGATTAAACTCAAATGATCCCTGCGGGGTAACTGGGTAAAAAATAATGCCAGTGATATTCTACAATTCTACAATTTCATTTAGCAGATGTACATCTGAGAGTAGATACAACACAAGCAAGGATATAGTCAGGAGAAAATAACCTGGATATGTGCATAAATTACTAATTACTAAATTGAAAACTAGAACTATACTATAACTCTAAATTTATACAACGATGGTGCCCAGTAATATTCTGTTATCATCAGTACAAATCTTGTAGTTGCTGCATATTGTCTTATGTTGAAATGTGCTACAAATAACTGTACAGTGAATGTATGTTACAGAGGTATGTAATATACAGCTTACACTACGGAAATTACAGTTATATCATATGTTATATCATATGTTATGTCATATGTGACGTGAAAGCGTGACACAATATAGTATTTGGTGACTTTACATGGGATCCAATAAGTGGTGTCAATAGAGGCAATTTGGCATATCAATCCAAGAGGACATTTTGACTTGTCATAGTAGGAAAAGTACATGTGATACAAATAATAATAATGATGGCTCTTCTAGTGTCCCCATAAGTCACTACAGTGTGACAGTGAGCCAGCATGAACAATACCAGGACCCTGATATTGTAATTCAACAATCATTCATTTTATTATTTACACCTGTGCTCTTCTTACTGTGACATGTCAAAATGTCTTCATATAAAAGGGCCAATTAGATTTTAATCCCACAATTCAACAGTCTTACCACCTTGAAACTTAAGAGTATCTCATCCTCGTTACAGTCACGATTTCTGTTCAAACTTATATAGTGGCAAATTTAAAAGAAAATGTAAATTACTCATGCCAAAGTTTCCACATTACTGTAGTTCATAAGCACTATAGACAGGCAGTTATAACACTAGCTGTCCTGTAGTGTATATAGGCAAAGATTCACTCATAAGTCGCTGTGTCTATACAACATTTAATATGTGAAATTATCAGCTGCTGGGGAACATCCCAAGAGACTCTGAGCACACTTGTGAATCACTTCTGTTTGATTTTTCTTTTCTCTGAAAAAAAGTGATGCATTTTCCATCCCGAGCCATCAGTCGATTATAATATAGCAACTTTGTCTTGACAGCACAGACCTACAACTATCGTCAGCGAAACAGAGTAAGATTCAGTAATGGAGAGAAAGGATTTCCTTTCTTCTTAATGTGGTATGTGGCCATGCGGCTTTGGTTTCATGTGCTGTTGTTCATGACATATTGCCTCTGAAACTTCTGAAACCTTTTTTTTTTTTCTCAGTTTTTTATTATTTAGGTGAATCATCCTTTAAAACAGTGGGGTTTAAATGGGAGCGAATAATGAGCCTTTAGAAAAAAGAATGTTACCTTTTTGGATTGGTGTAGGCTGAAGCTCACAGTTTGTAATGTTCACTTGCTTGTTTCTCATTTTAAAGGCTTGTTTGCACTATGACTTCATTTGCGTAAATTAAAAAAATACAGTCATCAGTCATTTAATGCACAAAAACACAGAAAATGTAAATGAACGTGTGACATCTTTTCAGGCGGCCAGTCTACGGCAGCTGGAGGAGGAGAACCATGAGGCAGCAGCTCGTCTGGAGGAGGTGGTTTACCGTGGCGATATGCTGCTGGAGAAGATCCAGAGCGCCCTGGCTGACATAGCCCAGTCACAGCTCCGCACCCGCAACGGAGCACCGAGCCAGCCTTCACCAGCTGAATCATGACCTGCAACGTACATGATGCAGTTCTGGACAATTTTCAGTAATTTTCACTCTCATTTACAGTCTTTATTTTTACCCTCAGATATCGGCTACATGCCTCAAAACACTCAAAAATATGCTGAATATGCCTGTAAATGAAATGAGAGGTGCCATACTGTCAGTGAAACATCACTTTGTTTTTGCAGGTCTGTTTTGCAGGTTTGGAAAAATATGACCGTAGACATTTTCTATGATCCAAAAGACTGTGGTCTGAAAGTGTGAATGGTCACCCTGTTTTTGATGATTTTTGTATATGTTGTATATTGAGTAAAGTCTGTTTTTGTCTATTTATGAATGAAAGGATTGAAAATCTGGTTTTGGAGTACATTCACTCAAAAACCTCACAACACTCATCAGCTTTGTCAACACATCCACTCAACTCACTGTTACTCCATATTTGATGAGTCTTGTTCTTTTTTTTAATAAAGCTTGAACCAACACTTTGTTCATTTGTTCAAACTGGTTGTATTTTTATTTCAACAGATTTTTACTTTTGACAGAATTGTTTTCATATATTCTTCTGATTGGTTTCCAATGAAATTTGTATTGCGGAAAAAAATAGCGTTTTTATCACCAGGACACGGTGAGCATGTTTATTGTTGTGGATAGTAATCATGATGCTCCACTCATGTATTTATATGTAAAATTACTAAATTCATATCCTAACCTGGGAACCTGTTTATATTCTAGTCTTTGTCAGTCCTTAATCCTAAACAGCAATGGTGGCTTATTGCACAGTAGAACTTAATTGATTATTTTTGCTTCTCATGCTTCACACATTTCATCAAAGAATGAAACAAATGAAAAACGGTGACTCTACAAAATGATCTAATGAATGATGCAGTCAGTGCTTTTGTTGGAATTATCATATTTTCAATATGATACTGTTCTGTTTCTTTCTGTGTTTAATTCTCATTTGTTAATTGGTTATTTATGAAAGGTTTATTCTGCTGTTTTCAGTCATTCTAGACTGGTGCATCAGCTGAATACCTGAAATGGAACATGCTGGGACTGCTTGGTTACAACCTCAAAATGTCAAAAATGTTTTTTAGGAACTGAGCTCTGGTTTTAGTGTATTCAATGACGTTAGAGAGGATTTCATAACTAAAATTTTAAAAAAAGCATGGAGGGGAAATGAAAATCTGCTGAGGGGTAAAATAGGGAAGACAGCTGCTGATGACTTAAGGATGTACTTAGTTGGGAAACTTAGACTATTTATGTTTCAGTATGACAAATCAGAAAATTCCAGGAGGCCACAAAGACGAGAAACACATTTATGACAAGATCTTGAGGTGTATTTTGTGCTTTTTGTGAAGCCCTGACACTTAAATTGCACAAGCTACCCAAAAAAGTGTATTTGTATGACATCAAGTGATCTCATAATGTTTTTTCATGTAGTCTAAAAGGAGGTTCCCTGAAGCCCAAACAGCCTGAGAGGACCCGGGTAGTCACAAGATGATTCACAGACTCAGAAAATACATAATAATGCCCCTTAAGTTTATTTTAAGCAATTTCTTTTAAGTCTGATAAAATAGCCTCCTCTGACAATCTAATAAACAACCTAAATAGGAAGCAATCACTCTTGTTAACATTTGAAAATCACATAACTCCAGTTACAATGTTTTCACACAGAAGCAGTCATGCGGTGCAGTCTTGACTTCATGAAAATGTGTCTCAGTGGTCTGAGTCTGTTTCGGACTGAACTCTGTGAAGCCTAGGCTACAGGCCAGAGAGTTTATAGCAAATCTAAATCTAAATATAGTTGCCGTGTCACAGCTCAGTGGGCCCCATTGATGCGAGAAATATAAAAACAGCCTTGTCTACTGGACACCACACCCAGACGTGTTAGCAGGGTACACCCACCTCTGTGTATGTTGACATCATGGCTCTAACAGTAAAAGCACTCAACCCGTCCAAATAAGGAGATTCGAGCCTGAACTGCTTTCTGTGTTTTGGTCAACACAATTTTGTCACCTGCATTTTACAGTAGCAATTACACCTGTTCTTTGTCCTGGAGACCTTAAGCATATTGACACAAGTGAACAAAGGAAATTAAAGATTCCAGATTGGATGAATACTTTTCAAAGTGACCCTGCTGGCATGATGGGAGGAAAAGTCAATTTCCCTTGGAATTTCTCTACATTGTTATTTTGAGATGTGAA
Source organism: Holacanthus passer (assembly GCA_025331565.1). NCBI lineage: Eukaryota > Metazoa > Chordata > Actinopteri > Pomacanthidae > Holacanthus > Holacanthus passer. Next base: position 4,667,300 of record JAFREQ010000039.1, read on the forward strand.
AACATAATCTCCAGTGTCTAGTTTAAACAATGACTGCATTTTAGGTATTTTTGGCCAAACAAGCTCCCAAGTCTCAGCAGGTCTCAGATCCTGCCTTAGTCTCTTAGAATATTCCTAGAATATATCTGTGGTCTGTCTCTCTCTATCATGATTTTATTTTTATCTTATCATACTTAATGCTATTTCATCTCCCATATTGTCACTCGGCAAAAGTAGTCAATGGGATATAAATTACAGTTTTGTATTTGTATGTGAGTTTTTTTCAGTAAATGTCCCTTGATCAACTATAGCCATCAAAAACCTACAATTTGTAGCTTTGACCACAATGTGACCTTTTATTGACCTTAGATACCCTCTTGTAGTTTATATGACATTTACTATTTGTGTGAGGGAACTTAATATTTCACAGTGTTGTTTGTGTGATATCATTGTAAAAAAAGTATCATAATAATATAAAATCTTTTTAGGAAGGGTTATCACTGAGCATAACCAATACAATTATGCAACAAAGCTTACAACTACTGTAGCTAGAGTAGATTCTTTCATAGCCACAAACCCTTGCTAGCCAAATGAACCTGCGTCCTGGAACACAACCCTTGTGGGGCGGTTCAGATCTTATCATTGGCTGCTACACATGTCATTCTCGTGTAAATTCCTCAGATGAATGGCCAGTATTAACCACAGGTCCTCTTCTCCATCCGTTATTGGTTGTTTCTCACGTCGCTCAAACGCTACGCCGTTGCGTGGCCGGAGCGTGATGAGCCCGACGGTCCCAGGAAGCATCGCTGCTTGTTTCATATTTTATAGCGATAAAGGCGAGAGGAAGCGCTGAATTTTGAGGTCAGGGGGTGCAAATGAAAGCCGTGAAATATTTTTAAATTATTTCGCATTAGCTCGCTGGCAGCGTCAGAGGACTTTTGTTATGATTTGGCGTTGATATCGGCGATGTTTACAGTGCAGCCCTGATAAGTTCCTGTGAGGGCTGGCCAATAATTGGAGCCTCTAGCCTTCAACTGCCTAAATATTAGGCAGGAAAACACGAACAAACACATTATATTTCTTTCACCTTAGTCGTGGGGTGGCGGCAAGCCAACATTTGACTCTGGAGCAGGACACGGAGGTAGGTGAAAAGTGTTTCCCACTGAATGCTCTTTATTTGTGTGCTGTCGGATTTATATTTGTGGCTGTCATTGAACCTGCCAGACAGAGACGCAAAGGGAATAACGTTATAGCGGACAACTAGCTAGCTAACGCGACACAGCAGCGCACCCGGCTAATGTTTGTATTTACTCACCTAATATTATTAAAACCTAGTCCTATATCAATGAATATACTCTACTATTAGCCTTCATGTGTTAGACAGTAGTGGCAGTAGGTTTGGAGGTTTGACGGGGTGGCACCAAAAGTTTCAATTTAAGTGACACATTAGCAAGACATTCATGTTTGTACGAAGCTCGTTTAATGCTGCATTCAGGTGCACAACATCTCTGCAGGTGTTTAAAATAATCACTGGATTAAAAGCATGACAGTTACTTTACATGTTAAACATAAAATCATTCGTTCATCTGAGATTTATTTTGTTCACTTTTAAATTTGAAATGCATCGACAAAACACAAATGTATTTAAAATATGTTTGATTTTTTTGGGGGCATTTATTTCAAAATTAAGGCACATGCTAAGAAAAATACCACTGGAAATACAAACATTGTGTAACCATGAATAAGACTATATAATTAATATTTTGACATATGTCATATTAGATGAGACTGTACAATGTTAGGAATATTGTTGAATAATTGATGCACACCATAAAGTTTCCATTATCAGAATGTTATAATGACTTTTCCACAAAAAATGTTATATTTGTTGTAGGATTCATGTGTGTGTGTGTAAGTGCACATTTGTGTGTGCCCCATTCCTCTCTCAGGCGTCATGACTGAGTCCTTTCATTCAGGACGGAAAGGGTTTCCTGTCCAGTCACTTACAGTACTTTAAGGTGGAGTGTGTGTGTGTGTACTTCCATACACACACACACACACACTAACTCAATTTTACACCAAACTGAGAAATCCAACATCTGGGGAAAAAGTTACATTCTGATCCTCTGCTTGGATTTTATTGTATTTCAACTTTAAACGTAAAAGCTAAACATTTTCCTTACACATATAAAGCACTGAGAGTGTATCTGCCAGGTCGGAAAATGAATTTCAGTGTGCCAACAGAATTATTGCTTTCTTATTGTCATGTTGTTTTTGTTGACTATCGATCTTGCTGTCAACAGTATTCATTGGCAAATATTTGTTTATCTGTGGTTTAAAAAGTCTGCAAGGACTTTTGATTGTGCAGAATAGCTGAGGCGTTTTCTTTAGTGACATATTGTTCTTGTTCAAACAAAAAAAAAATCATTAATCAATTGAGCACCTATAACAATTCCTTTCACCTCCATTCTCTTGAGGCAGCAGCAGAAATCTCAGTGTAGGAGATCTCAAACGCTGGGTACTACTACATGTATGTAGGAAATGACTGTATGTTTGATGTCATTTGGGTGGCCTAATCCTTTAACAGTTTCAGTAAGATGAAGAGTTGGTATCTTAGTTTTAAAACAAACTTATTAATTGTCACTAAATACTTTACTTTATTTGTAGATGATCCAGATTTGGCCCCTGTCCCTGGTTTTAAGCTGTGAGCTTGCCTTTATAATGCCTTCCTTGTAAGCGCCTGAGTGATGTAGCCTTGTTTGTTTAGCTAGGGGGTGGATCTGGTTAACTTTAAGCCAAACAGAATCCCTTCAGGCTGAGCTAAAGGCCGGCTGGCTCAGCTGTGAGCTAACAGTCTAACAGTTTTAATGACGCTTCATTTTCCACCTTGGTGGGGAAACAAGCAAAAAAGCCGTCCAGGCTCAAGTGTGCTCATTAATTCCATTGCTCAGTTTCAGCCCTGTACACCAACTGGTAGACCTGGGCAATATGGGGAAAAAGAAAGGAAAAGAGAAATAGTTCAATTGTGATATTGAAAACTTTGATTTGATTTACAGAATGATTTTTTTTATTATACTATTGTATATTATTATATTTATTTATTATTTATTTTTATCTAAATTGCAATTTTGAAAGATTTGTACAGACCACTAAAAGCATTTTGTGATTAAACATTATTAAAGAGGCTATAATCAGTAGTTTTATATTAACAGTGGATGACTACTTGTGGAAGGAGCACTAGTAGTGACAAAACCACAGAGAATTACTGCCAGATTCTGCAGTTTCCCACAGCTCTACACTGTTTTAGTTTCATGGCCCTCAAACTTTACCATTCTGGTTCACCCTCTCCACTCTCACTATATCATTCTTGGCAGCAACAGGCAGTTGTTTTCAGCGAAAGAGCTCTACAAAACCCAATGCTACCAAACAACTGACAGGCAAAGTTAGCAACTAGCAGGTGAACATAGTGGAGCATTTAGCAGCTAAAGAGCCGGATATTTCTGTCAGGAGTTGGTGAAGACCAAAATCAGAGCTTAAAGGTGGGTGAATATTGGACTTCCTCATACTGGCAATCCCAAATAAATGGCAAGCATTTTCAATATTTACTTTTGAGGTGGCTGAGCAGGTTGTCTACATCTGGCGTAAAAAGCCAATGCCAAATCAAATATTCAGATCTCAATGATGGGTTGGGAATTGCCCAGGAGCAGCCGAATAAAGAAGACATTCAGTATTTATTTTCACAAAGTGAATCATCATATTAAATTAGTTCTCACTAAATGTCTGTGTAGCACTGCTTCTTATGACTATAATGTATGACTTTACTGCAACTGTTAAGAAAAATATGCTCCTTGAAATATTGTCAACAATGTCAATCTGCCCAGTTTCCTAACGTTCTGTATGCTGCCTAGTAGCCCTAGTATGTATCACAGAGTATCCCAGAGTGATGGTGTCATGGGAAGTGTGAGTAACTTCAGCACAGTCCCCTACCGCCACTACCCAGCATGGTCACATATTGCTCACCAAGCGTCCCTGCGTGAGTGACCTAAGCTTGCAGTTGGTTGGCCAAAAACAACACCGGTCCACTGATGCATTGTGGTCTGTGGTACCTGCAGTGTGTAAACTGGCCTCATAGGTACACAGAGTCCCTGCCATAGCTGATGTGCATCTCCTCAAAAATGCAGCATCACATAGGGATTACGTGGGCTACGTGAGACCGCAAGAACTGTCATTAGTCTGCTTGTGCTGCTTTGTGTTTGTTGAAGGTTGTAATTTTATTGATGATCATCAGCGGCACTTCCCTTTAAATTGAGCTTCCTAGAAGTGTTGTGCCCAGGGAAATCTGTACAGACATCAGTAATTCAACACCCTTATTTGCCAGTGTCCCTGTTTTCCACCCAGTAGAAACCTCCCAAACCAAGCAGTTTTCAGCAGTGATTTTCTTCTCAGAAGTCAGGAAGTGTCTTGTTGTTGCGGGATTGTCGGGGCCGGGACGGAAAAGGGACCGGTGACTAGACGAAACATGGGTCCTATCTCTGGACTGCAGGGCTGTTTTATCTCAGTGTGAGCTAATCAAGCCCATTCATATCCTTCTGATGGCATACTGATGAAATGGTTTGATGATGCACACATCCATCTTCTCTCTATACCATGATATGTTCAAATCTCCTTATGTTAATATTCTATTCATTCAAAAAGAAGAGAACTAATATTTCCTTCTTACGTGCTTACTTTTTTCCTTGTGGTTTTCACATCCTCATTCATGTTTGGTTTTTATTCAAACAAGCTCTGCCTCACTAGTATGTGCGTGTGTTTCTCCTACTCTGTGTGATATTCATTCCACCCACACAAAGGTTACACATCAAATCCAAGATGTCAATATCCCTTGTAGAGGAAGTAGGTCGTAAATTGCCACAATCATTTCATAAAACAGAATGAATATGACCTAAAGTGCTGTTCTTATGTGGCGTGTTGTTCTTGCAAATGAATGATGGGTCTCCTCAGGTGACAAGCAAATGTCCAGGACACTGTTCTTTGTTAATGTTTGATTTCTTTCAGTTTGGAATAGTTGCTTGTCAGTTTGATATTATTGAGACGCTGTAGAAATGCAAAGGAATGCATACTGAGATAGATCTGTGGAGATTTCACCGATGAGTTCCTGGAATGAAACCCTGCAGACCATGAGCCATCCAGCACATGATTTTCTGTCCCTGTTTTAGGGTCACAAGAATATTTTTGTACCAGGGATCTGTCTTGTGCACCTCCTGGTCTGTGTTCAACGGATCTGTTCCAGAGCTGCACTCAGTGAAGTGTAAAAATGGATAGCAGTTGTTTACCTTGTACATTGAAGGGAAAAAAGTAAAGTGTAAGTAAATAACTTTTTGAAGTTAAAAAGATGTCATCACCCATAAATATGCAGCATGACATCAGTAAACTGCACATTACTCAGCCCAACATGTAGGATTCAGCGTATTTGGAGCTTGACACACACTAGGGAATATTAATCAGAATATTTTGGCCTCTGCTGCTTCGATTTGACCCTTCTTATTGATGGAAGTACAATGCTAAATTGCTGGAGTACCACTTTGAATGGACATGTTATGTGTTATTCCATGTTGGACACATTCAATTCAGTTAATCTCAGTTGCACAGTTTGATTGTTGATTCCTGTGCTGATTTACATTGACATACAGATGGTGCAGGGGTAAATTTTGGGACCACGACATCAGGCTCATAGCTGTCTGTGTTGGTGATTGGGAAGCCAGTGAGGCTTCTTGTCTTTGTTGTTGCACTATGGATTCTTTCTGGTCTGTTGGGGAGCCTGCTTGGAGTTTACTGTTTGAACCACCAAGTCCATGTAACTTTTGCTGAACAGCAGCCAGTGATACCATTATTGACGATTAAAGGATAAAGGACCGGTCAGACTAGAATGTGGCACAGTGATGTTTATCAGCAGATCCTCGTGAAATAGACAGTGCCAGAGGCTTGGTGGTGTAGGGACTCCTCACAGAGCTAGTGAACAGCTGTAGCTTGTGAAGTGACGGCTAATATGCGATCAAGCTGGGAACACGCTAGTACTAGTCAGTCAGTTTTAAATTCTGGTACTAATAAGCCATTTTTTTCACCAGGAGGACTTAAAGTGAGAATATGTAAAAACAAAAACAAAAAAACACCCTCATTCAGCTCAATGAAGTCATTTGAGTTGAGTGAGGGTGTGTTTTATTGGTAATTAATCTAAATGTTCATGTGTAAGAGGAAGTGTTATTTCTTCTTTCACACATTACATATTCTCACTTTCCTTGACTGACGAGACTGATGTGCAAGAGCTGATTTATTTGGGGTTTTTTTTCTTCTGTTTTCTTACAGGATAGTATGGCCATGACGGGAGGGACTGCAGCTGCCCTTCCCATGAGCAACCACACCCGAGAGAGGGTGACTGTGGCCAAGCTGACACTAGAAAACTTCTACAGCACGTTGCTCACCCAGCACGAGGAGCGCGAGATGAGGCAAGACTGCCCGATTGGTTTTATAACCCACAGTACCTGTTGATATGTGACCACCAGCCTTTTCCCTACACAAATGTATTAAAGCACACCCATCCAATTGCATCTGTTTCTCTTTATCAGTAATATTCCAGGCCATGTTGTATGTGTCTATTCAACAAAGCTATAATAAACAAATTGTTATATTTACCTTCTACTTCCTGGACTTTGTACTTGTAACAGTTACCTCATGCAGTACAAGTCGTTCAGCACCTTCACCACAGAGCTGCCAGTTACCTCATTTACCCTCCGCATGTAAAGGAAACAGTGCATGGGTGTGTCATCTCAGGTGTGAGCACAACAAAGGGCATCTCAAAATCTACCTCTTGTGTTCTCACATTACCACATTGGAGCTGATCTCTAGTCCAGTTAACACAGTTTGGTGTCCCTTGTAAAAAAAAAAAACTAAACAAACATACAACTGACTCACTGTTTACACTGCTGCATAAAGTGAAAGAAGAATTATTTTACAATGTTTCTCACTTGTACAGTAAGTAACAACTTTTTTGCTATATTTTTGCCCTCATTCATTTGTATGTCTTTTCCAAGCACTATTTTCATTGTATGTTGTCTTTAATTCGCAGGCAGAAGAAGCTGGAGAAGGCCATGGACGAAGAGGGTTTGCCAGATGAGGAGGTGCAGCATGCTTTTTCTTTTCCTTTAAAGGCCTCAACATATTGCAGAAAAAAGGTTTTGTTTTCTTTGTAATTTCTCTCTTGGACTTCTTCAGATGACCTACTGTTCTGTTTTGCAGAAAGTAATGCGCCGCTCACAGCATGCCCGTAAGGAGACTGAATTTTTGCGACTGAAGAGGACACGACTTGGCTTGGATGACTTTGAGTCTCTTAAAGTTATTGGACGAGGTGCTTTTGGAGAGGTACATTAAAAGAAAAGAGTGAAAAGCTGAAGCCCTTGTAAAAGTTTAATAGAACATCTTTATTGCTCAAAGTATTGCTTTTGCTGTTTATTCAGATTACGTATAAATCTGACTATGATGTTGCCTCCTTCAGGTCCGTTTGGTGCAGAAAAAAGACACAGGGCATATTTACGCCATGAAGATTTTGCGAAAAGCTGACATGCTGGAGAAAGAACAGGTAAAGTATTTGTCAGAACCACAGTTCTCAAGGCATACTGTTAAAGCTTCTGCTGCTGCTGGATTCATGCTCTTGTATTGTAAGCGTCTACTGTCTCCCTGCAGGTTGCTCATATCCGAGCAGAGAGGGACATTCTGGTGGAGGCGGACGGCGCCTGGGTGGTCAAGATGTTCTACAGCTTCCAGGACAAGAGGAACCTCTACCTCATCATGGAGTTCCTGCCTGGAGGTTTGCACTGATCACATAGATTGATTAGTTTGACCCTAGCATTTGAGGTCATCTGTTGTTAGTATGTTCAGTCTTCCATGTGGATTGGTCTTCAAAACGTCCACTGTGTCGTTGGCAGATATTGGATGTTTAAATCAGATTTTCTGATCTGGATACTGGATGAATTGCTACTCTGTGAAATAAATCAGTACAAAATATTATTATTGTTGTGTATTATCGTTATAAAAGTTCTGACCTTTGACCTTGTCACCAGGCGACATGATGACCCTGCTGATGAAGAAGGACACTCTGTCTGAAGAGGCCACCCAGTTCTACATCGCAGAGACGGTTCTGGCCATCGACTCCATCCACCAGCTGGGATTTATCCACAGAGACATCAAACCAGACAACCTGCTGCTGGACTCCAGGGTGAGACTCACAACAAGGCACCCAGAAATATCCTGACTGTCTAAAGCAGGCAGCGTGGCAGTTTCCTGCAGATGACTTATCAAATGTTTATGTGCTAACAGGGACATGTGAAACTGTCAGATTTTGGCCTCTGCACGGGACTGAAGAAGGCTCATCGCACAGAATTTTATAGGAACCTGACGCACAACCCGCCAAGTGATTTCTGTGAGTTGAAAATCACAAACCAAAACACATTTACAGACAGACATTGTTTTGGTCTTTTGCAACAACATATACTGTAACTATTCAACATACCTTGTGAATTTCCCCACTGTGGGACGAATAAAGGTTTATCTTATGTTATTCAAGTAATCACACACTTTTCTCTGCCTTTAATCTCCTGCGTTTTACAGCCTTTCAAAATATGAACTCCAAGAGGAAAGCAGAAACCTGGAAGAAGAACCGGAGGCAGCTGGTAAGGCTTTGGCATTTTACTGAATGTGCATAAGAAGCTCAAGAGTAAGAAGGAAAGAATGGTGCACATACTGGCTGCAACATGCAGAAGAAGAAAAGAAAAGGTAGCTTCAAAGTAGCTTCCTAGTTTTGGTACAAAATGACATGACAGCAGCCTCTAAATCCAGGTTATTGTAACTTCATATCAATTATTTACTGGAGTGGAGCATGTTTGACTAGTTAGTGTTATTGCTTGAATTTAGTTTAAAGTACTCCTACCTGTAGCCCTCACCGTCTATCTTTCTGTGTGACTCTCAGGCTTATTCGACCGTGGGAACGCCAGACTACATTGCTCCTGAAGTCTTCATGCAGACGGGATACAACAAGCTGTGTGACTGGTGGTCTCTGGGTGTCATCATGTATGAAATGCTCATCGGTAAGACAGACACAGAGAGGTTAATGAAATTAGTTTTGAAAATGAAAATCACAGATATTTGGCATAATTCTTTAAATGCACAATACATTAACAAATATTCAGAACGTTGTAGAAGCCTTTGTCTTCATCAAATTACTTTTACACGTTACATTGCAGATTGACACATGAATAAACCCACTGCTATCTGAAGTCAGTGGGGTTCTGCAGCCAGTATTGCAACACCACCATTGTTTTTTTAAATGCTTGTCGGCTGTGTTCAGGTTACCCACCCTTTTGCTCTGAGACGCCGCAGGAGACATACAGGAAGGTGATGAACTGGAAGGAAACCCTCGTCTTCCCACCTGAAGTACCCATCTCAGAGAGGGCCAAAGACTTGATATTAAGGTATGTAGAGATTTTTATTTGGTGTGTACAGTGAATAATTGTCCAAATAATGTCTGTGTAAAGGTTTATTGGACAGTTTTGTTATCATTCTGCTGTTTGTGCATTTCAGATATTGCACTGATGCGGAGAACAGGATTGGAGCTGTGAGTGTGGAGGAGATCAAGAGTCATCAGTTTTTTGAGTCAGTGGATTGGGAACATATCAGGTACATGAAGCCTGAAGTCCTTGTCATACATAGGCCACGTTACATAAATGTGGTTGCAATTTAACTTGTTAGTCTCATATCAGAATGAGTCACTTTTACGCAAATGCCAAGATTACAGTCTAAATAGGTCAGAACTATAACATTATAACACTTCAACCTGACTTAAGTGGTGTCAGAGTAATGTCAAGGCTACAGCAGCACAAGGTAAATCGGGCATAGAGAATCATTGTAATACATTTCTGAAGTATCATCGCCTATTCTCAGAGAATATAAAATCACTTTATTAAACAATGAAACACTTTGAACTTTAAGTTTCATGTTTCAACTATGTCTAAACGTGGATGAATATGTTCATGTCTTACACCAGGTTCCAAATTTTGTGCAAGCACATGGCTTTCTGTAAACATCTTATCCTGTCTGAATAAAGCCATAAGGAACAAGATGTGTCTGAATGACAAAAAGAATCTACGTTAACACATAGATGAAGCTAGAATAATTACATATTTCATGCATTGAAAGGTAACTCTGCTTATGCTTGTAGCAGTTTCACAAAAATGCTATGTGGTAACATCAATGGAAAAGTTCCCATGTCGATTTACTACTTGTAATTTCTCTCTTCCTTTCTTCTCAACCCCCCATGATCCTCTCTGTCTTGTCCCCACAGGGAGCGGCCAGCAGCCATCTCCATTGAAATCAAGAGCATAGACGACACCTCAAACTTTGACGACTTCCCTGAATCAGACATCCTTCAGCCAGGTTCGACTATTTTATTTCACTCGTCGCACTGCAGGAAAATCCCTCATTAGGAACATTAGCTTTGGGTTAGATTCAGACAAAGTGTCATCGTGTAGAGTCATGAACAGTAAATGTATTTACTGATTAAAATAGATTCTCAACAAAAGTGAACTTATTGACAAGGTCCTTGCTGATTACTCTCTTTATATTATGATGGCTTTAAAGGTACTTCTCGTTGACATAGTATGATCAGTAGCACCCCCATGTGGCAATTAATATAACACCTTCTTTTTGTGTTTATTAACAGCCAGCGCAACGGAGCCAGACTTCAAATCGAAGGACTGGGTGTTCCTCAACTACACATACAAACGCTTTGAGGGTCTGACTCAGCGAGGCACCATCCCCACATACATGAAGGCAGGGAAGGCCTGACACGGCGCCACGGGGAGACGGTGTCGTGGAGAGAAAACAGACGTTTACGGACACAGGGTCGGGCCGTGTAGCCCCGCTGGTGCTGAAGGCTGCGCTGTCAGCCTCTCAGTATAAATTTAACCCTCATCACAAGTTATTTAGGTCTGCTCAGCCGCCGCAAGAACCGCCAAGAGCTCGGAAATTAAGGAGCGTTACCGCATTACCTCGGTTGTTTATATCGTATACACGTGCCGTCTTTAGCCATAGCTCTCAGGCCAGCTCACTAACTAGGACACTAAATCAGCATATCTGCATGATCAGCGGCATATTGCTTCTGGAGAGGATTTTTTTTTACTGCCAAAAGGCGACAGTTTGGAATGAGGATGGAATACAAATCACTGCTTCGACATCTTCACAGCGATAATTTCTACGCTGGTGGTTAAATTAGCTCTGATGCAAACAAAATTTCTAATACTGAAGGCAAGCTCTGCATACTGTAGTCAAACTCTGAAAGATTAGTGAGTAAGAACAGGCACCCCTCACTTGTTCTCACCCATACTGTTAAACTCTGTTCATGGATTTTAAAGGAAAGCTCCAGCATGGTTTCCAGGGTTTTTGCTCTCAGAGAAAAATGGCAATTAAAAACTTAAAGTAAAATCTTTAATTTGAATTCCTTTTTATCAGGCAGAAGCATTTTTTGCTTGACTGGGTTGTGTCTGACAGGAAGCGGAGCCTGGTGCCACCATAGCTTCGGCTATTCTTTATGTCAGAAGAGGCAACTACTGGAGATTGCGGTGCTGCAAGTTCTTGGTAGCAGAATTCTCTAGTAAAAACCCTCAGCTCAATCAGCATCAAAATTATCTGAGGCAATAGAAGGAATGTTTATTTGACCGCGTTGTAGTCCCATGCCTTAGGTTCAAAGACTAGGCTTGTCAACACATTTTAGCCATGCTAGCAGCATAGCTCTAGGGATGGCAATGTCAGTCCAGTATGAAATAACTCAACAAATACAACTGGATGGATTGTCATTAAATTTGGTACACACATTCATGCCCCTGTCAGGGTGAACTTTAATAACTTTGGTTGTCATTTACTTTTTAATCTAGCAAAATTACAGTGTGTGTATAACAAAGCAAGGGAAATTCTTTCAAATGTTTTTATGATAATAGAATTATTTTTCACAGTGATGGAGATTGTCTAGTTCTTGTCATTAACAATTAGCATTCGAGAGATAGGACATATAAAACAAATGAGCAAAAATTCAAATCATGCTGGAGTCCTCCTTGAACACACACAGTGCGACTTTGTGCCAGCTCTGTGGGGCAGCGCTTCCTGTGGCATCGCCTCAGCACTGTTGCTTTTCTCACAGAGGAACAACTAGTTGCCAGGAAACATCTGAATGCAGTTTACCCTGTGCTTGACATCTGTTACTGTGGCGTGTTGCCCATTCACTTATGCCAAACAAAGTGCCGAGTGTGTCACTTCCCTTTAGAGCCGGTTCTTTTGTTCAGGTCAGTGCTACAGTAATTGATATTTCCCCTGATTTTAATTCTAATGAGTCCGAGGGCCAATCACTTCATCATTAGATGGACAAAACATGCAAAGTGCCTTTAAATAGCTGAAAAAATATTAACCAGATATTTTAGTGATGTTATTAGAGATTAATCAGAAGGTATTAATTAATTTTAGAAATAATGATAAAGCTGTTTGTAGGAGAAAACAAGCAACAGAGAAAGCTAAAAGGGAAAACGTATAAGCTTTATAAATCAGCTCAACAATTGAAAGCTCAGATGTGTCACATTTAGTATGTCTTCAGGGTCATAAAATGTAAAGTGGTAATGGTGATAAAACAGTGGTGAAACAAAGGCAGCATAGAAAATGGTTAGATGATAACATGGGGCTCGTAAACACAATGTCAAGGCAAACACAATGAACAGTGTCTTTGTTGACAAGTAAAGATTAAAATAGGAGAAACTAAATAAGAGTAGATTAACATGGTGGATATCTGAGACACATGTATGGTTTTTGTCTGAGAGGTTCTTAAATGTCATTGTTAATTCTGAGTTAAGTATCCATTGGATGTATTTAATGTTATTTTTTTTGTCTCCAAAAAACCCTCACCATAAAAAGCTAATGGCAGGCCTGTCTTTCTCAACAAAACAACCCATTTAAACCATCACGTCTGCTCAGAGTTGTGACTAGACACAGTGCTAAAAGTAGTTACCAAAGAACTCTGATCATCTCATGTCGTGATCTGAACAACATATTCAGATGTAGCTGTCGCTTACTGCACTTAACTCAAAACTACCTTGACAAAAAAAAAAAACACCTTTCCAAGAGAGCTAAACTTGGTTATGGAATCATTTGCCATTTCTATTTCTACACTTGTCCGAAGATGAATGTGCAGAGATCCAAGTTTCTCAGTTAGCACATCTGTTAAGTGTCAAAATGCAAGAGAAGCTATAAATGTACATACAGGGACAGGAAATATACTGATGACTTTACCATACTGGACGAAGTTCAGCTGTAGCCATCACAGGAATCCCATATCAAACTGTTCGTGGTGCTATTTCTAAAGAATTGCTAGAGAAAGCGGTCTTGCAGGTTGATATATTAGAGCTGTGTGTTATCATACATTTAACTGTAATTCATCCAGGTAGTCCTGTTCAAATTGGCCAAGAACGCACCATATAGACTGACATAAAAGGTTGTGTGCAAACAAGGTAAGCAATGTACAAATTAGGGTCTTGACTGATGTGTATATTTCTGCGTTATTTATTATTTTTCATGTCTTGAAGTTGTTGAAAAATGGCATTTTGTGCTGATATTCGGTGTATTTAAATTGATGATTTTCACGTCAGTTAGTTTTTCCTAAAATTTAAAGGAGCACTCCAGCAATATTGCACTTCCATAAAGCTTGTGGACTCACGAGAGACAAATAAGAAAAGAAATTGATGCAGCAGAAGCTGAGATATCTTGACTTTTAGTCCCCAGTGTAGCCAAAGGTCCAAAACCAGTGAATCCAACATAATGGAACTTGATTTCATTCAACCCTCCCTGTCTAGTAAACCTTTAACTGTTGAACTCTCTCCATGTTTGTAATGCATGCTTTCTGTTAGAAACCTGTTGTCAGCAAACGCAAGCTGAAATAACCCTTATGACATCATCAAGGTAATGCATAATGAATAGTTTTGCCCGTGATGAGTCAACTGATCTTGATGTGAAAAATCAGTGGAGTGCTCCTTTAATGACAAAAGAAACAAATAGTCAAACAATCTGCATCACATCAGATAGACATCCCTGATTGGCCAGTATTTGCCCACATAATAAAAATCCAAGTGTATGATTCTAATCCATATACAAATGTCATCAAAGCTAAGACCAGGCTGTAGGACTGCTACTGGAGGACAGTGGCAGGACAGATGCATGATGGGGGATTTTGTTGATGGCTACAGATCGCTGCAGATTGCCAGTTGTGTCCAATCACTGGAACGCACCGACACAACCTGGAAAAAGCCAAACTGCTGTAATCAGAGCGTCCTGTTTCACAGCCAAACCGTTAAGATTGTTCAAACTAGTGTGCGAGCGAGAGCGTGACTGTGTGAGTGCAACTGTTTCACAAAGTAGATACTCAGTGCTTTTTGTTGTGAGGTGATGTGCGACCTTGTTCAATGTCAAACTCATGTTCTGTGTTGTAATCGAGAAATTATCACATTTTTTGTTTTCTAGAGTAGATGCACAGGCGATGAAAAAGGAGGGTAAATACTGTATTTGGGATCCATACAATTCTATATATGTACAAGATGACTTGAAATCCATGACTGTGCCACTTTATCTAAAGGGAGCTAAATTATTTTGACGTCATCAAGACTTCAGGAATTGTTTCACTTTTATCATGAGTTCAGCTCGACAATTCATTTCTGATGGACCAAACCAGCTTATTGACTCAACCTAGTTTGATCAGTGTCACATAATATTTCATGACTGATGTTTAGAGAGGTTAGGGAAAAGGTGTGTTTCTTCTTTTAAAAAGGCAATTGACAGAATCCTAAAACATTAAATGAGGTCAAAGGTCCTTTCACATCTAGAATCTAGTTTTAGATGTAAATGGTCTGTTTCTCTCAGAAACCTCAAAGCCCCATGATTTAGCTAATAGTATGTAATTTCCCCCCTTGTTAAGGCAAGAATTCACTTGTAAAAGGTTTAAAAAAAAAACCCTCCACAGGCCAAGACTATGTTGTGAGGTATTTCTGTGTGATGCTGTGTACATATTGTTGTAGACACTTGAAGGAAACTGTCTGTGGAGCGAAGGAGGAAAATGCTCATTAATATATTCATTCACGTTGATGAGTTTTTATGTTGATAAAATGCTTAAAATAATAAAATTAAACACAACAGTTCTTAAGGTTTCTCTTTTTTTGTCGGGGGAGTGTGGAGGCCTAAAGCTCTCAAGTCTTAAAGGGAATTCAGTAATCTTGCACAGCATTAGAAATGGTTGTTAGCATAATCCATCCAGTTCCAAACTGACTATAGTTAGTAATGTAATTTGCGCTGCTCAATTATTAAAGAATGAGACCATGTCTAAAGTTTGACATTTAAAAGCAATTTCAATGTGAAACGTTGAGCTGAATGAGAATCTTTGTCTTGATCATATTTCTTGATGAAATCATGCTATTGGAGCGAATACATTTTGTGAGTTCAGTGTTTTTTGTGATGGTTTAGTTGACCACACATTATAAAATAGCAATACAGTTATTTCTTATCCAACTCATGCTTTTGACTATATGTTAACATCATTACACAAGTGAGGCATACTGAAACATAATAACTAATGACATTAGAATAAAAGGAAAATGAAATGTGAGTGCTATTACAGTAGCATGGTGGTGTGGTTTGATTAGATATTTCTAGGATGACTGTAGCTCATTGCATTTTCAAATGAAACTTAGATACAATAGAACAGAAAATAGTTACTGTTTGACAGCATTATTGATTTTATTTTAAAATACAGCAGTGGTTCAGTGACAAACATGTATAATGGTGTGATCTCATAAACTTGGTGTGATGTATTACCTAATTTGACAGATACCTTTATTTCTACTCTGTTTCCTGTCCATCTCCACACTGCTGATCATCAAATAAAATACATATATATATATGAATACAAAAATGACTAATTGAGCTTAAAACTGACAGTGTCAGTGAAAACCATAATCAATGATGGGTCATACAGTTAATTTCACACAGGCAGAAGCATCCCCCCCCCCCTTTTTTTCAAAGTGGCGCAGTTTGCTGTTGTGATTCACTGTGGCCACTAGAGGGAGCTCTCGACACACAACTGCATTTTCAGCTGATCTAGGATTTCATTAATGGGCACTTTGGCTTATAACTATAGTTGTTGAATGACAACCTTTTCTCTCCTTTAAGGCTGGTTGATAACTCATAATAAAGGATTAAATGCAGGACAGAGACAGTGCTGTCTGATTAACAGTCACACCACCTTTAAAGCTTTAAGAAGTTTGGAGCTGGAGTGAAAACATTGCTGCTTCTTATCTTCATTGATAAAACTGAACCCAAGCTTTTAACAGCAATAACAATAAATAACTTAATAGTTTTCACTCGAATGGTCATTTAATACCTATATGAATAGAAATGTCAAACTATGGTAAATTTTTAAAAAGTTCTATTTCTAGATGTTTTGTCACTAATTCTAATGAATAAGGTAAAAGAAACTAGGTGCTAAAGGTTAAGATGCTTTCAGAGGCATCACGGTGAAGGAAGAATAATAAATGTGTGTTGGAGACAGATGGTTTGCACACTTTAATAACCTGCAATGAAAACCCGCTTTACACAAAGTTGCTCGTTAATCAAATTTCCCCTTATAATATTTTTAACCAACCCATATATTGAGGCTAATAACATATGAATGATATGAGGCTACAGCTTGAAGCTATTTTTCCCCCATAAATTTTTCCTACACGTGAACTTCCAGCACATGATATAATGACGCATTTAGGGTACTTAAAATGTCGTCTGAATATTCGTCTGATCTTCGGCTGTGGAGAATAATTTATGTCTGTTCATTCCACTTTTCTCCCCACTTTGTTTTCCTGTATTCCAGACACAAGCGGGCACCTCCACGTGAAGCTGTTTCCTGTCTGAAGTCCTGCACATCCTCACGTTGAGTCTGTCACCGTTACAAACACGGTTACGTCCACGAATGACCAAGAAATCGAGTTTTTTCCCCCTTCCTCCAGCGAAATTCTACTTGTGTTAACCGGGTTTCTTTTAATCCCTTACCCCGATTAGGGAAACCGGGTTTCTGGTTTCCATTAAGAAATCAGGTTACTGCAGAAAGCCGACAACAACCAGGTTACTTAAACGCATCTAATGCACAGGTGACAGCACCATGTCGTGACCCCATTATCAACAAAAACTTACTTTATTTATCCGGAAGTATTCAGTCATTAGAGTTTTTTTTAATTGTTTGTACGTTATGCAAATACAAATTATTACAATTTGATTATTTGATTACTGATTATTCTAGACCTTAATGCACCATCTGACTTCCTGTATTAACCTGAGGTTGAATCAACCCATGCTGTTTTCACCTGAAGTTGAAATGCACTTTAAGCTCTTCTGTATTGTATTAGACATTATTTTTTATACTTTATTGAAGTGAAAGAGAAGATCAACTCATTTTACACACTTTAATGTACAGCATACTGTAAGCAGATGAATAGAGTCAGCACACAGTTTCCAGGACACTTCAAAATGACCTGAAAAGAGATTCATAAGGATGACACACTCATTTTTTTTGGGCTTATATAAAGTTGTTTTCCCCCGGTTAATAGTTGACCCATGTTTTTAATTTTACTGCCACATCCGTGATGAACTGAGGCCGTTTAAAATATTTGCTGGCACTGTGACTGCAGGCCAAGCCCCAACCAGGAACGCAGTGTCCTCGAGAGAAAGAGTGGCATTCCCCTATCATGAGAAAAAACAGTGTTCCCCCTCAGGAGAGCTGAGGCGGAGCTCACTGATCCACAGAGGTCACAAACAGGACGACCCCAACCCACAACTCACTCCTACCTGGACCTGTATTCTAAATTCAGTGCCCCCTTTAACTAAAGACCTGTAGGCCCACCACCTGTTGTTTTTATGGTATTGTTTTTCACATGAAAAATGTTGTCGGCCTAAAAAACAAGAAAGAACAGATGATGCACTATATTCGCTTAAAATTGGTTTATCACCCACAGACGTTAATACATGTCAAGTGATATATAAGTATATTTTAATCTAAAATAATTAAAGTAATAATTAAAAAAACAATCTCTTAGTTGTGTATAGGAAATTCAAGAGAAGCTTGCAAAAGAACTGACTTTATTTCTGATGTTAATATTATGAGACATCCCCAATAAAAATCTCATGAATTGGTAGTTTGAAGTCTCAATATTCATTGAAATGTCTATAATATTCCCCTGAAAGTTTAACACAATGTAACTGTGGGAGTTTTCCGTGTTTCCTGCCCACTGACACTGTTTCCGGGTTGGACACTGGACTTTCTCTCCGCAGACGGACTTTAAATGGGTTAACGAGCCAACCGTCGCCACGTGACCGTCCGGTTATATAATATATAGGTCAACACGTTTCTGGCTGGCACGTGCAGCCTTCCTTCTTACGTAAAGTCTCGTGCAAAGGTCTCAAATTACACTATGTAGGTGAGGGCTGAAGATCGTCAGTGTACTAGGTGATGTATCACTCTAAGCTTGTTTTTTTAAAACTAG
Source organism: Holacanthus passer (assembly GCA_025331565.1). NCBI lineage: Eukaryota > Metazoa > Chordata > Actinopteri > Pomacanthidae > Holacanthus > Holacanthus passer. Next base: position 4,685,938 of record JAFREQ010000039.1, read on the forward strand.
GGTCAACGAGGCTACCATGAGAATTACATTGAGTATTTTTTTTGTTTCATCGTTTTTCACACAGATTGATGTTGTGTTTGAGAAATGAATGTCGGAAAGTCGAAAACTTAATTGCTTAAAATTTTTCAAGTAGTCTATTCTTACAGAATCTGGGGAATATGTAAAACAGTTTTACATTTTTGTACTTTCATTTTCCAATATTGTAGTTATCATATATATCATATATATGTATATAGTGTCACTTTGTTTCATATATACTTATGTAAAACACAGTAATATTTCCTCACTTCTTGGCCACCTGTGATGCCCCCTTATCAGAGCTGAATATAGTATTGTAGATAACCCTGTTGCACAAAGAGACAAAAACAATGCTGCATGTTTGAATAACTACAAAATATGAATATATGTATATAAACTATGTAAAGCTAACATGATGATTTTGGGTGAACACACTGAAACTTTTCCCCTTCAGCAGATGAATGAAAACAGCCCCCTCCTGTCACTAGAATCAGCTTTATTGGCCAAGTCATGTGTGCACACACAAGGGATTTGACATATACTTCACATATTCTGAAGACAGAAGAACAGATTTTTTCATTAGGTGAATGAACCTTTTTGTGGAAAAACCATATTAGACACAAATTAAAGTATAAGTATTTATATGTTTAAAACATATCTAGAATGATGCTATTCAAACAAATTTGAACTCTAATGGTGTTCTTATATGGATCTTGCAAATATAGAACATGTTTTTATTTCCATATGATTATTTTTGAGTGTGATTGTGCCGATCACATCACAGTGCCGGGAAATGAGAACGGAGTGAGACTTCCTCCCTGTCGCCGCTGCGCTTGAGGAAAACCGAGAGAGTAATAAAGTCAGATCGGTGACGCGCGCACGGCACTTTTCAGGTCACCAAAACGAGCGTAGCACCGGAGGAATCACTCTCTCACCGGCATGTCCGCGCTGTATGAATTCAGAACGATCACATCAGCCTCGCCACCGTCTCACTGACCGTCCCCTCTGAGACGATTAACATGAGTCACGATTGAGGAGCTGTGCGATGGGAACATTTTGTTCTCCGCAGCCAGAAAATGCACAACTCATATATGTTTGCATGTTCTTTTGTTGTGTGACGTCAGAGGAAAAACGCACCGAAATACACACGTTCTCACGGCCGATGATCATTTTGACGCGCATTTATCTCACGCTGATGATGTCATCAGTTTATGTGCATTAAAATGTACGTGCTTTTTCACATTCGCTTCATATGTCAGAAATGCTGAATCATGAGTGGGTCCAGCTGAAATGAATGAACCCCAGTAAAAGGCCGCTTACTCTGACAAAACACCGGCATGAATGAATGAATGAGCCGAAAAGGCGATGAAGGAGGAGACAAGTGTGAACTCTTGCCTCTTTTCTCCGTGTTTCCTAAAGCACATAGATGTTCCGTTCTCACCCATCCCTCACGTTTCTGCCGCCCCCTCACCCCACTCCGCCTCCTTTGTAAAAAAAAAAAATACGGGAGAAGAAGGAGGAGGAGGAGGGTGAGGGAAAAAATGAAGTCAATTATACAACAGCTCTCCGCAGCTCCCTCCTCTCCTCTGTACTACTACTACAGCTGGTGGGTCCACATGCACGGCGGCGGCGCTCCGTAGCCTTCACCGGCTCCAGTCCGCAGGCATGTCTGCCGGCGGCTCTGACGGGACGGCGGACCGGCCAGCAGGTAGGTGCTCGGGACGGGGACGACAGTGTTAATTGTGTGTAATTCAGCTGCATACTTTTATTATCAGGGACCTCATTTTTTTGTTGCTTTCTTCCGTTTGGCTGAAAAAAACTACTACCTACTTGTGAACTTCTTTATAAGCTTTAATTTTAGGATAAACAGTGACTCAGGTTGTAAAAATCAAGGTTGGCTGTTTTGCTAATTTAACTTTATGGTGTCAATCAGGGCTGACAACACAAGCGTCCATTTACTTTTGTCAGCCGGCTAACAGAACAGACGGAAGAAGGACTGGCTAAAGCTAACAAGCTGCTATCTCCGGCACCGGGTACCGGAGCAGCTGGGCACCTGCCTACTAACCTACTGTACTACCGAAAATACCGATTGGCAGCAACCGGTGGAAGCCTGTCCATTCATTATTCCGTACGACGTGCTCGTCTCCGGCGGGACGTGCACGGAGGAGGAGGGGAGGGGGTAGGGGGGGGGTGCTTTGTTCCGTTTCGGGAAGCGAATACTTGGACAAACCTCCTCGCGTGACTGTAACCATGACGACCATTTTTAACAAAAATATTTTTTTATTATTTTTAAACGAACTCATATTGTTCCTACCATCTTTTTCTAACCCCTAAAAGTATATATTTTTTAAATTAGCGCAACCTTCACCAAACCGGCCCCGGGAGCTTAGTTGGTCACGTGGTCCCGCGAGGTTCGTCCGTGTATTCTTTTCTCGTTCAGCTGCTCCCAAAACTGGGTCAGTAGATCAGTGGAGCAGCGCTGCCTCCGCTGTGCAGCAGGGGGCGACAGTCGCTCCACCGCCGCTTCCAAACCCAACCAAGAAGTCAAGTCAGCTATGACACTTATAGAAGATATAATATAATCTAAACTTAAATACCAAAATAAAGTTTTAAAAATACCAGAGTATTACGTAGTACCGCCGCTGATCTGACTGTTTAATATAATATAAACTTATACATCATTATGAGGTGCTATAATTATATAAAATAATTCTTCCATTTACGGGCTGCACGGTGGTGCAGTGGCCAGCACTGGCGCCTCACAGCTAGAAGATTCCTGGTTCGTGATGGACTGGCGACCTGTCCAGGGTGTCCCCTGCCTTCGCCCTAAGTCGGCTGGGATAGGCTCCAGCCCCCCCGTGACCCTGCAGAGGATTAGCGGCGTGCATCGTATAGATGTACAGATAATGGATGGATGGATGGAATTCTTCCATTTACACTATAAAGATGTCCTGAAATATTAAATTAATACCAATATATTAACAAGTAATATATAGTACAAGTCCATTAGGGTCAGTATAAATTCATTATTACCTATAGTACTGGCAAAAAAACACTAAAGGAATATTGTATTTGGATACTAAAAGTAAACTCCCTCTGAAGCCTATTAATCTTGATTTTCTTCAGAAAGGTTTATACAAGCTTAGAATCTGGTCACTACTGTAATGAAAGTGTATCTCACAATTAGGTTAATCAAATTAATTACAAATTAATTAAAAACTGAAATTATAATGGCAAAATAATAATATTTTAAAAGTATATATTTTAATTTAAATATTATTATCAAAAACCATATCAGTACAATGTCCTTTAGTATTTACAAAATAATTCCCATTTCATAGTGTTAATTTATTGTTGAATAAATGTGTAATATATCATTTTTACAGCAAATTCAATTGTTTTTTAAATTTATTTTGAAAGACAAGATTTAGGCTACCAAATCTTGGATGTTAATATCATATCAACACATTAAGTGCTGACATATTTAAATAGATTTTGAAAAGAATAAGGAAGTAAAATATTAAACCGTCAAACTGTCAATGAAGACTTCTCAAAGCTCTCCTGCACTCAACATTTAATCGTTTGTCAGAAATATTGTGTTGGCAAATTGACAACTTATTTATTTTAATACCATCACTTTTTTGTGTTTGGGCTCAGGGAGAATTTCAAGACATTTTAAGCCAGATGTCTCAAGTTATTGGCATTGAAGTCAAGTTTTTTTTTATTCTACTTTTTAAGGTCAAGATCAAGCAATACCTAAAAAAAATTAAATATTTCCTTTGATAACAACAAAGTTTAAAAAAAAGGCTCACTAAATGAAAATATTAAATTTTCATTAGAAAAAAAATACCGGTTCTAGCCTCTATATCTACATGAAACCAGATGACAGACTTTGAATACAGCATTTCAACTAAAGCCTCTTTTAAAACTACTGCTGACAATGTCTGCATTTGAAGTGAATGAAATATTTAAATGAAACACAATGAATACTATTTGAAAGAGACATATCTACAAAAAGTTGTTTCTGGGCACAAGAGATCTATATGCTATTATTTCCTATAACTTTCATAGTTTGGATTCATATTCCTATATTCCTGTGTGTACTTTATATGCAGCTCTGTGCATGAAGAAGTCAATTAAAATTGCATGTTCCTTGTAACCGAATATGTGCTGTGCTTTTTCTGAGGTGTAGCAGGAATTGTATAGGTCAGTGATCCAGAAATAACCCAGAACACACTGTACTATAATCGTGGGATTTAAGACTCGCCTGCTTTCCCTGCGTCCATTCAAAGTCACAGTACTCGGTTATGTTCCCTAGAAGCAAGCAGCAGATCTCTGGCATAATGTGACAATATAAGTGCCTCAGGTGGATCAGATCACACTGTAAAAAACAGCATACTGACCTCAAGCTGAGGTGAGAAGAAACTTAGGCATTAAATTGTTCAATATGACTGAGTGTCAAGGACAAGAATCACCTTTTCTGCTCAACAAATAGACAGCTAGAATACTACTGAAGTATTTTTATCGCAGCCACTCCCGCTACTGCTGCTGAAGCTATTACAACACCTACTAGTACTGCTTCTACTTTTACTGTGACTGCAGCTGCATTTACTATTCATAACTAGAATGTAAATGTAACCTACTGTTTTACTACAACAAAAATACTACTCCCAGTACTACTTTTACCATTTGTACTACTACTTCTACGTCTACAACTACCACACACACTTGGATCCCAAAATAATGATCTCAAAATTCTTAACTTTGTGGTTGTTTTGTGTCTCCTTGTAGTAAAATTTGTTTCTCTTTGTTGTCACTTGTAGTCTTTTTTTGATATCAAAGAACCAGATATTTACTACTATATTTTGGACTGATGAGTCCAATCCCTATAGTAACGAAAACTATACTTCTGGAACCAGGGGCTCCCAGATTAGATCGTAACTTCGCAGATCTATCGGTCGGAGAATGGACAGAAAATACATCTGCATTATTTTAAATTAGTGATTTATTATTAAAGTCATTTTTAAGCAAACCAAAAACATTATTTATTATAGTTTCTTGTGTGTGACTTAAATATGATTTTTCACTTTTGTCTGACATTTAATGAGCCGAATTACTAATCAGCAAAATAACAGACAGGATTAATCAATAATAATTACAGTATTATTACTAGGCAGCTTCAGAAAACTGCAACAAAGGACAACTGAAAAAATATCAGTTTTTGCTGACAAAATGTATGAAAAACGGTCTCCACAGAGGCAATGTGATCGGCCTGTTGCATTTTGGAAGAGTGACACATGAAGGTGACAACAGAGCAAACAAGTCAGTGTTTCCATCCACAGGTAGACATTAGTAGTGTGCACATGGAGCACTAATGGATTAATAAAACTGCAAAGCGATACTGGTGCTGTTGACGGCTCTTGAAACTCTGACCTTGAATTACAACAAAAGGAAGCGCTCTTGTGTGCTGGAGTCTGAGGTTTGGTAAAATGGCTACGTGACTACAGACTAGTTATGGTTTGCGAAACAGAACAACATCTGTTTGAGTCAGGGGTGATAAAAGCTACATATGTGTAGTTTGAAAGGATGTCATGAGGTTTTGAGGATGGAGATGCTACGATTTTACACTTATTTCTGCAACTGTATATGTTTGTCCTAATTACTATATGTGGATAGTTGATATGCTCTCTATCTTGGCCAAGCTAGAAACCATATACAATCTCTACAATCATCTGGCATCTTGGAGTGGGAGAAATGGAGGTCAGTTGCTTTTATAGGATGCAATGGTGCCAGTTTTGGAAAAGCCACAGCTTACTTGTATTGCATATATGGTTTTAATTGTACAAAGTTAACAATAAAAACCATCTGTTCAATTTCAACTGCGAAATAGCTCATTTTAAATGTCCACAGGGGGAATTTTACTGCGTCAATGTCAGGAATATAATCTTTTCCAGGCAAAACAAGAAGAACTCAAAACGCAAAGCAAAGATTTTAAAAATAGCATAATAATATAATATATTATTTTTTATTATATATTTTTATATATATAATAAAAGATGAGAAATAATAATGCTCATCTTCTTTCTTAAACAATATAATCAATGTTTCTGTTTGTAAAAGCCATCCAAATAGTTAGCAATACTAGAAAACTGACTAGAAGCACAACCAGATTGGTTAAAACAATGATGACTGTAATATACCGTCCATTCATATGTCTGTGTACGTTTGATTGCATATGTATGAGGCTGCCAGCTTCAGATTAGAGGTTGCTAAATTCCTACGTGCAAAAATTACAGCGTAGGTACGTACATACCTATGCCTTTGTTTTAACACGAGTTAAAACAAATAATGGCACCGTCCAAAACGCTCAATGGAAGAAAAGCGTTCACATAGCTGATAATTGTTTGTTTAAAAGGAACCATTGAGTGCCTTCATTTTTAACTTTCTGCAACAAAACCGATTGTTCATCAAAGTTAATTCAATCCAAGAAGCTTTAATTATGATAAAATGGCCAAAATGCATTTATTATATTCGACATAAAGAGGATAAAGTTTGTGTAAGGTTATTATTATATATATATTTTAGCCACTTTTATATATTTACATAAATGTTGTGAGACAGCTCTTTTTCAGAATGGTACATACTTTATTTTAGAAGCTAACTCCTCACATGTATTAGTAATTTGTAGAGGGGAATTAATGCATATGTATTTACAAAAACAGATGATTGATATCAGTATACAACCATGTAAACTACTAAAAATCCCAATAAAAACATCTAATTTTGGTAAATGTATTGTTCATTGTCACAATATTTCATGAGTAATGGTGCATATTTTTCTCTGTTGGCTAAATTGGGGCAATTTTTTTTATATTAGGACTGTAGCCATCAAAATTTCTCTTCCCACAAGTATACTAAACATTTTGAAAACCACACTCTGGTGTTTAGTTGCAGAATTAACTAAATACATATCTTCATAAACATTTAACAGTGTCTTACTTTCCAAACATGAATTCTTTGGCTGGTTTGTTCCAGCTTTTTGAACTAAAATGTAGTCATACATTTACACATGAATAGTCAAACTTTAAACCCAGCTAGTATCCAGATCTTTGTTCTGACACTTTAACACACACAGACACTGTAATTTATGCTGTTTGGACACATGCTTTCTATAAATGGATACGTAGCCCTGCACTGGTTTGTGCTTGTATTGTATTGTATCAAATTACGGTGTTTCATTCTGCTGTTCTAGTGGACTTGCACAGGCTCTTTACGTCTATAATTTGAATCAGACCGTCTATACTGGGCCAAATATCTTGAAGTCATTCGAGTGGGATAAATTGTTAGAAAATGTACAGCCATAAAAAGTGCATGTAGGTCATATTGTGCTAGTCTTGTACTCACACTGAGCTTACTCCTGTGCATGTCCACCATGGGTGGTAGTCTATGTTTCTGTGTTTCAGTAATATGGCGTGTCATCTGCTGCCCTGTAGGCTTGGCCTCTCGTCAGCGCTCTCGTCACGACCGGACCTTTTTTGGCTCGGGTGTGACTTAGAACGTGACTGCCTCTACATGCTCTCGGCACCTGCACAAAGCAAACATGGTAGCTTCCCAGGGTGGCATGTTTCAGCCAGTCAGCTGGCAGGGCTCTCACAGGTGCCTAGGGGAAAAAATTTCATGACTAGTGATGAAATGGGAAAAAACTGCGTGACGTTAGAGATGGCGTGTTGTGCTGCATCAGCGGTGGAGGGTTGTGGTGGGTGGAGGGGAGAGCCGGGAAGCGCTCGCTCCCACATTCCACTTCTGCGTCAGTGATGACCCACTAAACTCCTCTGGAGGGATTAAAGGAAATTGTGTCAATATCACTAAAATCACTGCGCTGCTGGCTGAATTGTAAAAGTTCTGTTTTGAAAAAAGCGCACTGTGTCTGTTTGATGACCTCTATGACCTCTCACATACACTCTGCTTAAATCTGTACACAAAGTGCTTTTCATGTATGATGTGCAAAAGTTGAGGATGAACATTAAAATTACCCTTTGAGCTTGTCTTTTTAAGTGTCTCAGCTTATATTATAAAACTATCACAATAAGTGGGTTAATTATAAAAAGTATTATCAATTACTTTCTCCTTCAGTGAGAAAAGCAGGAGAATATGGGTCAGTCACGGTCAACAGTCATGTTGAAAAGCTTTGTTCACTTTTATCAACACTTTTTTTTCCCCCAAATGGGTGTCACAGTTTAAAGTGTGGGAGAAGGAAGTAGGTCAGTGTTACCGCATTATATAAGGGTTAGGTAAGACGATAGCCCAAACCCCATTTACTCTCACGTGCCTGTTAAACTGACAAACTCAGAGCATAGCTGGCGGTTTGGCGCCATTCAATGGCAACATTCAGCCAGTGCACTGAGAGTTCGCCTAGAAACAGATGACTATACAGAGCAGGGCCGAGCCAAGGCATTTTAAGTGTATGTGTGTGTGTGTGTGTGTATAGGAGAGGTGGGGTGTCGGTTTGGCAAGAGACTAAATAGATGAAAGAGAGGAATTCTCGTAGTCCTGCACTCAGGAATGTTTTTGGCAGCAGCAGCTCTTTTTAAGTGCCATATGCCGTTTTCCACAGATGAACATTCCTGAGTGAGATATAAGCCTTTCAAAAATAATTGCCACCCACTACTGTAAAAGCACATTTATGAGTCACCTTGATTTTTTTCTCATGAAAAAAAAAGTTGGGCTTTTGAGGATAAAAAATGTTTTCATATATTAATGGATTCTTTTCAGGTTGTAACAAAGCTTGGTTAAAATGACCTGAGTTTCAAATAAAAAAAACGTTTCATAGTTTTGACCTAAAAACTGACCTCAAAAATACACAAACACACAAAATGGGCTACTTTATGATTGGCAAACAGATCTGCTGTATGCCCATGTCTGCTTTGTATGACTTTTATGGAAGCAAAGAAGGGCCATAATAATTTGTAATAATATGGTCAGTGCTAATATTTGCTTTAATAAATAGAAAATAAGTTAATTGTAAATAGCAAAAACAATTAATATAGTTTTTTATAGAGTGTCTAAAACAAAGAAATCCAAAGCCAATAGAAACAAAGAAAGGCCAAAATTATTTCAATCTTATAAGCAGCGATTGTGAAATATAACCATGACTGAATACTTTATTTTGACATTTAAATACAACTGAGGTTAATGTATTGTAATATTTTACTCTGAAAAGCATCTCTCTAATTTTTATGTGGCTTTGAAATTTCCAGACAGCATTCACAAACTGTACAATTTAAATAACTGTTCAAGCTATCAAGGTTGATTTATTTTCATTTCACAACACAGGGCTGTAAAGTGAAATGTAAGTTGAAGCCTCTACATGCATCGAAAAGATATACAAAAATTTAAATTGGAATAGAAAAGAATTAAATAGGATTAATATAAAATATAACAATTGTATGATTTCTTTACAATATGAAGTCTCATCATTTTTTGAAATCAGGCTGATGATGGACTCAAATTGTATGAATTCAAATTCAATGCTATCTATTAATCATTAGAATTTAATAATATCAAAGTGATCATGGCCTTAATTTGCTTCCATTGTTTAGGCACTCTTTGAAACAGTTTAAAGAAACTGGTTTTTTAAATTGTTTTTATGACCTGCAATTATGTACTACTATGATGGCTTATATATTATATTTATAAATACATAAATCAAATAACCTGTAACAATTCTATGATTACTTATTTCAAAAATTAATTAATTAAAAAATAAAGACATCAAACAGCTTGGGTGCAGCAGTTCTATGATCACTGCTGTGCATCATTTACAGTGGTTTAAACCATGGCTGTTTCTTCCATTTCTTCATTCGCCTCATTTTTAAGACTACGCAATTAAAATATTCAGGGTCATCAATCAAAATTAAATTAAACTCTAAATTTGGTTTGAGGCATTCGCACTTGTGCTTAATGAGAACCAGAGTCTTATCAGCTTCATTCTTCTTGATGAATCCCTTTTACTTGCAGCTCAATATGTGCAACAAAGCCTTGTGGTAGAGCAAGTGTCATTCATTCATTCACGGTGAATCATTGCTAGAACACATGACAAGCCGACACTATGGAGATCTCAATGTTGATGTATTTATTTGTAGTCGTTCACATCTCCCTGATAGTTGTTTTCATGTTTCAGATCCCACTGCAGAGGAAGAAGGTCCAAGCCAAGCAGGCTCGTCAGTGCCAGCTGTCGAGCTGCCAAGGAAACGAAAGGGAGATGTGGAGGAGAGGTCAGACACCCATGTACAGTAAGAGTAGCGCTATTTTGTTAGTGACTTGCTTACTTTCCAATATACATTCCTCTCATTATATATTAAATATGAAAAGACCCACAATATGTCTGTTCGATCTTTGCAGGCAAAGCCTCGACTTCCAAATGGATGATGACCTCAGCAGGTGACTGACTTCTTGGTTTTGTTCAGACACTGTCTAGTGAGAGAATGTTGGCAAAAGTTTCTGATTTCTGATCCCTGTATTTGCAGATCTGAAGAAGAGGATCAGCAAGTCAAAATGAAATGCTTCAGGTAATTCTATTTTTACATCAAATTACTGCTCCATCTGTGCCTTGAAAAGCCTTTGTGGCATTGATTGCTCTCATTTAGTGTGTAACACGACCAGGTATTTTAAAACCAGGTGGCGTTTGCAATTTTGAAATAATTACATTTTGAATTCCAGGCAATCATTTCCCCCCTCGAAATAGATCCAGCAGGTAGGAAGTTGTGGTATTGACTGTTTGATTTGGCGTCACAGGGAGCCTCACAGCCAGATTGAGAAGCGGCGACGGGATAAAATGAACAATCTCATTGATGAGCTGTCTGCCATGATCCCTGCCTGTCAGCCCATGGCTCGAAAACTCGACAAACTCACTGTGCTACGGAAGGCTGTGCAACACCTGAAAGCCCTCAAAGGTAACTCTTAACCCACCTGTTAAAAAAAAAAAAAAAAAAAAAATGTCGGTAAGGTCTATTCTGTTTCCATCTAAAAGCTTGTGTCTCCTGTGTTTTCAGCCGGGGCGAGCGGTGCCTTTACAGACACCACCTACAAGCCTTCCATCCTGCCTCATGACGACCTCAGGCACCTTCTGCTCAGGGTAGGGGCTCATGTACAACCCCAACTGGTCTGTTTGATTATGCATCTGTCTGTCTATTAATATGTCTATCTATCTACCTACAAGGCTGCAGATGGTTTCCTGCTAGTTGTAAGTTGTGACCGGGCGAAAATCTTGTTCATCTCCGAGTCCGTCTCCAAGATCCTCAACTTTAGCCGGGTGTGTTGCACTTCTACTACACACACATTTTGCTGTTGTCATCAGATGTTAATATTAAAAAGCAGAGTTGGAGGTCGTCCTGCTGTTTCAACTGGCTAAGATGCACAACATTTAACTTAAATTGGTCCTTTATTTTGCATTTTTTTCTCCTTTCTCAAAATGAAGCAAAAAAAAGGCATTAAAATATGGAAGCACAGAACTGACAAAATGTTAGTAAAATATTACAGGAGTGAAAAATTTAACTGAAAACATCAATAAATAGGTACTTATGTAATTTATATGGAGTGTGAAACATTAATAATTAACATGTAAAAAAACAGAAACAAGTTTTTTCTTTTACCACCAATTATTTAATAACGGCAATTAAAACTTTTTTACTGAATTCATCTTTCACAACCTTTACTTTTCATTATCAATGATTATCAATTATTCTTTACACAAACATTAACATTATCAGTAACATATCAGTTATCTGTTTCCCATTTCTCCTAAACAATATTTCCCATTTTCCCCACCACGTTTTCATTTCAAATGTTCTTTATAATCATGTGATAATAAGATGAGCTTGACCATGTATGTCCGGGACAGTGACTGGTTGAGGGTGTCCCCAACATCAGTGTGAGAAAACACTGACTGATGGTTAAAGGAAAAGTATAAAGTTTTAAATTTCTTTTTTCACTCTGTTTTAAATATCTAACTGGTAGTATTCTAGATGTATTCAGTAATATTTTTGATTTGTCTGATGATCTTGTGCCGTATTTTGTTTTTGCATTTTGGTTTGGGGCACCTTATCAAAGGCTCCACTTCATCTGCTCTCAGCATGTGCATCAGTCTGTGTCTTTGCCACATAATCCCTTTGTGGCCGAGGAACCAGATCTTTACAGCTCAGTCTTCACATAAATTGTCATAATGGATGCAAAATTATGTGCGTCTGCAGATTTTATGAGAAAACAAAAGCGCATGACAACACTTTACTGCAGCTATGATTAAAAGCCTGGTAATACTGCAAGTAAAAGTTAATAATCAAGGTTTGGCAGCCCAGAATGATAACCACACCTGCACTACATTCTTGACCACATTCTTCAGCTTTGAGACAGACTGTAGGCAAGCAGGGAGGAATTGAGATTAGGAGGGATTCCAGAGAAAAGCTTCGAAAGAAATTTGACTCCATGTCTGCAGGGCAGCAGGTGTTACCAGGAAACCACGACAGGAGACATACTGCAGCAATTGTCTTCTTGGTTCTGTTCAGAGGTTTCACTTAAGAGTCCAGATCATTTACTGTATGTAAGCATATTTCATACAAAGAATGCAGCTCAATGCGCTTTACAATGAAGGAATTACATGCACCAAGTGCTTCACATAAAAAGACAAAGAATTGACGTGAGATAGTCAAGTAAAGGAAAGTAAGATAATACCCACTCAATAATAATAGTAAAAACAAGATGAAGATGTATAAAACAGGGGAAGAAAGCCATAAATAATTTATAACAAGATGACAGTAAAACCCATCTGACAATAATAGTAAAAACAAGATAAAAAAAAGATGACAATAGCATAATGAGACTGAATAACATCAGATGGCAAATTTAACACTGAATAATAATAATAACAAATAAAAATAGGAAAATAGTAATAGAATATATAAAATGCATAAAATCAAGTATACAACATTTTTTAAGAGGCAGAGTGCAAACAAGCATATCAGGAAAGTCCCAGCCAGTTAAACGTGTAGTGTGTAGTGTAGTGTGTGTAGTGGCTGAAGTGTAGAGGTACGATTTTAGCTTTCTTTTGAAAATATTTAACGAGCTGGCTTCCCTGACATGTATAGGTTGTGTCTTCCATAGCTCTGGGACGTAAATGACAAAAGTTGGAACCCAGATTTTCTTTCCACTGTTGCTGGGAACCTCCAGTAAACCAGCAGGATAAACAGTGAGCTGTCTTGATATCTTTTAAATTAAGTTTTGATGCAATGAGGAAGGGATACACAACTGACAAACAACAAAACAAGTAAGCAGCTGGTTGCAGATTAGTTGGCACAAAAGGTCTTAAGTACAACATGAACAAAGACAGTTAAGGTTAACAGAGATATTATAAAGTCGAATAAATGGATGTTTGCCATTTGGGTTGGCAGTTGGAGCTGACTGGGCAGAGCTTGTTCGATTTCATCCACCACAAAGACATCAACAAGGTGAAGGAACAGCTGGCGTCTTCGGACTTGAGCTCTCGCCAACGCCTCATTGATGCTGCAAGTGAGTCTGTTGCCATGTCAGGTTGGAGAAACGACTAAAATGGACACCAAATATGGAATGGACATTAGAGCCAGTCAGTTTATAATCAAGCAAACTGACAATTACCTAAATGTCATTGCTGCATAATGTTTGTGCTTCTGCATGCAGCTGGGGTCCAGGTCCAGGCGGATGCCCACGTCAGGCCGTCCCACTTGACCACTGGAGCTCGGAGGTCCTTCTTCTGCCGGATGAAGCACAGTCGGGTGACGGGGAAGCACGAGGACAAACACTGGCTGCCCAGTACTTCCAAAAAGAAAGGTGGGTTCAGACTGCAGTCCAGGATATATCTTCTTAGCAGTTGCACCTACACATTTTTGATGTCACAATAACAACAAGCTCAATTCAGTTCAGCCAGAAACACTATGAGGAATTGAATTGGATTTGATTTATCTGAGCAGCAACAGTGATTCTGCTTTGAATCCCGCATAATAAACACATATATGAACATCAAACCTTAGTTAAATCCAATAAACAAAATATAGCTCATAAGGAGGAGGTTGGGGTGGTGACTGTACACCTGAATGACCATGATTGGTCATGACTAGTCAGCTGATGGCCACAAAACTGGTAAATGAGCCAATGACTGTGATGTGTGAAAGAAACAGCTGATGCTCATCAGCTAATACAAGCTCAATTTTGTGTTTCCTGTCTGAACCAATGCAGTGCTACTTTATGAGGGTGTAGGAGCCCTGATAATCATATCGAGCCAATATTATAGAATAAAGCTTTATGTTAGATAAGCATGCACAGATAGAGACACAACCTTGACCTCACTTCAGTTCGTATGACCACTGAACGCACTGGTTTGGTCCTTTTGCGCCCTGCTGTGTCCTATTTTCAAGTAAGTACTTCCAAATGATTCCCTGTTTGAAATACCAGATGGATGGGATGAGCTGCAGAAGGCAAAGAAACAAGTGCCAGAAAAAAATTAGACTGAAGACTGAAGCTTTTCTATTCTCTAAAGAACACAATTCTGCAGGGGATACTGATTCGTTATATGCTGGCATGAAAGAGGTTAAATATCAACATAATATTATCAGCTGTCTGACTGCAGATTTATTTGCATTTGCCTTCAGAATCACACATCAGTTGAACTCATGATAACTGACACAACTCAACGGGATCTGTGCAGTAAACCCCACTCATCTGCTTCTTTAGGCAACGCAGGATAAAATCTAATCTCAAAAATGTTTTCTAAAATACTCCTGGAGCCAAGTCTGTTATCCAGTAAGGATAATTTTGAACACAGTGTTAAACTAATATAATCTCAGAGAGAGGTTTCACCTACAATAGAGCACGGCAGAATCTAGATACACAGATTGCAAATAAACACAGAGAAACACGCTGACCTTCTCAAATCCGCAGCTCCTGTAGATAAGTGCTATTTTGGATCATTTTATTTGGGTTACCTCGCTCTCTTGAGAGCACTTGAGGTGATTCAGCTGTGATGAACTGCTTGACTGAGATGTATTTCGAAAAGATTGGAGGGATTCAGTTTTATATGTATATATAGCCATGTTCAGTCACGGACCTGCAAGGCTCTTTTGCCCAAACAGATTTATCCAAATATCCAAATTTATAGGACATTTAAATGTGTTTCTAAGCAATGAAATCAGTGTTAAGGCAACCAGTGGAAAACAAACAAGTACAGTGGAAAATGTATGCCCTGCCTAAGAGGGAATAAAGAAATGATCTGATCTGGATCTGGTTGAGAGGTGGACAAGTGCCTGTGTGGGTGGGTTGTGAGCCCAGAACTCCTCCCTCAACCTGCTGGCAAATGTTTACCGAGGTGCTAGTGAGCCTAAACCTTTATCTCTATGTGAATTTGTGACCTCGATCTCCATGGAAAGAATTAACAAAAACAACCTTCTTATTTCTGTAGCTGCTTATTTAAGACTAATAACTAAGTGCTGTTATTTGTTTTACCAGTATGTTGAGCATCTTTAAACCAAATAAATGAAATATCACATTGATAGTTATTTAAATGTTAAAAAGAAACAAAGACAGGATGACATACAAAAGAATTGGTAGAGACTCACAGAAATGTGTCTTTTCATATTATAAATTCTTGGTGGAAAGAATTGATCAAGACTTTTTTCCCGAATAGATGCCACAATTTAAAAACACAGTCCTGCACAGGAAGTAGGTCAGCGTTACAGCCTTGTATAACCACAAAGAAAGAAGACAGTCCAAACCCCACTTACTGTAAACCTAATTGTGGTGGTAGAAAAAGGACGTTTGTCGCCACTCAGTGGCCAATCTCAGCAACTGCACTGCACTATACTGTATGAAGAAGGTAAATGAAAATATAAAGAAAGACCTTCAAACTCATGGCTCCCATAATGTTCTCTTCTAGTGATTTTTTCCCTACATACACTATTCAAGAATAATATAATTTAATGACTTAATTTAATGAAAAAACTACATAGACTCAGATTAGTTCTTATGTAAATCCCTCAATGGCAAGCTGTTATTATTTCTTTAATAAATTAAAATGAAATCTACAATAACCACTTGGGGCAGTGGAACAAGGTTGTGAACACAATATTAACATATAATCTCTTTTTACATTTATGTGATGTTGCTTATTCACACATCCAGCAGCTACAGAGCAACATTATCACTTATTTGAAGTTCAAACTATATACGTCTTATATTATTCATATAGACAGTATAATACATCAGCTGTTTGGTTTTGAGGAGGCTGTGTACAGTGGATTTTTACTGCTTTTTCGCTGAAACAGCTAAAATTGAAGCAAAACAATAAATTCACAGACCAGACAGCAAACAATGAGCTGAAAGTGGCTGTAAAGCTCCATAAAATTGAAGAGAGCAGCAGATTCAGATGGTAATTGTCTGTATGTTCATCACTCTGAGCGACATCTTTCACATTGTCATTTGATACATTGTTGGTGAAAATATCTATTATAGCCACTTGAAAGAATAGAGTGATTGGCTTTTTTTTTTTTTTTTTTTTTTTTTTTTTTTACAGTCAACAATCCCATGAAAAGATCAAACCCAACAATAAACTGATCCTGTGAACAAGTTGGCTTTGTAGACAAATCCTGATACATCTTATTCCTCTAATGATTTCCAAGGTAAACAGTAACCAGGGCTGCTTTCCACAGTACACAAAAATGACTAATAACCACAATGACTAATAAACGACCAGCAGTTGTGACACCTTAACATTGTGTGTTGCAATTTAAAGTTTATGAAACTAGTAAGTAGAACAAGTAGAAGGGGAAAAGACAGATTTAACGCACAGCTTCTGCCACTCAAAATCACAGTAGGGAAAATGCAAACTTGCCTAAGACAAGACTGTCGATGAAGGTAGCCAGTTGATAGGGCTGGGTGACTATTCAGATAAAAAAATATTGTGAATCACTGATCCAGAGGAACCAAATGTATTCATCCACAGCTAGAAATAGTCCCTAACAAATGCACTATTTACTACCTCTTCACCCACCATTGGTAAAAACTACAGTGCTCAGCTGTTTCAGGAAATTATTTAGCCTACTTAAAAAAAATTTGAACTAAATATTTGTGACTCACTGATAAAGATTTCCATCATCAGTAGGAATGAATGGGTTTGGGACTGATTGGCACACACAAGGTGAGGAAGATGAAAAGTACTAAGAGGTGGACTATCACATTGTTGGTTTTTCTTATTTACAATAAGAAAAAAATAACTGTCTTTATTACATATCAGTTGATCATAAATGCATTTATAATAACAGCTGGAAACTTGGGCTTTTGTTATAGTGTAGGCGATAATGTGTGCTTTGTAGAAATATTTTCTTATATATTTTTATTTTTTGTGGCCACAGACACCTACAGATACTGTACCCTCCACTGCACTGGATACATGCGGAGCTGGCCGAGCAGCCAGATGGAGATCTCAGAGGGTGACACTGAGAAGGAAACCTCGAACCTGACCTGCCTGGTGACGGTGTGCCGCCTCCTCCCTCACGTGTCCCACCAGCCTTCCAAAGACATTAACGTCAAGCCCGCTGAGTTTGTCACCCGTTGTGCAATTGACGGGAAGTTCACTTTTGTGGACCAACGGTGAGTTTCCCCACTTTTGACCGCGTCCATCCGCACAAGTTAACGTGTATGTCCCTCTCGTGAGTCATCGATTCGTTTTGAACACACGGTTCTGCTGAGAAAGAAATGGCAGAGGCGTGAGGAGGCCTCTGAGACTGCAGCATGAGTTTTGTCAGTTCAACTGTCTGTGGAGATAATCCTTTCTCTTTGCCGTTGTTTCTCAGAAGGAGCTGTGCATCTTGATGGCATCACATGAAACTCTCTTCTCATTTTTGGGAAGTAATTTCATACCACAAGTATAGTCAATCATTTCATCAAATTTCCCATTTGTGTGACTGCTGAATGCTACATGTCGAGAGGCTCACACATACAGTATTCACTTCCATTCCATTTTCGCTCGTCGCTGTTTTTTTTAAACCCAGCACAATCCAGAGAGACAGAGAAAGCCAGATAAACTCAACTCCCTCTTCATCCTCTCTTTCCCACAGAGCCACGACAGTTATCGGTTATTTGCCGCAGGAAATTCTCGGCACGTCGTGTTATGAGTACTTCCACCAGGATGACCTGCAGAAACTTGCAGAGAAACACAGGCAAGGTGATGGAGCAAAGCAACCACAGCTGGCAACATCAATCCTATATCTGATTAAGTTTAGAACTTGACATAATCACACCCCAAAGGAAAATATCTGTGTTTGAAAAATGCAGCACTTATGTTAAGAAAATGTTTTTTGTTTAGAAGTTCAAGAATTTGACCTTTTCTAATGAAGTACTGGAATTTTATGATGTGATTTGTGATGACGCTCGTGTCCGATCTCCTGGCAGCTCTTCGAAGCAAAGAGAAGATTGAGACGCCGTGCTACAAGTTCAAAACGAAATACGGCTCCTATGTTTCGCTCCAAAGTCAGTGGTTTGGTTTCACAAATCCATGGACCAAAGAAGTTGAGTTTATCATGTCTTTAAACAGAGTTCTCTCGTAAGTACTGATTCAATTATGAAAAAAAAAGTGTTTTCTTTAGAGCAATCCTGATTCAATCTACTTGAAACCTTTGTTTTTGTGTCGATTGATATACAAATTGTGCTTCTGATCATGTTGCCATTGCACAGCTTTAAAATACAGTGCATTCATGGATATAGTAGCATAAATACTCCTTTGCACCAGCAGGGGGCCCGGTCCCACAAAAGATGAGGAGGCAGGCAGCTCAAAAGCAGTTCAGGGTAAGAAATAAATACTGTATATTCATATGTGCATTTATCTCTTGTGTGTGATTTTGTTTTTTACTTAATGGTTGATTTTCCTGTTTTTTCCATCTACAGAAGACACAAAGCAATTACCCATAATTCCCGGACTTTCCAGTGGTGTTGGCACAATGATCTATGCAGGCAGCATAGGGACCCAAATCGCAAATGAGCTCATGGACTCTTACAGGTGCATTGTGTGTAGATATGTATGAAATATTACTAAACAGAAATAGCTGTATTCCCTCATTATATGTATTAGATGGAGAAATAGGTTAAAAGTTGGCATGGACATGAGTAAATGCATTTACATCAAATAGGCATAGGATATACATATGGTATACACTGTATGTACATAAACATCTATAATCTATCTATTTTTTTCTACCTCCTGATGTGTTCCTTCCTGTTTTTGAGCAGGATGAACTCCTCTCCATCAAGCGGAGCTTCCAGTCCGTTCGGTCCGGCTCAGGAGAAATGTCCACTGGTTTCCCCACAGACCAGCAGGAGTGTGAGTGAATTCTTCATGATTACACCACATTTACAGGGACTCATTCTTGTTAACATTTAGGAAGTCGAGCCATAATCACTGTGCTTTTTGGATTTGTGTCCAGGTTATAAACTGAATTTTTTGTTTTTCAGTTTATACTTCATGTTAGTTCATTCAGTCATTATACTACAGCTACATGAATTATTGTTTTCACTGTGCTTGTACCTTATGTGATTACATGAGACAAATTATCTTGATTGATTGATTGATTGACAGGTAATTTTATGCTATGTTGGCGCTGTATTGTCTTTATATGAAAATTAAAGATGATCTCTCATACATTTTACATCGTCAAGCAAATTAATAGCGACACTATGAGTTCTGGTGGTGTAGGAACGTAATTTGGAAGCATCTTACACACGTCAACAAGACAAATGATTGCAACCTCATATGACAGTAGTAATAGTACTGTTACATGTTACACACTTTACTTATAGATTTCAGTTGTGTTTTCACCACAACATGCTCACATGTCATTATAGTGTCTTCATAAGCTTGTAAGTTTTTCAAATGTAAGTTGTACTAAAACTTGCTATATGCAGAAAAATCAGCTACTTGTACAAGTTGCTTTCATGGGTTTAATTACACATGTTAGTGGAGAAAAGGTGAAACACGAGACCCTGTGCAGAGCTTTAACGTAATATGATTTGTTCCAGGCGTCCAGCAGAGAGGAGGCAGCAGGCAGTTCATCACAGTCCCAGTCTGACTCGGGGACAGCAGCGGGCGCTAACAGTGTAACTTCGGAAAGCACAGGTAATGTCTGAAAGATCGTCAGAAACCCAGTCCACTTTAACAGTTTTTCTCTTCATCTCTCCGAAGAAGAAATGGGCCCTACTCACAAAACCAGTCCAAAGACTTTGAGCTCCACCCATGATTTCAGAGCTACAGGCCTTTAATCATCATCCAATCAGACGATACAATGATTAGAGCAGTAAAATCCAACATTTGTGCGAATACAGTTCTATGTCCAACAAAATGTGAACCAAGACTCCTGCATCCTGAATCATTTTTTTATGCAAATATAAATGCACTTTTACAAACACCACAGAAACTCTCAAATATCCAAAGATGCTCTGAAAACAATGTCTTTCATAATTTTCTCTAAAGAATTTTGTAAACATCTGTATAACAGCTTTTAATACTATTTCTGGGAGCTGAAGGCTTCTAGTTCTTGAAGTAAAGTGCATCTCTTACATTATCTCTTACTGTTAGCCACCTAAGAACTTCAGGACTTAAATCAGCATTAATGTAATGTCAAAGTAACAATAATTAGTCAAGTATTATGTCTTATAGTGTAATATTTAGGTGTGCAATAATTATTAGGTACAGTGCAAGTAAAACATTTTGTACTTGGTCCAGGATTAGTTTGCAGAAGTTATGGTACTTTTACCTTTTCATCATCATGAAAAAAAGTTACATTAACCATCAAAGTAAAT
Source organism: Holacanthus passer (assembly GCA_025331565.1). Classification (NCBI taxonomy): domain Eukaryota; kingdom Metazoa; phylum Chordata; class Actinopteri; family Pomacanthidae; genus Holacanthus; species Holacanthus passer. Next base: position 4,706,824 of record JAFREQ010000039.1, read on the forward strand.
CTTTTTACTTTCATAATTTTGTGGCAGAAAAGAAAGCGATGTGACTCATTTTGGGGGAGCCTACCCTCACAGACCTGGGGTCCCCAGGCTTGACATCTGTAGTTTTTTTGTAGCAACGGCGTGAACAAGTCAGGACAAGGGAAATTGGGTTAAACTAAAACAATTCATCACCAAATAATACAAGGCATTGATCACTGCTGATAAAAGATATCCAACAACATCAGCGTTTCTCAGGGTTTATGTTTTTTCTTTGCTGTGTCTCACCCAGGCGAGCCGTCCCAGCTCGACTTGGACAGCATGGTCGTGCCGGGTCTGAGCAGCTTCAGCAGCGATGAGGCAGCCATGGCGGTCATCATGAGCTTGCTGGAGACAGACGTAAACATGGGTCAATCGGGGGACTTTGAGGACTTACACTGGCCTTTCTAGAGGGCACACAGACTTTCAGCCCCTCTCACATGCCCTTGTGCCGTTTTCTTGCCATTTGCCAAGAACTTGGGCGCTTAGTTGTTCATTTATGTGACCAACTGATCTGGCCTTGCACAACTGAACCCACTGGACTTGTACCAAAGGCTGCAACATGTCGCACTTGAGGAAGCCTAACGGATAAAACACTAAGTCAATAGGAATTATTACGACTGTGAGTACCTTGTTGGTCCCCCTGGCTCTTGCCTGAAGAAAAATGAGGTTAAAGTGTCCTCAGAGCCTGTGGTGATTCAGTATCTTCTTCAGTGACACTTCAGCATCCTCAGAGGGGCTAAAACCCAGACTTTCCACAGCAGACCAATCTGTCCATTCACCAAGGTCTGGAGGAGAATCAGACTCCTGCCACGCGCAGTGCTGCTAGAGAAACTCCTCAAACCTTTGCGAAGTCTTTCAGTACCCAGTGATGACATCTTTTACATGATTGTTCCATTTTTTACTCTATTTTTTAAAGATCCCCTCCAGACACATTTTAGATCATGTGAAAATACTCTACGGAGTAATGTTTGTCCGATTTTGTGTCCAGTAAGAACTGAAGAAGGCTAAAAAGAATGTCTGCCCCTTCTCACTTTATTAAGACTCATTGAATATGCAAATATGGAGATGCTTCAGGCCTCACCCACCGATACTACTAGTCCAGTTACACTCCGTTTGGAAGATTTGAGCTAGCACAGCTACACAAACGACATGTTCTTTATCACTTTGATCAAATTATTTTAATGATGTCTTTATGTGAAATTATTCAGAAAGCAGCTCTGATTTTGTAGAACTTTGACTGAACTGGCAACCCTTGACTGACACCTATGATCAGGACACATAAACCCACTTAGTCATAACAATAATTTTCATAGCATTAGAATAATTATTGTGGCCAAATGTTTTTACACCTAAATTACAAGAGGCCAGCATCTGGCACCACCAGCACGCAACGTCACATTTTATCATCCAGCTATTAACGCTGTCAGAAACTACAGAGGAAATGGGTTACATGGAGAAAGCTTTACGTTGGGACTGTTTGTTATGAAATAAATACTTGAATATTGACTCCTGTTTACAGTTTTTGTCCCAGAATAGGATAGTTGGCACGGAAACAGTTCGACGCGCTCGTTCAACTTGTCTGCAAAACTCAGGTTCATCTGTGAGTAGAAGGAAGCTGAGACAGAACAGTCTTTAGTTTCAAAAGTTTAACCACTCGAAAAGTCCGTATTTTGTGTGTACGTTGAAGGTTTCTCGTTCCCGCTTTGCACTTGTGTGATTTTGCATATTGGACCGTAATTGGCTCCCAGTTGTGATGTCACAAGTCGTGCTCATATGTCTCAAATTTAGAGAAATCTTCTACTTAAGCAAAGGAATGTGACAACAGCCAGCTTGGTGAAAATGATGCCCGCTGAGTCCAAAAAGTATCCATATTAAAAAACCACATTATTGAACGGAGGGGATCTTTACATGTTTCTCCTTAAAGGTTGTAAAATGTGTGTTTTCAAATTGAATGTGCACTAAAGGACTGAGCCCTAGTATGCCTATACTGTGTGTTTTCACATATCACATATTTACTGTACTCCAGACAGTTCTGTGAAGGTAATGTACTCTTACACTGAACTCCTGGGAAAATATGGAAGTTCCAACATGGATGGGAGAATGTTTTTCAGTGTTAACAGTGGACAAGCCAACATGTTTTTAGGACAGATTTTTAATACTGTTTTGTCATGTCGTTTGTATAGCCCCCTTCCTCCTGAACCTTCCTGTGAGCTGCAGTACGGCTGCACAGAAATTAGCCATAGTATTTGTATTGCTAAGGGGACGGTAATGTTGCAGTCGATCTATTTCTGAATGTCCCATGGTCACAACTGCGTGTTGTAAAAGAAAACTCCACCTTGAAGCATCTCAACATTTAAAAAAAAAAAAAATATTCTGGATTAGTTGTTTGGTGGCTTTTTTACTTTTGTACCAGGAGGAAGTGGCCAAATTCATATAATCCCAGCAACTACAATAGAGTTTAATAGCAAAACATGATGTGGCGATTTATGTTTACAGGAATCATCAGGTTTTTGGTGACACAAATCTAGGAGCAAAATAAAAACTTATCAGTGGAAAGGCAGAGCAGAGACAGATTCCGACATCCTCATTAGCCGACAAAAGGCCTGAATGCAACGCAGCTGCGAGACCAGTTGAGGTCTGAGCAATGGGTGTGGCCACATTAATCATAATATCCAGCTATTTATTTTCTTATGACCGAACTTCAAAATCAACTGTTTATGCCAGTCACTTGGGCCTGAGGGAAAGTGAGTTTCATTAAAAATTAATTGCATTTTTATCCCTGAATTACCCCTGAAATGTACTGTAGACTGATTAGTCTACCAGTCAATAGTAGTGTAAGAGTATGTGAGGGTGGATCTTACTTTTCAACTCGGTGACTGGCCTTCATACAGCACTTGTAAACTCTGGTTATATCACTGGTTCCTCTAATCTTGAAAGTATAATGTGATTGTATTGCCTTGAACACCTGTTGTTTCTTACGAGGTTCAATTGTAAATCAACCATTATGCACTCTCTTTGGCTTTAAAAGCAAAACTGTTGGTACTGGATAATATTCTTCTGTTGCCATCAGTGCCATTTAAAATGGGCGAAAGCATAGTGAACATGCCCTGCTATCAAGAGACAGAATATCTCATATTTGTCTGTGCGAATTGTCGTTGATGTATCTGCTGTAACAAGGAATGGAGGTTGGAAGTCTTTGAAAGTAAAACTTCTTTTTTCATAAATGGTCTGAATTCTGTTTTCTCTTTACCATAGATTCAATTTCGTCATATCATCGCAAGTAGCAGTTATTTTTGCAAGAGACAGGAATGTCATGCATAACTCTTGTTTCCTATTACGTCCTTCAAACTCATAATTTAAAAACAGGTGGAATTTTAAGGAACTATTACTTTTTTTAAAAAGTAGAGGGGATGCAGACTGTAAATAGAAGCGCATCTGAAGAACCTAATTATAGTTTCACATTTGCAGTGTTAAAAGAAAGCATTTGATTACACAAATTATTTTTTTATTGTTTATTTTTAAAAGTGTTGTCGGCCTTCAAAGTGCAGTACAAGTCATGTTAGATACATAAAAGTGTCCTTATTAAGTATCTGTCTGTACCAACTGGTATCATCATTGCCAACAACACAGTATCTAAGTCTATCGTACCAAGTTGCTGATAATTGTACTAACAATAGAAAAGTTGGTCATAATAACTGAGAATAATCAAAATATAGTAGGTGTCAAGATACATGTTTTCTAGACTGAAATTTGACATTATGCTGATGATATTGTACTGTTTTCCAAAGATTAAAAATCCTGCATACCTAATATTTTAAATATTCTAAAAACATATGGAATGTTTTCCCAAAGGTACTTACAATGTTCAATCTATATAAAACATTTTAAAAAGCTTTACACATGTAGGCACACTGTAAAGTTTACAACAATACACAAAACATGATGCTTCCACTTTCTCACACATCTATGGAAAACACAGCCTTCAATAGATCAATTTCTGGATATATATTTTTTGTTTTACCTTTCATATCATTACATTATTTTGTTTACATAATTCCTTTATTTTCGTCAAAATTGACAAAATTGACAGACCTTACTCAATGTGAAGCTAGGTGGTGATCCATTGATCATGCTGCTCACAGCACGATTTAAAATTTTGATTTGAGCGCTTAATGATTGTTTGCAATATGACAGCTTACAAATATGTAAAGCAATAACTAGTTGACTGGTTACTGATATTGGGACTAATATCACAATTCTGATTTTAGCACCACGTCTCTATTCATGAAATTTCTTTCCTGTTCCACTAAGACAGCACATTTGTTTTGCCTTGGAGAGATAGAACATGGGACCTATGAGAACACCAAACTTGGGAAATAACATAAATAATTCAAAAAGATAACACATGGACTGATTGGCAGGGTGATTCCCATATCGCATGAACAAGAGCAGGGGAGTCATCACCAGAACTGGGAGGTAAGACATCACTGCAGGCATCACCACAACCAACACATTACCCACTGCTCGTCTCTTTAGAGGTGACTCGGAGCGGGTTTGGTTCCCGTGTGCAGTGTGGGCGGGGCTTTGCTGCCACAGTGACCGGACCATGGATCCAAGGCAGGCGAGCATGAGGATGAAGAGGCAGGAGATGATGAAGGAAATTGGCATCAGAATGATTATTATATTCCTCACTAAAACTGTGAAAAGAAAAAGGAAATGAAAATGGCAATTTTAAAACATTAAATTTCACTTTGGAGGGAAGTTGCTTTCTGAGATTTCTTGGTCGGTTTTTCAAACTGATTTTATCCTCGAAAATAAGAAGAAGCTTCGAAGTAAGAAGCTCTTTTCTGAAGACCAATTTTTCAGTGGTTAATTTCTTAACGTCTCTTATTGGTACTGATAAGGCCAGTGTGAGACTGAGTGGGGGTGGTATTTTCCTTTGAGGCTTATTTCTAAGAAGAAATATTTTTTTATTGTAGTTAAATAAATGTTTTTGAACTTATACACAAGTTGGTATAAAGATGTTCTCAGTTGTTAATACTTTCCTCGTATTTTGTCACTGTTATTTATTGATTATGTATGTAGCATTCTGTTGTGAGCTTTTAGTTTGAAATTTGTGTCAGAATGTCAGCAATTCTGTGGCGTATTTACTGCGTCTTGACTCACTGACCTCCATAATGACGCCATGTTGCTGGGAGATTAGTGCAGAGTTTGTGTGCAACACTTACGTGCAACCAGACAGAAGGACAAGGTGACAAACCACACGGCAGCAGAAACAGCCACTCGGTACTCCCTCTTCCTCACTCTCAAGTACAGCACAGGTCTAGCCACCGCCAGGTAGCGCTCAATGCACATGCAGGCCAGCAGCAGGGGACAGCCAATCAGGTTGAACATATCGAAGATTTGTCTTGACACAATTATCGGAGGTGGGGTGTTGAAATCTTGTTTGGCCATGGCTGAAAAGTAAAGTGTTGAATAGACGATTACAGGGTTAGTGCTTATCTTTTGCAGTCATTCGGACATGATGACACCAGTGGCACCAATGAAATATTCACTGGGCTCCTCAGTAATTCAACTAATCTTCCAAACGGCATTTAGACCATCAGGAAATTACAGCACAACTCAACAGGCATCAGTCTCTCTGTGGTAATAATAACTAACAGTAGGACTATATGCCTGATAGATACCGCGAGTCAAGATGAAGAATGCAAACCTGACCCATGTGTGAATAAGCCTTGTCTGCTATTTGCAGGGAGATGGCGCCAGTATGTGGCACTGCCATGATGGTCTGCAGTTGATCAAAGGTGCAAATTTGCGAGACAAAATTCACCAAAGGTAACTGAAATACTGAAATTATTAATTTCGCTCTCTTCTCGCTTTCACTCTCTAACTCTGAAAAATTAGTCTAGTTGGGCAAGTAGGCTAAATGCCATAGTGACTGGGGTCTTGTGTAGATTCACAATCAATCACAGATGGTGTTTACCTGAAGCATTGAGAGGTTGTGCTTGAGTGTCATAAATCAGGTAGACAGGCATGAAAGACAGGTAGAGCAGATCCATCGCAACGAGATTCACACCTAGAACCTGAAAGACAAGGGTTTAGGCAAGAGGGTGAGGTTAAGTAGGTTCAAGTTTAAGAATAGAATGGTGTGTTGAATGCTATGTTTTTAGTCTCTGTCCAACTAAATCCATGTGTGTGTATCTGTCAAGAGGTGTGATGGAAACTAGGCAGAATAGCCCAGTTATTCTTTTCCTTTACAGAACCTCTTCAGTGATGCTCAGGTGTTCAATTGTGTTTTTGTTATAGAAACATTCTCTATCTGACATTTGGAATTTGAGTTAGGTCATGAAGTAGAAATTTAGACAAACATTAAGTAAAATACCTGGGAGCAGTAGACCTACCCGTGAGGCAGACAGTGACTTCCTTTCCTGCATAAACAGCCAAAGCAGGGCGGCGTTGGCCACCACCCCAGCGATCAGGATGAGAATGTCAGTGGCAGTCCAGAAGCTAGTCCAAATGTGTGGGCAAGCCTGCTTTACGATATCTTGAATATTTGTGACCTTTGATGCAAACATGATGACACACCGAAATGAATCCTGCCAAGTCAAAGTGAGAGTATTTTCAGACGTTCACCAGATGCTCTCAGTGCCTCACCTACACCACAAAGGTGTAATAAGTCCAGTAATTAGAGTAACTCTCTGTGGAAAGATGCTGTCCAGTTCTTTAAATGTACTTTTTTAAAAATGTTGTGAGCACAACAAATGTTCAGAGATGGAAGCATAAATCTCAAAAGGTAGACAAATACAACCAAAACCATCTGTGTGGCTGCCACTACAAGTAAGTGAGAAAATATGTTTTGTTGTTATTTGGGTGAACTGACCCTTTAAGTCAGTTAGTTTACATAGACATAAGAAAACTGGTATTAAAACTCTATATAGGCTGAACTCCATTGCAACTTTAAGTCATTTTAATTACATTTTATGCGGCAACCTGATTGACCCCAACATCTTCAAGTCTGAATTAAGGTTTTGAAAATCAATTATTTATTATATATATTCCGATCAAAGACACATGAGAATACATTTTAAAACTATAAACGCTATTTCAAGTGCTCCTCTCTGCAGCAGCATCTTGTCAGGTTTAGAGGGAAGTTTTTTTCTTTAAGCTGTTATGATTTTTTAAAATGATTTTCCTCACCTGCGCAAAATGTCTTTGCCCTCTCAGCTTAATTATCCTTAATTCTGTTTGTAATATTTATCGAGGTGTGAAAAGTTAAAGCTAAACTCCCTCTTACCTCTTTGTATGTCTTCTTTCTCCTCTTGTCTCTCTTGCAGTCTTTACTCAGTTCTTGCTCACTTGCACACTGAAAGCTGCTTCAACCCCCAAAACGCGCTAAAACACACACACACACACACACACACACACACACACTCGCCACTGTCTACAGGGCAGATAAAACAAATGAGCAGCTGTTGATATTCCACCCTTGGATGCAAAGATGTATGCTGCATGTGTATCTTTGCAGTAAGGATGATTTCCATTGCTTGCAGTCTGTTTACCGCCTGATTTTACTGCCAGTTTTCTTTTGCATGTAGATCGTGCTTATGGTCACCTACTGTAATAAGTGGAAACCCATGACCCCAATGACCTGTCTTTCTTTCTTTCTTTCTTTCTTTCTTTCTCATGATCAAAGTTCAAAAGTTTGACAGCTACAACACTACTAAGTGTAATGTTCAGATTCATTTCTCCAGCTCTGATTCAATGATTTTTTTGAATGAATTTTTTTGGACTGTTCTGTCTATGGTGTTCCTTTTGGTAGAAAATTCTCATGAACCAAAATCTACCAAATTTTACATTGAAATTCTTTCCTCACTAAATTGCAACACTGAAGCTATGTTTCATATATTTATATTTTTTCATTATTTATGATATAATTTAAATACCAGACTCTTGTAGTGGAATCTGAGTCCAGCACACAGACAGACCCTTCTTCTTTTCAGTAACTTGACTTTACAGAGACTCGGCCTGTTCATGTGTTTGTCTCTTGTGATCAGTGTCATTGAATGATCTGTTCAGTGAAGCCATCATCCTTGATGTAATTATCTATGTGCCGCTATGCCAACTATTCCAACTTGCACAGCTGTATCACACGTCCCGTGGATCTTTTATTTCGGTGTCATTCAAGTCCAGCGTGAACAGACACACCACTCCATCTTCCTCGTCCGTCAGCGTCCGCTCTGCAGGCAAATGAGGTCATCTCCTCATTTTCAACTGTCAGGACACTATGATGAATCGGGTCCTCTTCCTCCTCTTTTATCTCCTCCTTCATCTATTTCCTTCCTTCCTTCATCTATTTTCTCTCCTCTTCCTCTCTTCTGTCAGAATAGCACACACTGAAAACGCATGCTGTGAACTGTTCAACTAAACAAAAGTCTCTTTATTCAGCTTTTATGGCAGTCTTATTATTATACAACAGAGAGTTCAGTAGTAACGGTAAGAGAAATATTTAGGACTGTCCAGTTCAAGCCATTTATACCCCCCCCCTTCAAAAAATGTAAAGTGCAGATTTATTAGTGTGTCTACTCAAGTCCTTCTAAAAATAAAGACAGCCCCACAGCTAGAGTGTAAACTGACTAAAGCGACATTAAAGGGGCTGTTGGACAGAGTTTATGATTAAATTGTACACAGATCAAGGGAATAATAAAGGTTCAAGGTTAATTATTCATTTTAAAACAATGAAATCAGGAACAAAAATCCACGTTTGCTGCGCGACTGCAGCCGAAGTTCGGACAATTCAAGTGAATCAGAGTTTATAGGTTGACACGGTTCAGAGGTTTCTCCATCTCCCTGCTCCGACTTTACATATCAGTGCATATCTGTGCAGGTTCCAGTGCATCCAGGACGAAACAGCAGCCTTCCTGATTTTCTTATGTTTGCTGTGACTTACATAGAGAACCTTAGTAACATCACACAAGCACTTTTCTTGAAATTGAAAATCAATCTTAAAACCAGAGTTAAATGAATGAAAGTTATGATAATTATTTGCTTGCCCCAGGTCTGATCTAATCCATCAGGGGCCCTGAATGGGTTTGCCAGAAATATTTTACCAGTCAAACCGCCGACCACGAAACAAGCTTTTGTCATAAATAATTATGCTACAGAGCAAGTTGTGGCCGTGCAGACAGAGACAAATAAACAGACCAATAAAAAAAAAATACATTTAGTTAACAATTTTGGTGAGAAAGGAAGGATCAATTTAAAACGATCACTGTATAATTAAATCGATACAAACAGCACAAAACTGGCTGCGTTCAGTACCTGCAGCAACAGCGGCGTTTTAATCACAGTGTCTTTGCTACCCACAAATCCTCTATTTTCTCCACGCAGCGAGGGAAAATATCATATTAACAGGAGCTCTAAAGTGACGCCACATGTGAGATTTCAGAAGTTCATGTTAAGTCTTTAGTTGTAAAGCAAATATATGTATAAGATTATGTGGACCTCAGGCTGATGGGGATCTTTTTCCTAATCATAAACTATTAAAAAATCAAGACTGCTGAAAGAGATGAGCTGCCTGAACGGTGGCAGCCACAGTCCAAGTCCTTTATGAACCTTCATCGCAGGCTACTCTTCATTAACAGAACTTCCTGTGTTCCCTTGGTGACCTTCTTGTAATTTCTGATGGCTAAAAGACTTTCTCCAAAAAAATTTCTCTTGCACCAGCAGTTCAGTAACAATTAAGGAAAAAAAAAATCATGTCAAATGTTCACTTCCTGTTGAGTCCAAAATGCAGGAGAAGTTCAGCAAGCATGCAGCAAGAAGGGGGAGCTTCAACACTGGCTGCATCTCCATTTTCACACCTTCTTCTCGTGCTTCAGGACATGAGAAGTGGAAGATGTAGCTACTGCCATGGCCGCTGCGGCGTCGGGTTAGGGTTGGGGTAGATAGGCGCCGGCGTCGGGTGGGGGTAGGCGGGCACGGCCGTGTTGGGGTTGGGCGGGTACGTCGGGGTAGGATACTGCGCCATGATGTGAGGCTGGCTGTGGGCGGTCGCGTGGGCGGGCGAGGAGGCGGCGGAGGCAGAGGAGGGGAGGTGGAGGTAGAGGGGGGCGGATGGAGCGGAAGGGGCGGAGGGTGCCGTCGGAGTCGGGACCCTCTGCAGGACGACGTGGGGGTAAAGCTGAGACTCGGAGCGGTAGAGTCCGGGCATGGAGGCCTTCAGCAAACTCTCCTGACTCCTGTGTGAAAGAGAGAGAGAGGACTCAGACATAGATCACATTTGAAAACAGGTCACAAACACATGGTTTTATAGTAAGTAGTGTATTTGTTGTGGACTTTCAGATTAATGCAGATTTGATGTGATGCTTACTCAAAACTACAGTGTGCGCATTCACAGTATTAGCCAGTGCTTTTTCTTTATTGTTTGTATCATTAGCTATCGATGTCTTATGTTCACATGCCATTTCCCATTATTGGATAAATGTGTTGGACTGCATTTCCAGTGTGTGCTTGCATGACACAGTAGTTAGTCACTGACATCGATGACAGTCTCAAGATCAAAACCTTCTCTTTCTATTGTTTTTGTCTTATAGCTCAAAGACTTATGAAAGTATTTTCATGAAACTGAAATGGAGCATTTGATATTGGTGGTGAACCAAATAAGCATCACATCACATGTTTTTAGGAATAAATGTCAAATGTATTGACACACTGGCTGGGCAGCTGTTCAGAGCTTTGAGCTTCCTAAATACCTTGTATTTTTACTATATTTCTCAACACAGAGTCAACCCCTTCATGATGCATTTTGTTCTCTGTGATGTGAGCGCCGCCAGTTCACCTCTGGTATCCTCTGTTCTCGTATCCCCCGAGACCTCCGGTCAGGTAGAGGGGGCTGTCGGGAGCCAGACGAGGGTTCATCCTCTGGGAGAGGTGGAAGATCTTGGGAGGGGGGAAAGCCTCCCACTCACCCTCCTCTCTCTCCAGCCAACACTCGCTGCGACGGGCCGAGCGCTTCTCTCTGCGCCTGAGACGGAGAGAACTTTATCAGGGGAACGTTTAAAAACAGGGGTTGTATTGAGGGTTATTTTTGCGTCCAGCCCTACCTGCTCCGTCCCTCCTTCTTGGCTCGATCCCGACTGGACCGTTCCTGCAGGCAGCAGATGAGGAAGGACAGGGACATGGCGAGGATGACAATGCCGCTCACCACAGAAGCCAACACGGCCACTCTCAGACCTCGGTCCTCAGGTCTGGGGATCGCTGTGGGGGGGAAAGAATTACATTTAGTAAGATTTAATTTAATTTATTTAGAGTGTCCAACAAGATGTTTTCATCTAAATGAAGGATGTTAATATTTAATACTCTGATCCTTGATGCAGATGAAATACAAAAGGTGTATATTTACCCACTAAGAACTAGACTAGATTTCAACATCATGTCTCTGCTTTAGCTCTCTTATTACATATGATCTGTTTGGCAGTAAATGGCACAGGTTTAGACTAAACATAACATACATACAAGATAAAATGTTTCTAAAAAGCAACCATTCATGCACTTTTCCTTCACGGCTCTAATATAGTCTCCAGGATTGATAATCTTCCTGTGTAGCATGTTTGACCTTTCCTCTGCTTTTTGAATGCAGTGAAAGCTCTCTCCTATTTTCTCTCTCCGCCAGGATATTGATTTCCTACGTGTTTGAATTTTGAGAGCAAATGTTACACATGTTCAATGAGCGTGAAAAGGTGCTGTGCAAGTTCACATTCTTCACATGCAATCTGCAACTGGATTTCACGCATAACTACAGTAGCAGCTCATACTGAGTGCAGGGGAAAACAGCAGCTGCAGCAGATGAGTGTTTCTCAAAGTGAAGCTGAAAATCTGCTTGATTTTTTTCAAATAAATCCGCTTAAACCCGCTTGCCTTCGCAGACGGGCAGGTAGTTACTCCACTGTGCTTTGCCGTTCCTGACATTGCAGTAGATTTTGTCGCTGCCAACCAGCTGGTATCCCTCTCGGCACCAGAAGGCCAGCACGCTGCCGATGGACACGCCCGTGCCTCTCTCTACGTAGAAGGACCCCCGACGTGGAGGCAGGACGGGGACACAGGACAGACCTGAGGACGAAACAGAAGGTCACTTCATCGGTCAATGAAACACTTTGTGATCGAGCTTGAGACATATATAAGGAAGATTCATGAGACTTCAGTTTTCATAAAAGTTCCTGAAATGCTTATAGGTGTAGTTTGAAATTTTGGGAAATATTCATTTTCTTACCAAGAGAAGATTGATACCACTATCAGATCTTTATGGTAAATATAAAACTAGAGCGGCTGTGGCTCAGGAGGCTCAAGAGGTAGAGCGGTTGTGCACTAATTGGAAGGTTGGTGGTTCGATCCCTGGCCCCTGCAGTCTATGTGTTGAAGTGTCCTTGGGCAAGATACTGGACCCAAATTGCCCCCGATGGCTGTTTTATCGGTATGTGAATGTACGTTGCTTTGGATAAAAGCGTCTGCTAAATGTAGAGTTGTAGAGAGTTAGTTAGCTTAGCTTAGCACAAAGACTGGAAACAAGGGGAAACAGCTAGCCTGGCTCTGTCCAAAGGTAAAACAATCTCCCTACCGGCACCTCTGAAGCTCTACTTTATAACTGTAACTAATGTTATATCCTTTAAAATCCAAAGTGTAACAACAACTTTTCATTTTAAGGACTGTTACAAAGTTATTCTTCACTGGTCGCTTGGCAGCCTCAAAACAACAGTGAGACTCAAAGGCTGCAGTATGCAAGCCTCGAGGAAGTGCGGCAGGCTTTGAAGCCAATTTGACATAGTGGCCGAACCGTGTAATTACAACAGCACATGATCAAGTGGACATTTTCTCATGGACTTACATTGAGAAAGAAGCGGCTGTAAAACGGTGGATACATTTTAAGTGTCACAACCCTCACTAAATGATTAGATTCACATTTGATCCGTTGTCTGTATACATCCATGGTAGCACAGTGCACTCTATTTACTGTCCTCCATTTCATCCATTTTCATCTGATGTATGCTCTATAGTGTCCATGGCATGCACACTACTTTCTGCTAACAATCCCACAATGCAATGTGTTGCATTTAAGAACAAAAACCCTGTACCTGCCAGTAAATTACTGCTACAGTGTGAGTGTCTATTATATAGCATGAATTTCAGCTTTACACTTTAAACTAACAGGCTGCTGGCTCTGGTGTCATAGTTTTATATATGTCTATAAAATATTATATATTTAGCTTACAGAGCAACTCTCAGCAAGAGAAGTGAAAACCAATGTTCAGCTGTTTCTTTTAAACACTTTGTTGGAAAATGCTTCTAGTCGTTTCTCATCTCATCCCTGTTTCCACATTTTTCTCTTCTCTAACAAACCACAGAGAACAGGTGTTTTAATCTTTTTTAAGTGAAGAGTTATTTTAGTTTCACTCCAGAAATAGCAAAAACTTAAAAAAAAAAAAAAAAATCTTCTCCTTTCATTCCATTTCGGTCCCATCCTGGACTGTGTATGATCGTTGACCATTAGTGGATTATGGCACCTCCAGAACAGGCCTCTCTTTGATTCCGAGGCCCTGATAATGTTTTACTTCTATCAGACTTTTTAAAATCATTTTGAAGGTTTAAATTCTGTCATCTCCGTCCCAATACCTCTTCATAACTGCTCCTCTTCCTTTGTCTGTCTGCCTCTTTCTACATCTCTATCCCACTTTCTCTATTTTCCCTTTCTTCTCTCTACTTTCTTGTCAAACACAGACACAGCTTGATCCGGCACGTCTGTTATCTCAGCCGAGAGCCTGAGATCAGCGGCTACATTGGATAGATAGACGCAGAGAGATGGAGAGAGGGAGAGACAGAAAGGACTATTTTTATCTTCCTCATGCTACAATACCCAAATACCTCTGAGAGGTCTCGTGATACAGCGGCTATTGTTAGATTGTGCTGCTGGGATTTTTTTTGGAGCCTCTCAGGAAATCTCATGTAAACCATCAGCGTCGCTGGTTGCACAAAAAGGATTTTACTCAAATGGAAAATAAGTATAGTTTATTTCTGCACCGCAGCATATGATGACCGTATCATATCTGCAGTGGATTCACGGGATTAATACTGATGACTCAGCAATTACTTGGCCAGCTGGCATCTGCTGGGAATAAAACTCACTTCACTGATTCATACTCGTTAAGGCCCGTATGTTGGACATTAAGTTACATCAATACTTACTTAAATCACAAGAGTAACAAAATACCATATGAGTAGATTTTCCAAAACTGCAGTATATTTTACTTGAATTAAATTGCAAGTAAGTGTCGTGTCTATGGTGGCTACAATGATGCCGGATAGCTGCCATCTGGTTTCATTACAAGAGGAAGTGCAATGTATGTTGTTCTTTTGTAAAGAAATGACTCATGTGGAAAGATGCAGCTTCACTTGAATCACAAACAGAAGTAATCAATCCCCAAAAGAAATGAACCCATTTAGACACGCTGAGCAACACCAGATTTCAGCTGTGAAAATGAGTTGCATTATGTTTTTTGACCACTTGGGGGCAGTGTAACAAACTGTAAACACAACACTGACATATTATCACCTTTGTCTGAAGTTAATATAGATAACATGTTAGCAACTATTTACAATCTAACCAAAGTCCAATATTTACTGCCCTTTTAGCTCTGGTTTGGTCGTCTCCAGAGGGAAATATTCGGCTCTTGAGCTACTAAATGCAATGTTCAGAGTGAGATATCGGAGTGTCTGCTGCGGATGGAGAAAGAGGTTGCTGAAAGTGGTAATGACTGAAATGGAACCGTGAAGTTGGGGGTCAAAAAACCAAAACAATGAACTTAAAGACGCTACAACACACATTGAAGTACAGAGTCAGATGATAATTATCTGTGGGTTTGTCACTAAAAGAGACACCTTTTACATTAGACAGTCATTTTTTTCCATTGTTAATATAAAAATCATGATTAGTGCAGCTTTAAAGAGAGAGAGAGAGAGAGAAAATTAAAGCTTGGGGTTGAGTTTTGCTAATATGACATTTTAATGAGTAATGGCCAGAAGGGCATGTGATGCTGCAGTTTGCTTTGCTGTGTCAGTATTAGTGTAATCTGTGTGTGTGTGTGTGTGTGTGAGAGAGAGAGAGCGAGAGAGATGTCATCCCACTATAAGACCCTGTGAACATGCAAGCTGCTCTCTGCTGATTAGGAGCGGCAGATGGGAGGATTTCTGCAGCGGTAGACACAGAGAGGGAGAGGATCCCGTGATCCTGTGTGAAGATGACAGCATCCCCTCCCTCCCTCACACACACACACTCACATATACACATCAAGGCACACACACCAGACACGTGCGTAATGGGTACAGTACAGGGAAACAAGGACAACCTGACTTTTTTAAAGGGGAAGCTAAAAGCCATTCTGTTTCCCCTAAGAGACCTTTTACTGACGCTATCACTGTGTGTGTGTGTGTGTGTGTGTCTCTCGCGGCCACCAGCTTAGCCAAAGGCTCAGAAAACTGTCAGATAGCTGCATAAGACTATATTCAGAACTTCAATCTTAAAACACAATATTAAGTTTGGCCTCACCCTTTTGTCCAAACTAGGATTTTGCAGCTCAAATAAATTGCAAAGATTGTACCAAACCCAAATCAGAACCTCAATCCACAGGCCTGAAAGATTTTTATATTCATTCAAATATAGTAACAATTATTAATATTTTGATAATTATTTTTGAAGTCAACAGGGAAATAAAATACAAGAGTTATGAATGACTGATACTTCTCTAAACACTGTGCAACAGAAAGATGGACATTTAAAATATGACCTTTAATGAAGCCTGAACGAAGACCAGCCTCATTTCTTTGTCGTCAGTGCAACAAAACTGCTGCTGTTTGAAAATAACATAATACCGTCATTTGTGTTCGAGAGATGCAAATCTCTCTGCGGAAGAACACTGAGGAGCAAAATTTGCATTTGAATGAACACAATATGATATTTAATTAAAACGGGGTGGTTTTAATTATCATCTGGCTAAGTTTATCAGACCTCATTACAGTAGCAGGAGCTGTCCCATAATGATTTCACTCACACGTGGTGCAGAACAACACACTTCTCTATTTCCTGTCCACATGGAGATATTCATTATTAGATGGTTTAGTAAATTAACTTTTACTGTAATTTTTATTAGGACTTCATTGAGATTTATAGCACAGCTTATTCATATTTGAACTAGCAAACAGTAGCCCAGTAAGGAATATCTTAAATTTAATTGTTGAGCCAAGGGCTCCATGAGAAATGCTCCTTTTCCTCTCAGCTGGCTGGTGGGCGTGTCTGAGTGTGATTGACAGCAGCTGGCAGGGTGAACAAAGGTGTGCTGCAGCTCCGGGACGTATCATGGGCAGACAGCGTGTTATTAGTGGTATTGAAGAGAAAGGACCACGCCAGCATCCAACCGGACCCACATGATATTGGCAGGTATGTTCACATGCTGTTAAATGAGCTGCAGCTGAACAGCTAATTAGCAATCTGACACTTTTGCCTGGTGTATGTTTTGCTTGATGTCCCGAATCCCAACAAATATCTGTGGAACACTAAATTGCCCTGGTATTCAACATTCACTACCAAATTGAATTCATAATTATATTACAATATTGTACTTGTTTTCAGTGCTTACATAGATGTTTATCATATTCTGCCCCATAACCCAATATAAACAATCCACCACGTGTCAGAATTCAACACTGATCTGTCTGTATGTGTGTCAGTCAATCAGTGTGTTGTAAAGCTAATGTGGGTTGTTGTTGTCTTCCATGTGTTGTGTAGCAGGCTGCTGTTTGATTGGCTGTTTCGACCTAAAGCCTCAGGTGGACAAATATGCAATTTTTGATTTAATCAATTTCAAAGCAGTATTTATTCTTATTGGCTGGTAGAAGCAGAACAAGCTGCAAACACTCTCATATTGTCATTCATTTTTTGAGTTGTTATGGTGAACATTCTAGCTAGCAGTTGTCTTGTACACGTCCAGCAGACATGGAGCAACATCGTCATTCATTTTGAGTTGTATTTCTGGTCACCCAAAGTTCAATATTTAATTGCCCTTTACTTTTTTAAATTTAACTCCTGAGAATAATATATGGCTTTGTCAAACCAATACCTTTGTCTGCTGTGTGGTGCTGAAGTGTGTATTGGAACTTCATCCTGTGGTTTCATCACCACTATCCAAACAATTTCATGTTAATATTAGAGTCTATCAGCTTGTTAGGTCGCTACCGAACTCTTGTTCACACACCATTAGTTACTGTATATATACAGTACATATTCTGGAAACTTAGAGTCTCAGGACTTAAATCTGGAATGCACCTCCTAAGCTTCCTCACACACACACACACACTCACTCCCACACACCCACCGGCTGAAGAAAGAGCCTCTACCTCAATAAAGGCAGATGAAATATTGAACATATTACGTGACAGTCTGTGTTTTAAGATTCTAGCTGAGGTGTTTTTTTTGCTGGCTGTTGCCACGCCATGGCGGGAAACTTGTCGTCATCCCGACAAACCCCCGAAGGCGCTGAGGTAACACCCGCCTCCCCTCGAGTCGCCACGCTATAGTAAAATACAGAAGAGGAACAATGATGCCAGTGTGAAGTGAACAAACAGAACACCCCCAGAGCAGCCCAGCATCAGTAGAAAACGCCTGAAAGATTGAAAATGTGTGTTGTATTGTTGTTGCATGCACATGACAATAGCAGGAGACACACATCAGCTCCTAAGTGTTTATGTGTGTGTGTCTGAAATCTGTACTGATGTCCACTACATTAGCTCTGTGTGTGTGTACGTGTGTGTTGACATGCTCTGTTTGCTCTTTAATGTTGGTTCGGCCCCATTCAGAAAGCCTCTCTGTCATTGTGAAAACTGTGGGTTGCCAGTCAAAGCATTCAGCTGCCAGCGGGGTGCTAATACACTTCTGGACCCCCCCAAACCTGGCAACCCGATGCTGCCAACCAAACATCCACTCGGCTGTATTCTTCTCTAAAACCCTCCCCGCCTGTCTCTGTCAGGGAAGCACTCGGAATAGTTTGTGATTAAATAAAGATTAGGCTCTCTGCATTAAAGATTCAAACACACACACACACATTCACATACACGGAATGAGTGAACAGAACAAACACACGACATGCTAGATGCACCCATGGCACAGACACATGTATGAAGACACATAGATGTTCTGTAAAGTGACATGAAGCCATTCTTACACATGAATATTTGTATTCGTACATTTGCAAGGACCTTTACTCACTCTTTTCTTTTCTGTTTCATAAATCCCAAATGTAAGACTTTAGCCTATAAGCTGATCAGTCATTAATGCCTAATCAAACAATTCCAGGAAGTTGCATGCAAATATTTCTTTACACTGATTCAGTTTTGCACTTTCATAAAGTTGGAGGACAGATTAGACGAAGAATGGTCCAAAGCTGTGCACAGCAGAGGGTGCAATACCAGTATCCTACACTTCCCATGATGCAACTTAATGGCATCTTTGTCCATGTCCGTAACCAATGTGTGGAAAAATTATAGGTTATTTTTCTGTGTTTTCAAATGTAAGTCCTATATAACTCTACTTTTAGCTCTGGAAATATCTCATTCTTTAGCTGCTAAATGCTGTTTGGTGCAGGGCAGGTACGGTGCAGTAGGCTTTTTTTTTTTTGCTGTTGTGGGTGAAAGCATGGTTGATAAGAGTGATGGGATGAGAGTTGTGCATTATAAAACCAAAACAATGAACTGAAAGACGTTAAAATGCTCAATAGGTCTGAGAGGAGCGGCAGAGTCGGGCGGTAGTTTTCTGTGGGTTCACCACTACAACAAACCCCTTTCACGTTACATATCATACGATCCACTATTAAAATAAAAATCTTGATGATGCAGCTTCTTTGCAAGCATCTCTAGATACGATGTGCTAAACAAGACATTGAGAATGTTTTCTTGCATGCTCGCAAAGTCTTTCGCTGACATGAGTGAAACATATTCTGTATTAACCAGCTTTTTTATCTTTTTATGTGAAAGCAATAGACGGAAGGCTGTTCCATGCTTGGTCAGCTTTCCCTGGATAAACAATGGTTAAAAATACATGTCATCAGCCAGGCCACACCAGACGCTAAAAGTCTGAGTTGAAGTTAATGAAAGCTGGCACTCTTGGCTGACGGCTGACTAGCTTCATCTCGTTCGTCCTCGTGTTCCTGTCTCATTCTTCTCCTCTCTGAGTGTTTTTTGGTCCCTTTGCTCCAGCTGCTCCAGCTCTGTGTGATCTGCCCTGAAACAAACATCTTGCCTCTCTGTCCTCCACATCACTGTATCTATTTCTGTGGCACCTCACTGATGCGCGGTATCACAGCAGATTATCTAACCTCCCCCCCCCCAGCTCTCGCTCTGCTCGTACAGTGCGTGTGCTCCATGTGCAAACACATAGAGACATGCATGTTGGCCTCGGCCATGCATCAGTGCTTGTGTCCAGTGAAACAAAGTGCCGTCACATTTTGAGGATTTATTTTTTCGATTCATGCTGACAGAAAGGTAAAGGAGTTCTCCTTTAACTGGCAGCTTCGTCTGAATCTGATTGAGGATAATCCGTCCAGTTAAACAGAGCCAGGACAGTAGGGCTGATTTGGAGCTACAGACATCACCGACTGACTGGTTCACCTCACTGAGACTGACAGCAGGGAGTAACACTGGTCTCGAAACCTTCAGCCTTCAGCAGACTGAAAATGAGCCTCAGTTCAATGGATGCGATAAAACGGCACATTTGAACTAAAAGCCTTCATCAAAGTTAGATGGCAAAGAGACAAGAGATCTTGAATTCCACTCTTTTCTTGCATGTTTAGTCACAGTGGATGTCACTTTGTTTTAAAGGGAAAAAGTCACTCAGAACTCACTCTGGCATTCTGAAATGTAGGAAATAAAATCACAAATATACACAGTAGTATTGTCATTTCCAATAACTCGCTATTTTAAAAGAAAGCTGGAAGAGTAAGAGCATCTGATGAGGATTTCAGTTTTTGGGACGTCTGTATTTAAAAAAGTAATTTTGTTTATTAGAACGAACACAAGAGCTAGTTTTTATTACTGCTTCTATCATTTGACTTTCACCTGTGTTAAAGTTTCAAAGTCAAGAAGCCTTTTGTGTGATTATTTTAAAGCTGATGACGAGATCAAGACCACTCCTACACCTGTACACTCAATATGTATCAGCAGCCGGTTGGCTTAGCCTGACTAAGCCGTGAACGGAAACGTTGTTATATATTATATCATATAGAATGATTGCTTTCATTAATAAGGCAAAGCTGCAGTTTGATGTGCCAAAAAAAAGTTCAGATGAGATTTTTGGAGGCGTGTTTGTCTTCGCTGCCCGTTCACTTTCACTCCTCCTGCCCTTTACTTGTTGCCATCCAGCCCGGACCATCAAGGCAGAGAGAGGGCTCATTTCAGGCTCTCCCTCAGTGACTTTGTTCAGCGAGCGGTGCTGGTTTTAAGCCGTGGGAAGGTAATAATGAAGTTGAGCCGCTGCCAGCAGCCATATTGGATTGACAGGCAGAAAGACAGAGGGAACTCTTTGTCTGGAGCTCGCCGAGCCCGCAGGGCTCAGGAGTGACGATGGTGTGTGTCGATGACAGAAATACCCCTGGCACTGAGTGTGAGTGTGTGTGTGTGTGTGTGCCCTTGCATGTACAGTATATGTCTTCAAAGAAATTAGATCATGCGTATACATCAACATTGCCTGTGTTTGAGTTTGGATCTTTGTTAAACTGTTGCTGCGTTCCCCCAAAAAAACCTTTGGGAAAAACTGAAGTGAATGTTGTTACAATATTGATTTGGTTCCTTTGTGTATGAGAACAGGATCAAACTGTTTTGCAGTGCTAATGTGAGATACATGAGTGAAGGTGGATTTACAACATGGCTCCAAATACACTCCCCCAAAAAAACAAAACCTCAAATAGACAGAAGTAATTGGCTTCAAAATACCTGCTACCAGCGAGTGTGTGCATCTGTATTCCTGTGTGTTAGCGTGTCATTAACAGGATTTCTTGCTCTAGAAATAGCCTGGAATAGACAAAGGTAATTGGCTTTGCCTGTCAGTTAATCAGATTAAAGGCATTGTAACATTTCACATTTACGTTTTAGGCTTTTGACTGACGATCGTATCTAAAGAGTCTCAGTGAAGAATAAGAAGCTTATAGTCATCATGAGGTAGATGCTGTATCTACCACTGAACATTAATATTGTTTTTTGTTCAAGAAGTTTGAGAATGTTTAGCGACTTGGAGCTGCAAGAACTTGGTCGTGGTTTCTGACTGCTCACCACTGCGCTTATTTTATTCTCCACTGCTTCCTTTTCATAGGATTATAAGAAAAGAGTAGAGGGGGGCTCATTCCTTCAGACACTAACAGACTGACTCAGAGAACGATCCATGTCGTCTGAATCGTAATCGAAAAGTTCAAAACTCTTATTATAGAAAAAAATAATAGGGCAGACAGTGAGAATTCGCCGTAACACCCTGCTGGGTGAGATTAAGAGTCAGACTGGCTTCTGAGTAACTGATATAGGCCTCATTTAGAGATTAACACTAACATTAACTCTCTCACACTCTGTGCAGGTTAATAGGTTGTGTTATCGTGTTAATGTTGAGGCTTACGGCTTTTCTACGGCTGAAATAACCGCTGCTCATCAGCAGCCTGCCAGATCCTCAGCGGGAGGTCAACCTGGACGCCGACCGCGCCACTGCAACTGCTCGCTCCGGTCCAGTATTGGTCTGCGATCACTTAGTCTGACTTTGACTTAACATGAAAAAAGTTGCAAAAAGTAGTTTACAACTACACATTTATACCAACAATGAAGCTCAGTGATTTCCATGCACAATTCTTAAATGCCTCATATCATTCATTCTTACCCTGCTTAATTAATTAGTCTCTGATGTTCAACACATAAGAAGAGTCACTTTGTTGTGTCCCTTGCCTGCCTCATTTAATCTTTGTACCGACTTTCATAAATTTCCTCAAATTGGACCTCAGGAGAACTCACATGTGAATTTGTTGCATCATGTTGTTTCTATGTGGTCACTTTAAATAACTCCTAGTTTTTAGCCGTGCTAGTGACGTGGTTCCAGGGATGGGAACATTGGCCTGTTAGTCTGGCCACCACTTTGGTCCAGGCTAAAATATGTTGACAATTAGTGGATGGATTCATGGGCCCCAGATGATGAATCCTAATGACTTTGGCAACCCCTGACTTTTCACCCAGTGCCACCACGAGGTTGCTATTTGTGGTTTTGAATCAAATGATTGAACAACTATTTTTTGGATTGTGGTGAAATATTTAGACAGACATTAATGTTTCCTTCAGGATGAATTACAATAACTTTGATGCCATGAATGTATAATTTTAGGGAAGGATTTGTTTTCAAATTGCACTATGTTTCTTGATAAATAAATGTATTGTAGTTGCATGTTTTACTTTTTCTGCAGTGAACATTGTGTATAGTGTAAGTTATATATGAATTGATACATATTGTAGTGACTACTGCATGAAAGCTGTTGAATACTGCAATAAACTATGACAGAACAAGATGGACTGAAAAATGCATCATTGTATCCAGTTGTAAGATGAGGAACAAAGATGGAGAAAAAAAAAGATTCATTTACGTGGAAGTTGGAGTTTCAGAAGCCAAACGGCAAGTGTGTAAATGCATTCTAATGTAAAAGGAGGAGCACCTGAGTACGAGCTAATCGATAGCAGAACTCTGATCGATTGACTTCCAGGAACAGCCGGCAGCAAAGATTCCTGGATGAGCTGCGTAACGATTCAGGCTTGTATTGACGGAGTCTGAAAGCTCCGGTTTGATCTCTCTGTGCGCTAAACCTTCACACGTCTGCTTCACCAGCTTTATCGATTTTTAAAACAGTGGATTCAGTCAGTGGACGTGGAGAAGGAGTAGAAGTTCAGATTGTGTCTGACCTGCAGATGCCGAATCTCTACCAGTGCCGGTTGACCTCTGACCTCTCTGAGACATGACACTGAACAAGCTGGGTAAACTTTATGAATAAATCACATTCGGGAACTAGTAGAATACCAACAAGAGACGCAGTCTTGATGCAGGTTTTCTAAAAGTAATGGAAACATAGGAAGTAGTTTCCTAAAAATAAATAAATTGTAATAAATAGAAAAAACTCTTCCAGCTGTGTCTTCATTCAGTGCCTTTGATTCGGCCGCTTTATAAATCGTCTGTGTCCAAAAGCTCTGCGCGTACAAAAGCCTTTCTATATTTAACTGGATTTTTTTGTCCTATAAATGACAGCAGAGACTTTTTTTTTTTAAATTCGAGAAGCTGAAACTAAAATGGCTAAAATGTTCAAACATAAATACAGTATTACTGCTGTGATCCAGACCTGAAGGAAAGAGTCAAATAGGTTTTAAATGTGGTGGGGGGAAAAAAAGTAAACAAAATGAGGAGGCTTTTATCTTTTAATGCTACCCAGAATAAGTACTTTATGCTGTCATACACACATACCACACACACACACACACACACACTCTGGTTGTGGGAACATCGATATTAATCACACCTCCAGGATTTAGAATTTTTGGAAGCTCTCTCACATAAATGCTCTGGTGTGGCGTAATTCATGCATGTGGTACGACGTGGCAGGCCAGCTGATCACCTGTGTGTGCTTTTGTGTGTGTGTGTGTGCGTGTGCTTGTGTGTGTTATTAAAGTATAAAGTGCTTATTCCTGCTCTGTCAGACACAGAGCTGCCATTATGAAACGACCAACTGTGTTGTTTATTCTCTAAACCTTTAAGAAGATTGGTGTCGTTTGGGCCGAGTGCGTCCATTTCCAATGTGTGTGAGCTGTGTGTATGTGTGTGTGTGTGTATTGAGTGTATTAGGCACGTGACGTTTGCATTTTGTCATCTGCTGTAGGCTATTTATGCATACACGTGAGTGAGAAGGGGCGGGCGAGGGACATAAGAATAAATGGTGGAAAACGAAAGAGAGAGAGAGAGACAGAGACAGTGGAACGAAATGAAAGAAGAAAGAAGAAGTGACAGACAGTCAGAGGGAAGAAAAAATAGAAATACAAGGAGTGAGAAACAAAGTGACAAAGGGAGAAAAGCAATTAGTAGAAAAAGAGATGCAAATGAGACAGAGGTCGCAGAAAATAAACAGGAGCGAGAGAGAGACATATAGCGAGAGAGAAGAGAAGAAGAGAGAGAGAGAGAGAGGAAATGGACAGAGGGAGTGAAGGAGAAGAGAAAGGCAGCTCTTGCTCCAGTGGAGGTGAAGTCATGCGAGTGGCGCTGCAGCTTTCTCTTCAGGCTGAGCTGTTCCAGCCTGGACATAATGAACTGTCTTTAACTGCATCACCTGCCACCTCACACACACACACACACACACACACACACACACACACACACACAAAGAGACTAAAAGAGCTCATTTGCTTTTTGCTTCACGCAAAGAGTCAAACACAAATGCACATGTGTCGAAACACTCACGCTTGTATTTCTATACCAATACAGACCCTTGACATATTGACATGATACATAGTAAATATATTTCCAATACATAAACCCTTAAATGAACCCTCCCACACAACTGTTGTCACTTTCATAGACGTACAAGAGAAAACAAACATTCATGCACTCGTGCTTACAAGTACACACATACATGGACTGACTATTAATCAAAAGCAAAGCAGAGTCGGCACATGTGCACAAACACAGCAAGGGACTTACAGACAAACACACACACACACACACACACACAACACAGCATGCACACGTTTGCTTGAACACTTGAAACTGTCTCTTTTGCGATAAGTTTCCAGGGGAAAATCAAGAAGTCTTTTCTAGTTTTGTGAATACTTTTTCACAGCGTGTGGATTAAAAAAAAAAAAAACAGAACGGAGGTTTGTGGAGCGAGTGAGTGAGTCTTGGATGAGTGCTCAAGCAAAAAAACTGCAAACCAGCTTTGAATGAATCCGAAGTGCAAACGCTGGAATTCAAGGCTCTTCAGTTACTTTTAAAGACATGTCTTTGGATAAAATGTGACATTGGTCAAAGAAGTCTTAGCAGCCTTTTTTTTGTTTAAGTGGTTCAGGTCAAATGGAAGGGAAACACAAATCAATGGGAAAACAGACTTCAGCACAACAGGTACAGTTTCAGGAACTTTTAAGGACTTGCTATAGTTACTTGTATAGTTTCCATATATCCCCATTTTTAATGGGTGTTTTAATGCCAATGGGAAGTCTAATAAGAAGACTTTTGATTGTAAAGTTCAGAAAATCAGATTCTGTGATGTCAACAATATCCATATATCTAGATCTAGATCATATGGAGTAAACATTTTGTGGTGTTGACAATCCAACTGTAGTCTGTGACCACGACAAGAACTCATGAAAATAGCTTTTTTTATTGCAGAAGACTAAGAAAATGTCACATTTGAGAAGCTGAAACCAATAATTTTGGGGCACTTTTGCTTAAAAATGACTTAAATAATGATCAAGTTTATGTTGATTGATTTTCTATTGCCTGCCTAATGAATTAACTGGTTAATTGTCTCAGCTGTAATCACAGAATAATTCTCTATTTGAAACTAGTATCAGGTTTCATTTTGTATCCAAAGTACAGAACACTTTTTTTCCAACTTGACATGAGTTTGGTCCAAACTCTCTGACTTCATTGCATGAAAGATTTCTTTCGATGTGGATTCAACTTTTGCTCTTCAGGCATGCAGCTGAAAACTTTTTGCACACAAGCAGAAATCATTAAGCTCCACACTGATGGGAATCAGTGGTGACTGACCTGTGTAGTTGCTGGTGGTGCTCTGAGTCGGCGTGTCTGTCAGAGCCTCCGTCTGTGCCTCCGTCTGTGCTTCTGTCTGCGTCTGGGCTTCGGTCTGCAGGTCTGGCTGCAGCTGGATGGTCATGCCGGTCCAGTCCTCCGGCAGCGACGTGGGAGCATTGCTCTGCAAGTCCTCGGGGCTCAGGGTGGAGCCTCCGGCCAGGGCCAGAGCACAGAGCAGGGGCCACATCCAGAGGTGGGCCCCTGTGCTTTGAGTGGTGAGTCCCACTTTTAGAGACATGGTCAGATAATAAAGAAGAAGAGCTGTGTGAGAGGAAAGAAGAAGCAGGGATTCACAGCCTCATGGTGACTGGACCAGAGTGTCAGTTTTAGGTTGAGGAAAGTTTGGTGATTTCCTTTCCTCTGCTTCTGCTTTTCCTCTCCCCTCCCCTTCCCTCCTCTCTTACTTCTTCCTTAGTCTTCCTCTTCCACTTCTTCCTTCTCTGTCCTCCTCTCTCCTCACTCCCTGGGTAGAGAGAGGAAAACCCCCTCTGTGTTGCCACTCATGATGCTGCCGTGCTGCAAGAAGGTTTGACAGAGAGAGAGACAGGAAGTGAGGGAGTGTGTGTGTGCTCATGAATGCATGTGTGTGTGTGTGTGTGTGTGTGGTAGATCCAGCTGTAATCTGCTTGCTCTCGGCTCACTTGCTGTTGTTTTCTCTCTCCAGCCCGCTCCGCTCTGCCCCTCAGCCTCGCTCACTCGTGCTCTCACTGCTCACTCGCTCCACTGCTCTCTCTCTCGCTCTCTCTCTCTCTCTCTCTCTCTGATCTCCAGCTGGGCTGACTGAGCTCTTGCATAACAGTAACTCATTCGCTGAGCTGTGCTGAGCTGTAACTCATGCAGCCTTAAGTCCTGATATTCCTGGTTGCTGCGCTTTCCCTCTCTGCCCCTCTCACCACGTTCCCCTCTCATGCTGCACTTTCAGTGTATTGACTGTAGAGACAGTCGAAGGTTTCACTGAGAGCTTTACTGGAAAACCATTCATGCTGATCAGTATCTGCTTTTGGATAGCCCGATAGATCACAAGTGTGGAGACTGTAAAAACCATCAGCACAGGCTGCTTGGATTTCCTACAAGTTTCCTATGGTGGTTGGAGCTTGTTGGTAGTGAAGACAACATCAAGCAGGTTGAAATAAAGTCAGTGATCATCTCCTCTTCTCTTGACATATTTTGTGGTCAAGCCATGTATTTTTCACTTAAATAGTAAACATAGTGAGTTTGGATATTAATGATGCAGAGTTTAAATCATGATGCAGAGTTTATGATGTCATGTAACATGCAGCATTGGTCCAACCAATGTTTAAAGGAAATAATCATTTTATGCTTTATGTTTGCCTCATATCTGCTGTTTAAAAGATCTAACATCACACATTTTTATATCCTTACAAAGTCAGCAAACACACAAATTTACTTTGCTCAGTGTGAATCTTCAAGTGAGCCCACTGAGACCTTGTAGCACAAGCTCAATTCACAAGATAGGAATTCACTCTACAAGGCTAATGTGATTGTCCAAGGTCAAACTACACCTCAGTACTCATTTGCTTTTATTTCTCTATCAAGAACTTTGCTCTCATGTTCAAAACTCCCAGGTCACAGAAATGTTTTCTTGCACTATCTCACCATTATCATGTAATTTTCACTGTGCTGACTCCTTTACAGTATCAGACTCTCAACTAATATACAAGAGCACCAAGGCCTTGTGGTGCCAGGGTCGTGTGTTTGACACCATGGCTTGTAAAAAATTAAGTCAGAGAATCAGCAGGAGAGTTCAGGATGACTAATGAAACAAGTGGAAAAAAGAGCTGGAGCTTATAAATTCAACATGACTATTTATGAATATCTTGTGTTTTTCACTTTCAGCCATGTGGTGAAAAACGTGACTCCAGTACCTGCCTACCTTTCCCCGTAGGCAGAGGAGCGTGTGCACAACCTCCCATTTGAGTAGTGAGCTGTATGTGTGTGTGTGTGTGTGTGTGTGTGTGTGCACATGCACGAATCCTCATGTGGGACTGTATGTGTCACAGGTGGACACTCAGGTGTAACATGACGACCCCGATGGCTCTTGTTGATAGCTCTCTAGTCAGAAAGTCCATGCAAAGATGTGAATAATTGATGCATCTGGGACCAAAAATAGGAGAAAGATGGCGAGATAAAAGAAAAGAGATGGAGGTGGAGAGCAATTAAAGAGTGAGAGAGGAGCGGGGAGGGTGAGCGATGACATGAGTGCGGGAGGAAAACAATCAGAGAGAGATGGAGAGACAGCAAGGGATTGGAAAAGAAAGACGGATGAAGTGAGATCCGGCGCTTTTAGCCTGAGAAAACCGCCTTCTATCAAACGCTGGGCCAGTAAATGGGGACGCGGTGGAATCTGCAAACTACATTATTTACAGCCACGGCTTTGCCAAAGTGGACACAGGAAAGGCTTCAAAGGACTTATCCAAGATTTTATTTTAAGCCATCAAAATTACAGCTGCACTAGGCAAGGGGTTTTATGGTAAAAAAAAATAAAGCCTGTCTTTACAAATCAGAAAATGGGGTTTCCGGTTTTAACTGACACTGGGAAATTCTCTTAACGCACAGAAAGTGTGAATGTTGGAGCAAAAAACTACACAGTGATGAGTCAGCAGTCTTTGCAGGGAAAAGTCCACCACCCACTATGAAGAGGAACGTTTGCTGTGTGATATCTGGGTGAAGAGAATATTTAACATTTATTTTAAAGCTGCGCTAATGAATATTTTATGTGTAACTTGAAAGAGTTCCCTCATAGTGATAAACACACAGCGAACTCCGCAGATTCCCCCGGCTCTGCACAGCTTTTCAGTCTCTTTTAGCTCATTGTTTTGAGCCCATAACTCCACTGTGATAAAACTTTCAAGTCACAAAATGTTTTCATTGGAAAATAAAATTGGTGGATTTTTCATGAAAATGATAAATCCAATCTATGCTAGCTGACCTCTGACCTCTGAAACAGCAGACCCCACACAGTGAGGAGCTAACTCATGAAGAAAGTGGAACATGTAATTGGACTTCTGTCAGATGGCTTTTGCTGAAAGTTGCTCTGTGTCTGATGGATGCATATTTTGGTGCTTCAGAATTTCAGAACCAGACACAAGATTGGCAAACATCACGGAGCGTATCACCACACATGCAATAAAAACCTCCAGGAAGTTCGGACGGAGGAAATCACGGGAAGCATCAAACACACCCTCCTGCCACGCCATTCTCCAAAAGTAGCACCATGCCCTCGATTGGCAGGTTCGGATGCACACCAGCAGCCACTCGGTGACGAGAGACGAGAATGCAGCGTAACACTGTGACCTGCAAAATCTTCATGCCCGTTCCCAACACAGTAACAGAGCGCCCTGTGTCACCCCACTCTGAACATGGTGACACTGAAGCCTGGATGAAGAAATCAAAAGCAGCAGTGTCATGAGGATCTTAACTGGCGCTTTCATCTCACTTCCCACCGGAGACAAAGTCATCTGACACATGAGGCAAAAAAAATTATTAAGTTCACCAGGCAAAGCTTTTTCCTGCCTCCCATCACTCTCAGACAAGTCGGGCATGGACACAGCCGGACAAGCAAGCCCCATTCTGTCGAGACTCTAGACCGGCGCCATCATTTAAGTAACAGCTTGTACACATTTCTCTTCGCCGTCAATTTTCTATTTATGATTTTGATGACTTGTTTTACTGTTATGCACCAAAAGTCAAATTTGTTGCACATAAAAACCTACTTGGCAATAAATCTGCTTCTGATTCTCATCTGAGCAGACTCTTGTGTCTGCCACTCGCTCACGCAGAGAGAAAAATGTCTCTGGATCATTTTCATTAAACGCTGGCAGCCGACGCAGGTTACCCAAAATATCAAAGCTCTCCCCCGAAGGCTCGGGACAAAGCGAGGAACTCTCTTGCTCCGCAGAAGCGTCAGCTATCAATTTTCCACTTTTGATTAAATCAAGCTTGTACTGCTGTAGAGACAGCTCTGCCTATTCAGGCTGTTTTTCCACATCCAATCTCTGCTCGTTGCTTCATTTTGTCATGCTCCAGCTGTAACATAAGCATCTCTTTTTGCTGCTCGGGTGTCAAACTGTCGGTTGACAAAAATGGTGGAGATGAAGCAACAACATTAGTTGGACATGGAGGTTGCTCCTGATACAGAAAAGAACATGTAACTGCGCACTAGTCTTGTCATGCCTTGAGCACTTACTTGACGATTCACTGGCTTCTTTTGCCAGATTTATCTCCCTTCAACTGTTCCACAGGATCTAAGGTTGCCTGGTGGGGAACTGGAGCTGGTGAAATGGTTCCCATGGTTGGGAGGTTCGGGTCATTGTGGTCATGGTTGTATGTTTGTGCGATGGCCATTCTAGTTTAAGGGAGATGTTTGTGTGAGGAAATGCCAATGATTTCTCATTTAAAATATTGCCTTATTGCATTGTCTTTGATTTAGTTCTTGGTATGTTGTAACCTGTGACTTGAGCCTTGATTATTTGACATAACTCAACTCCAATTTATTAGTTGAAAAAAATCAATCTGATGGATCAAAAATGTGCTTAAATTGTAAAAATTCCCAGAAAACATGACCATTGAGACGTGACTTCATTCACCTCCTACTTTTCTTTAAGTGATATTTCATGTATTTCCTTTTAAAAAAAAAATATTTTCATGTATGCATTAATTTGACATTCACTGCTTCGACAGCACATATACAGTATATTTATTATGTAAAAGCCATAATGCTCATGA
Organism: Holacanthus passer; assembly: GCA_025331565.1. Classification (NCBI taxonomy): domain Eukaryota; kingdom Metazoa; phylum Chordata; class Actinopteri; family Pomacanthidae; genus Holacanthus; species Holacanthus passer. The sequence continues at coordinate 4,737,491 of JAFREQ010000039.1, forward strand.
GGATGTTCTTCACTGTAGTTATGATGATGATGATGCGGCTCAATGAGGCCCAGCTTAGAATTAGATTTCCCACATGAGAAGCTTACTTTTACTGTAGTATGTGTTAGTTCCCAAATCTAAAACACAGCCTTTTTTATGAACTCATCATTAGTGAGAGTTTTTCCAGGATGAACCTTTCATACCCAATCATGATACTATCACCTGTTACCAGTGAACCTGTTTACCTGTGGAATGATCCAAACAGGTGTTTTTGGATCAGTCAACAACTTTCACAGTCTTTTGTTGCTCCTGTCCCAACTTGTTTGAAAATCATCAAATTCAGAATAAGCAGATATTTACAAAAATCAATGAAGTTGATGAGGTCAAACATTCACCGTCTTTCAAAAAGGATTAACAAATGATCACATTCTGTTTTTTACCTCTTACACAGCGTCCCAGCTGTTTTGGAATCGGGGGTTGCATAAGGCATGTGTAAGCATTAACAATCAATAATATATAGTGTTCTTAATATGCTACTTGCAGCATTTTTTCACATAAATAAATCATTACAACATTAATTATGAAGGATAGTATATGTATAACTAGTGCAAACAAATGAGGTCGTCACTGAGCAGACTATCACCATCTACTCCACGTTGTGTTGAATCATAGCGTAAATCTGCTGAGCTGCTTTATGACACGAAAAAGTAAGAACGAACATAAACTGAAGCTGTAATGGTTGAAAGAGTGAAAGTCAATCATGGGAAGGAGGAACAGACAAACGACTGGTGATGGCAGATGTCCATCACACGTTCACACTGAGACAACTGTGTTTACTCACAGGACTGTGTGTGTGTGTGTTCACTACCAGTAGGACAGTTTGAGTGGATAGCACTTGTGAGAAGGATTATGAGGATTAAGGAAGCAGCCGGGCAGATATGGATGAGACGGATAAACCTCACGTTCGTACGCGTCACTCTCCATTCTTTGTCAGACTGGAATGTGAATCTGAGGGGTTTTCTGTTGTTAATCCGACAAAGAAGTCTCTCCAAGAAAAGCATATGCGGCGACAAAGAGGAAGGTGTTGGATCTGATGGTGTTACAGCATAGTGAGACACGGTTTGTAGGAAAAAAAAAAAGAGAAATAAAAACGCTGCAGGCTTTGCACTTGTAAGCACTGTGAAAAACAATATTCATTTCATTTTTCACCACTTGAACATTAAAAAGTTATAAAGTTCTTTTGCAAAACATTAACAGAACAAAAATCTCAGTCAGTTCATTCACTCTCTTCTTTAAATAGTTCTTGGTAATAGGTGGTGGATTTGATGGTAAACTGTCTGAGTGCTAACTCAGACATTTCAACTTCACTCTTCCTGTGCATTAAAAGCATTTGCCAGCATCAATTGAAACCTGATGGCTGAAACCACCTTCTCCGCTCGAGCCCCGCTTTCTGATTTATTCTGATCTGATTGGTGTGTTTGTTCCATAAAAAACCTGCTGCTACAATTTGCTTTAAATGAAAGTCTTTGCACAGCTGTTATTGCTCGATGGCTGAAATATCAAGAGCAGCTTTTCACGGAGGAGATGGTGCAAAGGAAATTAACTGCTTCTCCTTTTAGGAAATAGGGAGAGAGAAAAAAAGGTGAGGTGAAATAGCATGGGGAACAATTAACAGCTAATTTTGCACACTGTGGTCCAGAAAAAGTTCAAATGATTTCGAGTCTGACGTCTGGGAAAACATGCAGCATCACATCATAAGAAAAGACAGACGGCGCTCGCTGCTGAGCTTATCAGCCAGACAGCGGAAACACAGGCTCATTCTGCTTTTGATGAATAATAAAGCTACGTGCATGTACAGTGTGGTTATTCTGATGAGTGTTAAACATTAGAAGTCTCTCTCTTCACACACACACACACACGCTCAGAGAGGCTGTGGCAATCTGTAGCTCTGTCACTATCAACCTAATCCCTAATGTGACATCTTAGAGCACATTAAATACTGTTATATAATACAAAAACACAGCACACACACACCATGCATCCATGCATACGTCAGTGTGTCCCTGTACTGTACACACTTTGTGTATGTGTTGTGCATGTATGTATGTGTTTGCTTATTGTGCGTGTGCAGTACAGCAGCGTATAAAGCCAATAATCAGTGCTAAATATGGAAGTGCAGGGTCACACAGGACAGAGGGGCTTTGCTCTGACGAGGGGTTAACGAAGGACAAGACAGCCCTTCTCGCTGGGGTTCAAGTGATCTTTGGCAGCAGCTCAAATGATGGAGATCTGGAGGAATTCTTGTGAGGAATCAGGGGAGGACGAGGCCGAAAGCAGCTCTGATTGGGCAACGGCTTGAAACAGCAGCTCAAATTCTGTTTATCCCACTGATGGTACAAAGTGAACCTTGTACCTTGGACCTTCATCCAAGAAAATGATCCAGCTGAGAGTGTTCTTTGCATTTTGACATATTTTATGAATGGAAAAACAGAAAATCTCATCTGACTCTTTTTACACATGGTGATCTAAGCATTTTGTATCTAAATGGCCTCCCAGCTGTGCACAGACATCTACAGAATGTTCATTTTTAAAGGATGAAACTTTTAAATCTGAACTTTTTTTTTTTTTTTTTTTTTTTTTTTACAAGTTTAATTTTCATGCCTTCAAGATTAAAGTTGCACTAATCAATATTTTTATATCTCTTATAGTCACAAACGTGACCAGGCTTATCACTCAACCCTGCTGTTCCTGTCAGCGTTTTAGCTCCTTTCAGCTCTTTGTTTTGGTTTTACAGCCCATTCATTTACTTACTACTTCACTGGTTCACACTCATCAGCCTGTTTCGAGCACACAGTTAGTAACTAGCCGGTGAACATGGAGCATATAGCAATTGAAGAGCCAAGTTATTCTTCTCAAGCACTAAAAACAGAGCTAAGAGCAAATGGATTATCGGACTTTCATTCATTAAACGGCCAGAAACACGACTCCAAATGAACGCTTATATTGCTTTGTGTCCCATTTTTGCAAAAAGATTTGCTGAGAAGTGTGTCACGGCAATTTCAAACACGTCAACAGTGAGTTTGCAGTTTTGTTTTTTTTCTTTTCACAGTAGTTGATCTGCGAGCTCTTATCCTTTTGACATGTTTATTTCATGTCTGTCCTATTTCTGCTCATTCTTCTTCCCTGTCCCCCCCTCCAGTCCTCTCTCTCTCTCTCTCTCTCTCTTCCTTTGCCATTCCTCTTCCATCCACCAGATGCCCTCAGACTTTTGTGCTTTCATTCCAGATCCTGCCACGCCCATCTCCCCACCTGCACATCATTCCCCCATCAGCACCTCACTACATGATACCGGCCCAGATCCATTGTTCTCCTGTCACGCTGAAAACTTGCCTTTGTGCTTTTGTTCACTGACTTTTAAGCTTCCTGTATCTTGTTTCCTGCAACCTGCCTGTTTGACCTTCTGCCTGATCCTTTGACTTGTGATTCTTGGTCTAACCCTTTTTGATAACTTTGTTCAGATTACCTTCCTGGTTTAGACCCTTACCTCTGTTGTGACTCAGTAACCAACTTCCTCTTTAAATCAGTGTACTGATCCTGTCCCTCATTCATCGACAGTGACAAAGCTGCTACACCCTTTTGGCTAAATCATTTTGTGACAGATGAGGAGCCAGCCACAAGATCCAGGACAATGTCTCAGCAAAGGCTTCAGAGTCAGGTAAAATGTCCCAGTCACTTATTAATGGAACATCTTAAATCACACATTAATTGATGGGATCAATCTTAAATGAGCAATTTTAGCACAACATAATATAGCTCAAGTTGTCTTTCAAAATAGTTTTCAGGTACAAACAAGGTTATAATATCAAGATGAAAATATTTCTTTCATCACACCTTCGTGAATGATTTCACATTCCATACTTATCATTTTTGATGTTTTATTTTTTGCTGACTTCCAGCTGGGCCAACGCCTCTTTCCTCTCCGGACCTGTCTGCTCCCGAACTAAATCGACTCATTACTTTCAGTACAGCTGCGCCTTATATATGTCTCCTCTCACAGCCACAACATCATCATACCAATAGTAAACAGCTCTCGGGGTCTTACTGAAGCACAGTGGGGTACTGTGGATTGAAGGATCCTCGCTGATTGGATTCATGTTTTTTCTTCTTAAAAGTGTTTTTCTGTGAGCACCGGTGAAGTCTTGGGACTTCTAATTCTTATCCCTGCTGCGACAAACCACATCAGAGAGGAAAGCAGGGGTCAAACAAGAGGAAGGGGATTTGAAGGGCAGGGGTCAGGACTGGAAGGCGGCCGGTTCAAACCCCCAAAGCAGCTGGCGAATAATCCTTTACAAGAAACCACTGCTGGAGCGTCCTTGCAGTGTCCTTTAGCGCTCGCTGAGGTGTTCTGTTCATAAGTCATTTTCCCTGCAGATAATTATGTGTTTGTTTGTGGGAAAATGACACATTCTTTAGGAAAAAGTTCTCCCACACTGGCTGATTGTTTTGGAGAGTAGCCTCAAAATGCCGCTCCTCCATCACTGAGGTAAAGTGTGAAAGATGAGATGAGATGAAGTTATCGATCTCTGTGAGGAAACTGGGCCATCACAGCAGCTGAAGAGAGGAGTGTAAGAAAAAAATACGAAACCAGAGAAAACAAAACTTCAAATTTTAATTGCAAAAAGTCGTTTAAGGTGCTTCCACTTTGACTCCCACACGTGCAGATTACCGCTCAAGACCCAAACACTGAACTCCATGCAAGTCTGTACTCTAAGGATTTAAGTGAGGATCCGGTGCTTTGGGTGACTCCCTGCAGCTTTTGACGTTAATTTGGGAGGCGAGCAGCAGCGGCAGATTAGAAACAAGCAGTGGGACAGACAAACACACGGTGACACCGTGCGAGGCCGGGAGACTTTGGGACCCCTGTAGCTTGTCTGATCTTCTTCTGATCTTGGACCTGGCTGCAGTAAGAGTCAATAACTGCTGTAGTGAGAAAGTGATTAGTCCAAGACGGGTCAGTGAGAGGGCAGCAGCATGATGACATCTGAATGAATACATCCTAAACTTTCATATTTATAGTCCACCTTTCAAATTCAAGCTCAAAATATCTTTTAAAAAAACAAAAAAATCTAAACTAAACTTGAGAAATAAAACAGATAAACTTTAGGAATATATGTAAAAAAAAAAAAAAAACCTGATGAAAAACAGATCATTTTGCTTCTGTGAGGACTGAAGGTTAAAAGACTGAAAGTGCTGCAGAGCTGGCAAACAGCAGACTCGTATGGATTTAGATTTGGTTTCCAATCTGAAGAGTGTGCGCGTTTTTCGTGTCTGCTCGTGGTTGTGTGTGTGTGTGTGTGTGTCATGCGTTTTGGATGGGATTCCTAATCTGAGGTCAGAGTTCGCTGCAATCTGGCACTACATTTTCTATTTACATTTCAGGTCTTTCACTAAGCTGTAATCCAGAGGGAAACGGCTCTCTCCTCTTTTCCATCAGTGATGCCGAAGACGACCAACAGGGCGCTGACAAAATTAAAAAGCCTACGAATAATAACGTGACCGAAATGAAAAACTTAGAACAAGAGTGAAAGCAAGGATTGAAAAAAAACAGCAGTACAAAAAAGTTTACTGGCATCTCAAAATTAATGATCAGTAAATGATTAGTGTAGCAACAGGCAATTTTTAAAAACCTTAAAGGCCTTGACTTTTAGGGTATGTTTAATTTCTGCTCTCCTTCATGATGCATACTGTAAGAATATAACTACCTATAGATTCATTGAATTAAAATACATATTCTTTCAGCCCATGCAGTGAGAAGCCTGGTTGCTCTCATGAACTAAAGCTCACATACCCTGGGGAAGTATATGGCACCATCTTGTGGTTATTTGTTGGTATTGCAATTTGATCTTTATTTTTCTCCCCCTCAACATCACTCACACATAAGTTGTTTTTCCTTAAATATTTTTGTGTTTCTTTACAAAACTCCCTGTCTAATCAACATGAATACATGGCTTGGACTAGAGCAAGTTGCAAATTTGACTTCAACATCACTAAAAGTAAAAGTAAAACAAGCTGGTGTTTATGAACAGTCTTCAGCACCACAGCAGAGTGGACAGCTCCACCTCGGGCTGAACAGATAGCAGCTTATATACATGTGTGTTCAGTGCAGGTGGATGACAGGGGGCTGGACTGATGCTGAGTGTGGCATGTTGTATAAAGGTGGATTTAGTGTCTTTTTCATATTTGATTTTAGGATGACTGGAGGAGACAGTGCAGCTCAACACATGACACCATCAGAGAGCATCAGCGTGGCAGCTTCAGCTAAGTACGACAGGAGCTCTGAGCGAGAGGATGCAAAAAACGGTCGTGATGGGATGAAAAAAATAAGACTTTCACATTACAAATAGGCATTTCATCCATTGGTTTTAAAAAACATATATTGATTATAGATGTTTAAGGCTGTCATTTCTTTAGATGCAACATGTTTTTAGGCAGAACAATGGAGGTTAATCTCCACCAGAATCACAGTATATTTCTCTTAGTGTGGAGACTTCTTGAGGCAGCATTTAGGCCTTAATTAAGGAAGATAAAATTAAAAAGTGTGTCTCTTGCAATTTCTACTCATGGCTTCAGTGTCTCTTAAATCCTGGCAAACTGTTTCATGAGAACCTGGCAGCAGCTGCAACCCCGCAGACTAGAACACAGGCGGTCTGAACTAGAAGCAGTCGCACCACAGTCTGACTCTAACCCAATCAAACCCAGAGCGTGGAGCAAAAGGACAAAAATGACCCACCAAATGATGGAATTTAATAACTTCACCTGCTGAGAGGCTCCACAGGCCTCAGTCAGTCTGGAGATGATAACTTTACACGTTGAAAAAAATACTGTTAGTGTGCGAAACAGAAAATAGAGGAGCAATTACTGAACACATATTGTACTTACATGGTGTGTTTTGTCACTTCTAGCCCTCCATACAATCTGTGACAGCTTCTGTGATAATGAGACCGAGTGACAGTTCTATAGCACTGCCCATTACCGGCTTATAATCACACACACACACACACACTGGGAAGTCTGGAAGTGTGAAGCCATCGACAAAGTTTCACACAGTGTAAAACTAAAAGAGGTTTAGTGAGAATTAGTGAAGAGTGGTTGGGTTATGTAAGCTCAAAGGTCCAATGAAGAGGAGACAAACACACACACACAAACACACACACACACACACCAAAGCCAAAGTAAACTTAATTTGTGGAACTAGACTCTATGAGTTATATCCAGACCAGTCAGAAGCCTTTAGAGGTAAAACTACACAAGTGTGATTTAAACAATAGTTCAGCATAAGAAACATAACTGTAATAAGTCTCACTTCTTCTTCTCATTTTCACACATTTGAGTGGATAATCCCTGGAAATGTCTCCTTGCTTTTACCAGGCAGCCAGGGTTTTTGTGTGCTGGACGAGAAGCTAAGAATTAATCCTCATTACACAATGGAGGAAAATCTGTTTGGTTGTTTGGTGAGTTTCAACGCTGCTTACAATATGTGTGAGCTTTTGTCATATGAGGGCCCAGCACATGGTTTTAAACACATTGCTTTCATGTAACGCACGATGTGTTCAAGGTGTTCTGTAACTTCTGACCGAGGGCTAAAGTTTACAGCAAGTGCAACCAGAATATAAAATGTCACAGTGCAATGATTTATTTTATTAGTATCAACTTCAATGGTGGTAAAACTAACCTGTGAGCTACAGTCAGTGATCATAAGGAAAACTGCAACATATATATATAAATAAATCAAACTATATATTCAAATGTGAGATAATGATAAATGAAATGATGAAAAAATAGTGATGACCAAAGATGGATTTCTAATTGGGCAAAGCTGTGGCTCCTGTCTGTGCACCTGCTCGCACTGACTCAATGGATCCTCTAGAGGGCAGTGTGTGACTGCAGCCTGAGCTCAGTGGCTCCTTCCTGGCTCATTTGTTTCACTGAGTAAACTTGGTGATGTGTTCAGGACTCCTGTTCAGGATTATAAAGGTCTGACCCCTGGTTATATTACTGACCTCTTTAACACTTAATGAGCCAGAACAGCCTTAGATCCTCAGGCTCTTGGTAATTCACAGTCCAGACTCAAGACTAAAGATGAATAGACTTTCTCTGTTGGGGCGACTGTACTTTGGAATGACCTGCCTGAGGAAGTGAGGTCAGCAAAATCAGTTTCATCTGTTAAATCCCTTCTAAAAACACACATTCATAAACAGACTTATATGTGAATCACTTCCTGTGGATTGTGGTTCAGGAGTTTGGAAGTCTCTTTGTGTTGCCTTGTATTTTTCATAACTTCTTGTCACACACTTGTGTTGATCTATTATTGATCTGGTCTTAATTGTATCACTGTTTGTTGGTGTGTTTTAGTTGTGTCTGTTCACCTCATGCATTACCTTTTATTTTTTATCATTTTGTATATCTATTTATTAGATTTTATTTGTATTTATAATTGTTTCTGATTTTATTATATAAGAACAACAGCAACAACAATAATAATAATATTAATGATAATAATGGCAACTAGTATTTATTCATTCATGTACTCATGTATTATTATTACTGCTGTTGTTATATGATTTGAAACTATGTAATTAATTAATGAATTAATTTTAACCATTAATTAATTATAAAAATAACAAACAATAAAGTCACACACACACACACACACACTAAAACACCTCATAGTTCATGTATGCATGAACATTTTTATCTGCTGTGTCCTGTACTGCTTCCTCTCCATCTATCACAGTATTATGTAATAGTCTATTTACATGTCTTACAGTATCTCTGTAATTTATTGCCTCAAGAATTCCATTTTCCATTGTAACTAACATCCCATCTCTTCTAATAATATTTGATTATGTCTCACAGTAATTTCCTTCTTAGCCTGATTTTATTCCTCTATAGAGACAGTTTTGCTGCAAGAACCTCCGCACGCACGCGCACACACACACACACAAACTGTGCAAACTTTCCTCACCCCTGATTGGTCGAATGCAGCTATAGTGGGTGGGACGAAGCTGTGATTAATTAGCATACCTATCCAGGCTGATAAAAGCTGCCGCAGCCTCACCTGCAGCTTCAGCCGGCAGCAGGCGCTCAGAGGACGGGTAAGCCCAGAGCACGGCCCCAGGGTCCAACACGGGTGGAAGGGAAAGTTCAAGTGTTAAACAGGAAGTTCAGTCACTCACTCACTCACTCACCTCACCTGGAGACTCTTCCTCCCTCCTCCTGCCCTCTCCTTCACTCCCGGTTCCGCCGACTCGTGCCCGCTCCCACCCCGAGCCCCGGGTCACCCATGAGGCTAGAGGCCGCCGCCAGGATGGACGTGTTCCGGAAGCTGTGGAAGGCGAGGAAGCTGATCGTGGTGGTGTTCATCCCGCTGTCCCTGCTGCCCCTGCCGCTCATCCACCCCACCAGCGTGAGTACCACACACAACCGCACTTTTTACTTTAATTAAAACTACAGAAGCAAAGTTAGCCTCTGCCAAAAAGTCGGGATTTTCAAAATAAGAGCACAAGGATAAGTCTATACAGTGGAAATTAAGAACACATGAATGAGTGATGTAGATACACTTAAACATTTTCAGACATAAGAGAGATATAATCATTTTTTTCTGACTACCACAAAGTCTTATAAGATTATTATAGGTGATTTATGTACCAGTGTGCACAAGAAAGGTTTGCACACACACACACACACACACACACACACTATAAGTTCCTGTAGTTCTATGACATTGCAAAAACTACAACATACATTAAAGTGCCATGCATGATACTTATAACTATGTTGTTTTTTACTTTATGAGTTAGATTATTATTATTGAATATGTCAACAAACTATAAATATAAATACCTTGAAAACATCAGATATAGCAGTAATCACAATGTCCAGCTGATGTTCCTCCTGGTGGCTGCTAACAGCTGTAGTGTCCTGATAGGATTGTGGTGTGTGTGTGTGAGTGGGTGTATGTGTATGTGTGTGTGTGTGTGTGAGAGAGAGAGAATCAATCAAAAGGCACACTGTCCTCTGTTTTGATGAATGCTTGTCCTGAGCCGTTCCGACCATCAGCTGAGCCTGTGTGTGTGGAGAGGAGATGTCGCGACATGTTGATGAGATGGAGATCAGTGAGAGAGGGGGATGAATAGGAGGGAGAGAGGGCGAACAACTCCATGCACATTTAGGCTCATGTGTCAGTGTCATTGTTTGCTGTGAGAGCCATTGAAATCAGTCTTATTCGGCCTCTTGGCTCCTGTTTGTTTTGAGAGAATTTCTCTCAGACAAGTGAAATTGCGTTGGAAAAAAATAGGATTATCTCAATCTGCATAAATCCAGTCTATGCAAGAATTCACCTGTTTGAATGAAATGTGTTGCCTTGTGAGTGGCTGCCTTGAAGACTTAAATGACACATTAGGAGAAAGATTTGTTGAGGGGTGATAATGTGTAGAATCGTGCGATGCCGAAAACATATTGTCTCATTCATTATCATGTTTCTTCCTGTTGCATATTGCTTCTAAACTACACTAGCATAATTTCAACTCTAGGTGAAATGTCTTGTTGCAGTTTGGTAAGTTTGTCAGTTGTGTCAAACTTACGGATTCCTATATGATTCAGATGTGTAGGATTTTGGAATTGAGACCGGCTTGTATTCAGTGAGGCTCAGACCTGTTTGATTTTTGGGGTTTTAATGTCAAGAGTAAGCTCAAACTCCCTCACTGGCCATGCTCTCCTGCCAGATTAAATAATATCCTGTGAAAAGCATTTATTGCTGTATCATATCCTCAGAACATCTTGGCTGGGGTTACACCACTTTTTCTGGCTCTCACATAGATGTTGACGAGAAGTTAACCCCAATTCATGCTTCAAAATGTCCTTTCAGAATGTTTTCCTATAGTCTACAGTCCAAATTATATGGTGATATAAAACTTTAACAATTTTTCTTGTGCATTACATAAAGAGAAAAGCTATATGTTATTTCCAGCTACCTGGATTACAAAACACAGATGCAACTTGAGAAAGGGTTAAAAATGGTTGTATTTGGAAATAAAGCAACAAGTGCTCTTAAATGAATTTTTCAGATTGCAGGGTATTTACTTTTCATTGAATCTGCTGCTTAGCGCTGCGACTCAATCTAATGATAATTCATGAGAGGCACAAACTGGAGCAAGGTTCAAATTTTTGTCACAAAATATCCATTTCATTCCTATAATAAAATATGCAAATATTCATCAAATCATTTATATCCTAGTTGTTATGAACTAAACTTCACTTCAGACAAAGTTGAGTAAAACATACAAGACATGATTGAAGTTTAAACATATTTAAATGAACTTCAGTATGTGAGAGGTGTGTTTCTTTGTAGCTGATATTCTCATTGATAATCATGCAGTCACGTGTTCATTAACACACCATTAATATTAACTTTCACTCATGTTTTTCTCTAACACTTGCTAAATAAAGTAGTTGCTAAACAACCACTGTCTCTAACATTCATGGTACGAGCGGTGACAGGTGTGTGTTTATGTGTTATAAATGAGCTCTTCTGTGTCGCGGCTATTTGCGTTTCTTGTAACATCATTAATATTCAAAGCAGCTGTTATGTGCTCACAAGTTGTCCATCAGCCAATCACGTTGTCGCCCAGGGGCCTTGCTGTTATGTCAGGACTTGTGGACGTTTGGCACGAGTAGGTGGCGCAGGATGAGGCCAAGAAAGAACAAAATAACAAAAAAAGTTCACTACAAAGAAGAAGAAAGAAACAATCCAAGCAATTAAGTTATATAATCAACCCACCACCACGCTGGATTTTGGCCCCCACGTGGCTTCCTTACGACACCAGGGACCCCAGACTGTGTCAAGAATGTGGCAGGGGTTCGGAGCGAGAGTGTGTGTTTGTGTGTGTGTGTGTGTGTGTGTGTGTTTGGAGCGGTACTGTGTCCAGCTGCAGCGGGACAGAACATCTGTTGGATGCAGTCAGGCCAGGTCAGAGAGAGACAGGAATTCAAAGCCGATGGCAGATATGCACAGGGATCATCAGAGTCCTGCTTGTGCCATTTTGCATCCCCATATGATTAAAAAGCTGTAGAGTAGTCAGGCTGTAGAACAGAGGTGAGTCCAGCAAGACATGTAATGCGTGGACATGGTGATGGATTATGATGATTGAATTTGAGAACACTTTTAGTTTTTGTGCTGCACACACTTACACATTTTACAACACACATTAAAACTTATGTTCCTGTAGGTCAATTTAAAACCATGACTACAAACTACTCCACTCTTGAATGTGACTCTTTTTAACTGCGTTCTGTTGTTGTTTGTTTATTGTTTGTTGTTATTTATGTTGTTGTGCATTTATTCTGTTTTAACTGTACTGTCGACATCATTAGAAGTCATTGCATGCCTTCGATGACCTTTGACATTTAAATAAAGGTTTAATGAATATGAAATATTACTTTGATGATGATTTAACTTTTATCTAGCGCCATCATCAGGTCAAAATTGCTATGTTTCCGATACTTTCCTTTATAACCAAATAACTTCAAAACTAACGACATTCTCATCAAGCTCAGCTGTGCTTTGGGTTTAGTTATAATACACAATACTTTTTTTTTTATTTTACAAAAAAAATAAGGTCTCTCTCTCTCTAGATTTTAAGGCTTTACTCTGCACTATGCATGTGTTTGCTTTTATTTGTTACGTTGGTTTGCATGTTGGCCAATATCTGTGTGTTTGCATATGAGTGTGTTTGTGTTATCTGTCAGTTTAAAAGCTCATTTAGTCCACTGCAGTTTCAGCTGTGTGTGAGCTAATCTGCCTCTATCAGGAGTCCTTAAGCCACTGTGTTTTTTTTTTCTCTAAATTCCAATCATCTCCTGTGCTGTCCACAGATAACAGGGCGTTGATGAGACAATCAATGGCCTTCTGCTACATGTTGAGACACAAATTGGCCTGTTAAGTGTAGAATGGAGAATGGAGATATACTAGACCTTCATGTAGACACAAAAATCCCTGAAACCACATCTGGCTCCATCAGAGAGGAAGATTGAAAAACTGTCTGGTTAGTTGATACTGTCAGTTAACTGTCAGCCAGAGACATATTTAGACATTGATGTCAATATGAATATGCTTAGTTGAACAGGAATTGCAGTCAACTGGTGAATTGTATTAACAGCAAATCAGCTAAATGGTTCACTGATTGAATACTTTTTTTTAATTATCATGGCCATGTAAAATATGATTAACTGACCAGTGAAACTTACCTGAACGTCCACTGAATGCACCACGTCTCCATTGTGTTTCAAATGTCCATTGGACGCCTTCAAGCAGCCTGTTCATCAGCAGCCACATTATCAATATTTTTATATTATAAATATTTATAATTGTACACAGTGTGGTGGCTTATCTTCATCTGGGATATGTATTTGCTGAAGGAAGAAAGCCGTAGCATTGGAGGTTTTGTTATATGCGCTTAAAGATCATGTCAATAACAGTTACATATTTATTTTGAGGGTGTTCTGTGACCTTGAGTTTGAGGCAGAAACAAGGACGTTTAACCTGCTCTAATTCACACATTTTCAACACTGTACACACAGATTTAACAGACTCTCTGTCACAGTATCTACATTTAAGCAATAGCAGTTACAGCAAAAGTTTTAAGTGCACCTCAGCTAAAATCTATTCGAGATGAACTGTCGGACAAGTCAGACAACAGATACCAACGCCATGGCAGACTGTAATTGCATTTGGAAACACACAGCAAACTGAGATTTGCTAACATTTGCGCACACAGGACACACTTAAATGACGCAGTTAATGACTCCACAGAGGTATAAGTACCAGTCGGTCAGAACTGAAGAAGCTTCTCGGATGAGAAGTGAAACGTCTTCAAGAATCTACACCAAGTCCAGTTGCCTTCGATTCAACTCGCACTTGCATGCACTCATTCATATTTTAAGCCACAAACTCTACTCAAACCTTATCATGTTCCACATTTCATTCATTCATTTCATACATTATGATTTTTATTCAATTTTTCAGTCCCATTCATACTAATTAGACTCTTTCCCACTTTTCCAACTATTCATACTTCTTCAGCTGCTCCTTCACTCAAAGTAAAACCAGCTATGCAGTTTAGCTCCCAGCCTTTGTGCATCCTTCTTCCCTTTCCCACTTTTCCAACTATTCATACTCCCTTCTACACATTCTCAACTCATATTTGCTCACAGTTGGAAAGTAGTAGTAACAGTAGTTGGAAACTATTGGTAAATATCTATGTGGCCATGGTACAACATAGATGTTCTGGTTCTTCATGAAGGCCCTCAACACAGAGAATATAGAGTTACGTAGTGTCTGCAGTTAGGCATAATGATTATTGAAAAAATTAACCATTTATAGCCAAATGCATTTTTCATTTTCTAGCATAATAATAAAATGTTCAGATTTTGAGATGTAAAGTCAAAGGAAAGAAAGTTATTGTTCCAGAAAGCTCCATTAGGGCTCAAACCTCTTGGCCTTGACTGTGTCAATGTAATGCTTGCTGAGACACACACACACGCATAGTCACACACAAGCATTGTCCATTTCACCTCAGGCACTCGAGCATCACATTCTTTCACAGCCTCCGAAAATCAAGTGAACTTTTGCCTAGATTTGAAAAAAATCCCCAGGTTTTCATGCTTGTCACAGCAGCTGTTGTCACTCTGTCATCCACCGTTTCTCTGAAAACGTCAGTAAATCTGAAAGCAATCTGCAGGTAGGGTGAAAAAATAAATTGGGAATAGCTCATTTCTGAATGTCAACTCAAATTAACAAACAGATTATGTCACCACACTGTGCAATTTATTTTCTAGATAAGACAATGATCACTGGTTACTTCACTTATTAACCTGCTCATTTCTTACGTTGAAACCCAACTCCAAATCAGATCTGACCTGAAAGCAAACGCAGGCTTTTTTTCCATTCGAATACCAGCATGTATTGACGTCTGCTCCTTGACACATCTCAGCATAAAGTCTGGTTATCACAGAGGTTGCGTCAGCCACTCAGTGATTCTTACCTCTGTGCTTACCCAGCACTTTGGCCTTAACTTGCAAAACTAGAACAAAGAAAAGAAGCACAGAGGATCTGATTGAAGCTGTGGTTCTTGTGTGCATCTCCTGATAGACAGAGAGCAATAGTCAATGATCAGCACTGAACTGCTGAATCAGACCATCTCTGCTGTGTATCTCCTCATCTTGTGTGTTTATTTACTTGTCCTTGTTTGTCTCTGTTTATCTGTCCATTTGTTCTTAGATCCTTTGTGGCATCTCTCTTTTCCTGTTTTCAGTCTTCTCAGTGTGAATGACATAACATTTCAATTGCCTTCACAAAGTGTTATTTTTGTATTGTAATACCTGTTCTGAACTTAAATCGTGCCCTTAACAAATAGCTCCCATACTATAATAAAAAAAATAAAATAAAAGTAATATTGAACTGATAAAAACTAAAAAAGACTAAACATTTTTATAATTTAATATAAAAACTAAACAACAAACCCACTCTGGAAACTAAAACTGAATTGAAATCAATAATGACTGAATACTAAAATTAACGGAAAAACTATGATATGTGGTTTCAATGTTCTTTTTTTTTTAACCACATGCTCTCTCTTTATGAAGTTTGTATGAGTTCTGAGAGGATTGAAATTGTTGTAACGTTTTCTTTGGCAAGGCCCTATTTGATTATGAACCCAAACACCTTGTTCTGTTCTCAGTCTAATCCAACAGCTGTGCCTAATGCCTGGAAATGCCTCTTTCCTCCTGCCAACTTAAATCCACAGTAGAGCATCCAACAGGAGCAGAGGTTGTGGCTTTACAGTGACAACCGGTGCCATGAAAGCCAAACCAAAGCCGAGCCACAGCTGATAAAAAACAATCTTCACGTGTCCTCTGTTTCATTTGGTGGTCTATAATGTGAAATGTCCCCTAAGCTCCCTCTATATCTGCTGTGAAGTTGCAGCCAGGAGTAGAATCAAGTGTCAACATATGTAAAGCTTATTTTCACCATGAACTAAAATTTAAAAAATTCCTTTGACACAAAGTGGAAAATGAAATTCCAACTTGGTTTCATCTGCTCAGGCTCTGCGTAGTTTAATAATACTGTCACTTTACAGGACCTCTGGATATTGAAGATGTTGAACAGCTGACTGTTCAAACCCTGACTGTCTCCTCATTAGACATAGAGGGATGCAGATATGTGTCACTAGATTGGTTGCATGAGTCCTGGATTTTCCCTAAAATGCATTAGGCGACCAGATTGTTTTGTGAGTTTTTATTGTTATAAGTGTGAATTTATTGAGCGTATTGTAACAGTGGTTGGCTCAGTCAGTCCGTGACTTGCCTGAACTGAAATATCTCAACAGCTATTGGATGAGCAACCATGAAATTCTGTACAGACGTTCATGTTTCCCCGATGATGAATCCTAATAACTTTTCATCGATATATGTAGCACTGATCTCATCAGCCTCAGCTGTACTGTCAGTCAAGTAAGGGAACGTGGGATCCTAATACCATTTTGCACCTTTATAATATAATAGGTGTTTGCTTTTGGTCGTTCAGTTTTCGCCCTCCACGGAAACATGTCTGGACACCCCTGATCTAGTGTGTGTGTGTTCTTCTACATTGTTCGTTTGGATGCAGCTAGATGGTCATTGGAGCTACTAACATGGATATTTACAAAAAAAAGAACATAATTGACCTTTTATGTAGCTTTTCAATCATCACATCACTGCCTACGAAAAAGTACATGAAATTTCATAATTTCCAACTAGGTTTAATTGAAACAGTAGACAGCAGGAAAGCTTAAAGGGAACAGATGTAACATACATGGCTGGTGATTTATGATATTAGAGAGTAGGTGATTTCTGTGAAGCCCATGGTTTGAGTGGCTGTGAGGTCTGAACAGGTCTGGACGTGCTTCATCCTGGAGCCCTGCAGCTAATTCTCCCCCTCTGGGGTTATTAATTTGAGATTAAGTGACCTGTAACTGGCGAGATGTTACAATGAATGTTCCTCTTACGTAAAAGCACTACAAGCTCGCACAGAATGTGGCAGAACTGCATATGTTTAATACTCCTGTGGGGGGAAGTTAACAAATCAGTGTATCCAAATATTACATTAAGAACCACATTCCTAACAGTGCTGTGTGTGTCCATGACAGAGCAGACACATTTCATGCTTTATATTTTCTTCGTTTAGAAGCCTTGGCTTAAGTATGTGTCCTTGGAGACGATATTTTTCTGCAACTTGTCGACTGTAAAAACACATCCTTGAATTTGGGGTTTAATAAGTAATGAGTCTCATAAGGTCTTATTAATGTCATGAGATTCCTCTTTAGTTTTTTAAGGTTGCAAAGCCTGTCACTGGTGTTGTTGCCAGAGAGTTATAAGAGGCTGGTATGTTGATATTACATGACCATAACCAGAAAAATGCAACAGCAATTTGTGTGTTTTGTGTGGGAATGTGTGTTTGAGAGAGAGGGGAGAGTATGTGTGTACAACCCAGGTGGATTCTAAGTATAAACCACACTCGTCCCAGTAACACTAGTAATAATTATAATATTGGAAGAGTCTAAGAGAGCACTTGTGCAAATGTGTGTGCACTCATGAAAGTTGTTTTTTTCTGTGTGTACATATGCTGTATGCAGAATTCTGTGCATGTATGTACATCTGACATTAAATAGATGCTTATAGGACTAATGTGTCAATGTCTGTTATATCAAACCTGACTCAAAGCTGTGTGCATGTTTGAGTGAGGCCATGAACATCTTTCCGATATCGCTTCAAAACCTCTTCTAAGACGTTCTCGGTATGACTCAGTGTGTTAGATGAAACAATTGATAGCACTCTCATATCTGCCTGATAAATATGAAGCTACAGCCAGGAGATGGCTAGAATGAACCTGCGTCTCCTCTGCTGTTCTCCCTCTCACAGGAGGCATGCTGTGCCTACGTGCTGATGGTGACGGCAGTCTACTGGGTGTCCGAGGCCGTTCCCCTGGGTGCTGCTGCTCTGGTGCCCGCCTTCCTCTACCCGCTCTTTGGGGTGCTTAAGTCCAGTGAGGTGAGTTTCAGTCTGTCTGTCTGTTTGGAGTTTTTATATCTGCAAAAATTCCTCAGAGGCTGAACTCGTCTCTCAGACTCTCCTTGAGTTGGTGGAGTCAGTGGACGGACGTAATGCATCAATAATGAATCACGATATAAGTGAAATATTGGCCACAAATCGCCACACATTTTAAGCGGTGTTAATTATTGTGGGGTTTTTTAGGCTACCTTGAGGAGAAGCTCTACAAAACTGACACACATAGCATTGATGTCTTATTACTTTTTACACATCCAGCAGACACAAAACAACATTACTGCACATTCTGAGTTGTGTTTCTTTCAACCTGAGCTGCGCTTCCTCGCTGGGTCAAAATTTATGTCCAACTTGTTGGAGATTTTTTTCCTCAAAGACTGTCTGGAAACTGAGCTAAAAGAGGCTGAAAAACGACATAAGGTTGCAGAGTTGGATGATAATTCTCTTTGGGTTTTGTCACTGTAGATGTCTACATTTACATCAATCCTCAACAGCAAGATGAAAATTTTATTACCCCCCTCCACTCCTTGTGCTTTTCCTTTCAATAGACAAATCAGGCTGGTGCTGATAACATTATCTCTTCAGAGCGACTCCATTAACCCAGAGAGCAATTTTCTGAAACCAGATTACTTCAGCCCAAATAAGGACATTTTTGGAATAATCATACTGGAGCTGAGACATGAAGACATATCAACAGTTATTTATGTGTTTTAATTTCGGTTGTTGTTGCTGCCATATTGTATAGTTGGTGTGTATACATGGCCAATAATGAACTCTGTTGACCTTAATCTAGATAAGCCTATGTTGAAATCTGTTTACATGTCGTACTTACAAAACTGCTCCATTGATATTTCTATTTACATGTCGCACAGCAGAGTTGTTGTGTCAACTACCAACATCTCAGCTTTTTCTGTAAGAGATGTAAAACTTACATTTTTGTGTTTGGGGAGATTACATGTACAAAAGGGAAACAAGGGCTCTGCTACAGTGAGTGCAGCAAAGCAGGGAACGTGGACGTTAGGATATCCGTTTGTGATGGCGTGTTACTGTGCTGGTAGTAAGAGTCAGCTGATCAGGTTGCTGTATATGCGGATGTACAGTAAGTCCAGATCAGGAAGAAAATGGGTGAAAGGTGATGCATGAACTGCACTGAGTACATTTCACGAACTCTGATCCACTTGCATCTTTCCGTATGCTTTTAAGTATGTGGGAGGTTTCTCGGATGCATATGCTGTTAGTTTCCATTAGGGTTTTATGATGCGGCGTTACTTATCAGATTACGTGCCAGTGTAAGCCAGAGGCGTCACCGCTCAGCTGTAAAGGTTTTTATCAGCCATGACTCTACGGAGCGTGTAGAAAACCCCATTAACCTCGCACTCATCATCATTATCCCTCTGATGTTTCTCAGTGTTCCTTCATCATCCGAGTACACGCATTCAAACGCACCTGCACCCAGACGCTCAGACACTTTTCACCGCCGCTGGGTCTGTTGGGTAGAACTTGATCGGTTTGACTGATAATGACAGCTGATCTTTTTTTACACTAGTAACACACGTTTCCTCTCCATTAAACTCACCCCCCTTCCTCACCTTTCTTATCAGCATTACATAAAAAGTGAGCTGTGCGCCTCATGTGACCAAATCGCATTGACAAACAGTGACAAAGCTGCCTGTTAACACGGCTCTAAGCCTCTTGTGATGGGGTTCGCTAAATATGCCAGCAGAGCTTTATGCAACATTTCCAGTCTATTACTGTACTCCCAGTTTTCCCTGACACCCCCAGCCCTTTCCCGAATGAACCCACTAGTGAGTACTGGCAGGATGCCTGCGTAGTATAGTGCATACAACTAAAGTTCTTGACTTAATCTGCACTCACTCACTGTACGTGTTCACTCACTGCAAGTGTTCACATGAATGGAACAGAATCAGTACAAATTTAGGCTCATGTTTAATCTGGTTTGTCATTTTCTGAAGAATGAAGTCTTAAAGACTTAATGTTGAAATTTATTGGAAGTTACCCTGAAACTATGACGACCGATTGCTGAACAAGGTTTTACTGACAATGAGTATCAATGACACCAGTGAGCCAGGGAAATATAAGTTACAGGGGACAGATAACCAATCTGTATATTGTACATACTGCAGCATTTATGCTGTGTCTGTCAAACCTGGATTTTATGTCTCACTTCCACCTACAGTTTACATTTCTGCATTTCGAGCTTTTAATCCTTTTCTTGACTTGAATTCTTTTATCCAGTCTGTAGCACCATCAAAATGATCAAGCAACAGTTTGTGCTTGCTGCTTGTCTAATTTCAAACATTTCTATGTTGTATGAAATTGCTTTGATAGGACAAAATCATTCTGTTTAAGTTGTCATTTTTCAAATGGACCTCATATACACAGGGCAATTTTTTTTTTTTAAAAACCATTTTTAGACTCATTACGAAGAAGGGAAAAGGAGAGTAGTTATTTCCCTGGATCCTGTGTAGTTTCTTTCCTGCATCACTCCTTCCACAACATGGACATGGCTGTGAAAGGTAGTGAGAAGGAGCCATGTGTAAAAATGTCCAGCAGGAGGAAGTGCAGGTTTTAGGTGAGAGGTGAGGAGACGCGGGCTTATACAACACTGTGAGACCGTGAACCCTGCGGGTGGGAAGTAGAGCAGATTAACAAGAACAAATGGCAAACTGTAAGTGTTGATCCAAAGGAAGGAGGGGGAAATAGGGAAGTGGGTGAAGGAGGGAAAAGCAAAAGGCTCCCGTCACTCCTACCTGTCTCTTTATTTTTCCTAAATTCAATCTTGCGCCATCAACCACACTGAAAAAGTTGTTACATATTTTGAAACGATATAAACTTTTATTTTGAAATGTGCCTCTGTGTGTTCAGGTGGCGGCAGAGTATTGTAAGGACACCACTCTGCTGCTGATGGGAGTCATCTGCCTGGCAGCCTCCATAGAGAAGTGGAACCTGCACAAACGCATCGCCCTGCGTATGGTGATGATCGCAGGGGCCAAGCCTGGCATGTGAGCGGCACACACACACACACACACACACACACACACACACACTGCTGTGTCACTTCAGAGGACATTACATTGACTTACATTCATTTCTTGGAGACTTACCCTAACCCCAACCTTGTCCCTGTCTCTCATCTAGGTTGGTGCTGGGCTTCATGTGCTGCACCGTGTTTCTGTCCATGTGGCTCAGCAACACGTCCACCACAGCCATGGTGATGCCCATAGCCGAGGCCGTCCTGCAGCAGCTGATCTGCACCGGCCTGGCCGACAGCCACAACGACTCCGAAACCGCTGAGGCCCCCGAGGATGATGCCAGTATGTCTGTCTCTGTCACTGCAGGGGGAGGTCACTGAACTAGAAAAGCTTCTGTGCATAAACCCTATGACATTAGACAGATGTTGATAGTGATTGTGGCTCCAACTGTTGCAGAACAGTTTCTCTTCTTAATAGATAAGGATGCCGCTAACAGTTCTTATGTTACATGTTGATGATGAATGTTGTTGTCTGCAGCTGTTTCAGACAAAGAAGAGAACCTGGACAAAAACCAGTTGGAGCTGCTCTATCGCAATGACAGGTAGGTGTGTGTTGTGTGTGAGCACACACTGTTCACTGGCTGTGAGGTGAATATCAAAGATTTCTTCTGCAGTTCTCCTCACATTCTTCTTCCCAATCGCCATCACCAGCGATTCTCAGCATGCACCACATTCCTTGCCACTGCCAACTTTTCAACTGGACTCCCGATGTTCACACGTCTGAGGAGTTTCACTCGGAGAACACGAGGCTGGCAGCACGCTTCAAACTAAATTTAGCGTTGGCAAAGGATTAAGAACCAACCAACAATGCTGCATTTTGCTTTGATCGTGCAATTTGAACAGACTGGGAGGATAAAGTTCTGTCCCAAACCCAATCTGACAGCTCAATATGATGTCTACTGTGGTTTCTAAGTATAGTAGATCTACACCACCTGCACATCTCGTAAAACTGATTTGCAAAAAAATCCATTACACATATGTTGTCATCAGTTAAACGATTTTTCTAAAACCAACAAATGAAAATGCTATTTTTGTTTTGTGTTATGTCTTTAGGCGTAACCACTTTTTAAAATACGAATTATGTTGTTACACAGCTTTTCAGCAAGAGCGCGTCATGCATTTGATGACCTGTATTAGTAATAACCACAATTCTTCTCCCTCCACCAGCGACTGCACTAAACAGGAGCTCTCTACACTGAGTGAGGTGAGACATGTAAAGGCTTTGTTACCAAGTAGACAGACGTCAAAGAATAAGCAGCTGAGCAACAGAAAAATATTCGTAATTTAAGTAAGGTCTTTTTCTCTTGTTCTCAGGTGCAGACTGGGGAGGTCAATGGTTTGGGGCTGAAGTCAGTCTCTAACCAGGAGTTCATCAAACACACCAATGGACACCTGCCTCAGGTTAGGAGCACACTCACACTGATTATCAGAGGTTAAAGAGGTGGATGTGCGACAGGAAGGCTGCAGGAAACAAGAATCAGATACAATCTCCCCTCCCTTACAAGTTCCATTCAGTTAACATCACTAATATTTTCCATTCGTTTACAGTATTCTTCTCACGTTCCTCTTAGGTTGCGATCGAAATCCCCAACGTGAAGCGGGTGAAGGCCAGGAGAGACTCCCAGTATCCCACCAAGAGGGATCACATGATCTGCAAATGCCTGTCACTGAGCATCACCTACGCCGCCACGATCGGCGGCCTCATCACCATCACTGGCACGTCGACCAACCTCATCTTTGCTGAGCAGTTTAACACGTAGGTACACATGCGCGCACACACACTCACTCGTGCAATGACGTAATATCTTTCATCTAATCCGCTGACAGTAAAAAATAGATATTAAATTTGAAAAACTGGTATCAGACAGATATTTTGGTTCGGTATTGGCTCAGGACGCCTGTAGACACCATCTCAACTTTCAACACACTTACAGCTTGATTGATTTCTTGGCTGCCGCGCTGGTCAGACTGAAACAGTTCATGTTAACTCAGTGTCTGGGGAGCAGGCAGGGTCTGAGATCAAACTAATCAGCCTCTACAGCCCTGACAGAGCCGATTTCCTCCGGCCGCAGCGCTAAGCCCGGCAGAATGGCCTCCTTCATGTCGCAGCTTGTTGGACAAAGGTCAGGTTTTGATTCTGTGCGTGCGGGAGAGTTTGTGTGGGCAGTAGTAGTTGTAACCCTTAGGTGATGTTACCAGAAACAGCAACCAATCCATGCAGTGAATATGAATCCCCAAAATGATATCTTTGAGTTTGAATTTTTGAATTTAACTCAAATTTTAGTCACATGGCCTTAGGTTAGCTTCTGTAAATATGGTTGGTGTGTGTGTGTCTTTGTGTGAATATGTTTTTTTATACTTTGGAAGTTTTCATTTTGCTGTGGTTAGTTAGCAGGATATGATTCAAAAAAAAAAAAAAAAAAAAGATTTTGGTGCAGATCCTGAACCACATGCAGATTAAAAATGGTCTCATCAAAACACCAAATTTAGAAGATCGTGCAGCCTTTGTAAAGGTCTGTGCTTGTCAGATTTCTGTAATAAGATTTATTTAAAGCTGCCCTTATTAACATATTTATATTTGCAATGAAGAAAATGACTACTTTTAATGTTAAAGTGGTCGCTGATAATGACAAACCCACAGAGAATTGTTGCCCAACTCCGTGGTTTCCCTTAGTCATATTTAGTGTCTTTCAGATCTTTTTTGTTTCTACAGCCCTCAAGTTTAATGTTTTGGTTCACTTTCTGTCACCACCAATAACAGGCAGCTGCTTTCAGCGAAAAAGCTCTGATAAACCCACGTTCATCATAGTAACTTTATGATGTAACTGTTTACAGCATGTGTAGCTCTGCCCAGGTGGCCAAATAATCTGCTAATGTAGCTTTATATATTTACAGTGTATACCATAATTAAAGTGGTCAAAATGATTTGTTTTAAAACCTAAATGCAGAAAAAATACTGTATGATATAAAATATCATAGCTTCTTGCTTATGTCATTGCTTATGTGCCATAGTTTACCAAACTTTGTACTTAAAGCTAGTGCTACATCTCTGAAGTATCACCTTACTGTAATTAAATGCTGGATCACTGAGGATTACTGAAGGGATGGCAGAGTTGATTCTGCAGCACAGACATGATCATCATCTCTGAACGTCACCTTTACCCTACTTAGTGTCTGTACAGCAGAGCGCTCATCGAAGCACGTCTGAGCAAACACACTTTATCACCTGTACAGTTACCTGCTCCGTTAGAGCTTAAAGTGCACTGAAGATGAATGACTGCTGGTGCAGTGCACAGACAGACATTTCATACCGAGGCTGTGATGCTTGTCTTTTCTTTATACAGCAGAAAATGACATGCTTTACTTTCATATGCACCAACATTTCTTACGGGTGCCTCAGAAATGACAGTGACTTTTGACGGTGTGTCGACAACTTGGTGAACCTTGTGGCCCCTCCTGTCATTAAAATTTAGCATTTGAGGAAATACAAAACCATAAGTAGTGTCAGTAGTTAGTGCATACAGATTTGAAACTGGTTGTGCAAAATATTGTAGCTTTTTAGTAAGAATGAAATTATGAACAAGTTGTTCATATATGACATTCATCCACCCACTATACCTTTTGCCCTGTAGTTTATTAAACCAGACTATACTGTGGTTATTCCTGCTGGGTGTACTGTCACGAAACAGAGTGGTGATGCTCACATTGACTCACCTTATCAGTGTGGCGAATCAGCTATGCTGCTGCACAGATAAGCAGATGGGAATGACAACAGCTGTCAGTCAAAGCAAGAGGCCAAGGCAGGGTCAAGGTTGGCGGCCGATGGGGGAAAATGGTTATTTTTTTACCTCTGACAATGTCCCATTTATATCAGTAGAAGTGCTGCCAGTCAGTCACGAGGTTCAGCCTTTAAAGAGGCTACATTAACATATAGCAACACTGTTTAAAATAAGTGTCCAAGGATGACAACCTGCACACACACACGTGCAGACATCCCGCACCAACCCTCTGCATCTCTCTCTTTGTCTTTCCAGTCGTTATCCAGATGCGAAGGTGATAAACTTCGGCACATGGTTCATTTTCAGCTTCCCCATCGCCATCATCATGCTGGTCCTCACCTGGCTCTGGCTGCACTTCCTCTTCCTCGGCTGCAAGTGAGTGTGTGTGTTTTGGTGTGTATTTTACCAGATCGTCACCTACTGCGTGATTCTCACCTGCAGGAGAAACGCATCTTGTCATTATAGACTCACGATAATCCCTCCGTCTGTACACTGTTGAGCCGTGGCGCCTCTTGGTGTCCTGTGGCTGCAGGTTTGGGAAAAAAACAGAGTGTGTCAGGTCACCGTGTGGTTGATGTTTTTGTTTTTGTGCGCATTTAGCTTCAGGGAAACGTGCTCGTTGAGTAAGAAACGCAAAACCAGGAGAGAGATGATGTCGGAGAGGAGGATCCACGAGGAGTACACAAAGCTGGGACCCATCAGGTGTGTACGTGTGTGTGTGTGTGTATGTGGCTGGTTTCTTTCTTCTAGCTTTCATGACTAGATTTCAGGAATTTTTGAGGTTGTATTCATAGGAATTTGGCCAATTCCTGTGGAGAATAGAAATGTACCACTTTT
Organism: Holacanthus passer; assembly: GCA_025331565.1. Taxonomy (NCBI): domain Eukaryota; kingdom Metazoa; phylum Chordata; class Actinopteri; family Pomacanthidae; genus Holacanthus; species Holacanthus passer. The sequence goes on from JAFREQ010000039.1 coordinate 4,763,297, forward strand.
TGTATTGTATTGAGGTGATTTTCAGTCCAACCGCAATAGAAAACACACTGAAAAACAATGTTAACACCAGAAATAAAGACCATTTGGAAGGGGTCTTAGCTGCAGAAACTCATGGAAAAATTCTGGATTTTCACATCAGTGTCATGGTGTTATTCTCTCGTAAACACTGCAAAAATGTTCTGCTCTATATATGATTCAAAGATATATAGAAAACTAATGAACCCCCTTATTTGTTTGTAAATGCATGCAATCATTCAACCTGAGTGGATGACTTTAAGACTTTTAACGTCCCAATAAACATGAAGACTTTTTGCATAACCTGTGTGTATCTTACTCACACAGCCAGACGTGACCCTGTGGCACCGTCATGTAATTGTTGCTCACATGCGTTTATGATTTCTATGTATGCGTGTGTCCCAGTTACCCGGAGGTGGTGACTGGCGTTTTCTTCATCCTGATGACTCTGCTGTGGTTCACCAGAGAGCCTGGATTTGTGCCCGGCTGGACATCTCTTTTTGAGAAGTGAGTGCCCGTAATGTTGCGACACACCACCACAATTGGTGTTGTTGTCACGAACAAGTGTTAGTGATGAGACAGGTGTTAGTGGCTTTAGGTAGGTAGTGCAGTTTGTCGGTAAGGAATACACAAACATGCTCTGATGCACAGACAGAGAGCAGGTTTTCTCTCTTCTTCTTCTTCTGCATCTTTTATATCTGTCTGTGTTTTCCCTCTCAGGAAAGGCTACAGGACAGATGCAACAGTTTCTGTCCTTCTGGGCTTCCTGCTCTTTCTCATCCCTGCCAGGCGACCCTTCTCCTCCTCCTCCTCTTCCTCCAGCTATAAAAACACAGGTCAGGACCGTGCACTCATACAACTGCCAGTTTTTGATTTAACTGTACCATGTTTGCTTTATCTCCTCGGGGCACCAGACGGGTGGAGTTTAACATATTGGACAACATAAAGAAGGGGGGTCATTGAAGTTGTTTAGAACTGCAAATCAACCTCAAATACCATTTATAAATTTTCTGTGATGGTGCAAACATCACAATGTGGATGTTATGGTCTGCTCCATTAATTTGACACTTAGAAAAGAAAAGAGAAACATTAAAGGAAATTTGGGTTAAATAAAAAAGGCCAAACTGGGATTTTTGTATATTCTCAGCTTTATTCAAAATAAGAGATATTTAGAAATCTTTGTCCACTCAAGTTCATAAATCAGCCACAACAATTATAATATTCTTCTCATCCCAAAATTTGTGACCGTGTTAGACAATCACACACCGTCTCCTTGCCCTGCTGCAAGCGGCTGTTGTTTCAACAGGCTCCTGTCTGTGTTACCAGCCTGTACAGGTTGATTTATTGCCTGTATGCTGCAGGATCACCGGGTCAGAGAAAACCTCTGCTTTCACAGAAAAACAGCTCAACATCAGACACTGGTGTTTTCCACTGTGTTGAGCAACAGTTTGAAAAACACTGGAAAAGTCTGACATTTATTGCATTTCACCATGCTGCTCAAACCCTGATTTAGTGCTGACACTTGTCAGTCCACTAACCTCTAAACACCATAACCTATAAGAAACCCAGGTGTAGTTCAGGCATGCAAACAGCTGCAAGCCATTTGTCTTTACAGTTTATGATGTTTAAAAGCACAGACAGGTAAATGCATAAAAATATTATGTTCAACAATTTTTGCAAAATGTTATGTAACAGGACATTTAACATGAATTTAAATTCCCAAGACATTACACTATATTCTATACTATATTCTTAAATTCACAAAATTTTAGTACAAGAATACTAAACATTTTGATGCCAAAATGATTCATAGGTATGATGCTTATTAAATAAAACCAACAGATTAGGACTGGATTAGCGTTCCAGCAGTACTCATGTATTTTTTGTGGTTTCAGAACCATCAGATGACGATGACCCGCTGGCTCCCATGATCACCTGGAAGGACTTCCAGAGACTGATGCCATGGGAGATCGTCATCCTGGTGGGAGGAGGCTATGCACTGGCTGCTGGTTGCAAGGTGCTATGCATGTGTTGGTGTATCATTGTGTTACAGTACTGAACCACCTTGGGTAAATTGAGGGTTAGGAGCCATTTTTTTTGCAAGATAATCCTCAGGTTACGTTGCAGCAGAGGTTCAGGTGAACATGATTGCATCTTGATGGTGAGAGACTGAACCTACCGTTTAAGGATGCTCACACGTGGTTTGTCTGCATTTGTGTGTGTGTGCAGGTGTCAGGCCTGTCAGTGTGGATCGGCAGACAGCTGGAGCCCATGAGTGGTCTTCCTCCCTGGGCCGTCACCCTGCTGGCCTGCCTGCTGGTGTCGGCGGTCACAGAGTTCGCCTCCAACCCGGCAACTCTCACCGTCTTCCTGCCCATCCTGTCAGCGCTGGTACGACACACACAAAACTATGTTAAAATGACAATGACTAAGCTAAGCAACTGCTGGCTGTAGCTTCACCTTCAACAGACTGGTATCAATCTTCTCATCTAACTCTCAGCAAGAAGGTGAACGAGTGCATTTCGTGAAATGCTGATTCTTTAAAATGCACACATTTGCTCTTATCTTCAAGATCTTAGCTCAAGAGCTGTTTTATCTGCATCAGAGAAGTTAGCACACATTTCCTCATAAGTGGCCATTTTGAAATAACAGCATCACTTTAATTTTGCTTTCCCCATGTGGATCATTGGTTTCTGCTCTCAGGTTGATCACGGGAAAAGCTCATGTGCATGTGCATGTGCAGCAGAGAGCATTAATATCAAACACTCACACTGTTGCTCTGAGAATGTAATTCGGCCTATGAAAGCAGTTTTTAACACTCATGTGACCTTTGACCTGTCCCCTGTTCCCAATGCTCACCATTTATCTCCCTCCTCATCTTCTTCTCTCCTTCTAGTCGGAGACTCTGCACATCAACCCCCTCCACACTTTGATCCCGTCCACCATGTGTGTGTCATTCGGGGTCATGCTTCCAGTGGGGAACCCCCCCAACGCCATTGTCTTCAGTTACGGCCACGTGCAGATCAGCGACATGGTACCACACACGGACCCACGCACACACACTAACAAAGTCACATGCTCGTTCTGCACCTGCAGCATCAAAAAGGCTCAAGAGAACAATGTGTCAAAGTTGTTTTACATAATCAGAGGAATGAAGATTTTTCTTTCTCAACTCTTGGCAAATCAAAACACCTAAGTCTGATATTTACTTTGAAATAAATGAATGCTTCCAACTCACTTGTTTAACATATTAATGCACTGTATATACATTTTGGTTTTTCACTTCCTTGTCGTCCTCCTCTACTCCAGGTGAAAGCAGGCTTCGGGGTGAACCTGATCGGCGTGGCGGTGGTGATGTTGGCCATCACCACGTGGGGGGTTCCCCTCTTCAACCTGACTGAGTTCCCAGCCTGGGCAGTGTCCAGGAACGTCACCGGGAGCTTATAACCACCGACGGGGTGGTGTCAGCAGGAAAAAAGAGGGGATGAATCACTGAAAGACAGAAAGAGAAAAAAGAGATCGGGTGGTTTTTCTGTTAGGAAAGACAACAAAAGAAATGACGTGTCAAGAGGACGGCCTTGCTCAGAGTTAAGCCTTTTATTAGACTTATTAAACTGGGCTGAATGAGGAAGAAGAATGGAGGGAAGGAAGAGAAGAAGAGGAGAGCGAGAAACCGTGACCTGTTGCTCAGATATAATAATTAGAATTATATATTTCTTGGCCATGAGGGGGCGTTACGAGGGATGCAGAATGCCTTTGTTGAAGTGGCCCCTGTGTGGAGCTCTGACCTCCAGCAATTTTTTTTTTTTTTTAACCTCCGTTAACAAAGTTTGATGGAGATTCTGTTTTCACCGAATCACGTAAAAGCTACAAACATATTTGTGTTGATCAAGATCATGTTGTTTGATTAATAATAGAAACAATGATAAGTTAGGTTTTCAGAAGCTGCCTGGAAAGTCTTTTCAGAGCCCTTCTTCTTTGGATCGTTTAGATAGAAATAAGCTATGTGGACACTTTAGACAAGCCTCTTTTTGCTGCATGCTTGCTGAACTTCTGCTGCACTTAAATGTATCGCTCTGTCACCAGATCACATACATTGCAACATGGTGGGCTGGTGAGAGAATTTGAAATTTCATTTTGATGTATCACTTCAGATACATTGTTCAGTGTAAAGAGCTGACTACTGTATTAAAGCAAGATAAAATGCATGAAAAGAGGCTTCTACTGTGGCTAATGAAGTACTGTACACAGAGCAACTTTCAGATGTACCCAGTATCTTTTCATAAGAGATCAATATATGATCTGTTGCGAAAGATGTAAAAGCTTGTGTATATTTAGCAACAAATTGAACGTGTATACACTCTTTATAGCTGCTATCTGTATTGCTTTACAAATCTAGAACTTTTAATGTCTGCCTGATGTCTTTACCAAAGTTCCTGAAACTGATTTTGTGCCTGTCATACTCTTAAGCGCCTTGCAGTACCACTAGTGCCTTCACCATATTATTGCCTGTCAGATTACACTTTTAGCATGACTGTCTCTTGTGGGAATCCAACCACTAACCCTTGACAGTGTTACATGCTGTGATCTCAGAGCAGCGCAGGATCTCGGTTCACTGCCGCCCTCCTTAAATGACATAACGCTGTAGTGTGAATGCTTTTTACTGTGCTGTTTCTCAGACATGCTCTTGTACTTGATACCATTACAATATTAAGAATGTAAACTGTACTGTATTTAAGGTCTAGAAAGTCATACCATCGTGTATTTTATTCCCAATTTCTGAGCTTTTCCTTATAGTATCTGGAAGGCTTGTAGACGTGAGAGGTTAGACACACTCCTGCCATTATTCTGTGTATTCATCCACTTGCTTTGGATTCTACAAACAAGTAGTGTATAACAAACATAAAAATTAAATTCTGTGTTAGTCAGCTGGAAAACACTTAACCCCTATTTAAGTATGAAGAGCTGCAGTAATTATCACAAAGAAATATATTTTTATGATCAGCAGGTTAAGCAACAGGATGACCATGTTGGATCTTTTATTTGTTGTCACCTTGGAGGTGAGACTTTTCCTCCGTGCATATGAATGCAGAAAGATTTGAGAGGCTGCAGAGTCCCTCCAGGTTGTGAGTCATTGTTGACCACAGCGTCCAAAGCCTTTAAAGAAGAGAGACAAGAGTGAGGTAGCACAGGGTTGTATGGTGCAGTAGTTTGTTCAATCAGCTGTCAAATCACATTAACTGTTGTCTGGTGGTGAAAAGGTTTGCGCACAACATTCTCTGTACTGTGCAAAAATATAAAAGATATGCTTTATATTTTTACACAAATTTTAAATGTAATTTGTGGCTTTTTTATATCATTGCATTTTAAGTTTAGGTCCTGGCATAGGCAAAATCAAAAGCCTACGCTTTTCTTTTGTAATTTATTCAGTTCTACTGAAGGTTTCATACATCTTGATGGTGTTACAGCAGTGACCTTTGAGCCAGAGGCCACACTCTTTTGTAAATATACAGTTGTGTAATATAATGTGCCTTTGCCTGTTTCCAAATGAGCTGTAATATTCCTAAATTATGTGTTACATCTTGATGTTTTATTCATATCCAACTCAGACAAAAACTAGAGTTAGGATGATACATTATACATGCACAACAATAAAACAACTAAAACTACTGATTGTATTTTTTTTTATTATTATTTACATACAGCACCACAAGTCAGTCACACTTTTTGAGATTCTGCCTAATGAGGCACTGTACTGGAATTAAAAGGTAAGTATCAGTAAAGATCAGCATTTATCTGTAAATCACACTAGTAGTATTTAATTGATCAAGACTGATGACTGGTATGAATTCACAAAAACCTAATTCAACCCAAACACCAAGCAGAGGTAGGACACCCCTCTGTGTTCTGGACACAGAATACAATGACTGCCACCAGAAATGGAGAGGAAGTGATACTTTCATGAAACACAATCACAGATTCATCTTGGACAATGTTAGGACGAGTGTTGTTGTGAGACCCAGTGTGTGTGTATATGTTTGCATGGACTGTAGGTGTGGATATGTGTAAGGGCTGTGACTATTCCCACAAGTATTCCAACATCATTTTAAATTTCACAAGGGATGATAGAAAAGGTTTTCCACAGTGAAATCCAACTGACTGAAAAAAAAACAAAACGTTGATCTTTAGTTATTGGAACATCTCAGACCAGCTGGGCAGGTTGACGTGAGTTGATGCCATGTGTGTCTGAGGAGAGTAGCTCAAATAATTTTCAAACAGGTTGCTCATGCTTCTACTTGAAGCTGCTAGCATGTTTGGTTTCTTGATGCAGCTTGAATCTGTACAAATAAATAATGATAAAGGTGGTGTTCAGGTACTCCGTCCACAATAAAGTTGGGGATCTCCTCTCCAAGTCCTCTGGCCCTGGTCTGAATAAGGCTAAAAGTCAGTCAGTTTGCAGATTTTGATGGTCTGCTGTCCAGCAGTTAGGAAGGCTGCTGGGGGCCTTCAGCAAGTTTGAAGCCTTCAGTCTCCATCTTCTCTTTGTATTTTAGGAAGTTTCTCCTCTTGGCGAAATATTTCACCTGACAGGGAAAATGGAAAAGATGATTTATGCTGTATACAGCTTTCACATGACTGAAATGTGCTTGTTTGAACGGACTGTTCAAACAATACCTTTCCAGATTGATGATTTAGATATTGTGATATTGATACACTGATCACACTGCATCCTTTCTGACACACTACATACAGACCTCATACCTCAATGATCACGAAGATAAAAAAGATGGGATAGCTTACCCACTGAGCGGGGCAATTTGCCTCAAACTCCTTTTGGAAAGCCTGGCAGGATGCAGCTTTGTCCTCGTTGTCATCCAGACATTTCCACAGCTTGTCTCTGGCGTCCCAGCATGCCTTTCTTTCTGAAGAGTTTGGAGCTGCCATCGCTGCTTGACCCTGGAGACAGATTTTAAAAAACGTAAACACTGAGTAAGTTAACAGGAACCAATGTAAATGAACAATGAACAATTGAGTACTGTACCCTAAAAAACACATTAACCAATGCTTTGAAATGTCTTACTATAGTTCCTTCATTGCTGTAACAGTTTACACTTCATGCTTACTGTGGATCATATAATGTCCCTCAGGTTTAAACTGCTATATTATCAGTTTAGGTGTGAATTAACATCCATCCATCAGCCTCAAATTAATTTAACCTACATAAAACTACTGTGTCGTGTTCACTTTGATATTAGACCATAATAATTTCACTAGTACATTTTCAACTATCACTCAGCAAATCCAAAGATTGTAAGTTGACAGTCGCTGAGTTATCTTGCATTAACTCAACTGTCTCTCACCGAATGAACCGATAAAACCTCCAAAATGATTTATTTGTCCCAAACGCCGCTGCTGAGCGTTTCTGTCACTCCATAAAACCCGAGATCAGCTGCAAACATAAGACTTTTGTAACGTGTTTTCACGCCGTGGTAGTAACTGAGTAAAGTGAAGGACGCGCACAGCAGCACTTCCTTGTCGCTTTGTGATGACGTAAGACGCGATTGAGGAGACGTACCACGTGATGGCGCAGTTCGTCAATGAATCAAACTCAGGCGACTCGTTAGAAAGTTTTGAACTTTGCTTGTGACTGTCAGCAACTAAATAAGTTGATGTAAATTCATTGTAATTCTTCCAGACGACGTATTTAAACACAATGTTGTGTTTCGTTTAACTTCTGTAACATTTTTTTCTGTCTGCCACGATAAACCGGCTAAAGGGAAGCAACAGGTGAGAGGGAGTGACTCATTAGCTAATGTAGCGTCTTTCTTTAGCTTAATACATTTTGGTTTTTGTTGAATGTCTGAAACTCTGTCCAGCTTTTTAGTACTGTAACATGGCAGCTATGTTACTGTATTCAACTTTGTTTTACGTCTCTTCAGAGGTTAGATAACTTCTAAAATGTGCAATAGTGTTCCATAAAAGTTCACAGCCAGCATATGCCAAATAATCACCATAATCACATCTAGAAAAAATAATAACATGAGTTTTTTTTAATATCAACACCACAAGTCAGTCACACTTTTAAGATTCTGCCTTATGAGGTATTGTCATGAAATTAACAGATAAGGATCAGCATTTATCTGTAAATCACACTAGTAGTATTTAATTGATCAAGACTGAAGACTGGTATGAATTCGGAAAAACTTCATTCAACCCAAACACCAAGCAGTGGTAGAACACCCCCGTGTCTTCAGGAGGCACAGAATACAATGGCTGGTAACAGAAATGGAGAGGAGGTGATACTTTCATGAAACACAATCACAGAAAATTCATCTTGGCCAGTGTTAGGATGAGCATTGACATAGACCATGTGTGTTCATGTTTGCATGGACTGTAGGTGTGGATGTGTGTAAGGGCTGCAAGTATTCCAACAATAAATAAATTAACTGTCACAATGAATGAATACACAGTGTAAGTTTTAGTTTTTCTTCACTAAAATCTTATTCCTCCTTATTTAAAAAATATTTTCTACTTGTCTTTCCTCAAATATTTCAGAATGTATCAGTAGCATTTTAAAGGGGGGTAAATTTTACATTTGTGTATGTTCTCTTGTGCATTCATGTTCCATTCAAATGTTTACTTCCTCCCTGAATGCCTCCTCCACATCACAACAAGGGTTTGTCACTGAATGACATGAATGTACAATAAAGTTTGTGTGTGTGTGTGTGTGTGTGTGTGTAAAGCTTGGCAGTGACTAAAGGCAGAATGAAAATGTGTGTTGTTGATTAACTCGCTCTCTCTCTCTTCTTCTCCCTCCTTCAGCCACAGTGATGGAGAATAGCCCCGTTGGTTGGCATGGCACCCAGCAGCAATCCGTCTCAGTCGCTGTGCTTGTGGGCTGAAGAGAGTGAAAAAAACAAGTAGTCTGATGAGGTGGTGAGGTGCTCACCCTCTTCTTAGGAAAGTAAGTGTTTGTCACCCTGTGCGTGTGTGTGTGACTTGAGTGTGTCTCTTTTGCTGCTTCAGAGACAGAACTTCATTCACTATTCATATCACACACCATTTACTGACCACACTTCAAGGACTGCACTTAAGTACAATGTCAGGTACTTATACTTGAGTATTTACATTGTCCGCTACTTTTACCGCTACTATATTGTGCTTTTTACTCCACTACATTTGTCTGACAGCTTTAGTTACTTTTCAGATCCTGTTCACTGAAAACCATGTATCTCCAAATTTAGTAATTTTGAATGTGAGTGTTTGTGATAAAATGAAGGATTAAGTGTTCTTTCATGGATTGAGAACATTCTCCTACTTCTTAAGCTAAATAAACTATTTAAAAATCCTTTCGGATTACTTAGAAAATGCATCATCACAAATCTGGAAACAGGGCTATTTTTCTTCAAACATTGACTTTTACGGGCAGAAATGCTACAAACAAACTGTATGATGATCTCATAAAATATGATGCATTGCTGTAGATTAAACTACCAAACAGTATATAAAGTACTTCAAATTAGCTTAACCTTAAACATCTACAGCAATGTCACATGCACATTAATGCACCAGTAATATTAATCCTTCTTCCACCACTGCTCCACTGTCACTGAGTGTTTTTATTCTAGTCTGCTCCAGTATGGAGATTTAAGACCAAAGCTCCTGTGAAAGAATTTTTTGAAATGTGTCTTTTGAATGCAAATTCACACAATTCCTAGAAGTTACTGCTGTGATATTTTCAAAAAACCTGTCATGAAATTGATGTTTCCTGTAACTGCTCTTCATGCTCTCCACAGTGGATTAAATACCAGATATAAAGGGTTTTTTTTCTAAAAGTTGTATCAGTTTAGAAGTACCTGCAATTTGTCACCGCCACAGTGGGAAGAGCCAGTAAATCATATTTTCTCTTGGTGGGCATAGAAGACACATTTTGAAGTTTAGATAGAAAATTCTACACCCACAGCCCAGCTATGTTGTACTCTTATCTACCAGGATACACATAATACCAGTATAAGACACACTGGTATAATGTTGTTTTAGAACTTAAAGAAAATCTCAAATATCGAAAAAGAACAGCCTGTTTCACATGACATGATTCATCTGCAATCAAGTGGTTGAAACACCTTCAGGTATGTGTGCATGACAGAAGGAGGTGCTTGTCAGATAGCTGCTACGTAAATGTAGCTCAGCTTTAAAGGAAAAAAAAAAGCTTTAAGCTCTCAGGCAGGCGGCAAAGTTTTGAAGTCGTTTCGTAAATCTCTGAGTAAAAAAAAAAAAAAAAAAAATAATCGGCATCTCCCCATGTCTGTCACATGTGACATGCGCATTTGCATTCTCATTTCGGTTCACTGTGTGACAACACCGCTTACAGTAACTCATACTGTGTATCATCAGGAGAGAATCCAAGGGAAAATATGCCACAGCACCACCTGCGCCGTTTGATTAGCAGGTGATCTCTGACAGAAACACCGCAGGAGGAAGCAATGAGTCACAAAGATAGAGACTAAATAGAAAAAGACATCGTGTTTATTTCAGGTACAGTTGGATGCTTGTAAGCAGAATGAAATAGCGTGCCATTAAATATGCTGTTTCACTCTGGTAAACGTCTTTAAGCTGCCACTCTAGCTTAACATATATGGAAATCACTAGTTCTACGTTGCACTGTTCAATCACACATGCACACAATCATCCTTACAGAAACTGTTTTTCAAATACATCCACCCACTTTAAATCAACCACTCTCAGCAACCTTAAGAGCACAATACACAGTACTCTACATTGTTGGCACTGTTTGTCCTATCTTTTGTACTTCTTTTTGTTTTTGTCTTGGCACCTTATGCTGACTGTCTTATTATGCGCTGCCTAAATGTTAAATGTGGCCCCGGAGAAATGAAATTCCATCCCTACGGTGTTCTTGCATATGGATGGATTGACAAATCTGGAGTCTTGATATCATGCACAAGATGTTATGTTAATAATTGAACATCATTCACAGTGACCTTTTAAAATGGCTGTTCTTTGCAGAGCCAGTACCTCTAGCTGAGGTACATCCCTCCTCTCCTAGACATACTGTCATTTTCAGAGGTATTAGCGCAGAAGGATTAGCATATAACCTGTTCAGGAAGTATGAAATGTTTAAAAGGGAAATGTATGCTTTATAAAAAAACAAATGTAGAATATAGAGGGAAGGTTTGTACTTGTCAGTTAATACTCAGTTCTGTTTAGCCTCAGGGCTGCTTGCGAGTGCAATCATTTTTATATAAGTTTTGTACTTATTCAACATAGGTGGTTAAAAGCTTGAATCCTTGCACCCTTAGTGGTTCAGTCTGTTGGGAATTGCAGGCTCTCCCCATCAGATAGCTCTCACAGGTCGCTGCTTTTAGATGCCGTGTGAGAGTGTTTTTCATTAGACTCTGATAGCTGTTGAAGTTATGTTCCCATTCTGTTGGAAACTCTTATTTTCTGTTTTTTTTAAAGCAAACTAGTGAGGTAGCTGATTCACAGTGCCATTGTGAGGCTATGAAAAGCTCTAAAGCTATTCCTCTTTCTCCCTCTGCAGCATTCTCTGCACCATCTATCTGAGATAACAGATCTGTCAGTGACAAAATTACTTTTAATTTTGAAGATAAGATAAGATAAACCTTTATTCGTCCCACAGTGGGGAAATTTACAATGAGTTTCTCCAGTATGAGTTCCTGTCCCATAATAGAGAACAAGCTATCACAGCCTGGAGCCAGAGCTTAACTGCATACCTGTCATGTCTCAGAAGTAATAAAAACAAAATGAATGAATGTGTCATTGGGATTCTTCATAGAATGGATTTGTTGTAATTCACACACCAAAAAAAGCAGCCTGGCCACCCAATATCATGACTTCATGGACAAAAGAGGAGCTGCAGTGGTCATGAGCCTCCTGCCACCTGTCAGTCACTGTCAGCTCAGCCAGGATGTCAAAAGAAGGATGACAGTACTTGACACAAGACAGTTAGCTATGAAGACGGATATAAAGTAGTTGCAAGTGGTTGTCAAACACAGCCTGAGTCCCTAGAGGAGGCTGAGATGGTGAGGTATATTTACTGTGGGCTCTTGGCCAAACTAACTTTAAGCCAGTCAGTCTGGTTATTACCTTTATGTTTCTCTTATATCAGGAATGAAGCATCTTATAGTTTATAGCTGTATAAACCTCACTTTAACTGTAGTCCTTGTTGTTCTTTATGGTCACTGCAGGTTTTGGTTTCCAGTTGATACAGCTGCTTCATCATCATACACCTCTCCACTGGTAAGTAGGGTGAATGCACAAACAAGCATACATTTATACGTGTTCATATGGGACGCTGAGTTTTTGTTTATTTAGGCAATCTACCATATCTTTATATTGTTGACAGTCATTTTCCAAAGCTTAGATTTCATAACTTTCTATTCAATACGATGGTAGTCAGTAGTTGTTTTTTTTTTTTTTAATCTTGTAGAGACCAAAAACATATTTGAGATACATCATCCATCAAACATTAACTCTGGAAAAGAGGGTAGTTGTAGTTGGACTAAAACCACTCATATTCTCCATGTAGCATCTGTGTATAAAGACTGGTCAATCCACCTATATGTCTCTCTCTCCACTGTCTCTATGTGTCTCTATCATAGACTGTATAAGGTCTCTATCTTACTTACTTACTCTGGCAACTCATAAAAACTATTATAGAAACACCTGCATCTGATTGATTGAATTAAGGTTAATGAGATAACAATGTAAATGAGCATTTGCAACATGATCTACACATCTAGATTTCCTCGCAGTGCCTCCATTTATCACCATGCGCTAACTCAGTTATGTCTTACTTACATGTGTTAATTCATAAATGCAATATGGCATCTTTTCTCTAGAGACAATTGAGAAATTGCGCCGGCATGATGCCTTCCATTTATTTGAGTTATGTAAATCCAATAATTTTGATCCACATGTGGATAAAATGTCTTAATGGGTTGTAATCCTCATTCCTTCCCATGATAAGTAGAGAGTGTGTAAGTGCGAGATGAGTCATATGACTTTAAGATCCGTGGTGGAACCTTTAGTATGCCAGGAAGGCCAGGAAGGTAAATGTCAGATCACAGTCAGACACACATAGTCTGTAAAAAGGACAGTTCAGTTTCAGAAAGACACACACACACAAAGGTGCAAAGCTGCTTGATGCTGATAATAAATGACAACCATTATGCTACTCTCCACAACATGTCTAAGGCTCTCTGATTTCTTGTTTTTTCTTGCCTTTAAGAGGGAGATGATCTTTAAAGTGTAATGGAACTACTAGAATAAGAGTTTATTGATTACTAATTAGAGCAGATTCTTGCTAAAGGAATGTTTTTTTTTCCAGCACAGGCTCATAGGTCAACCTGCCTGTTAATTACAACACAGAACCCTGAATCAGAAAAGTGCTTGCAGATCCACATGGTGAATCTGTGTAGCTCAGTTAGTTAAAAAAGCTTTATAGAACCACTTGTCGAGGCCATTTTTAGTTTAAAGGCTTTGATGCCTGTTGAGATCAGTAAAAAAAAAAAAGAAAGTAGAATAAAGCCTCATTCAAACTCCACAGGGGCACAACATGGCCTTCAAACAAATTAATATTAAGATGGCATGTCTGGAAAGCATGTTCTGTTTTGAGCTTGAAATATTTGGTCCATAAAAATCATGATTATTTTCTCCATTCCTCGTTTCGCTCATAAAATGACAGAAATCAGTGAAAAATGCCTGCTACAACTTCCCTCAGCTCAAATCTTCATCTCTGTAAATGCCCCATAAATATTCAGTGTACTATCATGCATAACAAACAAAAAGGATAAAAGCCTCACAAATAAAGGAGCTGGAACCAGCAAATTTTGGCCATTTTTGCTGGAAGCCTATTATCGAAATATTTGCAAATTAATTTACTGTTGACTAATCAGTTCATTGTTGCATGTGTAGTCATGATGGTAAATGTTGTCAAGATTGCCCAGCACTACCACCTCCTTCCCAGCATATTAATATTTAAACATATGTCAAACGATAGTTGCCGTCACCACTTTAGCATAGAGCAGACCAGTATTTTCAGCACGTACACATTTACACACACACAAATGCACAAAGGCATTAATTAACTACACTATTCACCCAAACGCCATACATGTGCAGCATTAACAAGCCACACACACACAGCTTTGTTGCTCCATAGCAGGCATTGACCACCAGTGGGATTGCTCTGTCTCTCTCTATCTCACACACACACACACACACACATCGACCAGTATTTGTCAGCCCAGTGGTGTCCAGGATACTGACCTCCAGTTGCCACCACTGGAAGTCAATATCACTGTCAACTCAGGAACAGCATCCACTGCCATAACAAGAGGGGTTCAGGCACACACACAAGCACATAATCAAAACATGACGTGGATGTGGTGATTTAAGACAGGAATGCTTTAATGGAAAATGTTGTCACTTTTTGTAATGTTCCCTGATGACTTCTTCAGTTGAGTCTTTAGAGAAGAAATGATTTGACAGTGAATACATGACTGGAGGATGTTTGTTCTGAGAAAGTCAAATAGTCTGTATCTTGTGGTAACCAGAACACTATCACATCATCTATATTGTTTTTACAATTCAGGTATTCTTGTGAATCCTCTGTTTTTTGCCCTGTACAATTAAGATACGATTGTAGCAGCCTCTTTAAGTCTACCGCAATTTGGAACTTATCATGGCCCAAATCAGAAACAGCAGCTTTAGCATATAGAGACTATTAAACAAATTGCCACTCCACCCTGAGAGGGACCAGCGTCACATCAGAAATAATGGACTGAAGTTATAGTGTGCATTTGCCAAAAATCAGTGGCGTCCAAACTGTTTTGCATGATAAACAGAGCAGGGCCAAAGACTGTACTTGACAGTGGATGACCTAAATGAACTCCTATTGAGTTTTTGACCTAGCTTCACTCACGGTACGAATGCACAGTCGGAGAAAGGAAAGGGAGAGCAAACACATAATCCATAATCCATAGCTGCAGTGAAAACCGAATCAGCTCTCCACAGCAACAGGATCTGAAACCACTCAGGATGTTTTGCAGGAGGCAACAGCGCACTGTGATCATTCACCTCACAGTGTGTCTTTACACCTGTCAGAGCAGACAGAAACTGTGTGTGTGTGTCTGTGTGTCTGTGTTATATAAGGCTCAACATTTTTATTCTGGAAGCATTAATTTTTTTTTTTTGCTCTATTCTCTTTGTTTTTGTCAGTAATCACACAGATTGATGCTACAATCAACATGTTGTTATTCCACAAGCCACACTCCCTTTCTCACACATATGCACGCACGCAGGCACGCACACATACACACATACACACGCACTCACAGGCTTATATACCGGAAGCACAGAGGCAGAGAGGATATTGTAACAAGCGGTTGAAAAAATGTTGGACCAACAAGTGAGACAAGGCTCCTGCCTGAATTAAAGAGGATTATCTCTCTTAATTTATGCTAATGAATGCACACAGAGTAATGAGAGCAGCATGTTATTGTGTGACTGAAGCCTGCCTCACACACACTCACTCTCACAAACATTTATAAGCTCCCACAACAGTGTGTTATTGCACCATTGAAAACTGTTGCCTGTGCTTTTTTTTTTTTCCACAAGATCCACACACACATACACACACACACACTCAAACTATGCCATTGTGCACTTCATGGGAATCTTGTAGTCCAACTATTGCCAAATCTCTTCACCACTGCCAATACACACATGCTGTTTCCTCTTTGGGACAGTCCGACTGGTTGAATCCACATTCTTGTTCCTTTTCACCGCTTTATACAAAATTTAAAAAAAACAACAACTTGTGAGCTTTCTCCCAGAGTCTCCTTAAAGCTTTATGAGATACTCAAATGAAACCTCTCCTCTAAGTCACCATGATCGTCCAAAACACAGACTTTTGAAATAACCTGACTTATGATGTCACAGCTGTCGTACTCACCTGTAGGGACCACATATGGTATCTGTTACTGTTATTTCTTACCAAGCACTTGTTACAATAATCAGATCGGATATACTGTGCAAATACAACCAAACTACCCATAATTCCCTGTATAACTGCTGCATGATCATAGAGGAGGTCGCTGCAACTCACTATGAAGCATCTAATAGCGATATGTATTGCAGTATGACCGTATATGCACTATAATACTATTGTCATTACCATAGAAGATAATAAGGTCATAATACACTTTGTCTTCATCATACATGCGTTTTTCTGCAGTATTGCTCTGTATTCTCTTAGATAAGACAAGTTCTCTATAAACTCATAGATTCCTTCCATTGATCCCAGCTTCTATAAGACCATGATGAATCCCTCAGCAGATTAAATCCTCTGCTGCCACCAGCTCTCTGGACTCATATCATAAGAACATTATAGGAGCGACACAGTGATTTCCATTAAGGACAGTGGGCGGCGCGCGCGCACAGCCTCCTCGTCTCCTATTGCGATGCACGTGCGAGCGCGCGTCCGCCAGCGACCAACCAGCGAGCCTCCCGTCCCTCCAGCCAGACCGAGCCGAGCCAAACCGAGCCGAGCCTCGAGCCCCGCAGCGCCGCGCAGAGGCAGCAGAAGGATGACAGATGAGCTGGTAGCGCATCGCCCGTCCTCATAAAGCCGCTGTCCGCCTTGCGTGCGTTTGATTTTCTCACCGAGACCATGGAGGCGACAGTTGAGAGGATTTTCATCTGCCAGCTGCTGCTTCTCAGCCAAACAGGTACGAAACTGGAGGAAGGAGCAGCTCATGCTTTCACTGCCCGTGTCTGCTCATAGTGATGCTGTCAAACACCGAGAGCTGCGGCTGTCTTATTCCCTCTGATATTTAACATCATGCTCACTTTAGCCTGTGTTTCCACATCTGATCATCAGCTGCAAAAAAAGGATGGATGTTACACGTTAAAACAAGCCTGCAAATGTGTTCCTCTCAGATGTTTCAGATGAACCGTCTGCAGGTTTGTCTTGTCGTGCTTTTGAACAGGTTGATCTTCCAAACACATGTTGGAGTCTGGATGAAACTGTGTTGTGCGTCCACGCTGCGTTTTCTCTTGTCTTTACTGAATCCTGGGTTTGAAGTCTGGTCTGATCAACTTTGATTTGATGGAGACATTCAGTCCAAATGTTCCTCTCTTTGGTTCCAAAATGCATATATATTTTTTGATTATAAAACTATGACATTTTAAGAAGATGTTGTAAAAGTAATGGTTACTTAGTGTGAATTTTGTGGCCTTGGGCTTAAACTATTGCTATATTAATCATCTGAGTCCAATTTTAGGGGATGCATTTTTCTAGTATGGATGCTGGGTGTCATCCTACATTTATCATAGATCTCCTCTCTCTGTTTGAACTTTTCAGAATCCATATTTTCACCATGTAAGTGTTAAAGATGTACATTAACATCAACTGTAATAATGTGTTAAAAACAGTTGCTCTGGATCTGGAGCAGCTGTCAAAGCTCAGATCCTCTTTGGTAATGAAATCTGAGAGCAGGACTTGGTGCTGATTTGAGTAACAGGTGCGGAAGTGCATAAGATTGACTAAAACACCATTTCTGTACATTCTGTCTGCGTACTAATTTCTAAAGAGTAAAAAAGGGAGACACAAATTAACATTTTGTTCTCCAGTCACTGATGAATCATCAGTTCAGCTTCCATCAAAACCAGACTGGTAGAAGAGCAGATATTTACAGTTAATTATCACCTTCCAATCAATCAATCAATCAATCAATCTTGTTTCATCAATGTTTTTAACAGAACAAGGTGCAAATGTGTGTCATTGCTTCAAATTAAGCTAAAATTAGACCATTGGAATTGGACTTTGAAGTAAAAAGTTTGAGATAAAAATTGACCTTTTTATTTTAACGGTCCTCCGAGAGCAATTTGTTTGAAGGTTTCTGTTGGTTGTAGTTTTGCTTTATTCGAGCTTTGAAATATACTATATCATCATTTCCATGTCTATTTGGATGTCACTTCATGCTCTTGATAAAAAGACACAGACTTATGGCAGCATACAGCCATAAATCATCAGGGTTGATATATTGTGCAATGATGCTTTATTACAGGTATGTTGGTGGATAGTTCAGCCAAGAAATTGGAGCATAGAAACACCAAAGATTTGTTAGAAACAGTGACACCATTACATAGTTTGTCCACCAGACTTGACAAGATTTTTATAGCTGTAAAATTCAAGTTACAGCGTTTATGTTAATAAAATAATGATCAGAATATCAGCCAACCTATTATCAGATTTTCTTATATTCTCCGATATTGATATTGGCCTCAAAAATCAATCAACATAACAAAAATAGTTTGACGCAAACTACCTACAGTACCCTCTGTATCATGAACTTTTCAATGTAATGTTTGTCCAGTCGTTTTCACTAAAGCTGAAAATTAAGCAGAAAAAATTCCCAAATATGCTGAGGACCACCTTGAATCCTCTGAAGGGCCCCTCATAGTCCCCTTCCACTTATCTTCAGTGAAAGCCTTGGTTGACATTTTGATTTGATCTTTGAGAAAATGAACAGAATGCTGAATGCTAAAACGCTTAACGCTGATTCTTAACAAGATTATCTAATTGTTTTTTTTCCACTGTCTGTTTGTTCTGGGGAAGCGCAGGCGTCGAATCTCATGACATTTGAATTCAGGAAGCCGAGATCAAACGTTTCCAAGTGTTTTCATGCCCTGAACACAAGCCTGCGTGCTCCTTTTTGATGAGATTTTGTGTGATCAGATTAACTCAGATGAGCCCATGAGATGTTTTTTTTTTATTTAATAGAACTTGGTGCAGAAATAGACAAATGGTGATAGATGGGGTGAGTGAGCTCAACCTCCTCTTGCTTTTGATTGGTTGTTTCTAATCACAGCGGCGTTATTGCTGCTGCTCTTGTTTCAGAAAATTAAGATCACATTTCCCATAAATGCCGGTGGCCTTTAACTCCTTCCTCCACCTGCTGTCACCAGGGGAAAAAGCTGTTTCTTAATTAACTGGAGATGCTTCGAATCAAGTGATCTCTGGATCGCAGCTTGGCAACAACTGCCTGAGATCATTTTCTGGTAGATTTATTTTAAAAAATGCCTTTGCACAGTAGTCGGCGTTTGCTTGGTTTTGGTTTGTTGGTTACGCTCTGAAGTTGCTGCAGGCGAGTCAGTTTCAGCTAATTTCAGCTTGTTGATTCACTTTGCCGTGGCTACAAGTTTGCATGTGCAACCACCTGCTGCAAGTTGGTTCATTTTCTATAAAATGTTTGTGTTAAAGATGCTGTTTAGATACATAGAGAGAGAAAAATTGTTGCCTTTAGGGAAAGGAAATAGAGCATCCTCCAGCCATCTGTCACACACTATGCCTCAGCACTACTCAGAATGGCACATAAACATAAACATACATTTTCTTGCTCGGCCTCTCGCTCGTACTTTGCCATAAAACACACACATACAAGTTGGTGGGATGTCATCGATGCTCTCATTTTGGCCTCGTTTGTCCAAGCAGTTCTGCCAGTGAACAGTCTTCTTGCTGGAGTCCTTCGTAGTGCCATATGGTTTTTCAACAGCATGCTTGCCTCTATACATCTGACTTCTCAGTGGTTATCACACCTTCTGCTTGTGGTTCCATATGTGCAGTCCAGCAGAAAACTGTTTTGATGCAATATTTTGAATATATACATATGCAGATTAAAGTGCTGGAAACCCCTGTAGCTTCGAGTTTAGGTACCCTGTGATCCTCCTGGTCAGAGATTTAAAACTAATCTGATTCAGCTCAGCTTGATGGCTGTATCTGTGCTCATCCCTTCTCGTCTCATGGCTCTTCTCTCTCCTCATTTTGTTCTGCTCAGCTTTCAGACATGAAGACTCCTTCCACCCATAATCACTCCTAACAGACTGCGATTCAGTTCTCTTACTGGATGATTTGCTCATATATTTTGAGATGTTTCAGTGAAATAATGTGGTATGACCAGAGCATTGTCTCGCTACAGTCGGTATTCCTATTTAGATATATTTTTAATGAGTTGTTAGCCACAGTGTTTGAAATGGAAGTGTTGGAAAATGCATTGATGGATTAATAGATTGGTGGTGCATGATGATTGGTTAGATGGACTGACACAATCGGAGCCTGCATGCCATTGATCATTCAACAGCTCAATAGGATCTATATTGGAGCTTCGGCACCATTTATTGTGTGTGTACTTTAGTGTGTGTAAACAGTTGGAACCTATAAATCAAGAAGAGATAAAGCTTAACTCCCACCATCAAATACAGCAAATAGTGCAGATCCCCTATATATTGCCTCTAAAAAGGGCCAACATACCAGCATACACCATGTCATAGTTAATGTGTTTTGGTTAGTGTGAGTTCAGTGATCATATGTTCTCCTTGTGAGATACCATCTGGCCACCCACTGCACTCAGAGCGTTCAAACCAGAGGGGTTGCATCCGGAGGCATAATAGGATGCCTGATGGTGTAATAATAATTGCCTACAAAATGCTGGCACACATTCTGTCATACATAGGGTACTGAATGTTTAAATCCCTAAATAATGTGTGAGAGCAGCAATGACACAGAGTCTGGTTTCTGGTAATGATGCTTACCTTTAAACTTAAAAAAAGACTGCTAAATTTACTTACATGGGGTGGCACAGTAATGTTTCACACTATTCCACTGAGCTACAGGTGGTCGCAATGCTCCAACAAATACATTTTGATGAGTAAAACTGAATCGAAATACAACTTTTGTTTGTTTACAAGAAAACACCACAGGGTGCCTTTAATGAGGATCGGCCTTATCTGGCCTTATCGGTTTAATAAGGTCAGTATCTGGGGTGATGTCGATCTGATGAATCGAATTGCTGCATCCCTAACTGAAATGGTATGGTCTCAATTAACTTTACATGTGAGTTAAATATCACAGTAATTAGGGTCTTACTGCATTATAGGCACCTTTTTAGCAGAGATGGCAAAGTCTGACATCTTCAACCTCCTGACAATTTAGAGATGGGTCTGTTAACTTGAATAAGGACGTTGGCACTAACAACATATATCACTATTGCTTCATGCTGGCCCTCAAAGACACACTCAACACACTCTATGCCAAAGTGTTGACTCATATTACATGAACCACCACCGTTTTTCTTCTTTCTACTCTGAACTCCTCTTTTTTTGTCGCTCTATATAGTATGAGTTATAATTGTGTCTCCCTTCTTCTGGCTTTAACTCCATGCTTAAGATAAGATTATGTGTCCGCTAACTTACAAACACGTGCATGCACGTACACACACTCGCACACACATAGCACAGCCTGATGGAGTCGAGCTCTGTAAAGCAGCCAAATAAAAATCTTCACTGAGGGAAATAAATCTTGTTAGACAGATTTTCTAAAGCCTTCTTAGCTGTATGGTTTTTAGTGGAAAAAATATAATCAGATTCTCTTTTTTTCCCGTTCAAATTTAAGATATTATGATAGAGAAAAGTTTCATTATACAATAATACAGAAATATGTAAATGTTGTAGATATGAGTCTTTGAGTTCTATCACAAATCTCATTTAGATTTTCTGAGCACACTGATAGAAGTGTGTTGCACTGCTATAGTCACCACAGTGTTGGCATTACAAAAAACCACAGATGTTACATTGAATAATTGATTGCCTGCTTTCTACTCTGATATTTTGTCTTCCTTCCCTCTGTCTGTCCCCCTCCCTCTGCCGGTTTTTAGTCTGGTCTCTCCATCTAAAGCATTTTATTCATAAGTGCTCTTATTCTTTAATCCACTTAGCTGCAGTCTGCTCTTACTGTGGCAGCGTACGGTCACAGTTATTTTAAAGCTGGTCTGTGCCACGAGGACGGCTGAAGCTCTTTGATGCTGAGCAGCCTGGACTGGAAACTCAGCTCGGTGAAACACTTATGTCACTCAAAAGTTTCTTCCATAGTTATTGTCGTCGGCAGTGATTGGTAGAAGTCTCAGATGTGAAAGTAGAATCCAGTGATTGAAAGCTCTCTTGTATTACACAATTCAAGACTGAACAGAGCAGACACAATGTAAATCTAATACTTGTATTTTTTGTTGGCACTGATGAACTGTGTTCAGAGGTTGCTGGTTTGAGTAGGGCATTGAGAAAAACCTTCCTCTCCCTTCTTCTTTCTTTCACTCCTTCACTTTAGCCTGATTTGACCCTTTTAGAAATGCTTGACGCCAAATGTAGCATTTCACTATCAAATACCCACCCCGCCTGTAAACTTGCAACGTGGCTCTGAGAGATTTACAGTTCTTTTGCGGAGAACAGCAGCATTATGCCGCTTCCCAATGGTGACCCAGAGCCATTTATCAAAGTATCAGACCTTTTATAGAAACTTCTCAAACAGGTCCTGCAGCAGAATCCTCTTCACTGTTGAATTGCTACTGTAAATCAATGAATGAATTCTGG
Organism: Holacanthus passer; assembly: GCA_025331565.1. Lineage (NCBI taxonomy): Eukaryota > Metazoa > Chordata > Actinopteri > Pomacanthidae > Holacanthus > Holacanthus passer. The sequence goes on from JAFREQ010000039.1 coordinate 4,785,779, forward strand.
TGGCACTGTGGATTTAGCTGTGATGTGGAATAACTGTGAGTGTTAGGAACATGAGAGGGCCAACAGTGGAGATGTGGATTATGTCGCAGGTGTGGTTGAAGTTTGTTAAAAATGCTTGTTACTGCCGTGAATCCATGCTAACTACAGCTGCTGTCCTCTATGAGCAGCACACTACAAACTTTGCAGAGCCACTTTTCAAGGCTATACAGGAAGTTAGAATTTGATGTTGAGAGAGAGACTTTCAGTGGAGTATTTCTTTAACACCACCAGTAGAAGGTCAGGTTACTGGACAGAAAATGTGATTAGATATATGAATGTGAAACTGGAAAGAAATGTGCTAATTATTTGAATATGGTGAATGAAAAAAGAGCGCTTGAGAGAGAAGTTCAGATCCTTGACACAACTTTCTCACCTTGGCACAATTGGCCAATCACTGTGCCAAGTGGATGTCAATGTCGGATTGTCTGTTAGAGAAACTTACAGATTGTCATCTTGGCCTTTATATACTACCTGTCCAATGAGTTAGTCAAAACATTGTGCTCTGTATTAAGGCCATAAAATAATTATTTGTCTTTTGCATCTGTGTAATTCTCTAAAAATGTAGTTTAAATAATTATAAGGGCAGATGGAGTTGGTGAGTTACAAGAAGGAATTTAGATTCGACATTTGGGACTCGAACTAGCGAGGGATCGCCAGCAGAGGAGTGTGAAGTAGAAAAGGACGATGGCAGGATCACACGGGACAAAAGGTGAAAAGGAGAGGAAGAGTGAAACTAAGTCACTGAAACCACAAAATGCCAATGCTCTCTCTGCGGTCTCTCCAGTTGAGGAGGTCTGTCTGAAGTTACAGCAGCTGACAATGGCCATCTGTCTCTGTCGGTGCCCGCATACAAAAGCCGCCGTTGTTTTTAAAAGGCTGGCACCAAGGACCGAGGCTACCGGAGAGGGAGAGAACCTTGCTGCTGCTCGTCTGGCCAGCTGATGGCCACATGAGACTTCAAGACGATTACACATGCAAACGTGCCCATACTTGAGCTTTTACAGAAATTCCTCACTAGATATATCTGTTAAGTTGGAGAAGTACGAAAGTAACCAGACTATTTGCCTTAATCTATCTGGTTACATGCTCTGCTTATAAAACCATTTCATTCATGCAGTGTTTCTGTTTGTGATTCATGCCTGAAGATGTCCCTTTTGCCGAAGTGTCACAACCTTGGGCTTTCTATCATTCTTTCATTTGTAGAGCTACTGTGCTTTACCCATGTGACTATTACAGATTTTGCCAGTGCTCTGCTTCACAGTCCTTTGTGTAACGGATATAGACCTGGAGTAGAGGTCAGACAGATCAAGGCAGTGCTGAGCACTTAAAGCGAGGTAAAGTAAGGTAGAAGCAGTAGGCGGAGAATATTGGATGGTTGACCATCGAGCAGAGCAGTGACATGTTCCAAATTGCATATTTCAGTAGTCTGAGATGGATTAAGAACATGTCTGATATCAACAGTGGAACAGTGCATAATACTTCACACAAATCTTCACACAAATACTTCACACAAATCTTTAATTTGTCATTGACTCCTATAGGATGTAATGGTGCAGGGAGCTGCAATCATTAGTTGACTGACAGAAAATTAATTGGAACTATTTTGGTAATTGATTATTAATATTAATTTCATTTTCCTTACAAAACTGGCATTTATTTTCTGGTTCCAGCTTCTCAAATGTGAGGATTTGATAATCATATAATGTATGTTAGTAAACAGAGTATGTACTTTTGACCAGACAAAACAAGACATTTTACATTTGTGACAACAAGGTTTACATCGCACCAAGTGAGGCAGTCAGATGGAAAACAAGAACTGTTTGAAATTTACTGATCCTCTCAAATGATGTTTTGTTGTGTGTGAGAACCCGCTGTGGAAAACAGTATGGATGAAAGTTAGACAGGGAGATGCAAAGTTAGTACCAGAAGTTGCTTTTCATGAAGTGCTGACAAATATTCCCCTTCATGGTTCAGAGAATTGCTGAGAGTTCAAAGAGAGAAACAAAGACAGGAATCACAGCCGAAACTCAAAGTAATTTCTCAAAGTAAGCCTTTTTCTTTTTCTCCAGAAAAAGTCGACGTTTCATCACAGGGCTTCTGATGAGCTGCAGATAGGTTTGTTATTTTAGACAGCGCTGAAGTTAAATGCAAACTAAAACCAGTTGGTTTGATGAAAGTTAATGGAGACTTGTTTATTGCTTTATCAAAGGAATTCAGAGTCGAGCGGAGTGGAAGTTAACTGGATCTCAGTGCAGGGCGAACTTTCTTTTCCCAGTGAGGAAGTTCATCAGGAGGCTGCTTTTGTGACCAATCGGTTGGTTAAAGGTTGATTAACCCCCCACCCACACCAGCCGACCATCCCCCTTGGTCACACACACACACACACACACACACACACACACACACACACACACACAAATTTCAATACAAGTCTTTGGGTGGGCGCTTAGTCTCCCCTCCCAGATGCACACACATATATATACACACACAAATACACTCCTAACACAGCACTCTGATGCCCGTGTGCAAGTGTATAAATATACAAGCATGCTTTTATTTGTATAAGGGTTATGTTTGCAGGTCTGTGAGTGCATATATGTGTCTCTGAATACATGTGTCCCTGTGTGTGTGTGTGTGTGTCCGCTGTCTGCCAGACAAGTGAGGAATTGGGGGCGTGACCCTGCACTGAAAGATAGAGAGGAGAAGGGATGGTTTTGTATCCATGGCAATAGAGAGAGTCGGGGCAAGAAGCCGACAGGAAGTCAGGGTGTTCCACGCGCCATCGGGGGCTCTTCCGTTGTCATGACGCTGTGAACTGTTGTCATGGAAACGGCACTGATTCAGGCTGAATGCTGATGGAAAAAACATCTCAGCTACATTCTTCAATGAAACTATATAATCTGCAGTCACAACAGCTGTTGGTGAGCAAGTTTAGTCATTTTTAAAGTCAAACATCTAACAGGAGGAATCAGTCTGTGTAATCTGTATATAAACAGCATTTCCAGTGGTTTAACTCAGAACTTTAAATATTAAACAAAGCTCAGATAGAAAATCCTACAGCAAAATGATTTCTTCAAGCTCTGTAGGAAGCCAGTTGTCTGATTAACACAGCATCAGACTTCAGGCGCTGCTCTCCTCGTTAAATGGTGATCAATGCTTTTGGATGCCAGAAAATCTTTAGGTCTTTTTTTCCCCACCAGAAGCTGCTGTAGTAGCTGTTCCACTGAAATGCTACAGGATTACTAATCACACATACACACTCAGCCATGTTTCCATCATTTCAGAGGATGTTACATTCATTTACTGGACACTTATCCTAACCCTAAACACTACATGTTTAACTCTAGCGCTGACCCTAACCTTAACCTATTTCTAACCTTAAACCAAGTCTTCACCTTAAAATATAATGATTAATATTATGGCGGCTTGCATTTTGTCCCCAAAGGGAAAGCGAGTCCCCATAATATGACAGTGTAAACAGCTTTATGTACCCACAGCACGAGTAATAAATGCCCACATACACACTGTGCCGTATTTTCTCAATTTGTGCCGAGCAGATGGAAATGGTGCATCTCGCTGCTCTAACTAGGCAGCAGATTAGTGAGCACACACACACACACACACACACACACACACACACACACACAGTTCCCTCACAACTGAGGTGGACATGTGCAATCATACATGCTCAGTGGATAAACCAGAACTCGTGGACTGCATGCACAGAAAACACACTTGGGAAGGGGGGTGGGGGGGAAGCATTTGAGTTGTAACATTAAACACACACACACACACACACACACACACACACACACACACACACACACACACACAGGGACACAAACATGCATCTGCCAACTGGCCGGCTTCCTTCAGTCCCCTCTGCTTTCTCCCTCTTGTATACGTGTGTGTGTCCTAAATGTCATCTCACATCACACACTCCTCACTGTTTACACATCTATCAAGGTTTAAATTATATTCTTTCATACTTGTGTTTGCATCTCATTTGTCAGAGACATGAATCTGTGTGTGTTCATATCTGAATCCCTGCATGTGTGTGTGAGCATGTGTCATGTGTAATACGGGTCATTTATTCATAGCTTCTTGATAAGATATGTCCTCCCTGTCTGGTTTGATTTTTAGCCCGAAGCAAAGATTTGAGGTCAGTCCCCTGCCGGGTCTCTACTCATGGTTCATCAAAAATACCTCCACTCCACATGGTGTAACCACACATTCTTTGGGCAGGGTAGTGTCCCCCCAATACTGAAAAACACCAGTCTGACCCCCTCAGTATACAGTAGATACAGTAGATTGGACAGACTAGCAAAACAGAGGGAGATTCAATAAGGTAGTTGTATAGGTCAGAATATGACACCTCTGTTGGATGGCTGGGGCTGTTTATCCACTTTGATATGGGCAGGCTGACAGGACACGACCTTCAGAATCCCTGCTTTCCAAACCACATAATCAGAACCCTGAATAAAGTATTGAGTCGACATAAAAACGGTCAGGTGATAGTATCTGTGGGAAAAATCAGTTACAGCGACAACAAAATGAATTGTAAAAATTATAATCACATAAATACAACATAATAAAAACCTTTGGAATATAGTTAGTAATATAATAATAATATATTAATCATCAAATAATTTCCAAATTTATAAAGGGAGGCAACAGATCAGTGTGGCTAGCCTAGGCTAGGCTAGGTTTCTAATTGTAGGCACACCACGATTTACAACTATAGATGCAACTGACACTTTGCATCTTTCCTTAAATTAAGTAATTAGAAATGAATTAATTAGAAATTAAGGTAAGGTAATATACACTTTCTTCCTAAGAGTTAGCTGAATATACTGATACCACGCTCATGTCTGTGCATTAAATATAAAGCTACAGCCAGCAGCTGGTAAACTTAGCTTAGCATCAAGCCTGGAAACAGGGGGAAGCAGATAGCCTAGCTCTGTCTGAAGATAACAAGATCTGACTGCCAGCACCTCTAAAGCTCACTAATGAACATGTTATATCTCATTTGTTTAATCTGTATAAACACCATGTGTATGTCCTGTGGTTTTACAGACAGTTATGTGCTTCACAAAATTTCAAACTATCCCTTCAAAGGAATCCAAAACATATAAGTTGGACAATGTCACACTTAAAAATGATTCTGTTCCTTGATAGATCATTGGTGCTGTATTTTACAGCCTGAAGTGGTTGAATTGAAAATCACCACCTCCAAGTGTGACATCATGGTCCTTTGTCAGACAAAGGCTGTGACTGATTTGCTATTGATTTAGCCTAGAGTTGAGGCTCACAAGCTTCAGCTCTACTTTTTCAAACGATCAATCAATCTTACACATCTTTTTTTAAGAGCGCATTCATGCATCTTGAAAAAAGACTTATTATTAAGAGAAAACCAGTGATTGTTTTTCAAGGTAAATGCAAACCAATAACAAAGAATCTTGGAGAGAGATTGTATGAATGATCCTTGTGAAAGCTAGTTATATGCTCCACCCCTGATGCAGGAGATGAAGGGCTTCCTCATAATTCAGGTCACGGCAGAGAACATCCTGATGATGGGGGGGCACCTCTCTTTCTTCTGACACCGGGGTGTTGATCCCTTCTCCGGGTTGATGACTTCACTGCAGGACACCGATGTGTCAACCTCACTGGCTGGAGCAACTTCTTTGCTTTTCCCTCCAAGAAAACCTCCTCAGTTTTCTCCCAAAGCTGGAGATTTTTTGTGTCATCTTCTGCAGCTGCACTTTTAATTCCCTGGCAGCTGCCTCCACAAACACTGTATAGTCAGACATGATGGCAGACTGCAGCAGCTTTGCAGTCCCAAACTCTCGACAAAGCTTCTTAGCGATGTTACGGTGGAGGTATCCACAGGTCTGTGAGAGAGTGAAACTTGTTTCTCCCACATTTGCCCTCAGATTTTTCAAATTTCCATCAAAGTCCAAGTCCAACACTGATGTCTTGTTGGAGTGGGCGTGGTCCAGCAACTTCCCGAGGAACACAGAAGGAAAGGTCTTCTCTCCCTGTGATGCCTTGTGTTTGGTACTGGTGGGAGGCACTGAGACTGAACTCTGAGGGCTTTCTGTACCCTCTGTGCCAAACTCCTCAACCTTGGTCATGTTGTCTGGACCGGTTGCCTGAGATGAATTGCTAGTATTCTTCATCAGGGGACTTAGCTCTGTTCCTCCTGGCCTGACTCAATATGTTGACTTGGCAAACCATACACATAGTTTGAGGGTACGATATTTGAACCTCAACAGATTCTCCCAGTTCTTGAGAAGGCAGCCTGATTTCAGCCAGTTTGCAGTTCACCTTCTCCTGTTCTGCAACCAGCTGCTGCAGTCCTAAAGAATCTTCAGACGCCTCCTCTGCGACTTCCAACACTTCTTCAAAACACTGTTGAAGTGAATTTCCCAGGCTGGCTTGGATATCCTCCTCTGTCACTGTATAATAGTTACGCTCTTCATGAAACTCTGGCCAGAAATCCATTTGTAAACCTGAGGTGCTACAACATCAATGACCATCTTGCTGACCATCTCTACAATGTCAAGACACAGTTTGTACAGCAGCTTGAATGCATCAGCATTATACTCGCCAAATGCCAGGAACTCAACTGCCTGGAGGAAAAGATTAGGAAGGTTGAGGCAAAACTGTAAGAAAACCTACACACACATGCACAGTGAGGTCTAAAAATCTGAGACCACATTGAAAATCTTTATTTTTTTCACATAAATCTGGAAATAATCAGAAAGAAGAAGCATTTAATAACCCAAGAAGTTATGTCAGGTAAAATGAAGAAGATTCTGCTCTATTTCGAGGTCAGCTATCAGATTTACACTGATTTGTGGCATTGACTAAATTAACTCCTTTGTACAAAAGGTCAGATTTCCTTGACTTATATTTCTTCCATTGAAGCATACATTCAGATGATACTGAACTGATTTATATATTCATTATTTCTGCAGCAGGTTGCTTGGTGAATTTTCGCTTTGACTCACTCATCTGTCATATCCTCGGAGTAAAAGCTGACCACTTGATGGAAAGTCTCTGTTGTGAACCGAGGCATATCCAAATCACTGCACCTCTGCTCTCCCAGTTCATCTGGTGAAATCTGCTGAGAAGAAAAACAACCAGCCATCTTTTACACCTCAACAAAACACTTGTCATTGAAATGGGACTGTAAGACAAACTACATGTCAGAAATCTGCAAAATCTGACAGCAGTGATAGTTTTCCATTTGTGCTGTGCACAATTCACAAATCATCTCTCAATGGAATCTGCAAGGTGTACGCATTCAGAGAGACCATATATATATATTTATATGTCTGTGTGTGTGTGTGTGTGTGTGTGTGCATTTCAGCAGCTTATGGTCCAATTACGAATGTTGCAATATGGTTGCATCCAAATCCTTGAATAATGATCTGAAATGAAATTCAATGTTTATATTTTGCGTAGTGAAACAAGTTGAGAGAAAATGAATTGGCCATTGCAACAATTCCTTTGACTGACTAATTTATCAAGCGAAAATTCCAAATAATCACTGATTCTAGCTTCTCTCCACACATTGCCCACATAGGTCAATATTGGTGGAGACACTGTAGAGTAATTCAAATTTAGATATTTGACAGCTGAATAACTCTGTATAAAGAATATGTAGCCTGCATCATGGCTTTCCTTTAGGTAAACTAAAGCTAAACTAAAGACTAACTAAAGAGGCAAAAAGACACATTTATACTCCTAAGCAGCTGCACTTGCATCACTTGCTGACTCATGCTGTCAGTGTGGGTATGATCCATTTAAATTTCATCCAAACTGCAGACTTAATTCCTTTGACTACAACTCTCTATGAGTTAGAAGCACGATTGGGGTTTTTTTTTTCTGCTGGAGTACTGGAGTGTAATGTAAGGATCAGAAATGGGTCTGACTTAATAAATGTCACACCAATCCACCTATCCAGTAGAGTGGTCAGCACATGTGTAGCCGTCCCGAGGTCTGCCTCTGAAAAATGTGAAGGTAACATAACCCCAGTCTATGACTCTGAAATATATTAAATCTTTTGTCATGTAGAGGCCCAACAGAATCTGACCTGCGATCACTTTTCAGGTGCCAGTAGTGTGTGCGTGTGTGTTTGGTTAAAGCTGAGCAGAGTTTTAAATAACAGAACAATTTGGTTTTATTAGACTTTTGTGGAGCCAAAGGGCTGCCAAGGAATTTGTGATACCCCATCTGGCTGGACATAGTGGGGTGTTGCCTGACACTGTATGAGTGCATGTGCATGTGTGAGTCTTTTAACCTCCCAGCTGTTCAAGTGTATTACCACCTCCAACACAGGGCCCCAAATTCTCACGGTCACCTCAAAACTGACTCCCTTGTCCCCACCAGAACAAGTAGAGTGCAAGACACTGCACACACTCTATTACACACACACAGAGAGAGAGAGAGAGAGAGAGACCGAGTGAAAGGCTTGTCTGATAAGGTTTTATATTGCGGCTTTAATGCTGTCGTGTCCCTGTGGAACAATGCACGGTTTGTTTAGCACTCAGAAACAATATCCTCCGTTTAATATGGAGCCTAATCTCATTAAGTCATAACCTGTGCCACTATACTTCGCTGTGAGGCTTCGTTCATTCAGCCGGACGGGGCAGATGAATTGGAGACGTCTCCCATGCTGTGGCATTAGTAGCAGGACACAAATGGACCATAAAGGGTTCCAAAATGCCTGCACTCATGCATAAAGTGTGTGGACATATTTGTGATTTTAAAGTGCATAGACAAAATTTCTGCATATCATTATATATTCTATAAGTTACTTTTAGATGTAAAAGGAGACAGAACTTGCTAATCTTGTTCCTTATCCTCAAAACAAAATATTGATCTCCTCCACAGGTAATTAAATAGTGATTTAATTAAATGGGTAGTTAGATGGCAGATAGTGTCCCAGCCATTAAGTGGATATTTAATTACAAGGGTAAATAATGGTTGTGTGCGCTGTCCTGTCATGTAAGTTAAAGTGTTCACTATCCTCTCTCTTTTCTCTGCTTTGTCTTTGTGAAGCCATCTTGTTAATGGCCCTGTGCATAGTTTCTAATACAACCTGCAGCAGATCAGAGGCCGACAGTGTAAGATAGGACGACAGAAACAGCGAGACGGTAAACGAGAAAGAAGTCAAGCGTGCTAATTTAACCAGCTGACACTCAACACAGCTGAATGCTATATAAGTTATAGTCTGGCCCCTGGAGGTATGTGCTCGTATGTATGTGTGTAGATGTGTGTGTGTGTGTGTACGTTTGTGACACTAAGGTCAACAGGTGTCACGTTTTATGTGACACTGATGTCATGTGCTCATCAGTGATCAGTTATGGTATCCATCTCGTCCATTCACTTGGCAAAGTATCTTTAGCAATAGTTTGTAGTTCACAGTAGGAATGCTATAGGAAGAAGTAGCATTAACATTATAGCAAACTCGTATTACCAAATAGTAACAAACTTAAGAATGTCTGTGTTTTTTAATTAAAAGAAGACTCAAATAGGTTTCCTTTTTCCCAAGGGAGGTTGAATTGTGATGTCTCAGTTTGGTTTTAGATGATCATGTTGGTCAGTACACCACTTCAGTCAAGTCTAAAATAACTCAACAACTATTGGATGGATTGCAAGGACTTTTTGTGTGGACATATGTGGTCCACAGAGGATGAATCCTAATGACTTTGGTGAACCCTTGACTTTTCTTTACATGAATTTGAAGTTGTCATTTGGTGATATGTCTTGCCAGCTATTGGATGGATTTACATAAAATCTGGTACAGACATGTCGTATATCTAAATTTAATGTTGTAATGTTGTTTAATGTCCAATTGGTGATTGGATCATATATCAACTATTGACTATTGTTTTTTCCTGTGCCAATATTAAGGCGATTTTAATTAACAGAACTAAGATGTTATAAAAAAAGAGTCTCTCGAATCTGCGCCCTACTGTGCATTTACAGATGTTTCTGGTGGAGCGGTACGTCTGCCCGCTGAGCCCCATTAATCAGCACAAGTGATGAGTGAATTTGAAATCCGTAATTACAAACCTGTTTGCCGTCTCCTTTCCATTAATCTGACACCCCACATCTCTGTTCTCTATCTGCTTGCTCAGCAAAACTTTGCTCTGTGCTCCATAGGAGCAGTTAAATTCATGGATGGATGATTGTAATTGTGATATTAAAGATAAGATAATAATCTGAAAAGGAACATGATGCTGTGATAACATTGTATCACTGTCCTTCACTGGCACACATCTTTGACGCAAATTGCAGACAGGCTGTGTAATATAGTTTAGGCTCACCTTTGGCATTGGGGTAAAACAGCAAGACATTTCACTGGCATGCTGTGACGCAACTTCCCCCATCCCCTCCTACTCCCCCTGCCCCTGGCCGTCGGATTGCCCATCGGTAACCTCGAGAAACCATTGGACAATTATTGAACAACATAAAAACAGAAATGATTGCCGAATCATATTATTTATCAAAAACAAGTGCTTTATATTCCCATTCATTCTCTCCGACTTCCACAACCTTAGTTTTTCCTGCATTACATAAACATTTCACAACTCCTTGCTTTGGTACTGAATTAGCTGAAAACATAGTTTGTTAAAGCTGTTTGAAAAACTGCTGAAAATGCTGTCATTTTTCTGGAGAACTCACACAGCCTTGTTTATCATCCTTCAAACTAAACCCTTCATAGTTGGATAAATTCACTGAAGCAAACAGACACTTTCACTCTTCTGGGTTGAACACACAGACTCTCTGTCCCTGGAGGAACACAGGGCTCTGTTTAATAAGAAAACAGTAATCACATCTACTGTTAAAAATCAGTTTGTGTTGGTGTAAATGCAACCGATGAAAGATTCCCTCATCGCAGGGATTCGGGCTAAATCAGCCCCAGGAGTCCTGTAATCCAACACAGGGCTTTTCATTAGTGTTCAGCTGGGACCAGCTCACTTATCCCAATGAATCCTCCCTGCTGCGACTCCATCCCAAAAAACTGCTGTCTTGGGCTGTTGCTGCATCTAGGTAAACAAAAAACAAAAAAAACATTTTTAAACTAGGCTTTGTGAGACTTCACTTCAATGCAGTTACAACAGTTTTAGATAACAATGATCAAATACACGCTCCAAGGTTCGGCCAGCTAGCTATATTTCTTTGCCCCTAAATCTACATTTGATTGAAAGCAACAACTTCAGGCCCCCTTTTTCTGGGTCACTGAAAGGTGTTCAAGGAAACATAAGAAATCGGTAACTTAAGAAGTGCAAAGGTCAAGGTCAAGTGTATACGCCAAAAACAGAAAGTTTCAATACTTCATCGCAAAATCACTCCTGGAATGAGCGGAACGTGATGGATTGAGGAAAGAGGATCTAAGGTGACACAGTAGCCTGTTGGGAGAGTAAGAGTAGATGGCTGCAGTTTCATGACCCCTGCCTTTGTGATTGTTTTGGCAACACCCGTGGCTACTGTGATGACAGCAGGGATGGAAGAAGTATTCAGATTCTTTACTTAAGTAAAACTACTACTACCACACTGTAGAAATACTCTGCTATAGGTTAAAGTTATGCATTTAAAACTCTACTTAAGTAAAAGTATGTTAGTGTTATCAGCAGACTTAAAGTATAGTAAAAGTACTCATTTCACTATTATATATAATGTTTTTGGATTAGTATTACTGATGCATTAATATGTGTGTTGCATTTTAAGATTGACCTAATTTGAATGAGTTTATACACTATTGGCTTGTTTAATCTACAGCAATGCATCATATTCTATAAGATCATAGTTTTCACTAGTAAACGATATAAGAGCTATTTAAGAGCAATGTTTGAAATGCATCATTCAAGTGCTTCACACAAAAGCCATCATGTGTTTTGCCAGTTGAATGCAGCCGCAGGAAAGCTAGACATTAGCATGAACTAATTACAGTTCTGATATGTCGTTTAGAGAGCGAACAATAATCAGTGAGGCTGATATACATAATTGAGATAACATTAAAAACAGTCACGCTAATGTACCAGAATGCATCATTTCCTGTGATTCCCTCGTAGGCAGTAGGTAGGCAATTGGGCAGATATGGCAGACTCCGCCACGCCAAGGATTATGTCTTTAACAATATTTCTTTAAAAACCAAAAGCTGGTACAAGACAGCAGTTCACCTGATTGAGATGTAAATTTTTGGAAATATAGATAAAGCATTTGATTTCCAAAAAACTGCACATTCCATTTGGGAAAATAAAATAACATGATATAAAGTATTCCCATTACCAGCACAGATATAGCAGCAGCTGTAGCAGTGATATTTCGGTGTATTTGAAACTCTCATCTGTGTTTGCATTTTGACAGTCAAGCACTCGAACTGCCCACTACAGAATTTAATGAGCATGTTTGGAAGATCAGATCAAAAGTCCTTTGCCATGATCAGAATTTTAACATTCACCTGATTGACAAGTAAGAGCTAATGGTCTTCACTCCTGTATTTTCTCCACATGTTTTGATCATATTACATGTTTTTAAGTGGTGCTCTTGTAGAAAATGATTCTCAGTGAGTGACACTTTAGTATGAGAGGAGCTTGTAGTTGAGAGTATCAGGTGTCTGGCTGACACAAATCCTCATTTGGCTCTTCAGTTCGCTTCATTATTCTGCCTCGCACAAACAGCTGTGGAGTCCTGCTCGCTCATGCCAACACGCAGGACATAGTTCGAATTTGGCTATACATTTTTCTTACAAATATCTAAGTTGAAATCAGTCCCTCACTCCATCAGTTTTTGCTTGGTTTTCACTTCCCTTGATTCAGGCACTGAAAATGAGGTGCATAAATGCATGACAGTGCAGCAGAACATTGTTAGAAAACTGCATGTCTGTTGACCTTTCCTATATGAATAAAACACCATCCATAGAAATGATTTGTTACCACCGCAGTCACCTAAACCTTTAATGTCAGGTCTCTGGAGCCTCCTGGGAAATCCGATAAAGCAGATAGAGTGCAGATGGGTGGAATAATACAGTGATTCAGCTGTGAGCTTCATGCATGGCCGGCCTGCAGCAGTGAAGTCCCATCACCATCCGCTGTGCTCTTAAAGCTGAGCACCGGTGTCTCTTTGCTCCCGGCTGTTCACCTGTGCTGCACTGACTCGTTACCTCATTCCTCTGCTGCCTTCAATGACTGACAGCTACTGTATCTCTGTGTCCCCTTAGCTCCTACAGTACTACTAGCTCACTGCTGCTTTGGTGTTGTGTATGACCCAAGATGTCCATCAAAAACTAGGATCTGCTATTTTATCTTTCCCAAATCCATGTAACTGTGTTCTGTTCTCCTCAATCAAAAAACATATAAATGCCTAAATGGAAGTTATTATTAACTTTACAGTTATTTAGAATTTGTGCACAATAACCCATCATATAATTTGCATTAATTAGAGATAGATCTCTGATAAGCAAGATGTTAAAGTTACACTCCTAGCATTAATTAAAACCTAAAACCCATCTCTGTTCATGAAAATTACACATTAATTCATTCTTAATTATTAATTAGAATTTTTTCCATGGAAAAAAATCCCTTCATACCTTACATTGGCTTAGTAGCTCTACGCCTTTGCCTTCATATAGTATGTGAGGATCTATGAATATGCAAATTGTCCCCACCTCTATCTACACCCAACCCTCCACCAATGGCCCCACTCGCAAGTTGATGTGATTGGTTCCTTGCGTATGACCAGGAGAGACAAGTAAATGAAGAAAGATCATTTATTACAATAAGTGATATGATATTAAAATTTGACAGATTATCTTTGGTGTTTTGGACTCTGGGGGGAAGATGTCTTGATTAAAGAATTACTGTCCGAGCCGTCACTGGATTAAACCCCAAAAGAATGAGATGCAAGCCCCAAAGATAACACAACGGAAGAGTCAGGACAGAAAACACAGGAACGAGCAAATAGGAATTAATTTTTTTTTTAATTATTATTAGTAGTAGTATTTTTTTAAATTTGTAGCTCATTCTATGGCTTGCTTTTTTTGAATTTGTAGCCAATGCTATGGCTTAGGGATATGGCCCAATGCTGACATGAGAAGCCAATGCTATGGCTTGTGAGACAAGAAACAGACGAACAAACACTTACAACAGAGCCAATTAAAATGATCCGTTTCTGCAGGTATTTAAACGATGATGCACCATTAAACAGGCATTAACATAACCAGTGATCTGGAATTAAATTGAATGATGAGTAACAGTCAATGAGGCAAGTGAAGCACCAACCACCAGTAAAATGCAATTGCTTACTGCTGGGACAGGAATATCTTATCTTAAAGACCCATAAAATGTTAACAGAATGAACAATCCAAAGGAGAGCTGACATAGGCAGGAAAAAACATCAAAACAACCTTGTGTCGATACTGAGAGCATTTATACACATGGACAGTGTAATAGGAAGTCCATGGCAGACGTCCGAACAATGGCAAATGAATGTGCAAACAGTACTGATTGAGACAGGTTTCGGTGGCACATACAGGGGACAACGGAACTGAGCAAACATTTTGCAGCTAAAATCTCAGCTTAATGGTGGAAAAGCTGAACCTTTTCTTGTGTAGAACCTGACTGAATCTAGATAAGACTCCAGAGAAGGCTGACATCTGAGCAAAGACTTCAGAAGACCTGGAAATTAAAACTGGTTAGAATATCAACAATGAGGTAAAAAGTCGATTTTCATTGGAGGGGGTCTTCAATATTTTTGATTTTAAAGAAACCATGCAGTATCATGATAAAGTGCAAAGAAATCAGGTGCATTTTAGTTCAATCTGGGGCTTTTTTATGCCCTTCTCACTGACAGGAGAGAGAGATGATAAGAAATGAAGGAGAGGAAAGGTCCCTGTCTGGACTTGAATCAGGAGTGTTGCAGTTCATGGTTCATAGCGTCTTAACTCCTAAGCCAGGGGGGCACCCTTGCAGCTTTACTTTTGATTATTTCTTCTCTCATACATTTCTTGCAGTTGCAGAATATTATTTCTTTGTAACCTTTGATCCTTGGGTTGTTATCTAAAAATTAGAGCTTTGTCCTTAGTTTGACCAGGAGCACCACATAAATGTTAAAAACATAAATATAAAATCTAAGACAAGTTTTGCCACTTTCATAATCTCACATTTTCTCCTCCAGCAGCCTTTGTGGCACTTCATTGAATCAAGCTGCTCAGACAAAGTGGTGGGCTCAGAGGTGTAATCCATCACTGTAGAAAAACTGACTTGGCCAGCTCCTTCCTGTGAGTGCAGTTTCACTTAGATGCTTCAAAGAAAGCTTTACTTAATAGTCACATCAGGGTGCGTCAGCTGACTGACCTGAATAAAGGACCACTGATGTCAAAGTCGGCCCATCTGCTTTTGTAGTTTTGCTTTTGTAAATCTGGACTCAGGCCAAGTCAAGTGTGGCCACAAAGACCACATTAGGAGGAAATGTGTTTGACACATGAAATGTGTTGCAAATGCATTTCAAGCAATTTCCACTATCTGATTATGTAGTTCTCACATGTAAATGAATTCTAAATACATTTCAATCGTACAGCTTTGCTATTTTAGGCCAAAGAAATATTCCAATTCATCCCCTTTTTAAATGGAAATTCTCTCTAATAAACTCTCAAAATTCACATTGAAACAACAAGTCATCCTTCGTGTGTGTGTGTGTGTGTGTGTTTTGGTGGCAAATTAGATTAAAATCCCTCACAGTGAGATGTTAATGAAGCCATTATTGATGCTACAACCCCACAGTCGACTCCATTCTTCACTCTTTCCCCTTTTTGCTTGCTTTCATTCATTCCTCTCATCAGTCTTTCTTCCTGTGTGCTAACATGAATGTAATGATCAAATACACTGGATTTATAATCGGCAGTCTGAATGACAGTGTAGTCTCACACACACCACGCTGGGAAACACGGCTATAAAGAAAGTCCTAAATCTATTGGTGTTTTAAGAGAAGTTGATTTCAGGGACATTTAGTCATTTGTTGTCTTTCTGTTATTTGTCTACTAGTGCATTTTCTTTCTTAAGTCCTATTAACCATCCACTTATATTACACAGACATAAAAGATGATAGCAAACTGCAAGTGCTCAGGTCAATCTGGTCATCCTGGCACAATATAGAATTTGAGATTGAGACTGAGATTGATTGAGATTGAGACACAGTGTCATCATTTCTCATTTGCTTCATTTGCACATTCCAGTTCTTTTTGTATTTCCACAATTTATTTCTTTTAAGGACTATTAACTTATTCCCAATGTCAGGAATGAACTATGATCTAACGCTCAAGAAACATCACAACGAAAGCTGTGATTACATTTAATGATCATTTTGGCCTAAGAAATGAATCATTGCTCAGACTTTTAAAGACCTTTTTGATCCATACAAAGTCTGTTTTTAGCTCTTCATCCAGCTAGTCAGCAGAGAGCTTCCTCTAACCTCCAAAAGCAGAAAAGATTTTATTTTTACTTAAAGCATCATTCTCTGTGGGGAAAAAATGGGAAAGAAGCAAAAATGAGTTAAACAAGTAAAAAAAATCCCCCGTGGCTGCATCTGCATCAGGATTTGTTGAATATTCATTAATGCAGAAGATTTTACAGATGACACAAAAGGGTTTTCAGAGCGGTTGCGCTGCATTGCATGTCGTCACGAACACATAGTTTGATAAAACAAGTGAATGCTGTCATGATGTGCAGTAATTTACCCAGTGCTTTAATCCGGCTGCTGTCCACAGTAAACAATGGGATTATACTGTTTTCCTCTGTGCCACGTGGATGTAGTAGGTGTGGTGGTAGTTGCTCATGACCTGAGTCTGACTTAACACAAGGCTTTCATCTTCTTGGAGGTTTTCTCGTTTTTGCTGTGCGCAGTGAAAAATCAAAAAGGATAGGATGTATTGTTTTATTCTCCATACTTTTAATTTATTCGTGCTGTTCGTGTGCCAATCCTGTATACTATGAGTTTTTATATTGTAATCTCTATTAGCATGTAACCCCTGCTCCTTCCTCCTCCTCTCTATACACTATAGATGGTAATTTAGTAACAGGCTCTGTCAGATTTAATGTGTTGTCTAAGTGCCTCACTGTACTTTTGATCACTTAAATAAGCCGTCTGGCTGTGTCTTAAGTGCTTTACAGTATCATTCTCAATAACCGTGCCTAGGCTCCAGTTCTGGCTGCAAAAACTCTTGTTTGAAACATGAAATGCATGTTTTTATTGTCTGTTACCTTAATGGGAATGCAATCTGGCAGGCTTAGTGTATTAATGTTGAGATTTTTGGTTCAACTTTCTGACATATTATTCATCTGGCATGAGCTCACTGTTCTGCTAAAAATGACATGATTAGAAAATTTACTGGTTAGCGCAGCTATGTCAGAAATACCATGTGTATGTATTCATACCTTTACAATAGATTCTCTGTTATTAGTTAATGTATTGGCCATCACAGAGTCTTTACTGTTAGCAGGAGGGGAACGAGTGGACGAGAGAGACATGAAAATAAAGCAAGTGAAAACAGAAAGAGAGACTTTGGAAATAGCATGAGGAAGAGAAAGCTGTGTGTGTGTGTGTGTGTCTGTGTGTGCGTGTGTGTGTGTGTGTTATTCAGTGCCCTTATATGTCATGGGGCAAGAGGAGACTGCCAGAGAGGGACACAAAGCCATTAGCCAATGTGCAGCTGGTTCGAGAATCAGTTAGGCTTGTAGTGGTCACACAAAGGCACACACCAAATCCTCCGACTGTGACTTCATACATCACTGTATCCTCTACTGTCCCTGTGTGAAAATTACTAGCATGAAATAGATAGCTGTGTCTGTGTATGTGTATGTGTCGAGAAAAATGACGTTAATAGCGATGCAGTTCCCTCCTGCACCCTGTAAAGTGGTCTACTGTGTGGTGATAACCAATGATGTTGTTACCCTGTGTGTGTGTGTGTGTGTGTGTTTGTGTGTGTGCGTGCCTCTGTTTGTTGCTGTTGTTACCCAGGTTATCTCAAAATTGGCTCTTCGCACACAGAAAACTCTGCTCTGCTGGAGTATGTACAATACAAAACAGTGACATCACACATGACAATATTTCCTCTCCGGCTGAATGAAGTCTATTTCCAGGCAGGCCAAGTAGTTATAAAATGTATCCCCTGAATGGCAGGCAAAGCCTTCCACTCATCATGTAAAGTCACACAGCAGCTGGTCATGGTTTCACCAGTCAGTCTGTGCATGTGTGTGTTTTAGGAAATGCAAAATGACACTAATAACATTTCTGTCATTCTCTCTGCTGTAGTTGCGGCAGCAGAGCCACTGGTCCGAGGCCTGAGGAAACTCCCCGAAGATATCGACTGGTCGTACTCAGGTCTGTATAAGCCATTTGCTGTTTAAGGTGAAAGATATCTGACTGTCGTGCGTGTGGTGACATGAGCAGTTTTCCACAAAGATGTCAGAGATTCACAGTGATTTGAAGTGTTTTGTTGACAGGAAGTGGAATTTTTGGAGAGTGAGTAAAAGAATAAATCCAGAATAAAATAAATCTATTAATACTTACAAAAAACAGTTCTAAAACTATAATAAAATGAAGCTTGTAACTGTAAGTACTGGTGATATCCAGTAATGGTGTTAGCATCTTAATATTTAAGTAATTTTTAAGTTGTGGGTCACATCGTTCATCTTACAGCGACCAACAGCGTAAATAAGCCAATCAGAACTAAGATGCAAGATGTGTTTTTCAAGTAGACATTTAAGTTTATGTTACATTTTCTTCATACTATTTTCAGAAAACGTTCTGCATCAATAATAAAAAATAATAAAGGAACAGTCAAACATAAGCAGAATAAATTACACTTGCAAACACGCAGGAGCTGTTTCTCAAAGTTCTTAGATGACTTAAAATAGATTTTTCACAGGAAGTTTTAGCTGGAAAGCCCCAAAGACGGGTTTGCCCTCTGCTTGCCTTACAAAATCCAACAGACACTTCCTAAAACAGACAGTGCTGGGGACAGTTCCATCAGACTGGTAAATATCAGTCTGAACACTCTGAATATCACATGAATTGAAGGAATTATCTGTTAACATCTCCCGCGAGAGAGCCTTGATCTGCCTCAGACCATATGGTTCGATGACATCCGCTAACTCAGCACAAAGCCCCCACTGGGCTAAGCTCTGGTCTAACAGAAACAAAGAGTGGACACAGACAGACAGTAATGGTCCCAGTGGGAGAGATTAGCTTCTTAATGGTCGCGAGGGGAATCGGGAGGAGCGATCAGGCTGAACAGGTCATCAGTGGGCTAAATACAGAGCTATTAAACTTATTAACCTGCACCCCAAGTGGATTGCTGGTGATAATTGAAACATGTCATTCGAAGCTTATAATACTGTATGAAGCGGACAAAAGCTCTGTCCATGGAGCCCTATCGTGATAGACACACCAAGTATAAAACCGCCTCTTGAATAAGCCGTTCTTTCAGGCCATTAATTGACCAGTCAGCTTGAACTTCACGTAGCATGACTGCAAATTGACCAGCAGCTTATTATGTGAGAAGTTGTTGATTTGTAGCTGGAACAGGTGATAAAATCAAATATATATTTACTGATCTCAGGTAAGAAAAAAATGATCACATTATTGATCTTACTCATCATAAGCGTAACTGCTTTATTTTTCTGCCATAGCCTTTTTCTCAGAAATAAGTACTAATGACTCTTAGGGACATTTTGAGCAGCCACTAATGAGAAGAGGGTTGGCAGCGGCGTTCTCCGGTGTCTCTAGATCCAGTGTTTGGATCTGTTCTTTGAAGCCCTGCCTCTTAGCTGCTTAAAAGGGAAGCTTACCCTCGCAAAGACGCACAGTTTATGTCACTCTGTCACTCAGAAATGTGGCACTGTGTTCAAGAGCCAAAATGAAAAAAAAGGAAATGATGTGTGAGTTGCAGAGCCAGCAGTCGCTCAATGATGAACACTGGATTTTTATTTACCAGGAAGTGTGTAAATGTAAGCTTTAGATTATGATTCTGCTTCATCAGTCTGTGTATGTTTAGGCATCAGTCCCTTAACTACATTTCTAAAGATCTTCATTAAACCATGACAAAACCTGATACAGGCCAATGACTGCAACTCTTGCAAAGTTTAAAATATGGATGCTAGATTAATGTGGGTTGAAATGATCAGGCTTTAATGGTAGATGAATAGTCATCATACACTCTGTACTTGTGTTTTTATGCAACTGACCAAAAATACTGTCCATGCTTTCTCAGGTGTTTCTTCACAACAACTGAGCAACATGTTCCACGTTCTGGTTAATGTTAATTGATTATATAGATAAAATAGATAACAATGAAATATAAAACCCTAAACAGAATTAAAATTACCATGATATAACCAATTTGTTGAACTACAACAAAAGTAACTACAATAACTTATTCATTACTTTCCTTGGTTCTGAACATCCAGTCAAATTAACACAGCATTAAATATGAAACCCTGGCCACGAGCCACATTTTAATGGACTTATATTAATGCAAGCCAGATTCGCTCGCACGCTACAGCTGCGAGATTCTGTTATTCGACTTGTTCCTTCTCACATTAGTCAAAGCAGCATGAATATCAATAGATGCACATGTTTTTTCGTCTCGCAGATTGTTTTCCTTCCCTCTGTCAAATCTTAACAATCAATTCCCGGGCACATACACCCTGCTTGACAAAGTGTAATAGGTTTTTTTTTTTGGTGTGATACACTGAAATGGTCATGAATGATGAAAAGCCTGTCTGCAATAGAAATGAAGTGGAGACGCTCTTTCTTTTCCCTCCATATCTTCCTCACATCTATTTGTAATCTTGCTGTGTCTCTTGATCTTTCTTTCTTGCTTGCTTTCTTTTTCTTTTTACACTCCATACTTCACATTTTCCTCTCTGCTGGGTTTGGAAGTCCATCATCACAACTGAAAGCAACTCAATGGCAGTTCATTTGGATTCATTGTAATTGTAACCATTCCTGCCTCTGTGTGTGTGTGTGTGTGTGTGTGTGTGTGTGTGTGTGTGTGTGTGTGTACACAATCTTGTTTTTCCGAGCAGCTCTGTTTCTTGCCTTGTGCTGTGCACTGAGCCATGGGTAAAAGCATTAACATGTGAAAGAAACGCACTTCATTGTGAGGCACCATGCACAGCTTTTTAGTTGGGTCAGAAGTGGGGGGGGGACAAAGGGAAATAAAAGAAAGAAGGGGGCAGGAGAGTGAGAGACAGAGAGAAGGAGAGTCGAAAAAGAAGAACTCGACTGAAAGGAAGAGAGAGAGGCAGACGAGGAAAGTTTAAAATTAGGCAACATCAGAATCACAATACACCTTTTCAAAGCGCTTGCCTCAAACAAACCATGGTTGTTTGGTTTCATTTTGATCAAAAAGTCCACATTTTTAAGCAAATAAAACACAATTACATCCATAGGTTTATTTCTTTTTTAATTTTAGTTCATTTTTCTCATCAACACTGGGCTAACAAATAATATTTTTTCAAACTTGAGACAATCAGTGTTATGAGCAAAAGTTAGTGTAAGGATTTAGTAACAAAAGTAGATTTGCAAGATATAAGACATAAAGTCAAATTGTGTCTGGCCAGAAAAGAAAACCAGAGAAATACAAAGTTATTACAGATGCAGAAATCCATTTTTTCCTCTGTTAAACAATTAGCATAAGTTAACATAGACAAATTCAAATTTAGTATTTGTTGATATGAGCAGCTCAGTCCTTCAATATATCATAGGAATTATGATAGTAATTTCATTATTATAATGTGAATGGTGGAACAGACTGAATGCAGGCTGATAATGAAAATCACTCAATATTCTTCCTGTCTCTTCTCTTATTCTTTTAATTCACAAATGTTTGTCCACATTCAATTGCAGCACTTCCAACCTCCACTCAGATTAGTTACATAGTTACTCATAGCATAGTCTAGAAGTGCAGAAAGTTTAATTCCACAAAGTTAAAAACAGACAGACAGTGGAATAAGCTGTTCATGCAACTTGACATGTTGTCACCTTATAAAGTTATGTGAAATTTGCTAGCACATAGAGGAACATTCACTACACAACAAATGCAAGCCCAGTATTCACTCTCCTTTAAGCTCTGTTTTGGTTTCCACCAACTCCTGAGGGAAATATCTGCCTCTTTACCTGCAATAAAACAATGTGTGCAAATAAAAAATATATATCAGAAAAATCAGTTTAAAGTATGTTTATTTGGAAAGAGTTTGTTTTTGATGCAGATTTTGATTCATATTAGATATCGTGTTTATACCTACTGATAATCTATAGTTACTCTCCTCATTTTAATCTTCAGTTAGCAAATTTGATCAGTTACACCAGTGCCAGCTTGGTTTCCTTACTTTGTTTTTGTAATTTAGTCTGAATCTTGGTAGCTCGGTAAAAAGTATTTATAAGTATGATATTAAGCCTGCAGGTACACTGTGTATGTTTGTGCGTGAAAGAATCCCTGCTCCTCCTCCATGTTGTTCCTCATCATTCCTGTCTGTTTTGTCTCCAGGGGGTCCCTGGGATCCTTCTGCCTGGAAGACACCCCCAGGGCCCCATCTGTTATGTGTGTATTGTGCGCATGTGTTTGTGTTTGTGTGTAACCGTGCTCTCTGATAGCAGAGTTTCCTCTTCCAGGCAAATGCAATGGGGTGCAATGCATTTTTCAAAGTGCACTGTTCAAAACATCACAACAAACCTACCTTATAGGAATACTATAGTGATAGTATTCTGCTATTAAAAAATTGCATAGAGTTAGATATGATGAAACTTCATTGTTTCTCATCATTGGAGCAGCAACATTAAGAAGAATCAGATCTAAGAGAGAAACAAACAGAATGTTATTCAACCAAAATGTTGAATTCATTACTGATTAAGTTGAGAGCGTTTCGTCCACTGTCTCTTTCTATACCTCTGTATGTGTGTCTCTGCCTCCGTCTCCCTCTCGTCTGTGTGTCTGTCTCTCTGTCTTTTCTCTCTCCTTGATCCAACTAAGTCTTAGCCAGGGGCGATGCAGGCTTCAATACTCCCCTGGTGCTTAGTCAGGGGAATATTCACACTCACATACAGATTTGAAATATGAATGCTTTTGCCTGGCCACATAAGTTCATAATCTTCTGTCCTTAAACCGTTTCTTTATGTTTAAATTATCTCGGAAAGAGAAGTGGACTGTGCCTGACACCAAATGATTTATATGTTCACATTTAGAGTCAGAGCACACTGTTGCTTAAGTAGTGAAGTAGTTTCCAAGAAAGCATCGTGTATCTACCCTTCATTAGTACAACAGAATCGTTAGAATCCTTCATGTAATATTTACACTAATCACGGCAATAGTAAAATGCTAATGGATCAGTGTGCAGGTGTGAGTATAAAAAAATGAAGGGAAGAACACATCAAAAGAGCTATTTCCATGGTACTGTAGCTGCAGTTCTTCCTGCATAATTTAGGAAAATGAAGTCAAGACCAACATTAAAACTCTGTGGGGAAAAAAAACACAGCCACCACATTCATTTCAATGTGACCGCTGCGCTGATGGTGCGCCTATGTGAGTGCTGATGCAGAAGTCTACAACAAAAAAAAAGCAGGGTTGTCCAGCAGTGGGTTCAGAAGATTCTAGGTTTGACTCCTGGCTAGCTCGAGTGTCTTTTCTAAATTTCCCCCCTGTGCGATGAATAAAGGTATATCTTATCTAGATTATGTACACAAGTGCAGATGCCTCATAGATAACTTTTTAACTTGCTATAATTCTTCTGTTTACCTCACAATCATTGTGACAGAAGATAAAAATTGCTGTGATTACTTTCCAGAGTTGTAAAATCCTGTCTCATAATATGGACAGAAAATGGACTGATGACTCAAACCGGCCTTATTGGATCATATTTCTCAGTGGTCTATCTGAAGCAACATGCCCACGTCAACAAAGCCTCTTGAGTTTTTTTTGATGCAGCTGTATTTTCAATATGAAGGCCTGCCAAAGTCTGTCATCTATGTGACTAAAGGCCTGACATCAAACGCCGTCTTTGTTAGTATGATAACAAGGTTGTATATTCTGATGCATGCAGTATGAGATGTAATTAAAGGTGATTAGCATAATCCTTGTGAGTGAAAATATAATCACTTTACAGATATGACTAAACCTGCCATGCTTGGTACAAATTTAGACAAAAAGAGTACACCTTAAAGCTACACTAATTAATATTTTTATATTAACCACAGTGTCGTGTTGTCAGCTTGTTCCGCTTCACCCAAGATGGGAAAAAAAAAAAATCAGTCAATACTGCTTTAATGGCAGATCAACACAGATTATGTTTAAATGTTTAAAAAACGCATGACAACTTTTGATGACTAATTCATAATCTCACAGCACAACTGAATTAATTTGAAAGCCAGTCTTCTTCCTGCAGTGGGTATGATTACATAATTATTGTAGAATTTATTAAGCCATTAACCTGAATTGATTTCAACCCTTGTAAGAATGCATTACCATATCTTTGTTGATTATATTATTGCAATTTTTATTTTTTAATTTTTAATTAGGTTTTTAGTCCCATGAGGGTCTAAAAGAGTCTTACTATGACAAGAGGAGAAAGTTGAAGCTTTGATCTCAGCGTCTCTCAATCAGGAAGCTGTTGGGCTGTGTTTTTTCCCTCTCTCATCTCACGTGTCTGTTGTCTCTTTTTCTGTGTACATGTGTGTGTGTGTTCAGCACCCACTATGTTCTCAACAGCTCTCTTAGTCACCAAATACTTTAGGCCGGCTTCCCTTCTGCTCCAGTTGTTGCTCAGTCTGTGTGGCTGGCTGCTGGAGCCTTGTGGGAGACATGAGGTAATGATGCAGAGGTGTGTGCGTGCTCTTTTATTCGCAAAACACACACCCTCTGTTCCCCGTTTTCTTTCTTTGCTCCCAGCTTGCACCAGTGTGTGGCTGGGTTAATGAGTTCGCACGCCCGTGAGAGGTGACTTTGTGAACTGGGATGACTTTGGTATCCAGAATTCATAGCAAATGTCACACAGCACACTCATGTTTACCAACCTGGCCAGTCTAATCTGTCTTCACAGGTGGGAAGATTGGCCTGTAAGTTCTACAAACATTGACTCATAGGGAGGTATCGTCTCATTGGTTAAGGTAAACCTCAGTGGGTGGAGCCAAAAGAGCATGTTTTTTTTTTTCTTTAAGTAAGTTCATCAGTTCATTGCGTCAGTCTGCTTGTTTTATGGCAGTAACTCCATACAGAGTCTTCTCCAGGTCGTCTCTCGCTCCAGAGACTTTTTTATATTCACACGTCTAGACAGAGCAGAGATCACACGAAGAGCATATGGGGTGCTCTGATTCATAGTCCTTTTTTCCCCTCTTTTTGAATAATCAGACAGGTCTGATTGTCAGATATGCTGGCTGCTGATGTGTGTGACAGTCCATCATTAACATTGTAGATCTCACTGGATGACTGGTGTGTGTGTGGGTGTGGGTAGTTCTTTTTCTGCCATTCATAATAGATTCATTTAGTAGCTTAGATCTTGTCAGCCTCAGGCTCACTCCTTTATGTCAGTCAGTCCGTTGTTGTGTGTGTGTGTGTGTGTGTGTGTGTGTGTGTGTGTGTGTGTGTGTGTGTGTGTGTGCGCATGCTGCCATGAATGCATTCATAGACATTGATTCTGCAGAATAAAAATGACTGAAGTCTCCTCTCACACAAAGGAACAATTCTTATTTCTCTGCTTAGGCTTCCGCTGTGTTATAATCAAAGTTTTACTGCAAACTGAGAACCTGATTGAAACACATCACACCAGCTAAGACAGAACAAGTGTTCTCTAATAGTAAATCCATCATTGAATATTTAGGATTTAGAGAACAGGGAGATATGTTATTGTGTGCTAAGTAATAACTGTATCTCATACTAATAATAATGGTGTTTTTCCAGAAATAATATTTCTCATCAGTCTTGTGGTCTCCAGTCCTCCTCTCCTTTTCACTTGAAAGTGATTTTTCCATCAGCCTTGTACTCCTTCTGCCATGTACAATCACCAGAAACTCTGCAGGCTCTGAAGATTATGGGTATTATTCTTGTACAGTGATATTTCATAGCTTGAACTGGCTGCAGGTTAAACAATATTGTACTATATGTTTTCAGTGGGGATAAACTATTGGAAAATATGTTTGTTTTTCTTACAGAAGTATGAACCATGCCCTCTTTACTATCTGATTTTGTTTCTTCAAACGTTCGGTGCAAAGTTGGTGGACGTCTTTTTCAGGGCAACAGACCCACATGTTAAAAAATCGGAGGGAAAATTGATCATATAAATGTTACATGGCAACTATTATCGACAACTAACTTCTGCTCTTTAAAAGACGCTTCTTGGAGCACAAGTAGACTAACTTAGCTAGTTAGGATACAGCATAGTAGCCTACTGCCACCTTCCACTATCTCTGTTGGTCATGCGACCCTGACGTTGCTCCCTCGAAAGTCTCCAAATCTGACCTGGTGACTCACAAAAGACAGCAGGCATTTTAACTGGGACAACTAAATGACTTGCAGCTTTTATTAAGATTATTCATTACACCTGTGCTTTCCTGCTGTGAAAAAGGTCTATTTAAGAGGCTGCTAGAGGTTTTCTTATTTGTGTTTACAGTAATTAAACTAATTAGAGCTGTAATTATATGTTGATTAATTAATTTGTGACTTTGATTGAAAAAATGCCAGACATTCTTTGCTTCTAACTACTCAAATGTGGGTTGATTTGGGTATTGTAAATTGAACATCTTTGGGTTTTTGACTGTAGATGGGGCATTTCTGTCATTCTATATGTCCGTTAATTGAAAACTAATAATGGATAATTCAAATATTCAATAAACAATCAGTTCTCAATCCACATAATGCTACATCTCGAATATTTCAGGATCTAGCTTTGGGCCCTCGATGCATGAGAAGAGGTGAAACCATTCAACTGCATGTGATTTATCCTGCCAGCCAGACAATGATGCACCCCACTGAAAGCACCGCTGTGGGTTAAACTAAACCAGCAGCCTTTTTTTTTTTTTTTTTGCTTTTAATATTTGATACATATTCAGTTATTTTTGCCAGCAGTGATGCAAACAGGAGCAGACAGTCCCCCCAAAAGTCAAGCCCTACATTATTCAATTTAATAATCCTGCATGTTTTCTGAGCAGTTAGCTCGCTCAGCAGTGCAGAACCTTTTCACAGAGGGTGAAATCAGCTCTATGTGTGCTGCTGCTGTGTGTGTGTGTGTGTGTGTGTGTGTGTGTGTGTGTGTGTGTGTGTGTGTGTGTGTGTGTGTGTGTGTGTGTGTGTGTGTGTGTGCCATCCAAAGGCGCTTAATTGGTGTAAGCATGGGCAGGCAGACAGTGCACAGACATAGCTGTCTATGTGCATCTCTTGTACATCATGAACACACAGTGTGTCAGTGTACACGCTTGAAAAACACTTTCTCCATACTCTGCTCCATTTGTCGCCTTTCTGTCCTCTCTCTGTCTTCCTTTGTCCTCCCTCTCTTGTCAATGCATCTATTCTTTTTTGTCTCATCTATTTTGCTCTTGTACCTTTTCTTCAGACATTTCTTTGTCACCTCCTCTCCGCTCCTCCTTGCGCACTTACTTTTGTGTCCTCTGCTGCTGCATCTCCTCTCTCCCCTTTGTCCTCTATGCTCCTCTCTCGTCTCACCTCTCCTCCCTCGAGAGTGAGGGGTGAGCCAAAATGATTGGAGTATGGGGGTAAAAAGAGCAGCAGCAGCCGCATCAGGTGTAAATGGTTTCTGTCCTGACCATTTTAACAGCTGACTGCTCTTTGAGCTGCTGCAGAGCACAAAGTTTCTTCACAAAGTTTCCAGACATTTTTACTCTTTTTTCTGTCTTTTACAGTGTTTATAGATGGATCTTTGTTCATAGATCAAAATCAATGAAAAGTACATTTGTCAAGAAATCATAATGTCAAATTAGGCTATTTTAGCTTGATTACTTTGAAAATGAGGTTAAATTAAATGCCAGAGGGCTGAACATGATATTGAGCAAATGTGTACCAATTACAAACAAGTATTTTATTTTTCGTGATCTCTTCTATTTAAAATAAAACATTCAGCTACAGAGAGAGAGTGAGTGAGAGAAAGAAAAGCAAAGCAAGGAGAAAAAAATAATATAATACTCATTATAATTTTATATTATAATTTGTCTCAAAATTGTAGACTCTCTGCTGTAAAAGTCTCCCAATAGAATTTGACAACAATAGGTACGCTGGCAACATCAGCAGACTTTATTCTGGGACTGCTAAGAAAAAGCAAGTGGAACTCAGAGATATGAAATGTAATTTCCATATTTAATCATCTAAATTTAACTCCTTGACTGAATGCGAGTGGGTGAGTGGGTGTGCGTGCGTGTGTGTGTTTATGGATTTAAATGAAGAGAGGAAAGTCTTGCTTCAGGGGATTTTTTTTAATTTTTTTATTACACTTCCGACCTGTCAGCTACTTGTTGCCATGGTAGCATTATGTCAGAAGAGTGACGTGGTGGGTGTGTTTGTGTTTGTATGTGTGTTACAATGCTTGCTGACAGATGTGGCTGCAGAGGTCAGATGTGGCCATTGACACGCCGACAGCCCCATCATTTTCCCGGCACATAGATGTAAAGTCAATCAGCTTAATGATGGTATTGAAGCTTAGCTTAGCATAAATACTGAGAGCAGGGGAAAACAGCAGCTCACTCCAAGCTCACCAATTAACACTTATCTTGTTTGTTTAATTAGGGCACAAACTGAAATGTATAAGCAACACATTGTGTCTGTATGAGGAATTACGTGCTGTAACTCTTTTTTGGTGACCAGAACATAACAAGTCATTGTGTCGGAAAGTTACAGCAGTTCTCCCTGTGCAACTGCAATGTGTTCTTTTTACATTTGGATGAGCCAGGCTTGCTGTTTCCCCCTAGCCTGGTACCAGACCACTGAATCTGCACCTCCATCTTCAGTGTGCAGGTGACATGAGAAAGATGTCTATCCTCTTATCTAACTCTCTGCACGAAAGCATATGTGCATCTTGCCATTCCTACAAAATCATGTTCACCATCAGTATAAATAACTTAAAATGTGTATAATGGTCAAAGATGCACTTTCTAAGTCGACATGATTGACAGCCAACAGGTGTGCTCTCTTTGGCTGACTTCAACACGCCGTTGATAGGAGGCTGCAGTAAACATGGCATTTTTCACTGTGAGCTGTCTTCTGTATTCTGTGACTCTTAATTTTTTTCACAGAAAACATTGCAGCTGGAGTTGCAAGACTGCTGTAGTTCTAATGTAATTCTAGATTCGGTGAAGTGTAATTTTATGGTTCTCATGTGACCTGTTTTTCAGGGTTGATAAGAAAAAGTACCTCAACATCAATTTTTCTGGAGTCTTATACACATTTTGGACTTTATTCCATGACTTATCATAGTTAGGTTGTTGATTGTAGTCTGGTGTTTTGCATTATGATTTTTAATAAGATAAAATATTCAAATTGTGTCATTTTCATTTTCAAATCACACAAGCAGCCAAACAGCAGACTGAACATCCAGAAGCAGCAGTATTACAGGAGGAAATTAAACAACTGTTACTCATCGACACTGTTTATTTGTCTAGTAAACAAATGCTGTAAATAAAACGCTGCTGGATGTTGCTGAACCAATGAACTTGCTAGACATTTTCACCACCACCCTCAGTCTGTTTTTACAGGTTCGACTATAGCTGGAAACCTGGCAGCAATACAACAAAGATAAAATTGATTTAGTTGAACTTGGGTCAAGCAAGATCTCTGTCACACACACACGCACAAACCACACAACACTGCAAAGCCAATACCTGTTAAGTCATGTGTGACCAGTTACAGTTAAACCATCTGCTCTGACCTCATTACACCCTTTGTCTTTACTGTGTACTGTAAAACACACACACACACGCTAGTGACGAAGCACAGGATGAGAAAGCATCCAGTGACGCATTTTCATTATCCATGCTCTGCACAGATGAAGCAGATACGATACTAGTTATCCTGTGACTCATAAAAACTCTGATTTTTTTATGATGATACGTATCAACTGTTTCTTCAGATATCGAACAATGAGATTTTTTTTTCTTTTTTCCCCCAACCAAATTCTAAATTATATTGCTGTTTAGAACATGCTAAATAATTTGACAGCATACACTTTAGATCTTTTTTTTTTTACATTCACACATTACATTATTTGCCAGTTTTCCAATGTTCTGTGCTATGTTTTAACTCAGAAAAATTAATCAGCATAATAAGTGCAGTTAAAACTCTGAGACTTCCCTGACTGTGCCTGGAGGAAATGACTGAATGTTAAGATCGGATGAATGCGCGCACAGTAAATTAACATATTCACTCATGCAAAGGCAGGAAGACGCTCAAGCTTGCACACAAATATATACAGCAGTTGAGTGTGTACGCAGGTAACCTGGACATGTGAATTAATATTTTACGCACACATATACACGCTGCATGTCAATGAAGAGAAAGGTACTGGATACATATACACCCAAAAATAAAAGAAGAATAAATAAAGCATACACACATGATGGTAGTAGATGTAAATGCAGGCAGTGTGACACGCAGTCATGACTAAATTTTAAATTCAGACATGCACTCATAAATAAAAAATCTTATGAAGAATGTCCCTTTTGCTTTTCCTTCTATGCTATTGGGGTTTTATTTTGTTTTCCATGTTTGGCTGCAAATTTTGCTTGTCCTGATGCTGCTCATATCCTTTTACATTATTTATGTGAAAAGCCTTGTTAAAACACACTAATACACACCCACACACACCCACGCCACATCAATAAGTTTAAACAAATTTCATGCTGAGCACCCTCCCATGAAAAGAAACACAATTCACAGACTAAATGTACAGAGAATACAAGACATGCACTCATGCATTAACAATGCACACACACATACTCACATCGAGTGAAAGGATAAAGTGTGACCTGAGGCCAACCAGTAATGTTTCACCTACAGTTTGACCATCTGCCCTCGTTAGAACTGTGCTCATTTAGCAGTTGCCATTCTGTCTGTGCAGAGACACACATTCTTTGCACAGATATATTAAAGGCGCCATGTGAAGCATTTCGACATCATACACACACATAAATCATGACTCATTTAAGTCATTTTGAAACACTAGGGTAATTGGTAGACTCTCTGACTCTGAGTAGCTGCCTCAGAATTTTACACTGGGAGGGAAACTGCTCGATTGCTTTTTGTCACAAAACAGCGAGAGAGTGCTGTTTGCACAACGCAAGCACAGCTGATCTTCCAGATTTTCTGGTGATAACAGATGCAAAAGAAAAAGATTTTATAACGAGCTTTCAAATTTCAGGTCAGCAGTCCTTGAACATGTTTGTCTCTTCATTTATCTGCCACTCTCTCCATCACACACAGGTGCCCTGAACCAGCGCAACTGGGGTAAGAGGTACCTGTCCTGTAACAGTGCCAGGCAGTCTCCCGTAGACATCGACGAGACTTTTACCCAAGTCAGGCTGCAGTACCAGAATCTACAGCTCGAAGACTGGGACAAACTGACGGCAGAGTCTAGCACCATCCACAACAATGGGAAGACTGGTATGTCGATCTCCCCTTCCTCTTTATCTACCTCTTTTACGGAACCTAGTTTTCTTAATTTGACCATGATCAATACTTATTTCCAGTGTAAGTGTAAGTTTTCATATGTGCAGTTCAAGCTGTGGAAGCCATGCTTGTAATGTCATCCTGCAGGAAATCAAACCACAAGCTCTTTCTGTTGCAAGATGAGTGACATGTGAGGTTTTTCCCTTTTCTTTTCAATCCGAGACAGGCGCATATTAAAGCAGCAACCAGAGGAGGAAGGCACAGTATGCAGTAGATTCAACGTATGGAAATGATTTTGACATTATTCTGGTGCTGTATAACAAGACATCTTAATCCCTAGATGTGGAGAGAAGCTTAACTTTCCAGATGCAGAGAGAAAATGATTCACAACTCAGAGGTTAATGAGAGACAGAAGCAGCGAGACTTTAAAGGAGAAAGAAGTCAGACAATGAAAGGGAAGGAGGGAGAGACCAAGTAATTGAGAGAGAGAGAGAGAGAGAGAGGGGCAACCAGAGGGACAGCAGTGTACCGAGTGATCATGTGGAGAAAGAAGGAAGATCGATGTCAAGAGGCAGAGATGAAACTGAGCTGCAGAAAAGGGGCAACAAAAGAGCAAGAGGAAAAAAAATGTATATATAGAGAGAAGGAGCAGGAGAGAGAAATGAGGACGATGTGAAGAGACAGTGACAGGAAAGGCAGCGTGTGGAGAGATGTCTGGCCTGATAAACAAATGAAAGCTGTCTGAGCTATCATCCTCATCTTTCCAATACAGCCTGGGCTGTGTGTGCGTGTCTTCTCTCTATACATTAATGGCCTTAAAATTAATCTTTTCTTCTCCGTGAAGTCGGAGAGGAAATTGCATATTAAGACAGATATTGCTGAGCTGTAGTGATATTATAACAGAAATATATGACACATGCACAGTCTCACTGAACTGAATGTTATACCCTTCAACAAAGTAGATTGTGCATCAGAAAAGTTTGATGAGACCTTACTCATTTAAAGTTCACATGGGCCTCCAAGTGGTAAATATAAAGAGGTAAAGCGGATTTAAGAAAATGCTGTTGTCTGCTTTATTACAAGAAGGATTGTCACACCTATTTGTAAGCTTTTTTCATACTGAATGATGGATGTGTAATGTGAAGAGTTTTAGCATCTTTCAGCATTGTTTTGATTTAATCAATGAAGCTCTAAAAACTAGACATTAACAGCATTGTTCATGTTTATTATGACTGAGTTGTCAATGGCCAGAACACAATGGTAACAAACCAGAATATCCACATTATCATATTCAAGTCGTAGCAGCCAGACACTGTAGTGCCCTTTTCACTGTGGAAAAACCACCATCTTGCCAGTTGCTTAGAACCAGAAGATCAGAATTTGGACAAAGCTTTGGACCCAGGTGGCCACATGGCAACCACCACAGCTGAGTATCGGAGACTGAAAGCTTTGTCCATCAAGCAAAGCCCTCAAACATGCTCCTGATCAAGCCTGTTCTGTTTAAAGTTGGACTTTCACAATTTGGGTTTTCTTAACACACCC
Source organism: Holacanthus passer (assembly GCA_025331565.1). Classification (NCBI taxonomy): domain Eukaryota; kingdom Metazoa; phylum Chordata; class Actinopteri; family Pomacanthidae; genus Holacanthus; species Holacanthus passer. The sequence continues at coordinate 4,819,032 of JAFREQ010000039.1, forward strand.
TCAAGTGGCCATTGGACTAACTGCATCTTAATGCGCTTCTGCATGACAGTAGTTTTAACATCCAGCAGTAAAGGGTATCATTTTTACTCTGTAACAACCAGGTAGTTTATGAAAAGGTTAAACTTTAGTGCATGTGTGTGTGTGTTGTAGTGTCCATCAATGTGGAAGGGGAGTTCTTTGTGAGCGGAGGAGGGCTGAGCTCCAGGTTTCGTGTCGGCAGGATCACTTTCCACTGGGGGCGATGCAATGCAACGTCAGACGGGTCTGAACACAGCCTGAATGGGATGAAATACCCTCTGGAGGTACGGATAGGCACAGCATCTGTTTGTCCATCCATCAACACAATTATTGTTTACACATTTGTCTACCAATGAAGCCAGAGTTCAGCTAACCCACCTGTTTCTTGTTCTCATTCAGATGCAGGTCTACTGTTATGATCCAGATGACTTCCAGAGTCTGGATGATGCTATTAGGGAAGGAGGGAGGATCGCTGCCTTGGCTGTGCTCTTTGAAGTAGGTCGACCTGTTGATTTGTGCCCCAGAGTTATTCCCTTCTCAGCTACCTCAAAGTAAAGTGATTAAAATAAAAGTGTATTTTTTTGTCTGTCCAATGAAGCTCATGTTCCTTTCCACAGATCAGCTTGGAAGACAACGAGGACTTCAGTCCTGTCATAGAGGCCGTCAACAGTGTCAGCAGGTTTGGTAGGTCACTTCTACAAACTACCTCTGGTCTGAACATGCGTCCTCACAATTAGTGGGTTCAGGCAGTGACATAATAAAAACATAATTTAAGTAAGTGTTTGATTTTCTGTGTGTGTTGTGTTCAGGAGAATGTTTGTGGGGATAAAGCAACAGAATAATGGTGTCCTTGAAAATATGAGCAAATTGATAGTTACCAGCTATGATTAATTTGATAAAATCTAGTAATGCTAGCATATAAGATTTTGAGATTTAAAAGGTAAATCAAGAAATTCCACAAGTTGATGGTCTTGGTCTCAGGTGCTCTTGCAGCTTTGGATTAAACATTTGTTATTTGTTGTGACATTTTGCCACTAATGGGACGGTTTTTTTCACCAGGTAAGAGTGGGTCGATGGAAGCCTTCAGCTTGCGGTCCTTGCTGCCGAATAACACGGATAAATATTACATCTACAACGGCTCACTAACTGTGCCTCCGTGCTCTGAGACAGTGGAATGGATCGTCTTTAAACACACTGTGGCCATATCAGAAACACAGGTCAGCGGGTTTTTATCATACACACATGCACACACAGGTGTCCACTGCCATTAACCTATGCTCATTTCTTTCTAAGCATCTCAGCTTATAGAATAATGTTTTAATGTTCACTCACTCTTTGCACCCGAGTGCACCTTTAAGCATCAGGATCATACTCCAGCACAGCCGACTGTCATGAAGAAATCTGTGACTGCTCTGACTCCTAAATTGATGCTGCATTGTGTCTGAGGAGAGAATGTTGCCGCAAGTTTTATGTTGCAAACGCTCAGTTCTTAATATTAATTGCATGCAGTTATAGTCGTGTAATCAAAATATTAAAAAAGAAGCATCAAGTCATCAAAACATCAGCCTACAATAGCTTTTAGTCCAGAAAGATGACATTTTTAAAACGTGATTGCTGCCTGTATTGTTCGGTTGTAGTTTCAGGCTGGTTTAAGGTCAGCTGTCTTTGACATCTGTGCACACAAAATACAAACAAACCTCACATTGAAGTGATGCACTGTGACGGGTTTAGTCAAAATGTGAACTTACAGAATCGAGGTTTTGTCGTGGCATCTGGTTAAAAAAGGCCTACCATGCAGCAACAACACAAGCTGACACCGTAACGTTACTGCAGACCTCTAAGGACCTCTGAGGAGAGGCGACTGGATAAAATCATCTGTGTAGTAATTATCAGTTATGTAGCAGAATAATTGGGAGTGAATGAGGTCATGAAAATGCTTGTGTCGTATCTTCCGTATGCGTATTTGTGTGTGTGCTTGTGTTTGTCTGCGTTTGCATGATTGAAACGGGGGTGGCAAGGCATGACATGGGCACATTGTAGCGAACCAAAAATAGAGCAGCGCTGTCTCTCTGCCTCCGTCTGGCACCAACACAAACCTCTTAAACAAACACACTCACGAGCATCAGTGTTGGCTTTATTTTGGCAACTGTGTAGAAACAGGGAGAATGACACAAACGCATGTTCATTTTCTTTGTTTCAGTTGCTACTTTCTGTCTGTTCACCCATCCTCTCTCCTCTGTCTGTCTCTCTCTCTCTTTGTGTACCCAGTTGGAGGTGTTTTGTGATGTGATGACAATGGAGCAGGCTGGATATGTGATGCTGACGGATTACCTGCAGAACAACTTCAGGGAGCAGCAGCAGCAGTTCATGGGTCAGGTGTTTGCCTCGTACACCGGAGTGGAGGATGTGCTCACACCCAGTACGTCATCAAACACGCAGACAAAATGTTTCTTTTATTTCTCCTTTTAAGTCATTTTAAGTCACTTTAGTTCATTTCATTTCAACACACTGTACATATAATACACAAATGTCTACATGAAGAGTTGATTGACTAAATGTCACAGATTAGATTTAAACCTATGATGTTGCGGTGACATGGCACTGATACACACCTTAGCAAATTGAGCCAGAAGGAAGTCCAGCACCAACTTTTCTATGATTATGACTTGGCCAGGAGTCACATTGCGTTGTGGACTGGCAAAACATAATTCTTTACTTCCTAGTACATTGTCATATCGCTATGTTGAATCTGTTTTTAAACCAACTTGTCCTATAAAGGTATTCAGGTCCTTCCATCAACATCACAGTTTTTCATGAACCAGCATTAAATTAATCTTTTTCCGCCTCAGTCTAAACACAGATTTGGATAAAACCCAGTGTGATGTAAATGTAAAAAAAACCCCAAAACATATACACAATAAACATTTACATATAAATGAAACAAAACCTGTAAATGTTATATCTAAAGCATGAACCCAAACACAAAATTATAAACACAAAAAAGAGAAAAGAGTTAGTTGATCAATTAACTAGTTGATTGACAGAAAAAAGCTCAGCAACTATTTTGAGAATCTATTCAACGCTTCTCTGGTTCCAGCTACTCAAATGAGAGACTTGGCTGCTTTTCTCTGTTTTCATCATTCTAAACTGAATATCTTTGGGTTTAGATAAAAGAACTGATTTCCATTCTCTGACCCTTTTGCTGCCTTTGCGTGTCTTCTCCACCTCTGCTCAGTTCTCAGTTTTGTTTTCGTTCCAGTCTTCTCGTTCTCTGTGCCGAGCCTGTTTTGACATAGGAGTGGGCTCAGTGCCCACAGGCCATCCAGCAACTTGCTATGTGGAGAACTGAGAACTGTGCTACATGACAGCGGCTTTGGTTACAAGTTTCTTCTTTCATTATTTTTCATATTCATGGTATAGATAACACATTTACAGAATGCACTTTTTTACGTTCACATCCGACTGAGCTTAATTTGATGCCACACCATTTTTGTGAAAAGTCACGCACTTGCCTGCTCAAACTGCAGTTTCAGTTCTAAAGCAAGGCAGAAAGTGATTTTGGACCGACTGGGATGTCAGCAGCCAAGTGTTGGCTGAGACACTGGTATTGATCAGCGGTGCTATTGACTCCCAGCAGATACAGCATGTTATGATTTTGTAGTATAAAAAATTCTTCTTTATTAGGCTTTAAAGACTCCAACCCAGAATCTCCACTTCTTCAAAGCTCTAAATCTTTTCAATTATCTAATTTTTGCCAAATTTTGGGCAGCATGGTAGAGAAAATTGAATCCCCCTTCAGGGATCAATCTGAATATTAGATTATTAATCTTATTTTTTTTTGCCACCCCTGAAAATATTGCTCGTCCTCTGCTTCCTCTGTAGCTGTCTAACGCTCTCCTCCAAGGTCAGCCTAGTCACGATCATCAAAAGATATAATTCACGATGCTCTCCATCTTCATAAAGTCGACCCTCAAGTAAAGTGGGTCTTTTGGGTTGCCAGGCAGCTCGACTTTGTAGTTTGGCGCCCCTGCTCCTCTCGGCGCAGGCAATTTATTTTGCAGCTCTTTTTGAAATTGAAATAAAGTTATTCAGAAATTCAGAAAAGGGTCTTTCTGCCTGTAACAAATCCATGCAGCCATACACACACACGCATACACCTCCTACTCATTGCCACACTCACCTCCTGAACTAGTCTTTTTAAAATGTATTCCTGTTTTTGCCCATTTTCAGTATAGTCGGTTAAGATCAAGTTACCTTCAGCAGCACTGAACTTATTAGGAGGTGTTGCCATTTGCTGTTTATGCTTAGATGTCCAGTTGTACCTTGCCCTTTTGTGTTCTTTCTGCCAGGCTTTATTGAGTTTTCTGCTACAGCCACACAAATCAATACTTTACATTTTTACCAATCTTGCTCTTTTTTTTCTTCTCTTTCTGCCGTCTCTAGCCTGCAGCTCGGAGCCAGAGAACGTTCAGGCCGATGCCCAGAACGACACGACCATCGTGGTGACATGGGAGCGTCCCCGCGTGGTCTACGACACAACCATCGACTGGTACACTGTCACCTACCAGAGGCTGCAGGGCCGAGACCAGAGCAAGCAGGACTACAGGACAGACGGGGACCAGGATGTGGTACGAAAGAATCACTTCGCATTTCTACACAAAACAGAAAAAAAGCAGCACACATATGCGTTCACCTTTAACTCCATGTAATTTCACATAATGTTTATGCACCATTATCTACAGTCCACACACATACATTTGACTTCTAAATAGATAATAGGTAGAAATTACAGTCATTCCACTTTCTGCCGCAGCAAATATTACAACATAATTTGTTAGTCTATTCACTTTCATTCTATCCATCACACTCACATTGCGACTGCTGTTGGGATCTGGATTGATCGAATTGGATTGATTGATGGTGACGATCAATCTTGGCCTCTTATCGGGTCATCGAGCATCTGTATTTATGTTTATGTCTGTGTGAGTTGGAGTGTGTATGTGCACAAGCTTTTGCATGTGTGTAGACGAGTCGTCAATATTCAGACAAACATTATACAACACAAATGAAGGACCATTTGAAGATGTAAACCCCACTGTTTGTCTGCTGACTTGATATGTCCAAGTGCACTTTCTATTGTTTTTCTGGGGTTTTTTCAATCTGGGTTTGTTATCTTTATTTATTTATTCACGTTTTTGTATTTGTATTTTTGTCCTATTTATTTTTTAAAGGTTCTATTGATAAAGCTTTACAACCGTTGTTATTTTTTAAAAGATAAAATTTTGATTTACAATACATCATACATTAAGCTAATTTAACAGTTTCAACATACCACACACAAAAATGAAAACTTGCAACTGACGTTATTTATTATTTGCAAACACTGTGGTTATGCAATTATGACTTGGCTATGATTATTATGACTAGACTATTATTGATTACCATCAATAGAGATGCATTTAAGTTCATATTATAAATTATAGACCCTGAGATGGCTTTCATTCAATAGTTATTGGCATATGTGCAACTTGACAGTATATTTGCATTAAAATATTGTCCTATAAATGTCAAATACAGTATGGTTAGCAGGGTTTAAGGGAATTTTCTTGCCCCAAACTTTCACTCAACTCAAACATAAGGACATTTCATAGCAGTGATATTTTACATTGCAACAATACTGTCTTTTATGCAAGGTTATGTATTTCATTTGATAGTGTTAAATAACATCCAGTTCAAAATGGAAACATCGATTCAAATTATGGGACTTTACAGGGTGCCATCATCCCCAGCCTGCTGGCCAACAGCAGCTATGTGGTTCAGGTGGTTGCTGTTTGCACCAACGGACTCAGAGGACGATGGAGCGACCAGATTATAGTGGACATGCCGTTAGAAGACCCTGGTATAAAAACACACTTGCAACCACTCTACAAAATACGAGCATACAGTATCTTTTAGCTGCTCCAGTTAACAGTCTTTCTGTCTTTCGTCTCTCTGTAGAAAGTGATTCAGATCCCGACACCGTCACAAAAGACTTGGAAGGCAACAGGGAGGTAGGGCCCGACATCATTCTGCATGTTGGCATTTATATTCCTGAATTATTTTGCAGTGATAAAGTTTGCCCTGTTTCAGTCATTATCAGTGAACCCAGTTATTATGCAAATTATTCTAATTATGTCAGTAGAGGCTTGTCACTGTGTGTTTGGAGAGCAGTGCAAAAATTTATTAGGGACTTTCGGGCATGTTTAGGAGAGATTAAAAAAAACTGAAATAAGACTGTAATGCTACCATGTTTTCCTCACTGAGAGGAGCAGCACAGCCTGTGCTCCTCCACACTGCATTAATGGAGATGACTTTTTGTCTTATTATCAGCTCATTTGAATCTTGAAGTAGTAAACAAGACAGCTGCACTTTAAGGAGGGGGCATTAAAATCCTTCCATGTTTTTGTTCCTCCTTCAACAAGGCCTGTCCCTCATTATCATGTACAGTATGTAACGAAACATATTGCTCCACAGTAGTGCTTTTTCCTTCCCTTAGGTCTCATCTAAAACCAGATTGGAGAAGCCAGAGAACCAGAATCAGCTGGATTTGCCTCCAGAGGGCCACAGTCCCGTGGAGGAGATCCCAGTGGAGCAGACCATAGTTTACCAGAACCAACCTACGCACCAACAGAACCAGCCTGGAAACCAAACCCAAGCAAACCAGAACCTACCGGTCCAGGGCAGCACCCGTTGGACCCCAAAGTCTCCCTCTGAGTCTGCCGTTCTACAGAAAACCCGTCTCAACCAGAATGTGAAAAAGAAACCGGGTCGTAACAGGTCTAAACCCGGTGATATGGATCAGAACTGGATTGACGAGGACCGGAGGATCCAGACACAGCGGCCGTTCACTAATGGAGGTTTTGACGGCAACGGTGCAATATGGGTAACTGAGGTAACTGAGCAGCCGGGCTTCCTGTTTCCTATTGCACGGACAACCACCCTGCCAACGATCCGCAGACAAATCACGGAAGAGGCCTCGTTGTCAGTGTTGCCACATCAGGTAGTTCCCTGAACACATTGGCTCTATTTCCTTCATCCTTAAAGATGATTAAATGTTATAAGTAATGCTGAAAAAAAGCAACTGGCACACAAAATGGAAATGCAAAGTTGCTTGTCCAAAGATTTGTCTCGTGTTTTTGAGGTTTCCTCCAAACCCATTTTTTTGTGCTTCTACTTGCAGTCAAGAGATCATGGTTCAACAGACCAAGGCGGAGAAAGTGGCCTCCCTTCTCCCCAGTCGGACCTCTACACCCCTCCTGTGGAGGACATCCAAGTCACAGATGTCTTCTATGAAGACACAGTCAACAACTCTCCACCAGAAACCACCGCATCTGCTGCAACAGTGCCTGCTGCTGCTGCGTTGCCAGGTCAGATTTGATTGGAAGAGCTCTTTCTTTTTCCGGCGTTCTTGTTTACCAGAAAACATCTTGGGTTGGTACTGCCACTGCAGCTCTTCGTGCAGTGCCAGGGAGGAATTTAAGCTCATACATATTTGAATAGGTACCAGGAGCCGCTGATTCTGCTCAGATTAACACTGACATGTTTAGAACGTGTGTTGAATTTTAATAGCTTGATTTTAAGTTAAATCATATCTTGTTTAAATTTATAAATTATAATTATTTATAATGTTCACTTTTGTGTGTGTTAAAATAATAATGTGTTCACTTTTTATAAGGTTTCAAATTTTGTCTCAAAAGCCCACAAAAGACAGCAAGATGTACTATTTAACTAGTATTTACTCTCATTACTCTGGTATTATTCAGTAAATGTTTTATCAGCAATTTATGTGTTTTTTCTATATGTGATGTTAAAATCTTAAGATTTAAATAGGTTTTCTTTATATTGGGATGTTTTATTTAGGATTGTTTGAAAATGCAGTATAACCTGAATCTGACTTATATTAAATTGTGGTGTCTTGTTGTGGTGCGATGTGGGCTCATTTACCACCATGGCATGTCAGAGCATCTGTCATTTTGTGTCACATATTTCACATCAGGTCATTACTTCATGCCATGAAGTATCATCATGTTTAGTCACGTAATGTCATCATAAAAAAATCATCTCTTGCCACATGTCACATGTCATGACCTGTCATGTTGCGGCTCAACAGGTGTTACATCATATCACATTGCATCTTGCTTCATATCATCATTATGTACATTCTCTCCCACAGGCAATAAAGTGAACGAAGTCTCCCCGCCATCCTCCAAAGACGACGACGCTCCTGTGAACAAACCTGTACCAGAAACCACCTCAGTTCCCCCCAGCCCCTCCTCCCTCTGGATCACGGCAAGGGCAGCAACCGCCAGCAACACACTGGCTGAGTCAGTCTACAAATCATTCACCACCTCGTCCCTGCTCAGGGTGCTGATGCACACAACCCAGCCTATGTTTAATGGTGAGATGAAACACCTCAGAAACATTTAGCATATACTATAAAGACATTTACCTCCTATTAAAAGTGGCTATGAATTTATAATATGAGGGATTTAACACAGCGGCAGCATGGTATAAATAAATGCTTTTTGTGGTGGGTCGACAGCTGGACTTAATTGCGGTGGATGATTGCCTGTCTCCTCTAATAACCCACTGCTGTTTGGCTAATCACTGCTGTGCTCCGTGATCTTGGTGGCATGTTGTATAGTGGCATGATGTAGACAATGCTGGTGGTGGTGGTGGTAACGATGATGGTTGAAAAGAATAAGCTGGCGTTGATGATGATTAGCGTGATAATCAGCGGCTGCTTCACTCTCTGAACTGGTTCAGAAATGAAATATGCTTTGACTCTTCCTCTCTTCTTGCAGCATGTTATGACTACACATGAGGTCATACTTTTCCAGGCTCTCTATAATCTACTTCAGTCCACTCAAGCTGGGTGATTAGCATCTACTTTTGGGATTCCTCTTTTGTGTCTGCATTCTTTTCTGCGGCTCATTGGCGGACTCTGGTGGTTGCTTTTTTTCTTTTGTCCTCGCAGACTGCAGGGTTCACTTCATCTCGAAGTGGCCTCATCTGTGCGTCTTCACCAAGTTGATTTATCTCCTCATTCAGGAAATCAATAAATAACTTCTTGGCTTTCTTCTTTTGTGTACGCTGGGGGCATGATGATGACTCAAAACTCTACTTTAGCTGAGTCAAGACTCTGTACTTGTGTCTGAATTTATCAGCTACAGTCAAACTGCAACATCTGGGAAGTTCAATTCTCACCTTTTTCTTCCATCTTTCCTGGCACGAGAAACACAGTTTGGACATGTTTCAGTGCTGGTGTCCTGGAAAAGTTTTCTTTGAAATGTTTACTTTGGCTTTTCTTGCAGCTAATACGCCCACGTCCAAGGTTGAGGACTCAACCATTGATCAGTCTTCTGGCTTAACAAACACTCTTAGCGGCGTGATCGTCGACCCTGCAAATCCTGTAGTCTCTGTCCCAGGAGGAGGACTCTCTGCAGGAGGAGATTTACTCACTGTCACTCCTCAATCACTCAACTCTTTTAATGAATACACCAGCAGTTTGCGTCCTTCTCCTGCCCTCCTGGAAGATAAGAGGAGTGGCATTATCTTTCATCATGAGGACAAGTCCTCTGAAGAACACTCTCTTGTCCATCTGCAAATAGACATAGGACGCCCTCAGACCTCGACCACACCGGGTTCTCAGGATCGCTTAATCGCTGCATACTCCCTTTCTCTGCCTAATAATGACATGAGTACTATCGACTTACCAGAATCAGTTGAAGGAAATGACCCAAATGCTTGTCATAATCAAACTGACAGTAGGATTCAAGATGGTCTGAACATCTTGCCAAGTCTCGACAATGACGAAGAAGATCGCAACTCCTCTTTCTTTGATTCTGAAGGTTTGACTTTGTCCCTACCTTACAACTCAGAGGAATTCAACACAGACAGACCAGCAGAGGAAAGTGGATCAGGCTCTGGCTTTTATAGCAACAGGCTCAATCAGGAATTTGATGGGGTCACTATAGCCAAGACCGACCTCACCACTATTCCAAATTCAACTATTAGCTTCAAGGTGGATAATACTGGGAACAAGATGGAGAGTGGAACGGATGATGATGCAGATGATGCAGGAGGCAAAATAAGTTGCAAGAAAGAGTGCAAAACAGCAGCAGAGAACGTAATGGAGGAGAATGAAAGTGAGCTAAGTGGTGAGGAAGAAGAAGAGATAGGACAAGGAGTACATGACACCGGGAATCAGAGAGTGAGGAAAGTGGATGGTGAAACAGATGAGAGTGCCAGACAGCTCAATAGCACAGCAGGTTCTGACACGCTGGAAGAGAAAGAGAGAGAAACTGAAGTAGAGACTGTAGTAGGAAAGATAATTTACACTGAGACTGGCAGTGGGGATGAAATTGAGTCCAATTTTAGTGTTTTTAGCTGGCCTGAGGACATCCATGGTTCTGGAGAGGGCGACGGAGATGGAGGGGAAGGTGGAAATGAAAAAGTCAGTGATGGAAGTATGACAGCTGTAGAAAAGGAAAGTAGTGAGAAAGGTGATAGAAGGGAAGACAGCAATAAAGAAGTTGTATCAGGAAGAAGAGATGGTCTTCAGCTGTCTGTTAATCAAGATCAACCTACACCTTTGGTCAGCAGTGAAGAAAATGACGATGATGGTGGACGTGACAAAGAGGGTCGAAACATAAGTCTTAACAATGAAGTTGTTGGGGGTACCTCTACTATGGAGGACAACAAAGGAGGAGATGATGATGACAAAGGAAATGGAGGTCTGGAGAGTGAGGAAAACATCAAAGGAGGTGGTAGAGAGGATAGTGATGAACTTTTAATCGGAGAGAGTTTGCAGTTCTCAAGTGTGGACGGGTTGTTGTTTGATGCTGCAAGAAGTCCCGTGTTGGGGCGTCTTGTCCCGCTGCTCAGACTGACAGATGGCAGCAAGGCCACGGAGGAGCAAATGGAAGGTAAATGTTCCTCAGTGCTCAGCTGTGTGACAGAGGGTAGCTTTTCTCTTTCACATTCATCTTTCCACACACATAACTTAACGCTGACCTACACAGTTTGAGTTAGGTGGCACTCCTTGATTTAACTATTCAACCATGATGATTGAATAGAAATATATTCCTAACAACATGGTGATTGCTGGTGGAAGCATAACAACTGAAGGCTCCAATCAATATTTCTATAGTAACAGAGGATGAAATATGTGTAGTGTGAGAGAGGTTGATCATAGTGACAAACCCACAGAGAATTGTCACCCACCTTTGCAGTTCCCCTCAACCTTATGCCCTATTTTTCTGCTGGATGGGCTTTCTTGGTTTGCAACAAGTTCATCATATCAACTTTATGAGGCCAATGATGTGTTTACACCCTGTGCTGTCCCCGAAAAATCAATTCAAGCAGGTTTAATGTGTGACAGATCATTTCTCTTTGGAAGGTTTACAGAGCAGTTTGAAAAACTTTCACGAACTGGCTGAATCACTGCTCTGTTCAAAGATTCAACTTTGATCAAAACAAGTTTGCAATATGTTGTTAAGCAAAGCTATATTTTTCAACTTTTAAACAATTGTTTTAGTGCTTTAATGTAATATGAATATGTTTTTTCAATGTTGTAAATTTTATCTAAACCTCAAAAACCACTATGTCCATTTAGTAGCTGTTCTGGAGCAGTTGTCAGTTGTCATGAAATTCCTGATCTATAAACTTTCAACTTAAACCGTAGAGATCGTTATACTGACATGATCACCGTGTCTGCTTTTGCCTCTGTGCTTTCTGACACTCCTACACTCTACCCGTCTTCATTTCTCTCTCTCAGAGGGTAGCAACAGCAGCCATGAGTCTCGGGTGGGGCTGGTTGGAGGTGTGGAGAGGGAGAAGAGGACAGTCATTCCTCTGGCTGTCGTCTCCACTCTCACCATCCTCTGTCTGCTGGTGCTGGTGGGAATACTCATCTACTGGAGGTACACACACCCACACAAGGTCAACATCTGCCTGGATCAATTTCACCTGTGTGCTTCACTGAGACTCTGATTTGTTTGTGTCACAGAAACTGTTTCCAGGCGGCTAATTTCTACCCAGATGACAGTGCATCACCTAAAGTCATCTCTGCTCCATCTACACCCATGCTGCTGGCTACAGGTAACACACACATACTCACTCATCAGATTTTACTAAATTATCATTGTGATATCAAACACTACCGGTCAACCACAATGTTAACCACACAGTTAAACCTTCACCCTTTGGTTGCAGACGGTCACGAGCCGCTGACAGTGAAGCAGTTTGTGAAGCACGTCATGGAGCTGCACACCACCAACACCTTCTCCAAGGAGTTTGAGGTGAGTGGGATGTTCATATTTGATTGCTGAGTTAGAGAGAACATAAACAGCCATAAGATATTCTGAAAAACAATCCTCCAGTAAAAGATAGTATAAATAGCATAAAATAAAGGGATCACTTAGCACCTCATTTGTCACAGCTCCTTAATGCTTTTCCATATCTCTATTAACATCATGTTCTTTAGGAATATCATTCAGCACAGTGATAATGTGTAACGTCTATGTGCGACATGTTGTGCAACAGTATGCAGGGAGGGGGTTTGGTACTAACCGTGGCAGCGCTACTTGCTTCTCATCCCAGTCTCAAAGTTCAAATACGAAAATACATCAAACCTAAGACAGGACTTCAGATTTGATAGGCAGGTTTTGATTAAAAAAAAAAAAACAACTTTATGTCATAATCTGTTTTCAAAATGTTACATGTTGAGCACTGATATATCTTAATGTTGTTACGTATTTTATATTTTAGAGCAGCTTGCAGGTTAGTTAGCTTGTAGGAACATCTGCATGGCATTAGTCACCTCTGTTTCCAAGCATGAACCTCCTGAGTAACACACACAGATGGATTAGGATTAATTCAAGTATACTTCTCCCATGTAATTGCCAGTGTATTTGTGTGTTTTCCCCCTATTTTGTTACAGTGTTTTTGCCTTTTCTATAGCTGCAGCTGCACAAATCTACATTTTACATCACAGTTGAAGCAGCCTTGATCTGTAGATACACGCAAACCTTTTAGGTATATGCACAACAAAATGATGCCTTACTATTTCACAGTGTAGAATAAGAGGACATAATGTGGTTTAAATCTAGTCCACAGCTCAGTCGGGAACATCAGTGTATTTCCCACTTAGCACCGCCTCTCTGTGTGTATCTGAACCCCATATTCCTGTACCTGCACTGACTCCCTGTCTGTCTGTCTGTCTGCCTGTCATCTTGAACCCCCCCCCCCGCCCACTCTCCTTTCACTACCTCCACCACCATCGTCGTGCTTTCTGCATCCTCACCACCCTCCATTAGATTGTCAAAGAATCCTATGAGGTAAGACTCCTACAGTATCACCCCAGTTTTGTTTAAAGTAAAATCTCCCTGTTGACTGCATCATCTGTGTGTCAGTAAAGTTTATTTTTTCTCTGCCAGTAATAGATAGGAATTTGGATGTAAATGTGTACAAATAAGAGTTTTAGTTATTAAGAATTGTCAGAGGCAGAGCTGCTGTTCCGCAGCTTCTGCAGATTTCAGTTTGTATTCGAAGCAGATGAACAGACATATTTTCAAACTGAGGTGGAACCAAGGACACTTCCGAGTGGCAATTTACATATTTAATTAATCCATAATTATAGTAATGAAATAGAAATTCAAATCTATCATCCCTGCAACTCTCTTTGTAATAGTTCTCTGTTTTTGTGAGACCCACATTTTGTTTTGTATTTTGAATAGGAAGCCTTAATACCGGTCAGTCTCCTGCATAGATCATGAATTATTTTCTTCTTTTTCTCCTGTATATTTAATGAACCAGGGATTAATGTAACACTGATATGTGCTTTTCTTCCTCCCACAAAATTCTTATTTTTCCTCGATACTTAAATCTTAATTCTGCTTATGTCTTCACTGTAGACACTTGACTATTATGTTGTATTTTAATATTATACACAGCTATAGACCAATAAAAGATTTTTAAAAAAGACATCAAAAACCTGCTCGTCCAGAAGAAAAACCGCCACATTTCATGTTCACTCTGGTGGCTCCACTGCTAATTAGGATGTCTGGTTTCCTGTGAGCGACTAAGCCAAATCCTCTTTGTGTTTTCTCTTGTTCGTCAGGAGGTGCAGGCGTGCACAGTGGACATGGGGATCACTGCCGACAGCTCCAGTCACCCTGACAACAAAAGCAAGAACAGATACATCAACATACTGGCCTGTACGTCCCTGTTCAACATTCATGTTTAATTATAAAGCCGTGAAGTGATGAAACTGATGAACCTTTGTTCTCTCCCAGATGACCACAGCAGAGTCAAGCTCTCCAACAGTTTGGACGGAGATGGGAGATGTGGGGACTACATCAACGCTAACTTTGTGGATGTAAGCGTGTTTTCAGAAACAGATTGAAGCTCAGGTGGTTTTTTTTGTCCGCCGAAATATATAGTACATTAAATCCAGCGTTTTCTTGACTGAACAGTGGTTTCCTCTGCAGGGTTATGAGCGAACAAGGGCGTACATCGCAGCTCAAGGGCCTCTCAGAGCGGGCAGAGAAGACTTCTGGAGGATGATCTGGCAGCAGAATGTTGGAATTATTGTCATGATCACCAACCTCAAGGAGAAAGGACGGGTAGGAGGTCACTCTGCTGCAGCAAGTGTGACACATATCTAATAATCACTCTCCTTTGAGCTCTGTCTCGGTCTTAGTTTAGTGCTTGGCAGGTAGTGTTCATTTGGTTTCATCAGAGCTTTTATCTAACACTGGTGAGATGCAATCAACACAATACAGTTGCCGGTTGCAAAACCAAAACAATGAGCTGAAAGATGCTAAAATGCTCCATAGAGAGGAACTGCAGAGTTGGTGATAATTCTCTGTGGATTTGTCACAGTGAATTGAATATCAGCATCTCATAATCAGGGATATAAGCATTATTTGTTTACTGACACTTTGTGAATTGGATCAGTTACATCTGCTGGAATACTCCATACCGTTTCTTGTAAATTCTGACATGGTGAAAAAAGAATAAATATTTAGGTTTCTGTTTTTTAGTTTCTCTGTCGGTCTTCTGCTCTTGTTTTATTTTTGTCATTTTCTACAGACAAAATGTGACCAGTACTGGCCGGAGGAGAACCAGGAGGAATACGGTCCATACCAGGTGACCTTAAAGAGCAGCAAGACCCTTGCTTACTACACACTGCGGACGTTCACTGTCAGAGATACCACAAATAAGGTATTTTACACACATTCTCAAACTAGGTCTGAAAAACACAGGCTTTGTAAAGCTCATTAGATAAAATGTGTCAACAAATAGTGTCCATACAAAATCACACACGCGATAACTCCCTTTCTGGTCCTCCAGGCTTCTCAGAGGAGAGCTGAACACGCAGTCCTCCATTTCCACTACACCCAGTGGCCGGACATGGGCGTCCCAGAATACACTCTGCCAGTCCTGTCCTTCATCAGAGCATCCTCCCGTGCCCGGACACAGGAGATGGGACCTGTGCTGGTACACTGCAGGTACACTGTGTGTGTGTTAGTATTTCAGATATGCCATATACTGAATATACGTGTTTGACATGCGATGTGTGTCACAGTGCTGGTGTAGGAAGGACGGGCACCTACATAGTGATAGACAGCATGCTGCAGCAGATCCAGGATCAGGGCACAGTGAACGTTCTCGGTTTCCTAAAACATGTCCGGACGCAGAGGAACTTCCTGGTTCAGACAGAGGTAAGTGAACTGACACAAACATGCACACGCACTGACAGTGGTGTTTTCAATGTCCATCCTGTCAATCCTTATTGAGAACAAAGCGCCTCTTGCTCTTCTGTCGCTCACCTGTAGGAGCAGTACGTGTTCATCCACGATGCTCTGGTGGAAGCCATCTTGAGCCGTGACACCTCAGTGACCTCTGATCTCCTCCACACTTATGTGTCCGACCTCCTGACCCCTGGGGCATCAGGCAGGACACGCATGGACAAACAGTTTAAGGTATAGCATGTTTATAACCCCCCCCATTTTTCACCCTTTACATTTTAGGCATTTAGCCTTTGATTCTTGATCGCCTAATTATCATGCAAATGTACACACTGAATGTTGCAAATAAAATGAATCTTTCTGTTGTGTTTCAGTTGATCAGTCAACGTCAGGCGAAGCATGCAGACTACAGCACTGCCCTGAGGGACGGCAATGCTGAGAGGAACAGAGCCAGAGCTCTGATGCCTGGTAAGCAGGGCTGGTTTACTAACTGGGAAAAGCAGGCAACTGCTGCAGAACCCTTTCATTCACTGTGTGGCAACTGGTTTGTGGTAATATGATGAATTATACAATTTCTGGGAACCTTGGAATATGCACCAACAGGAGCACAATATCAACTGACATGATGAGGGCCTCATTAGCTGATTTTAAGGCCTTGTCTTGAAGAGAGGCCGGCAGTAAAAAATCTACTTTTAAGACCTTCTTTCATTACAGCTGATAATGAGTTTCGATTGTAAATATTTTTAAATTAATTTGCATTTAATCAGATGATCACACAGCAAACTTAGAGCTATTTGATATTCTGGCAAAAGCACTTGATCATGATCACACCCTAAAGGTAGATTAGGGTGCACGACTATATGAGCTGTGTTGTTGTTGGTTATCTTATCAGCGTGGTGAAGGTGGATCAGAGGCTCATGAATTATGCAAGTCTCTATTATCAGGTGTTGTATTGCTTACTAGTGTCTCTATGTTTGTGTATAGTGGAACGATCAAGGGTGTCTCTGACCGCTTCAGAAACAAACTCCACTGGGTACATCAACGCCTCCTATGTCATGGTGAGACAACTGCAAATTGTCAGATTTGTTACCATTTTATTAACGTGCCATTTTTCTGTTTTGAATACATGAACGAAGCGTTTGCCGGTAGTTTGATGCTCGTGTTTTCACAGGGACATCACCACAGTAAGGAGTTCGTAGTGAGCCAGACTCCTCTCAGCAGCACGGTGGCAGATTTCTGGAGAATGATCTGTGAACACAACACACACACTGTTGTCCGTCTGGCTGACACACACAGTCAGGTATAACACACTCGCACACCCTCACTCTGTATAGCACTTCTACGTATATGTACAGTATATACCTATAAACACACGCACACTCTTACATGTTTTCCTGTTAATGTCAGAGTGAAGAGGGGCAGCCTTGTGTTTACTGGCCCAGCAAAGACCAGCCAATGAGCTTTGAGGGTTTTACTGTGTCATACTCGGGGGAGGAGCAAGCATGTCTGTCCAATGATGAGAGAATTTTGGTGCAGGATTTTACAGTGGAGTCTCCACAGGTAACACACACACACACACACACACACACACACACACATTGAGTATACTGTATTTAACAAATGTATATGCACATTCAAAGATAATCATTTGAGACACTTCTGCATCTCTCTGTCTCGCCGTTCTGTTTTTCTCTGCCTCTGTCTAGAACAATTATGTGTTGGAGGTGCGTCAGTACAGCGCCACCTGCTGGCCCAACCCTGACAGTCCCATCAGGAACAGTTTCGATCTGGTCAACAAAGTCAGAGAGCACAGCAGACATTCAGACGGACCTACAGTCATACATGATCCGTTAGTACAACACAGACAGGCTCACTCACTCATTTCACATTTTGATCTTTCTTTACGAGGGTAAATCTATGTGTGTGTGTGTGTGTGTGCGTGTGTGTGTGTGTGTGTGTGTGTGTGTGTGTGTATGTAGGTTGGGTGGCGCTACATCAGGGCTGTTTTGTGCCCTCACCACCTTGTCCAGTCAGCTAGAGGAGGAGGGAGCAGTAGACGTCTACCAGGTGGCACGGATGACCAACCTCATGAGGCCTGGGGTTTTTAATGACATAGTAAGTACTGGCACATACACACACACACACACACACACAGACACACTGAATAATATTTGGCTCACCACTTTAAAGACGTTAAAATGACAATAAGGTGAGCAACATCACCTCAGACATATAAAAAGTAGCTGTTCAGGAGCATTTTTATAGTAAAACATGGTTCAGTCTTGAAGCTGTGTCTCGCCCCCTACAGGAGCAGTACCAGTACCTGTATCGAGCTGTGCTGAGTCTGGTGAGCAGCCAGGAAGACCAGAGAGCCCTGCAGAGTCCAGAAACCAACGGCTCTGTACCTCTGGGACAGACTAACATCGCTGAGAGCCTGGAGTCCCTCATGTAGACACAGGCACATTTAACACACAAACATGTCACATACACAGAAAACGCACCATACAAGCACACACACACCAGTATAGACTGAGTGCTGTGGTGACTGTGGTTTGGCCCAACATGTGATGAGATGATGAACCATCATTTCTGTGTCTGTGGTTTATAGCTGTGTCCCCTGAGCATGCTAACGCTTCAATGTACAGTATGTTCACCGATCAGAGAGCATTATTCAAGATATAGAAATAAAACATCATAATCCACTAAAACCTTAGGTAATGCAAATCAGGGTACATCCCTTTTAATCATATCTTATAAAAACAAAATCCCATTTTTTAACAGTGAGGCCCATTAACAGCAGCTCCAACTACTTTAGCTGTCTGATATAGTCACTACACATGCAAGCTTTTTGCCCACTGAACATGTCTGGCAGGGTTAGACTGGTCATTAAAAGTGCTAGCCTTTACTTATCACACTGTCAGCGTAAGCATGCCCAGCAGACAAAGCTACAGAATCTACCCGACACACAGCTCACTACTTCTAATGTTCAGTGACCAACCAGCCATGATATGACCGACAAGGTACCACTGTCTAATAAAGGCAACCTTTATAAAGGCTTTCTGTTTAGTTAACTGATGACTTTATTAGTGGTTAATAGATAAATAAATCACTTTGACTGGTCAGACAGTTATTTAGAGCCGCAGACGGTATGGACTGAAGTCCATTTAGTAAAATCTTATTAAAAACTTGATAATTAAAACCCTTTTTATTTATAGCTTGTTATGAAATATAACTACAGAATTACTGAATTACCAAGATTTCTAACTCAATTTTTACCAAGATGAAAGGATAAAGACCAGCCAGTGAGATTTTTGGCAACCCATTAACTGTTATATGAAGAATTAGTAAATGATTTATTAATCATTGATAAGGACATTAGTTTAAATTCCAACGTCTTTTATAACCAGCTCATTATTAGACAGTGGCACCAAAGAAGCTTCACTGCCTTTCCAACAAGAACCTGTTGCTGTTGCTTGTCAGCATGAGCGCCAGCACTCCCTGAGAAACGTCCAAAAACCTTTTGAGGGCTTTCATTAAAAACTAAATGAATATGAAACAAAAAAGAAAATATTTTTTTCTTAATTTTTCTTAACGATGAAAGGAGTCAGCGGTTTAATTCCAATAATAGATCAACCTTAAATTCATGTAGTCTTGAACATTTCTTTCTTTTATTTGTGGTCTCTTTTATTCTTTTCTCTTCCTTTATTGTTATTTTTTGCCTTTTTTCATGACTCTCCTGTATTCTATTATTTTTTTTTAAATAGGAAAAAAAAAACATATTAATAAAAATCGCAATTGGCAAACAAGCGAAACAAACTTTTCCAAAAATGAAATGAAAGTAGAACAACAAGATGAGTTCTATGTTAAAAAAGGGAAATGATACAGAAAATGACTGTCTCACCAACACTTGTGTTCCTTCATAATATTTTATGCACTGCACATTAACCAGCAGATTTTGGGACTCAAACTACCACGTATCCTGATTTAGAGTAATGTTTTGAATAACCAAAATCTCTTAAAGCCTCACTAGTGACGATGACTGCTGGTATTTACTGCTGTTTGATTTCTGTTCTTGTCTTGTTGCCACTGGCTCCATGGTCTCTGGTACTCTGTGCCTTTTGTAATTCATGTTCTTGTACTTTAAACCTGTTTTGATACAACAGCCGTGTGACTAATATGCCAAAATAATGATCTGTGACTTTTTTTTTCTATTTTCTTAAAGTCTTGTTGCGCGCATTACTTTCGTATGTAAAGGTCAGAGAGGAGGGGATTTAATCAGGCTCAGATGTTTTGTAAAAGATGCAAACTGTGATTTAAAGCGATATTCCACACAAAATCTATCAAGCACTACAGTCCCAGTCAAAAAGTTTCAGTTTGAATTTCTGTCAGTTAACAATGGATTACAATGATAACCAGCTTTTATAATGTACAGAAAAAATCAAAACCTCCCAAACCAGTCCTGCAACAGAATAATCAACATCAGCTATAAGAAAGTACGACATTCAGCCGAGACAGTCGTCATATTGTTGCAAACAGCGTTTAGACAATGAGACAAACAGCTGAACTTACTGATGTTTGACCACATTTTTCATTCACTTTGGATCCCTGCAGCTCCTCTGCGTCCCTGTGCCACTTGCTATGACTGTTTTCATTTTGAGGGAGTCCAAATGTTTCCACTGCATCAGACACGATCGACCTCTGAATCGCTTTCAAACAGCGCTGCAGCTTCTATCTGCGCCTGTTTTGCATTTGTTCAGCTCTTTTGGGGATGCAAAATGGTGCAAATCATAGAGGCTACTGCAGCTGAACCAGGCAGTGATTCAAACCAGATCTTACTGTAATATGTCTGAACTTTCTGTGTAAATATCCCTGAATACATCAGAAGGCCAAATTACTGTATGTTTATACTGTACCTCTATATATTTTCTATTTTACTATAAAAAAAAGTGATTTTCTAGTCATTTACACATATATATATAACTGTGTGGATTCTATTTGATAATTTTAGCCTGGAAATATTGATCATGTTTATAGTTTTAATGCAATGTTATCTCTTTTTATCTTCATGATTACAGTAGCAGCTTAATGTCTCTACCTTTATCTCCAGTCATAAACTGGTGCAGTATGTATATAGCAACAGGTTGAAGCAAACCTTGTTTATGATTTAAACTTGTTTCTTTTTCTGGGAGAGAAGGAAAAAAATAAAATGTTCTTGTTTAGACCCAAACTTATCCCTTAATTTTCTTAAATACATAAACACACGGGACAAATGGGATTACAGATTCATCATGCTTTTATTTATACCATAATACATTGTATTGCATTGTCTCCCCTGATCGACCTGCACATGACATGATAGTAAAGACAAACAAAAGTTAAATAATCAATGCACAACCATGAGAGGTTAATAAAGATTAAGTCAAAACTAAAAATATATATTTATAATCTTATTAATAGTCGCCATTACACATTATACTGTAGCAGTCACATAAGATAAAGTGTATATAGTGCATTAAGAATGAACCTCGTTATGCAGTGACAATATGATCCTGGGAGTATCAATATTTTTTTTTTTTTGCTATTTCAAAATTTCAAAAATAAATTTGCAAATCCACATACTGTCTTCACACTCTTTATGGATATAACTATATGTGAAGTACTTTCATCCAATCACATGACGTTTCTGAAGCCTCACACATCTGGGCTCCCACATGTCTGTCAGTTTCCAAATGATGAGTTTACATGCATGCATTACTTGAGATAATATCACACTATAGAAGCCGGGCTTTTATTTAGGATATAGATTTTTACTTTACCATGCCCTGACTCCGCTCCGTGTCCTTGTTTTTCAGACATAACATTTTACAGGTGTTTTGCTCAGCCAGACCTCTGGTTCAATCATAAAAGGAGGTCTGACAAAGGAATTTTCTCATCTCAAAATTCAGAGGGAGCTTAAACTACACCACAATCAATGAGCCAAAATTTCTATAGACCTTCATCGTCTGAGCTGATGGCGCTACCGTCAGAGAACATCCTGATTAAAAACACAATACCTTATAAGTGAGTAGTTCATGGCAACGTATTCCACTGTTCACAATAAATGTGTAGTCATGTCAACTTGGAGCAGTTTTGTCCCACTTCATTTACCTCATCTGCTGCTTCGATTTTATTATCTTTTGACATAAAGTAATTGAAACTCAGTGGGGGAGAAGGGGTGGGGCCAAACAAGCTTTTTTTTTTTGCTTTTCCTGTTTAAGATTTTATCAGGGGAACAAGACAAACTCTGAAAACAATTATCTCCATTTCCCATTTCACTTTTTGTGAAAGCCAGTGGGAGCCATGAGAAACCTGTGAGTAACATGAACTCAGCTCTCTCTCACCTGTATCAACGTGTCTTCGATTATACACAAACATACTGTACTTATAACGCAGCTAAGAAATCGTATTATGGCACATACAGATGTTAGAATCAAAAGTAATATTTTATATGAATTCCTGCATTGAGAGTATATTTGCCCCCGACAGCTGCTGGGGATCCAGTGCCTTGCTTAATGACACTTCAGCAGCATAGATGATGTCTGACAATTTCAAATCAAGTCCTGTTGCCATCCTGCAGCCTGTGCTGTAATGGCAATTGTCTGTAACATAGCCCATGTGATCTTACATCCTTTGTGACAATATGTATTAATTACCGTAAATTCTCAAATAAAAGCCATACCATAAATAAAGGGGAAACGTGATATTACTAGTACCTGTACTACAATGGCTGTAATTCCATCAGTATTTTTTTATGTATTTTTTAAAGCAACTGCCGGAGGAAACTCTGTTTCACAAACACTTTTTCAGAATAAAAGCCTTCCAGTGACGTAAAGGTATACTGGGAATGATTTGGATGTTGGATGATGATAGAAAAAAGGAAGGCATCTTATTAAAAATTTGGTTAAAAAATATTTATAAATTTGAGAGATTACACCTCACAGCCTGTCTCTAATAAAGGCCTGGTTCACGCTTAAGTTCAGTTAATTAAAACTGCTGGGCCACTATTTGAGAATTTATGGTGTACATTTGTTTAATAACTAAATACGACATGTTAAATGACATGAAAGCAAAATGAAAATATGTAGTCTTGTGCAATACACTGAGTGCAAATGCAAGTAATACAGGCAAGAAAATACTTTGTTTATATCTTTATATATAATATATAATTTTGGGAAAATAGCTACATTCTCTACTTTATCTAAAACGCTACAGCACCACAACTTCCACCTGTTTCAAGCATATGGTGAGAACCTGAAAATGATCAGAATCTCTTTTTTTTTATTGTCACATTGTTGTAAAATCACTCGTGAACTCCAGTCACAGATAAAACCCAGTTGATCTGCTTCTTAATTTTTTTCCTTTGTCTCTCTGTAGGGAGATGCCACGGTGGTCTGTAGCATTAAAATGTAATGTTTTATAACTTGTTATAATTAATATACAGGTAATGATTTGTGCCATTTTAAAATGTTACATTTATCACCTTTCAAAAGCAAGAGAAAGGGAAGTGACCACTCAAAATATCTACGAGAAGTAGATGCTGCTCATCTTTTTACTGTGAAAAGACTTGTAAGAATCTTTAAAAAGACTGAATTAAATCCTCACTTCGATCAAGGCAAGTCTGTTTATAACAAAATATAATCTTGAAGCATAGTATTAGAATTTGCGTAGCTCCTTTTCCTTGTCACTTCTGAACGTGTGCGAGAGTTCTGGCTGCCCCCTAATGGTCGACTAAACTGTCTCTTTTCATTGGTCGGTTAGTCGCAGTTTGTGTGTTTGTGCTGTTTGTCCCTCTTCCATTCCCTAACAGACTGAATGCTAATCATCAGACCACGAAGGACTGTACGACGAAAGCCTTGATGGCTGCTTTGCCATGGAAAGTGAAGTGAACCTCCCACCTCCTGAGGCCTGAGTGGCTGTCTGTGAACCAACTGTCGACCACATGGTCACTGTTGGATGAATTTGTAAGTATACGTCATTCATGGCGTTGATAAGTCCACGAGTGTTTGCTTAAGTTATTTACTCATGTGTTTTGAATAATGAGACTCGTCTGGTGTCATACTGTGTTGAGATAAATTAAAATGTTCCTCGCTGGTTGTTCTGACACATTCACGATCCTTAGCACCTCTGCTGTTAGCACTGTCATTAACAGGTGGCTCGCTTCATCTGTGAGCTTGTGAAATTCAGATTTTAAAGGCTGATTTTTACGGTTTGGTATTGTAATGTGACACGCATGATATTTTTTCTCATCCCTGGAACTCTGATGGCCCAAAAAAATATATATTTGAATAATTAAATTAATATAATAAACATGTAGACGACTAGTCAACTAATGCATTGAACTAACGACTACAGGTCGACCAGGAAAATCTTTGGTCGGGGGCAGCCCTGGTTTGAATGTGTGTGTATACACCTACAGGCCATGCTGATCCTTCTCTCTTCTTCTCTGCACCCTTAATTTCCCAGACAACCCTGTTGGACACAGAGGAGGAATAAGACAGCAGTACAAAGCACTGGATTAATCAATATGTGTGTTTGTGTCTCTCTGTGCGTGTGTGTGTCCTTACAGAGTTGGTTCTTTTGCGCTTCCAACAGTCTGGGTTGAGTCTTTTCTGTTCGTCTGCGAGGGCTTTGGCCTGTAGGGTGAACGCCCGCCGCTCCTCAGTTCGCATTTTCTTCCACCGCTCACCAAGGAGGACGCTGATCGCTCTGAATCACATGGACACGCAAACATGCACATACATATACATGACCTTACAATAAACACTGACGGCTTCACAATCCACACACACAGCACACAGCACACCCACCTGTTGTCCTTGCCTGGGTACATCTGTGTGTACTCCACCCTGAACTTCTTGGCAAACAGCATGAAGGCGTTCATTGGCCGCTTGCACTTAGTGGGCGTGGCATTATTACTTCCTGCTGTGCTGGCCTGCTGGCTTTTGGTTGGCTTTTGACGAGAAGAGTGGGAGGAACTGGGACTATCGGCGTCTGCAGATTTTAACACATCTATGATTGACAGGCTTTCGTTTATGATTTATATCCTCAACATTGCTTGAGTGTTTCTATGCATTTTTAGTATTTGGCAAACAGAACGATGCTCGTTCTTAATGCTTCTGCTCAATCACACAGTAGATAATCTCTCAAAATGCAGGAGATTTGAAGTGCAATACCATGTGATGTGTCTCTGTCTGGAGAAACAGCTCCCCCGCTGGACTGGGAGGCACGCCGCCGTCTGGCCATACTGCTCAACACATAAACCGCAGAGGAGTCCAGAGGAGTGAAATCATAACTGAAGAAGACACACATAGAAAAATAAGCATTTTTACACACATTGC
This sequence comes from Holacanthus passer, assembly GCA_025331565.1. Taxonomy (NCBI): domain Eukaryota; kingdom Metazoa; phylum Chordata; class Actinopteri; family Pomacanthidae; genus Holacanthus; species Holacanthus passer. The sequence continues at coordinate 4,844,221 of JAFREQ010000039.1, forward strand.
TAATCTGCTGATTGGCCTGTTGCTGCATTAGATGTGGAACAGCATTCAGCAATCAAATCTATAACGTATATGTTTACTTGTAGTGGAGCAGGTTTCTATTTTACCTCCTAAATGTGTCAAACACCAGTGAGTCATCGGTGTGTTTGGCATCTCTGTGTCCTGGCGGAAGGCACACACCTCCCACCTCCATTTCATAGCACGGTATCCCATGGCGCACCACGGTCAAGCTTGGGTAAAATGACGACCAGCCTAACAGAACAAAAGACAGAACGTCAGAATGTAAAGAAGCAGATATGATTTGAACAGTTCCTGAGTTTTCTCATCATCACTCCTACCTTTGTTTTTCACGTAGAAGGGGTGATCCAGTTGGCACCGGGCAGTCATGGGAGAACGTCCAAATGCCCCCGGGTCAAAGGTCAGCTGTAGGAAAGCCTGACCAGACAACACAATCTCTGAATGCTGCACCAGCTGCAGACCCTCAGAGCCATAACTCTGCAAAAGAGCAATCAGTGATTTTACTCAGCATGTACTTTATTTTGTTGGATCTTTGCCTTTTGCATACATATGTTTTGCCTTTCATTCTCGGTCTTTTCTGTTCATCTCTGATTAGAAGCGTTGGCAGAAAAACTACCTACCTTCTAAGTTTTTCTTCTCCTTAAATTATACAAATGGGGACCAAATCAAAAAGCATACTCTGAACTCAGAGACCTGACAGTGTAAGTGCAGCCACGAGCTTCTTGCATTATGTACCTTCAGAGATGTGGATCGCTCCTCATCACCAGAGTCTTCTTCGGCAGAGTCCAGGTCCTCGACGTCCTGCCACTCCACATTAGAGCCGCCGTGGAAGCGCAGATGAGTGCCTGGTGACAGAGAATAGCTGCTCTGAGATAATAGCCTCAAATAGAATCTCACATGTATGTCTTCCAAGTAGAGAAAAACAAGTGATGACTCAGTATGAGGTGGCAGACGAAGTAAAAGACACAGATGAGATCAAATGTTGAGAGAAGCTCTTGCGCTGCCCTCGAGTCTAATGCAGTTGCCTAGTGTATACATGTACATGTGTGTGTTCGTGTGCCTACCTTTGAGAAAGCAGTGCCAGGCGGTGGGTGGCCAGGAGAAGCTCCAGCCCATGTCTTCATCATCAGACAGGGAGGATCTGGTTGACACTGCAGAACCGCATTCACTGCTCTTCTGTGGAAACATGAAACTGTCAGGCACAACTGTGGAATAAACAGCTGCCACAGAGCCAACAGCTGGAGGTTTGTACTCCAAACAAACACCACAGCGGCTCACTCTGACCCGCTGACACACAGCTTTCTGTGGCACGTGGTCAGAGGTGAGTCATTATTTAGAAAGTGAAAGATAATAAAAGACACTCTTTTTTTTATTTTTGGAGGAAGCAGGTAAACATGAGCTCTACCCTGCTGCGGCGACGCTCCCTGTCATGACCTCTGGGGGGCGACATGGTGTTGCTGGGGAGAGAGGGAGGAGGCCGAGCGTAGGAATGTAGATTACTGCTGGTGCTGGACAGGCGGGCCGAAGAGGAGCTGAAAATGACACAAGCTCATAAGTGGCACCCACTGCAAACAGCACAGAGAATCCCCTGACTGTCAGTTGTAGGAAGAGTGGTGTTCCTGTAATATAGAAGCTTATAGATTTTAATACTCATTAATGTTCATGTTGCTACTGTTGTTCTCAAGGCTGCATCTACCAATAAGGTTATTCCCCCGTTTTTACTTCAGGGTCTTAAACAATCTGAGGAATAGTTTACATTCTATTATCCAGAGTCCAAAAAAGTTGAGACACTGTGTAAAACGTAAATAAAAACAGAATGCAATCATTTGCAAACAAACTATGTTCATACCATGTTCCACAACTATGTAGGTGGTGAACCTCTCTCCATCCTCGCTTGTGAACGACTGAGTCTTTCCAGGATGAACCTTTCATACCCAATCATGATACTATCACCTGTTACCAATGACCCTGTTTACCTGTGGAATGATCCAAACAGGTGTTTTTGGATTTGTCCACAACTTTCACAGTCTTTTGTTTCTAAATATTGGGCCCTGCCTTTGTGTCAAGTTACTTTTGTTGTGGAGTACAACCATATACGTTATGTGACGCTTCATGTTTTAGTGCACGGAGAAGTAGAAAGCACACATACGTACCTCCGCTGAGGAGGCTCCTGTAGCAGTGGGCTCTGGGGTCCCGTGGCAATGTGAGCCAGCTGCGTCAGCCAGTGTGTGTCAGGAGGCTGTGTGTGTGCATGTCGCTCCTGGTGTGACACACCCACGTCCACCTGGTAGACAGGTGGTGCTGTTGGCTCTGTCTCCTCCTGAACCTCCTGCAGGTCAGGGAGGTCATCTAGAAGGAGAGGACAAACAGTAGCTGAAAAGTTTGGCTCTCTTTAGATTTGAAAAAACCTGAAGCCCATGTGTTTATTATGCTATTCTATTCTGTGTTTCATGTACCGTATTCCATGTGACTGTCACTGGTGGGGAAGCCAGGTGAGGAGGGGAGGTGCTCCTCATAGCAGAGCAGGTCATGTGACTGGTCTCCATCTGCATCCATCATCACTCCTGAAGGTAAGGCCATACAAACAACAGGACATTTGACTAGTTTTTCAGGGAGTATATTCATGGAGTATTTGTCTTTTAAATTTCAAATATTATTCATTACTTAATTTTTAAATTGTTCATAGATTAATGTTTAGAATAATTTCAGACAGTAATAGTAAAACACATCTATCAATAGAATAAGAAAATCTGACAGATAAACATTTTTCTTGGCCGACAATGAAATAAAAGAAGTGTTCTTTCCAAATAGCAATGTGTTTTCTAGATCTATTCCCAGTCTAGCCTATACTTCTTATAATCCATGTATTCCATGTAATCCATGTAATGTAATAATATCTTCTGTAGATCTGGAGGAGACTTCCAAGTTTGCAAAAATAACCCTAATCATGTCATCAAGGTTATTTGGGCAGGTGAACTCTGCGGTCTGCTGCTCTGGGCTTACCTGTGTGATCGCCTCGAGGTTCTGAATCCTGCATGTTCTGATGTTTGGGGTCGCTGGACAGCACAGCCGGGGTCACCACCTCCCAAACCATGATGTCCACGGGCACTGAAACATGCAGACTGCTGAATAACTGTTTAGTCTATAACCAACAAGTCTCCCTTTATTAGCATGATATGCTTTTATGTGAGCAGTCAAATATTGAAAATATATTGTAGGTATAAAATGCTGGCATCAGTATCAGTAGTAGCTATATTCCAGGATCAGATGGATCAGACTAACACACAGAGAAACTGAATCCTTCCCTGCTGTAATGTATAGGCTATAAATATCTGGGGTGACATAAGGAGACACAGGGTGACATAGGGTGACACTGGGCTGGCTGCCTTTACCTAATAAGTTTAGCCACATTCTCAGAGCTCCACTATATTTATACCAGCTCTCTCTTTTAATGTAAGAATATAATCGTGTTCAATATAGTGAAATATTCCATCTCCAACATGTAAACATAATGGAAGCGTGTTTCATCCATTTCGCAATATTCTCGTCATGTGACTCCCTCTTGTTTATAAACTTTGAGAGCCTGCACGCATGCGCATAAAAAGCCCATTCATTCAATACAGAGAAAGGCAGCGACAATACATTTAAGTTAGTAGTTCAAAACGAATTAAACGCTCGAAATTTAACATAAAGTATAAACTGACTGTTGTGACTTTATCGACTGTCGTTAAAAGCTACTAGTGTCAATGTGTTTTCCCTTCAGAAAACTTGAGACGAAGCTGCGTTATTTGTTGTCACGAAACCAAAGTGTCGTTGAAATCCTGAAGTTACGTCGACGAAAACGACAAACATCGTTAACTTCCGGATCATAACATACAAATAACGACATTTATGAGGTTTGTAGCGTGAAATGTGATGAAGGAGATTAAAATGGACGAGCCATCCTGTTGCGTAAAGGCAGTTAACAACAAAACAACTAACGTCAACAATGAAGCTTTACGGAGATCAACCAAACTACATTTACAGCGAAAAATAAACGTTGTCAGCTTCACATTATTGCTCCTGGGCCAAGTCCAGAGCAAGATCATTCAAATGGTGTGATCACATCTAAAAATCGACGCTTTAAAACCCATAAATGATTTCAATGAACTTTCTGTAACTCACCAAAACAGTCGCCTTGTACGGGAGAAGGGGCTGGTATAAACGCATTTCCCCCTGCCATCCTATTGGCCGGACGTAATGTCAATCGACAGCTCCTCTCGTCCTCATTGGTCAGTTCAGTGCGGACTCGTTCTCTTCGTTATCATCACCACAACAATAAAACATCTGGGTGGGTTGAATGATGAAAGATGGCTGAACCCAAAAGTACCACAAGTGGTGGTTAGAAAATCTCCTGCACGCTCAGAATATCTTCTTTTGTTTTGAACTCTTGAAGCAGACTGTGAGATGACAAGATCTCACAATAAAGAGCTAAAATGTTCGTAATAAAATATTTACATTTGGGCCTAAAAAGGTCAAAGGTTGAGCTGCATGTAATACAGCATGTATGTGCTAATGTGCAGTGATAAAGCAGTTTAAACATGATCAATGAATAAGCCCATGCAGGTTTGAAAACATATGTTAATGCTGATCATTTCAGCAGCAGACAAATAGCCTTCAGCCCAACTGTGGTATGTCCAGTACAACAAGAACATCAGGTAGTTCAGCCAAGTAACCTGTTCAAAGACTGTGGCCCTCTCCTGTGTCAGACACATGTTTATAACCCTGCCGTAAAACCCTTAATATCCCTGAGGACGGTCTTTAGTGTAATTACAGATGTTTCACTGCTGCTAGTTGTAGACGGTGAAGCCATAATCAGAGAGCAGCATCTTCTCACAGACATCAGCAAGAAAGCATTTTTAAACAGCATACTGTGATCTCTGCTATTCTATTGATTCCACAGAAAAACATAGGAATGTCACAGTGTTCTTATACTTTGAGAACAAATTGGCGTATCAGACAAATCCATAATGCACTGGAGGGTGCTGGGAGAGATACAGATGTTCCAGTCCCCCTGTCAGACATTGTTATAACAAGCCATTATTGGTATGATTATTTCAAATATAGAGAAACATCAGTGGTTGTTTCAGTGCTTTGAAAGTTTTCTGGCCTGTTGCAGCTGAAAGATAACATATGCACAATCATGAGAGTTCCACTGCCCTCCAGTGGTCACAGTGAGGAACTGCAGTAAGACAGAATACATCAAGTTAGATGTAATTAATACGTCCGGTCAATACTTTCGAAAAGAAGCTATAAGAAATAATAAATTGGAATAAATAAACCTCAAACTTAAGGACACATTTACTTCTTCCACGTCACTGAACTGTTCCCTTTCTTCCTTTACACAATTTTTGGAAACCAAATCAGAAAATGAAAATATGTTTTTGCATGTCTACTCCTCATAAGAATAGTCTTAAGACCTGTTTTACGGAGTTTTATTTTGAAGAGAAAAGCCGGAAGTGTTGTTCTTGTTCTGGTTTGAAGAAGTGAGCCGGTGAGCTTGACATTCCAGTAGCGCAGCATTTCCTTAATACAGACTTCAGCACAAACTTTAAAGCTAACTGTTTAACTCCGGTTTGTCGTCTCTTCATGTAGCATAAATGCCGAAACTTTGGTCCAAAGCTGCTGCTTTCGTTGCCCTCTGCGTTCATTGGTGAGTCACATGAAGACTTTATGTTGTTCTTGTATAAAATTGTCGCCTCTCTTCCGATTATTATGGCAGCGGTACCGTTAGATTCAGGCTGAAGCTGCTCCTCTGAGGCTGCTTTCAGAAGCTTCAGTCACTTTATTAACAGCTGTCTCCGTCCATTAAACCGCTGATACAGACACAATAATAGTTTGTGACAGCGGTGAAAACAGCCAGACTGTGTCAATCTTATAGTTTCATCCATGCTGGCACGATTTTTTTTGTGCTTCCTGCTTTTCAAAACTTCCTCTGACAGAAGCAGAAGGGAAACTTCTGCCATTTAATCCTGTGATTCAGGAAACTCCAGTCCATTAAGATCATGTGTGTGTTTAAAAAAATACTTTAATATGGCTGACATCATGGTCCACTCCTTTTTGTAATTTCATAAATGAATTAGAAATGAGAGATTTTATGATACTCAGTCCCTCTAATCTGGATTATCATAGTTTTATGAAAATCAATAAGAATTAACTGGTTTGCAGCCTTAGTCAATAAATCACATTTTTTGATGATTCATATTACATATTATAGCAAACATTTAGTTAACAATGACCACAAATTCTGTATTTTTGACTTATTATTAAAGCACAATCTCATTGGGCCTTGTTAACCTTCTGGAAAGCAGTGTAGTTGTTAATGCCAATAATGCCAATAGTTAAACATTAAATTCACTGTCAAACCTACTATCACAGTCCATATCTTTATTACTGTCACTGTTGCCACATTGGAACTGTGCTGAAAACTGCTAATTGCAGAGAAAATAATAAGAGTAATAAAAGAGTAATAATAGGAGGTCAGAGGTCATAGATCAGTGTTCCCTGATAAATATGGCTGGTATTACAAATATCTATCTCTCAGTCAACCCATATCAATTCATTTGTTGCTGAATTATTTGCACTGCTGCCACTTCTTTGATTATTCTTTCTCTAAAGAAACATGTATACAGGACCACAACATCAACGTAGTCTGTTTCTTGTCCATCTCAAGCTAGGTGATGGACGGGAAGCAGATCCAGGTGAGCGACGAAGAGCCCAAAGTCCTGCGAGAAGAGAACCGGAGGAGGAGAAGAAAGAAGGCCATCACCTCGTCCTCCTGTGCCTCCATGGATCAGATCACTGTGGAGTTCCTCCTGCCCACGGCGGCGCGGGGCGGAAACAGCCCTGACACTCTGCTGCTGGAGGTGGCTGGAAACTGGACGGTGGAACAGGTCACCTGACCTCCTGATTCGTTTATTTGATATAGATGTTAAAATGGTGGTCTCAGTGGCGTTCAACATGCATTATATTCATTCAGTGCATATTTCTTGTGTCTCAGGTGAAAGCTCAGGTGTGGCTGAAGGCGGTGACTTTAAACCTCTGTCCTGACTTCTACCAGCGGTTCTCTCCCGACCACTGCATCCTGCTCTACCAGAAGAAAGGCAACGTGTGTGAGATCTACGATAAGCACCAGGTCTTCCAGACGCTGGACTGCATTCGATACTGGAGAGGTACCAACCAGTGACTTAACTGTGGAGCCAGAAACTGAGTTATTCAGTTGTGATGATGTCAAACTACGTCTGTTGTGTTTTTAAAGCCCTGAAGAAAGACGTGGGGCGGATCCAGCTGGTTCCCCGTCCGCAGCCCTCAGACGACTCCCTGCAGTACCAGCGCTACCTCAACTACCTGATTGGCTACGACGTGACCGATGTCAGCAACGTGCACGACGACGAGCTGGAGTTCACCCGCAGGAAGCTGCTGACGCCGCGACGCATCGAGCTGTCTGACCGTGACCCGAAGCTCTACTCCATGGACCCCTGGGTGACCCGCAAGCCTCTGCCTGAGCACCTGCTCAGCAAGGTGTGTGTGTGGTTGATTGATTTTATTATTTGAACGATCACTTCATGAATTACCTCATGTGTACACTTCACCGGTTCCAGGACTCTGATACCACCTATACGGAGTATATTCACACTACTGTCTGAAAGTAATTCAAAGCTTTAAAGATGTGAACTACTATTTAAGACGAATACTGTTTCCAGTGAAATGTATCCGCATTTATTCAAACAATAGAGCTCACTGTTCAAGACCTGCAGGAAAATTTATTTCATTAAGTTTCTGATACATGTCACTGAAGTATGCAAGTCTCATGAGGAAGTTGTCAATAATAATTTTATTTCCTTCTTTGACTTTCCTTGACTTTCATTGCAAATCAGCTCTTTCAACTAACAATCAATCAAATGACATGTTTCTTTACTTTTCATTCATACATTCGTTCCTCCTTTCAGGTCACTAACGGTCACATCCTGGTGGTGATCCACATTGGCACAGTCAGCCAGACCATCAAGGTCTCCATCGATGACCCGCCGGCGCAGGTAGAAAACCGTAGTGATGAACAACATTCATTATGTTTCTGTAATATTTTCTGACAAGTTTTCATTTTGTTCAGGTGCTGGTGAGTTTTTTCGCCAAGACAGCAAACAAGAGAGTTTTGCTGGGCATTCCTGACAACATGTGTGAGGCAGACTTTGTGCTACGTGTGTGTGGAAGGTACGGTATGTCAGATGCCAGTGTGAAGTTTGCACTGAAAGTAAAAGTAATTCACTGGATCATGCTATAAAAGGTACTTTCATGAATATGTGATGTTCTGAAAGTGACCATCTCAGTATCTGCTCACGCAGGGAGGAGTACCTGTATGGGGATAAACCGCTGCAGAACTTCAACTGGATCTGTCAGTGTCTGAAGAACGGGGAGGAAATCCACCTGGTTCTGGAAATGCCACCTGATCCCAACCTGGATCTGGTCCAGAAGGAGGACTGGGCCCAAGTGGACGACTGCACTGGAGTCGCAGGTAAATTAAGAGAAGTGGGCTGTGTTGTATTTGAAGATGTATTAATCCCAGTTTATTGACATATAGCGAAATGGTACATGTAAACACAGTCTATGTTCTAGTGGTAGTTATTCTCCTCCTAACGTCTCTATGCCAGGTACCCATGAGCAGTTGACCATCGATGAGAAGGACCATGAGCGGGTGTTCACCATCTCTATGTGGGACTGTAACAGGAAGTTCAGAGTGAAGGTGCTGGGTATTGACATCCCATCCCTCCCCAAAATCCCAGAACTGATTGTCTTCATAGAGGCCAGTATCTTCCATGGCCAACAGCTTTTAGCCCAGGTAATCCAAACTTTCAAGCCCACAAAAGAAAATATTCTGATGATGGCTATGATCTACATAAATTATAAATATCCAAACTTTTGTCAGGCATGATGTTTAATCTTTTACTTTGGAAGAACATAAAAAAGAACAGCTCACTTCAGCTGCTCCTTCTTGTTCCATTTCCCACTGCACTACCTGCACAACCTGATTGCTGATACATTTTTGATGAATGTCACGGTCAGCACTAACCTCAGTGACAAAAACATTGCATTTCATTTGACAGCTTCATAATAAATGCCTCTCGGCGTTTCACCAGTTGAATGCTTTTTAATGTGATCTCTTTGATGCAGCTGTAGCTGTAGAGAGCGAACACTGGGGCTGATATCAGCGAGTTAAATTAACAACACCAATGCTGGATTACACTCTGCACCATTTCCTGTGAACCTTTTGTACTTGAAGATAATTTGAATCCCACAGAACAATGGCAGACTGTGGCGCTAATAATGAAAACTACTACAAAGAGATAATTCAAATATATTAAACAGATATTGCTGAAAAAAATACGACCATAAATTGTATGGAAGGTGATTTTATGAAAATCTTAACAAGTGCAACTTTAAACTAGATTTGGCAAATCAAAACTGTGAACCACTGCAGTCATAGCTGTGTGTTCTCTTTGTAGCCAGCGACTTCAGGATGCACTTACTTTCCAAAACACATAGACAGTAGTTGGACATCAGGGATAGCAAGTTAAACCCTGCCTTCTCTCTCTCAGGAGAGGACGTCCTCTAAAACCTTCAATGAAGAAGTGCTATGGAACTGTTGGCTTGAGTTTAACATTAAGATCAAGGACCTGCCTAAAGGAGCGCGCCTCAACCTACAGGTAAACATTTCTTTCAAAGGACAGATGGGATGATTTCACAATGGTTAGTTATTGTAGTCAATTTCCTTATATAGACATTTTTAGTAGAAAGCAGATTTCGGTGAATTTGTGTTTGCTCTGATGACAATCTGTTTCCCACCCAGGTGGTCTGTGGGAAGCAGCCCCAGACGCCAACGTCCAAGGGAGGCTTGACCTACCAGGATAATACAGCAGGAACAGGCAGCCATGATGGTGAGGTCCACTAACATTTTCCTTCTGTGTCACGCTGACAGTCATCAGAGCAAGGCTTATATCTGCCTGTCTGTCCATTTTTCAGGAAAGACCAAGAGTCGTCTCCTGTACTACGTCAACCTGCTGCTGATCGACCACCGCTCTCTGCTCCGCCAGGGCGAGTTCATCCTCCACATGTGGAAGATGCCGGAGAAGAGCGAGGAGAGCAGCAGCAGCATCAACGCCGACAAGCTCACCTCGGCCACCAACCCGGACAAGGCCTCCACCATGGCCATCGCCATTTTACTGGACAAGTACTGCTACCCCGTGGTGCTGCCCAAGAGTCGCGATGTGGGGCGGGACGTCGGGGCTGGGAGCGAGGAAGCTGAGGGCAGGGAGCGAGGTCAGAGAGAGATGCCGAACCACTTGAAGAAACAGTTTGCGGCCATCGTGGCTACAGACCCCCTTCACCCACTCAGTCCGGAGGATAAGGAGCTGCTGTGGCACTTCAGGCATGAGTGCATGCGCGACCCCAGGTACTTAGAAAATGGACTACAAGGTGTTGTTCATTATTTTTTAGCTGTTAGTGCTTTTTGTCACCGATCTCTTCAATGCCTTCCTGTTTTCAGGGCCTACCCAAAGCTCCTGGGTTCAGTCCGGTGGGGGAAACAGGAAGACGTTTTGGCAACACACCGCCTGTTGGAGCGCAGCAGTGCGTGGGACAGCAGGTAGGAGGGCTTTCGCGCTGCCTCTACATGTATCTGTTCTCAGTGGGTTCACTGTCCCATCACCTGTCACCATGTTGCTCCTGTTCAGTGGTCTGGATGTTGGCCTGGCCATGCAGCTGCTGGACTGTCACTACTCAGACGCTCAGGTTCGCTCGATGGCTGTCAGGAAGCTGGAGACTCTGGAGGATGACGATGTGCTCAGATACCTTCTGCAGCTTGTCCAGGTCTGTCTTTTATATTCTTTTCTGTGTATTTTCTATGCATATACAGCTGGAAGACAGCAATTGTGGTAATAGAAAATAACAGTACAGTAACTCAGTACATTTACTCAAGTACTGTACTTACGATCAATATTGATTAGAAAAGCAAAACACAACATATCTGGCTTACAGAACAGAGGGATGAAGCAGTTCTTCACAGTTACACTATCTCACAAGCTCGTGGAAAGAGGCAGCTCGGCGGATACACACCTCATGTTTGCCTTCTGATGTGTTTCCATAGTGACTCTGTGGTCAACTTTGCATGAGCAAGATGAATTATCAGCTGAGGCCAACAAAGGGCCCTTTGGTCTGAGAGTGAAATGTCTCTTACTTTTACAGATACTGTTGTCTTTAGTGATACATGGAGGATTTTAATCTAAAATGTTTTCCAAGATATCTATATATCACATGCTCTATACAGTGTACTGTACTGTATAGAGTATAAATACTGCTGCCTGAAATTCAGTGTTTCAAATACTGATTCTTTCCAAATGACAGATAATTTGCTTAATGACTCGTTGGATCATATTAGATATTAATTTCAGGCTGCTATTGAAGCAGTTCAATCTGAAAAGCAAGTGATGGATTCATTGATAATACAAATGAGTAGTTGTTGTATCACTTGTCTACAATACAGACGTGTTTCATTCAGGACATTGTGTTACTCTGGGTGCCAAAATTGCAGTCACATGTTTTCTCAGAGCATATGATCATACTATGAAGGAAAGTTTGGATTTTCATTTGAGCCCCAACTGCACTGCTGTTGTATTATTGAGGCTTGTTTGAGATGAGCCAGCCTGACACAGACCTCTGCAAGTTCGATTGCCGTCTCGAGCGCTTTGAATGATGGTTAGTGATTTCGTCTGACTTGCTGTGGAAGCTGTACTGCGACTGAGACTTGGAAATCTTTTCAGTTTTTACCCTGTGGTATTGGTGAAACTCTCTAGTTGGCTCTGCAAAAGGCATCAACACTCACAATTAAATAACAACATTTCCTTTATTAATTTTCATCATTATTTCACAGTGTTTAGCCACATGAACCTAAGCAGCAACAGATGTTTTGAAGAACAAATTTCTGACATTAACAATTTAACATTCTCACATTTGTAAATAATATTCATATTCATATATCACTACTGCCGTTGTATTTTATCTTCACTTGACTTTAGTTTTATTCATATACTTAAGTTTATTGTCTCTCTACACTTCTGTCTTGTTTATTTTCTATATCTTTGTTTAAATAGCTTTTGACTTGTATGAAATGTTTCTTGCAGAATTTCAGTCATCTGTAAAGTGAAGTTATCAGTCATCATGCTTTTAAACTCATGCTGCTACTGCCAGGAATGACTTCCACGGACGATGTTCATCATGTCCACCTCCAGGCAATAATAGTAGGATTTCATTTGCATCTGCTTCATCAGCAACAAAGAACGCTAATGCTGCTTCCGGCATTGCAAGTCGAGTCGAGCCAACTCCGAGCTGTTCGCTTTTTTACACCTCCCCCTGCAAACGGTTGCTCTTGTCTACTTTTGAGCCAAGCCGCACCTCATCTCAAACAAGGCTAGGGTCTATGTGTCTGTCTACTCCTCTGACCTGTTGAACCACTCTCCGTCACACAGCGAGCTCTGTGTTTTCACCGTGCTTCCTTTACTGCCACGGTCCAGTTTCTGCCTCATCACACTGTAACCTCTGAACTCAGCCTGTTAAAGGCAGCCTTTTTATTCAAACCGTTTTTTGCCCCCGAGGCACGAGATACAATCTGATGGCACTCACTTCATCACAAAAACATTTACAAAGCCTGTTTCTGTAATGTCTTGAATGAGGCTTTGTTCACATCAGCCTCAGGTCCTTTCCTTCTGTTCTATGTTGTTCTACGGACTGATACAAAATGTCGGATATGTCATTTTTAAAAAAGAAAACCAACTCATTTTCAGCTCTCCACCATGTGATTTGGAGTTTATCCAGATGGGTTTTGAATGGCTTTCACATGACAGCAGTAATAGAAGAGGAATGTGTCTGCATGCATGTGTATCCACTGAAACCCCCAAATCCTCTTATTTTAGATTCTGTCATCAGAATTAAGCTACATTGCTGTGTGTGTGTGTGTGTGTGTGTGTTTGTCTCCTGCAGGCAGTCAAGTTTGAACCTTACCATGACAGTGCCCTGGTCAGGTTCCTGCTGAAGAGAGCTCTGAGGGTAAGGAGGCCCAATGTCTGTTTCTCACACTGTCTTGCAATATTTGCAGTGTGTAATAAGTGTGAGTGTGTGTGTTTTCCTGTGGTTCTACCCATTCATCTCTTTGTATGTGTTTTTGTCATAGTCATATCTGTTCATAGCAAATTGTAAATTTACATGAACTCATGTTATAATAATCATACAATGTCATTGCTCTGATTCTGAGCTGCAGAACGATACCTGTGCCCTTAATGATTGACAATTACCAACCTTTTTTTTTTTCTGAATTTGTTTTGTTTTTGTCTCCACAGAGTAAGCGCATCGGTCATTTTCTCTTCTGGTTCCTGCGCAGTGAGATCGCCCAGTCCATGCATTACCAGCAGAGGTATGCTGTCCTGCTGGAGGCCTACCTGAGAGGCTGTGGTGAAGACATGCTGCAGGACTTCAAGAAACAGGTGAGCAATAAGTCAGCGTGTCACAACAAAATGCCGATTCCTAATCAGATGGTTGACTGATGGCTGAGAGTCAAATAAAGTCACAAATAGCAGTAACTGACCGGATGAACTGATGCTCTCCAGGTGGAGATGACGGAGGCTCTGCAGAAGGTCACCCGTGAGATCAAGGCCATGTCCGCTGACAAGTACGACGTCACTGCGCAAGGTGAGGAGGAGAATACAATATATTCATAAGGAATGTTATTGAGACACAACTTGCAGCTGCTTGAAAGTTTGCGATCAGCAGCTTAATGTATTTATTTTCAAATTCTGATTCCTTAATTGAGTCTAAAAATGTAAGGATATCCAAAAATCGAACAATTAAGATTAATCATCCATTGCAGCATCTATTACATGTGCTAATTCTCACTACGGCTGCTGCAGCTACGACAATTCACCAACCACTTTACTCGATTTCAGACAATAAGCTCTTTTTTTTAAGTTTTTATCTGCTTCATTGATCTCTATAATGTGCATGAGTTCCTGCCTTATATGTAGCAAAAGAAACATGATAAGAACAAAGACTGACATTCAGTTATAGCAGTGTGTGCAACTACTCAATAAATCATGGTTTAAAGATGAAACATGTTGTGATACTAAAGCTGTGTGTGTGTGTGTGCTTGTCAGTGGTGTTTCAGTTGCGTCAGAAGCTGGAGATCCTGCAGTCGTCCGGTCTACCACAGAGTTTCAGAGTCCCTTATGATCCTGGGCTCAGAGCTGGAGCCCTGCTGGTGAGGCGCACACACACACACACACACACACACACACACACACACACTGGCAAACAATTTTGCAAAAGAAAAAGCGGATTTGAACATGTGAATATAAATACCGTGTTTGTGCTTTCAGATCGAGCAGTGTAAAGTGATGGCATCGAAGAAGAAGCCGCTGTGGCTGCAGTTCAAAAGGGCCGACCCCACCACTCTGTCCAAAGACCCCATTGGCATCATCTTCAAAGACGGCGATGACCTCAGACAGGACATGCTCATCCTGCAGGTGAGCGGCAACACAGTCTTTAACACAGACAAACAAATACTTTCAGAAAGATTTTTTGCGCTCAGTTTCCTGTCATGTCCCTTCAGATCCTGCTGATCATGGAGTCGATCTGGGAGACTGAATCACTGGATCTGTGTCTGTTACCGTACGGCTGCATCTCCACTGGGAACAGAATAGGTCGGTTATTTAACTACAAGGATATGAAATACAGATGAGTTGAATGTTAATCATGTCTCCCTCTGTCTTTACTGGTTTATTATAGGTATGATTGAGATTGTGAAGGACGCCACCACCATCGCTAACATCCAACAGAGCGTTGTGGGAAGCACCGGAGCTTTTAAAGATGAAATCCTTTATCAGTGGCTCCGGGACAAGTGTGTCAGCGAGGACAAGGTGCACATCACAGCCGGCTCGGCCAGCATGCAAATAATTATTATATGTGCTTTATCAAGATTCTTTGATAAGAAACAGAAACACCTGTTGTCCGATGCATCCATCTGTCCACGCAGCTACAAAACTAAACATTCTTTTGTTTTTGTCTCAATAAGTAATAAACCTGTGTCAATAGTTTTTGGATTTATGGATTCATAATACATGATAAAATGGAACAGCTTTGTCTCCAACAGCTGCTCTGTTTGTCAGACGTTACAGGAAGTAGCAATGTTACAGACAGGAAGGAAGTAACCCTCAGTGATTTTCCAGTCATAACACACACGTTCACACACACTTTTATTCGTGACACCTGCACCCCCCAAAGTCTGTACCCTCCTGTTTTTGAGAATCTGCAACACTTCATGTGTTAGCTGTAATTTAAAAGGAAAGTTGACTCCACAATGTGCTTCAGTATGATTTTTGCATAGTGCATCACAGCACAGTTTTTAAATGACAGTGAAAGATTTATGAGAAGAGGTCATTTTCAGCCCATTTCACATATTTGTGCAGCTGATAGTTGTCAAGCTCGACAGCACTAAAGCGCTGTTTCCTGTTCCAAGCTACCTCTCTACGCTCTCCAGAAACAGTGAGGAATCCATTCAGTGCTTTTCTCAAGGATGCATCAACAACACAACAAGAATCTGACATTTCAAACCAAAAACCAGTGGCAATGATGGCACAGAGAATTAGCCAGAAACTTGTTTTACTGTGTGACAACTTGCTGCTCCTTGTAGTTCCAGCAGGCTGTGGAGAGGTTTCTGTTTTCCTGTGGTGGCTACTGTGTGGCTACCTACGTCCTGGGAATTGGGGATCGCCACAATGACAACATCATGATCACTGAATCTGGTAATGACGTCTTTTATCTGTACTTTGATCTCACTGTAAATACAGTATGTGATATAAGTCTTAAAAATATCATCATTTTGTCAACCTACGTCTAGAATTTAATTAACCTATCAATAGACTGGACTGAAATATTTCTCAGTTTTAATACTGGAAAAAATTCCTTGCCAGTATGTTTCAGCCACAATTTTGAAATGAAAGACTTCAATTAAACAGCCATGTTCTGTTTTATATTTTTAAGATTTATCTTGTGTTTACTGAAACACATCCCATGTGGCCTTGTAGAAATTTAACATGGAGTTCAGGAAAAACAAAAAAACTAAAATGAATCTCCTTTGTGTTTCTGCAGGCAACCTCTTCCACATCGACTTTGGTCACATCCTGGGGAATTACAAGAGTTTCATGGGAATCAGTAAGGAGTGGGTTCCCTTCGTGCTCACGCCAGACTTCCTGTACGTCATGGGAACATCAGGAAAGAAAAGTAGCCCCCACTTCCAGAAATTCCAGGTGCAGAAAATGTGTTTTCATGTGAATACATTAAACATACTGCACGTTGTCCACATGCACAGACACATCCATACATGCACAAACATCCATCCACCATTTTTAAACATGGAATACGTCAGAAAGGTGCATGGATGGATGTGATATGTATTTGCAAAAATCAGCTCGTGACCATCAGTCCAAAAGTCTTTTTGCTTTATATCTTTTACATTTTTTTTCCTTCATGTATCATTTGTGTTGATGTGTGATATGTGTTCTACATCTTTAATCTCAGGACGTGTGTGTGAAGGCTTATCTCGCCCTTCGGCACCACACCAACCTGCTCATCATCCTCTTCTCCATGATGCTGATGACCGGTACGACTTCCCCCCTTATCAAAACCAATTTGTTTCCATTACTTCTTTCAACAGAATTCAAATTAAAATTATGTCAAAGAGTTGTAGTTTTAAATTTTGTTTTACACATTCAGTGCAACTTTTATGCTTTTGCTGTCACTAATTTGAAAGAAGACAGACGACAGTTAGATGTAATAATGAAATGACGAGTGATGAATCAATAGATAGAAACTGAAAGCTGCTCATACTTGCGTCTTATCTTGTGGCCATCAACAGGCATGCCCCAGCTGACTAGTAAGGAGGATATCGAGTACATCCGCGAGGCGCTGACTGTCGGCCGCAGCGAGGACGACGCGCAGCGCCACCTGCTGGACCAGATAGAGATCTGCAGGGAAAAAGGCTGGATGGTTCAGATTAACTGGTTTGTTCACCTGGTGCTGGGGATCAAACAGGGTGTGGAGAAACGGTCCACTTAGGACTCTGTATTAACTAGGAACGTTCACGATTTCAAGTTTTTCCTTTTGATATTTCTTCTTAAGGCATTTCTGCTTTTTAGTTCATGTAAATAAGAGTCTTATAAGAGCAGACTACTGAAAAGTCTGGAAAGCTATGACAAGAATTTTCCCAATGTACTTTCAAACAGAGATTTTGTATTTTAGACCATGGGTCATCTCTAATATAAAGATATTTTTATGAAGAACAATGAGAGCACAATAACTAAGACATGGGATGTTGTGGAACAACAATCCCATCAAAATTAAATTCTATCAAAAAGAGTGGAACTAAAAATCATCAGGATTGCAACGTGATACCGAGATGCACCAAGATGCTTAGGTGCTAAAGGAGGAGGAGAGGAGACCTAGAGCTGAACATCAGTTCCACAGGAGTGAATGTTTTCACAGCCTAGACCAAGTTAAACATCCACACCAATCTCAAAACACAGAATCAACAAGTATTTTCCTCACCTCTGTCTGTCTAACTGTTTAACCTAGGTTTTGGTTTTAAAAGAAACCAAACTACAAGTGGAAACCCTGTTTCCATGAGTAAGGAAATGAATTTGTACCCACTCTATTTTCATCCTTGTGAATAGTCAAACGACTTCCTGTTTCTACTTGTAACATTCAACGTCCTTTCCTGCTGAGGAAACACATTTCTCTCACATTTCCTTCGCATTGTTTGCATTTTAAAACATGGTACATGTCACACTGGTTATTGAAGTCTCACTGAAGTTGTGCTGCACTGTCCATCCACTGAAAGAGGAGCTGTTAGACTGAAGATTTAAGGATCAGTCTGGAATAGTTAGTGAAATATTTAATGCTCAAAACATTTGGGTTTTACTGAATAATAAGCAAGAAATTATTCAATTAGTTGGATTCTCCTGGTCAGAGATTGAAAATAATGTAATATTAATGAAGTGTTCAAGGTGAGAGTTTTATTATTTATATTATCTTTTTAATTGCACTGAATGCTTCTCATATGTCTTGAATGACTTGGTGGTCACGAAATTTAAATTCCAAAAGGTCAAATTTTATTAGGCTTATCTGTGGCAGCGCTACGGTAGCCTGTTGGTGACATTAAGCACATGCTGGTCAGTGCTGCCGTCACATCTTTATAGGATGGTGAAACATCTAAGTGATTTTGTTGTCTGTGTCCTGAAAATTACAATTACATCATGGATACGTTTGTACACAATAACTGGATTTTAAAATCTCTATGTTACTGTATTATCTCATAAACTGCCAGGTCATATTTTCGAGCAAAGTAAAGAAGTGAAAGTAAAGAAGCTGAAGTTCATAATTCACACATCTCTCTCAGTTTTTGTTGAACTAAATCCTGACAAATCAGAGTTGCTTCCAAGTCGGAGATAAAAGCTACAATAAGCACCAGTTTTTTGACGTGTCAATCAAAACATGTTGCAAAAACCCAAACCTCCCTTTTCTCTTTCAGAAATCAGATTTTGTAATAAAGCCTTTTGTGACTGTAAATGCTTCCCATCATTGATTCTGGGAAAAACTGGAACATGTTAGTTTTTCTATGTACTGACATCAGACGATTAAAGTTATGTGCTATCATTACTTTCTTTTGTGCTTTCTGTAGTATTTTATAGTTCAAATAATTTACACCATGCTCTCTCAAATCTTTCATCTTTACAATAAGAAGAATTATTCTGACCATGAGCCAAATTTAAAACCCGTGATAATTGACTTTGACCACAAGATGGGGCCACACCACAAGTCTCAACCTTGTTGAGTCTTCATCCTTTCTTCCACCTGCTTCTTCCCAAATTTTTTACTTTTACTCTCACTATTCCCTCTTCCTTCCTGTCAGTTTCCATTCATCTCTTCATCCTGCTCCTCTTTTCCAGCACTATCTTAACAGTAAAGTGTGGGCGTGAGTGTATTGCATGAAGAACACATCTCTTTCATGTCCCTCTGTTTTGTGGCTGTAAACTGCTGTATGTGTTGATGTACAGGATGTTGAGGGTCTAAATGGATTAGAAAGATAAGCCTCCTCATTCCCCACAGCTTTGAGGCCTATCCTTCCATCCACTGTTACTCTGCTAAATGTAAGCTTTTTAGCATGCCTATGAACCGCATGGAGGCTTATGCAGCCAGTGATGGGAGTGAATAGAGTGAAATGTGAATGGATTGCAGAACCTTTCTTCCCTTTGTTCCCTGTTTCTCTTTAGCATCCTTATTGTTGTAGATGCATTTGTTGATCTTTTTATGTGCCGTGCCTCCGTGTGCCAAATGAACATTAAAAAAAAAACATGTATCTTCAAGGAATTATATTATCTGACAAATGAAGAAAGGCAGCCATGTTTTAAAACAGCCACTGATGAAATTACATGGCAGGATTTGAATTTGCTTCCTCTAAAGGAAGTTGTGCAAGCTGTATTGGATTTAAATATATATACATATAGTAGAGTGCAGATCTCCAACAGGTGTGCAAATCTGGACAGGTACAATTCACAGGCGTAACCACGGCCTAATGCGGTTTTTTATGCTTTAAGTCTCTTTTTTTTGACCATCTCTGGTGAGAGCCAGTGAGCCGCACACAGTGGTGACATGATGTCCGCAGTGTGGACGTTCATGACCACCCTGTACACCGTCCCACGTTGAAACAAGATTCCAAGCTGAAGCAGTTGGTGATCACTTGCGGCCCCTACTGGCCGGCTAGGAGGAGTGACGAGTCAGCAGTCGATGGCGATATAAAACAGAGCAGTCTATAAAATATGTGCATACATATGAGCATGCAGTCATAAATGTGCACAAAAAAATATTAGCCTGATTGCTCCAGTAGTATGTCAGATTGGCTGAACGCATCATCCACTCCAGAGATGATTACACACTGAATAAGATGCAATGCGTTAGAGAAAATTTGATTGTTGTAAAATCATTGTTGTGAAAAATTCTTTTCTAGTGTCTTTAAATATGACCATTTTCATGTTTTTTGTATTCTGTCAGGATGAAAAATTCTGTTATGAATCGTAGCTTGCATGTTACTGGAAGTTGAATCTGGTGTCTGTGGTGACTTTCCTGCGCTGTTGCTCCGATAGTGATGCATTTCACGTCAACCAGCAATGATTGGTTTGCCAGAGCTGAAGGTGGGAGCGACCGTAGTGTCGGAATAGACTACTGCATCTCGGAGTATGGTGGAGCCTATGGCGTCAGAAGTGTAACAGTGTTTGTGTAATTACTCTCACTGCCAGAAGGGGGAGACGAAAGATCCTCGCTGCAGGTTTAAAGCAACCGTGTGGAGTTCTCAACCACATGTAGTGGATCAGTGTTTTTATGAGTGACTCCTCATTTTGTTTGTAATATGCAGCATTTTTTTTTTTGACATTTTTATGGCAATACATTCCTCATTTTCAAAGTCAACCCCAAGGATTTTTTTGTCTGCATGGAAAGCTTGGAAAATAGTTCTATCTAATCAGTTAATTCTTATCTAATCTTGACTGAAGAAATGACTTCACACGGCTGATTATCGATTACTATAAAACAATAATTTTAAGACATATATTATAACCTGAAAATCCAGCTTTTTCTTATAGAAATGCTGCTTTAAGGAGCCACAGTACCAAGTTCTACCAAGGTTGAAAAATCACTCTGAGATTCTTGATACAAAAATATTTTTGCAGGACATTTTGAAATCGTGACTGCTTTTTTTTTTTTTCTTTTTACGTGCACTGTAGCTTTTCTGGAATAACGTCCTCGGCTCTGACAGGTGTGTGAGGTTGGTGTGGGAGGAAACTGGAGCATCGAGAATCGATTCGCTCTCTTTCTCTATTATCTCTAGTTCCTCTCCAGGAAGACATGAACCAGATCAGACGACGGGGGAAATCACTCTGCCTATGTGTGTGTGTTCCCGTACTTCTATCTTTGCGAGGAACAATTTGACCTATAGATCTTCAGGGTGAGGGCGTGTAGCCTGTCCTCGCGTCTCCAAGTGGTTATTTTAGGGTTGGGACTTGAGGTTAATTAGATTTAATTAGCACATATGAAGCTATGGGTCCAGGTGATGTGTAGAGCTAAAGGTCAGGAGCTGTGGAAATCACTGAGGGCCCTCACAAGTACTTCAAGTATCAGATTTGTACATGCACATGTGCACATTTTGTGTATGTAAATGTAAATGCAGATATACTGTATTTACATGTATATGATTATGATGTGTGGGTGTGATGCTCTTCAGTCTATTTATGGCAGCTGCCTTTAAGTGGCTTGAAGAATGTAAATACAGATTTAATGCTTTCCCTTTGAATTTACGAGGCGTCTCTGTGGCCCATGTAGCTGCTGAAGATGTCTCCATTCATGCATTGACTTGTCACCTTCTTTTTCGGGGGGTTTTAATTTTAGCAGTGAAATGAAATCGGTGTGTTGTACCAGTATACGAACTACATACCAAACCACTCTTAGTGTTACTGCTTGTTAGTGATCCGTGACTATATTTCATGGAGCTGCAAATTTATGAACTGATGTTGGAATTTACCAAAACTCCAATGTTATTTTTCTTATTTTATATCTTCAAGAAGTGGAGCCACATGTTCGAATTTTTCAATCAAGTTGAAACATTTTCAACTCACAGACACATGACTTTGCCCTAATTTGTGTGCCCACCCATGTCTTCGCATTGGCTTTGAATATAATCGGTCAGCTGTCCTGCAGTTTGAGCAGTGCCACAGTCTGATTTCCTTCATGGCTGATGTTAAAAGATCTGTCATGAACTTTAGGGAGCGTGCTACAATATTGCTGGAGTAGTATTTTCCATGTAGCTAAAACTGTTGTCTTGACTGCTGTGATATAAAATTGAACTCCAGCCATCTGCATCTTCCAGCTCCAGCTTGATATATTTCTCCATATCTGTACAGTGTGGGCATCAAAGTGACAGACTTTTACATATTAAAATGCACAGAGTAATCACAACGTGGAAGATTAATAAAAAATGCACAGTTCCTGTCAAGCTTTTCAGCGATCGAGTGCCTGACTATTTCTTGGCTCTAAGCAGTTGCAAAGAATCCAGCGGAGACTCCGGGAAATCACTCCCTGCAGCCAAATGTGTAAAATGGCGAACTGTCATTTTTAGACTTGTTTTTTTATAGATTAAATTAATGACATATAACATGTTAATTTATGAGGTGCAGAGGTGTTGGTGGGCGGATTTTGTAACCGATCTAGGCTTCGTCTTTGCGCTAAACTAAGCACAGACTGAGTTCAATCCATCCTCTCGTTGAATTTGCAGCCAGAAATTAAAGAAGCATATTTGCCTAAATTTGAACTATTGCTTTAAGAGAGCAAATGTAAAACAAACATAAGCTTTGAATAAACTGAGTAACAACTATGAATGTAACATGCATATGAAAGTAAAACCATAGGAAATGAAGTGTTTTCAGGGAAGGAGCCTGAATATGTCACCGCTCATTTAACATTTAGAATAATACACAATGCAATACACAGTTTCAGTTCAGAAATAAACACCTGATCTAAAAATGGACTAAAGCTTTACATGAGAAACACTGATCACTTCACAACCATCACAAACCATCTAAACATCAATCAAATTGTGCAATCATTACATGTTGAGACATGAAAAACCTGAATCCAGCAGAAGTAACACTGAACTTGTGTGACTCCAGCATTTGAGAAGTGCTACCTGGGAAAGCTCCGTAACATGCCGGTCAACCAGAGCAGCCTGTACTTCGAACTTGACCTTTTAGCAGTTTCCTCGATTACAACACTTAGCCGTTAATATTACAGCCTTTAATATTTAACACCCTCAACATATCTGTACCCGCTGTAACTGGAGACTGAACGTGGAGGTGTGTTTGGGTGTGCGTGTGTGCGTGCATGTGTGTGTGTGTGTGTGTGTGTGTGTGTGTGTGTGTGTGTGTGTGTGTGGGCGCCACCGGTCAGTGTGCCACATCAGATACCCTTACTGACAGAATACGAGGGCGCATGGGAGTGCGCGTTGGTGTGCGCGCGTGCGTGCGTGTGTGTGTGTGCAACCTGACGCTGCCTCTCACACTCTATCTGTATTTAGCATCAGTTACCATCAGATAGAACAATTAGTCACCAAGGAGGTTGGCCAAGCAATTAGACCGGGAGGAAGTAGAATGTGCAACACACGACCGTGCAGTAAATTTGATCGATTATTTTACTGCTTTCCTTAAAGAGTGGAAAAGCAAGATGCCGTCGAGAACTAATATCACTGAGTGTCAGTCAGACGGAGAGAAGCATGATGCACGTTTACAGCACAACTAATCGATCATCTCAAAAAAGAAAAACAGAAATATTAAAATGACATGAAACTGACTTGACACACAATATTACATTCAGTGTTTCTCACCAAAATGCATTGTATGGATCCACGAATGTGTCTTTTCCCCACAGACAGTGTCGCATGGCTTACAGATGAAGCACTTCTAAACTTTGATCGGCATGAAACTCTCCTGGTTGAATCATCACTTCAATGTACTTCCTTCGAAAAATATCTGCTTCTTTGATATAAACTTGAAGGTACAAGTTAAAGGTGCACACAGCTTTCAGGGGAGAACACACATCCAATCACAGAGCTTCAAATTCTGTCGTGTAAATGAGTCCACTTTGCATTTCTGGGTCAACCACCATTTGTTTACAACTGCGATGACTCAACTTTTTGAATTTGAATACAACTCGTGGATCTGACTGGCTTCTTCTCCACAGTAAAGACAGCCAAGACTCATGAGTATTGCGATATTCTGAGCTGTGTGCCATCCCCCCAAAAAGAGAAATGCAACATTATTTCTCAGAAATGCTGAAACAATGCTGAAATAATTAAAACTGGTGGCCTTAACATAAATCTATATGATTGTTCCATTAACAGGGAAAGCCCCAGTTTCTGTTGGTTGAACACCCCCAACAGTCTTTTGCTGGCGAATTGGCGCCACAACTTGTCGATCAGTGGATTAGTATGGAATAGCAGAATTGTGTATTGTGTGATCTGTGTGCTTTTGTGCATAGATAGATAGATAGATAGATGTACTTTATTTGTTCCAAACTGGGAAATTCTTTATAGATATGCATCCTTGTGCTATAGCAGGCTATAGCAGACAAAACAAGGACCCTCCCATTAAAACATTGCTCCATAGTGCCCCCATTGTTACCTTTCATTCTGGGATGCTGATACTGGACTGATCAGTACACGTATGAAGAAATCCTTGACACAGAATCTTCAAACTGAACTGAATCAGCATCGTCCTTTGGAGCTCCTCCCACCATTTTTAGCTCAGCTGTCACGCAATGTACATACTTTCCTCAGACCTTGAAATCCACAGACGCAAATGTGAAAACTCTTTTGCAAGATAGGTTTGTGCTATTGAACAGTGATTGTATGGTTTTATTTGAGAAAGTTTAGTATCTGAATGTGGCAGTTTGAACAAGCAGCAAACTGGAGTGAAATATTAAAAGCGCAGTGATTGATGAATTAGTAAGAGTGTTTGACGATTCCGTTTGCTGTTGTCAAAGATGATGTAGCTGAGGGCTCTGAAAAAAGTAAGTGCACCTTTGAGTATAGTAATTCATTTGTCACACAGCAGCTGCATATTTGATAGCACCTGTTTGACAGACAGGAATTAGAACTTCATCAGTCTGTGTTCGGAGTCTTGCAGCGGCAGCATCCTGAGCTGCAGCTCTTTTGGAAGCACCTGAGAAAAGCCCTTTATAGTAGCCCGGCCTGCTTGAGATAAAGGCGAGGATTAGTTTTTTCTTCACGTTTTTTGGAGGTCAATTCTCTGATCCTCTGTTATAAATTGTGCTGTTAACAGCCCTGAATTTGTCATTGTCTAGATGAGGATTGTCCTGTTGGATGTGCTGCACTTCAACCCACTGACGACCTAATGTCACATGTGCCCCAGGTGAACTATCATTGTCTCCATTTCTTCGCTGCACCTCCTCATTGTACAACTTTAATTTGCAGGAGGATGCCTCTTCCCAGGTCTTAAGCTCCATGAAGTGGACCCTTAAGACCCCACAGGTTTGCAGCTAAAACCTAACAGAAGGCACAGTAATTAATGCACATTAGAGGGCCCGATAATCTCTGCTCGTCTCCGTGCGCCTGTAATTCCTTTTTGAAACACCCAATCAGCCGGCCGGTCTGTTACCCACAAGCCCGGTGTGCGATGTATTAAGAGAGTGTACACAATAAGCTGAGTTGTGGAGTTTCTGCTACCCAGCCAGCCATTTGGAGAAGAGCATTATCCCGGCAGAGCTAAGCTTCCGCTGAGCTGAGGATTGCACTTCTGAGTCAGAGTGTTGCTGTTGCTCCTCTCACCTGCTGCTGACAGCGAACCAGCGTGGACCGACTGACTGGCTGAAACGAGAAGGCCTGCCTCTCAGCTGGAGTCACACAGAGTTGAGGTGAAATGGCTCTCCGCAGATCCCCCTCCTCCACCTGCGCAGGTGAGTAACGTATAGGAAACACAGCAGGGCTCTCCTTTTGTGTGGCCTGTCCAAGTCTGTCCCTCCCGTATCCTCAGCCGAACAAAAAGGGCACACGCAGACAGGACCACCGTAGAGTACCCGCCTATTGTCCCTTCCCATTTCCCCCAGTGTGTGTGTGTGTGTGTGTCAGTGTCAGCAGGCCGTGTGGGGCGGCCGTCAACAGCCGGCTCTTTACGGCAGGCGGGGTATTCGGTTGCAGTTTAATTTGATCATTCATTCAGGCCCCTCTGTGCTGATGCAGCGCCCTCGTTGATCTCAGCTCCCATTTTGCCACATTTGAACAGAATCAGTTTTTTTGAGGACGACACGTCTCAGACACGTGCTCCCTAAAGCTCGAGCAGGGCTGTAATCCCAGGTCAGTTTACACGGCTGACTGCTGCTGTGCTTTGCTGTAGGTGAGGCCGGGAAGCTGGTGTGGTTGAATTCAAATGATGGTTTTAGTGAAACAGCAAGATAATGATAACATTCTCAAACAAAGCAGCCGCTGTTCTGAAACCGCCCGAGCCGAGAAGCCGAGTTCAGAAGAAGCAACTTGTGCGTTGCAGTGCATTTTCATGGGGCCGCTCGGGGGAATCATTTTGAAAACGATGCAGGCAGGCGATATTGACTGTGGCAGGGGAATGATTTTGGCAGCTCTGGGACATCAGGATTTACTATCGAGCCTCCTGCAAGGTTTTATGTTCCAAAGTCATTATAATAATAATATATCCTTGATGGGAGATGGCCCATTGATAGCCAATAATGACGCTCCAGCTGTTGCACACGCAGCCCTCCTTTGGCAGCCGAGCCGGGCTTCTGCGTAGTTTGTTTACTAAGAATAGCACATGTGGAAAGTTGTATCAGCGCTGTTTTTATGGAAAATTAAAGACCCCCTCCAGACATCATTGAGACACATAAAAAAAATATTGTGCTTGGAATAGCAATTTGTATCTGATAGGGGTTTTCCTCAAAAACTATTAATTAGTTGGGAATCTTTAAAATGTCATCTACTCCAGAATCTATGAATATGCAAATGTTTTTCTACTATATATTTAACTACAAGACTCCTATTCTGCTGAAAAGTCCATTTTAAATTTAAGTGCACTTGTTTCAGGTTTCCACACCCCACTTGTGTAAGTTGCATATTGGACCATGACTGACCTCCAGATTAGTTGATGACACAAAATCCAGCTTACAGGTGTTAGACTCAGATTTAAAGCTTCCCCTGTGGAGCTTTCTTGTAAACAAACAAAAGTCATGTTTACATTTACTCGCCAAAACTCATTATATGAATCGTTCACTAACATGTTGAATGCACGTCCTTCCTCATGAAACATTTGCAAAGTTCATTTTTTTAAAAAGTATTTTAAATGTGTGCATGAGACAAACAAAACCCACTCACAGAGGAACAGCTCCGCAGCGCTACTGGAGGTCAAACATTCCACAGAGAACCTTTAACGTGAGCTCGGAGAAACTTTTGTCCCTTCAGTAGATTCCAACTTTGCACGTACAACTTTCTGCACAGTAACATCCAAGAAACATAAAGCAAAGCCCTTTTTATAATAAGGACAAAATTCTTATACATTTTAGTGAAGTTAAAGTTAATGCTTTGAAAATAGATATGGCAGATCTTGTGATCACTTCAAAACGCTGACAGTCTTCACAGCTGTAATGTGCAAGTATTTTAGCTTAATTAAAATGGCAATAACATAAAAGCAAAATCAGACAGGGTTAAAAATGTGTGACTGCATCTTGGCAGAGGCTCCCATACAATCAGCGAGCCGCAGCTGAGACAGCATGCGATAAAAGCATCAGCATTAAGTCTCCGCGCTGTGCCGCTGCCCATTAGCTGTTCCTTGAAAGATGCCCTTTGTGTCTGCCATTAGAAATGACTGTGAAAATAGGTGTTCATGTTACACAATCCATCCGAGGAAACAGAGGCTGTGTGAAATTCTGACGGGTTCTCACATGAAGCAGCATTCTGAGGAAACCGTGGAAGCTTTTTCGCATTAAAAGGGGAGAGAGAGGTAAAAGTTAAACCCGCGTTTAGAATATTTCTTTCACCCTGTGAGAGGAAATCTATTATTGGATGTGATGACAGAGCAACATAAATGTCACAATATGCAATCTCTGAGCAAAAATAAATATGACTGCATATTTTCCAACATATTACACTAAATGAAGCATTCTGACAGCTGATATCACTTCATGAGAGAGAAGATGCAAATTCCAAATTCAGTGTGTGAAATACCCCCAAACCTACTTTGGGAATCTCGACTCCAGACGTTTTCCGATCGGACAAAATGTACTTGCTCAATCCATTTTATCACCTGCTTGATTTTCAAATCCAGAAACATTCAACCTCATTTTGCTTTCCTCTGATGCCCTGCTTTATACACAAGAGGGATTTTCTCATTCAATGTCCCCTCCTACCAAATTCAAACTGGCGACCTTCCAGTCGCAGGCCTGCCTCTCTAACCTCCAGGCTACTGCGCTGCTGTCAAGTGAGCTGTGAGGGGAACAGGAACACAACTGTTGACAGAAAATATCTTTCCTCAGAGCTCGGGAAAATGCTTCAGTAGACGTTCTCAAAAATGTCCCCCCCCTCCTCCCTCCTTGACCTGGCTGACAGATCTCACGGTCATACCATAAGTGTGTGCATAAGAGAGAGAGAGAGAGAGCAATAGGATGAAATAGAGAGAGAGCTGTCCATTGTGCTGAAATGAGAGCACAGCACGTGGCCCGGTGTGTTACTATGGCTACAGATGTCTGTATCCCTAAAATAACCATACACACATAGTAACCTTATTGCAAATGAAGAAAAAAGTCAATCTCTTAGTCCTTAGTTGGATTGATGAAAGATGGAGAAATGTTTTGTCGCCACTGCACTTAAAGTTGCCGGAGGAAATGTTCAACACTACAAAGGCTGAGCAACAAGTGATCTGCTGCTGCACGGTGTACAAAACAAAATGAAGACTTTTACACCATTTGCAATATATATATATTTTTTGTCTCGCGCTTTTTCTTCTCTCTTTGTGTTCTTTGTGTTTGGAGGAGAGCGATTGTGGAGAAGTTGGCTCCACGCGCCGTGTTTGTGATTGACTGACGCACGCATCAATTTGCACGGCTGTGAAACAAAGCTCCACTACAACGCCACATTGCATGTTTGTGGCTCCATTAACAATGGAGCGGCGACTGGAGAAATCGTGAGAGTGCACCACAAAGCGAGGGGTTTGATGAGAAAACGGCCCTCCAACCTTACTTGGAAAGTGTGTGTGAGGAAGTTAATGCTCTCTGCTGTCTTAATGGCATATCTCAAGATGCTTCTGAGCAAGGCACTTAATCCCTCAAACGCTCCACTGGGGCTGTTTCATAGCTACAAATGCTGTTTATACTGGGCAGCTTCCATGTGTACAGTCTTTCTCTTACTATAGTATAGCAGCAGGCAGATAGCTCAGCTAACACAAAGACTGGAAATGGGAAAATGGCCTTTATGACTCCAACTCTAAGATCACTAACACATTATATCTTGGTTGTTTCATCCATACAAAAACTAAACCAGATGACAGGTTGTAGTTTTATGGGGGTTATGACTGTTTCTTGGCACCACCTCCACCTCTTTTTCTTAACAGATTGAACAAATGAGATATAAGGTGATAGTTTTGAGGCTTTGTGCTGAGTCAAGCTCATTGGCTGTCGCCAGTAAATCTTATGGGCAAATATGAGAGTGGCGCTGATCTTCTCATCTACCTCTTGGCAAAAAAGCTAAAAAGCTTATTCCCCAAAAATGTTGATAGAGAAAACTATTGATGGAGGTCAGCGAGTTGCAGGGCAGAGACAAATCTTTTCAACCAAAATGTGCGATAATTACATTTATTGTCAAGCTGCCGTCTGAGTTGTTTTATGATAGATGTTTGTGTCCGTTTTATGACAGCGTTGAAGTGCAGAAGTGTGAGGCGAGCTTGGAAAGTAGAAGTGTGGCTCAAAGAAAGCTGCACAGGACAAAGATGTGAAAATACACCTGAATCGATACAGGTGAATCATCCAAGAAGCTCTGGTTTCACTTTGGTGTTTGGTCCCTGGTGGGGAATATTTACGCAGAGTGAACTGGACCCTCTGCCTATAGAAGTAGCTCTTCACCACCTCCGTGTTTTAGTGACTGACATAACAATACATCATCCCTTCAAACCTTCAAAATGTTACTGTTATATCTCAGCCTGTAGTCGCCTCATGCAGTCTTAAACGACCAAATGTCAAGATGCTTCATCCTGAGTTATAATCATTTGCATTGCTCTTAAATTCCAAAAATAAATGTCTTCCAGACACATGGACCAACGGTGCAAACTTCATCCGAGTGGCCACGGCCCTCAGCGAGTCTTCCTCCATCCACAGCGATGCCCTCTTCCACCTGACCAAGGACATGTCCGGGGTGGGACTGGACCCCATGTCCTACAGCATCCTGGAGCCCGAGCCTTATAAAGACGAACCCTGGGCTGAGGAATCACAAAGTTTGTTACAGGTGATTAAAGGGCCAGAGGAAGTGTGTGTGTGTGTGTGTATGTATGTATGTGTGTCTTGCTCAAAGACACTTGGAGCAACTTGTAAAAATAAGTTAATCATGTAATATTTCCTGTGTGGGTAATGCATTTCACCGCATTGCATCATTTCATGAGTTAGCATAAAATAGAAAAAAAAAATCTCATTAGACTATTAGAATCTGTGATGATGATGGAGGGAGCTGCAGCCTCTCAAATTTCCAATTCTTTCAAAATAAGGGTTGTAACAGAGACATTTAGTTTTTAAAGCAGTTTTGACCTGATTTTGAGGAGAAACACACGAGTTCAAGGTTAATGTTAGTTTAGGGAAAAGACTTGAGGATGAAGGCTGATATTAGAAATAGGTTAATGGTAAAGCCTGGGGTGAGTGCTGCCTCTGAAGATGTGTGTGTGTGTCATTGAGTGTGTCTATTTTTTTTTTTTTAGTTCTGTTTGGATGATTTCCTATCAAATGCACAGAAATATAAGCAATGCTTCAAATGCATTTCATACACACTTGCCTCTGTGATCATGGTGTAACACATGTCTCTGTCCAAGTTCCATCAGTGAGCTGTCAAAGCGGCCAAGCCTCTCTGCACACTGCAAAAAATATCCGTCTTGGCGCTTCATTTTTTAAAATGAGAGCGAGCGAGAGACACATTTTCTGTTAATACATTTAAAAATAATACAAGAACAGTTATATGTAGTTTCACATTTTTTTTGCAAACCAGCTTGTGCTGAAACCACACATGACATAATTACATTTTTTTCACCAATTTATTTAAAAAAATAACACAAACAAAAACCCCTAAAACGTCATGTTGAAACTCAGCGTGGAGCCTGAGCGGCGCACCGGAGGCGTTGACATTTTTTACAGTGTGCGGAGCGCGCCGCGTGCCAGCAGCGCCGGCGGTGCGCAGGCTGCAGCCTCCAGATCCCTCAGTTGGATGATGGGGATCACCAGCATGTGATCGGGCTGCTCAAGTCTGTGTGCGCACATCCTCCTCTGACACAAAACGATGTGATGTGGTGCTGCTGATCTGAGCTGCTGCCCCGGACTGTGGACTAAACTGGACTGACCTGTAGGGAGGAGGGGAGGGGGGGAGATGATGATGATGATGGGGATGAAGGTGAAGATGATGATGGTGAATCCGGCTGTTTTGCTCTGCGCAGACCAACTTTCACTCCCTCTCTTCTTCTTCTTCCTCTTCTTCTTCTTCTTCTTCTCCTTCTCTGTGTGTCTCTGAAGCGCAACAGCATGCAGATCTCCACGACTGAAGACAAGATCCCAGTAAGTACACCAGTGTCCATCCACCACCTTTGAGATCTGTGATCAATCTGTGTCAACATCTTTAAGATCCACTGAAATAATTTCCATCATCACCTATCAGCTACTGTTCTAGATGTGAATCTGTAACTATGATATATAGTGATGATGATGATTACTTGGCTACTACAAGTTGGATTATTTAATGGTGTCAGCAAAAAGGTGAGGTTTTCTTAAATGGATTTATAACCTTCTGGGAACCTTCAGGGAACGTCCCCCTGAGGTTCTGATAAGCATCTGGGAACCTTCTTGAAACTAGGTAGGCTGAACCAGATGGGAATCGTCCCAGTACTTTCTAAAAAAAGTGTCAGCAAACAGAAAGCCTTTGGGGAAAGTTCCAGGAGTGTGAAGGTAGTGGTGCGTTCTGTGGAGAGTACTTGTACTGTATGTCTCAGCAGGTGAAAACTTCCAGTGGATATTATTATTTTACTTGGCAGTAGACTGGTATTGTGTTTCCAAGCTGTGCACAGTGAATCTAGTTTGATTGATTATAGGTACTAAGAATTACAGATTCCAGAAAAATATTCAAAATCCTCTGTTGTTTCACATCTTTTGATTATGCACAGCTCTTTAAACATCGATGTTAGTTTTACAGTCAGACAAAAGTCTCTAGTCTCTGGATGCTTTTTGTTCAATATACGGAGCATGGATGTAAATCAGACATGTCAGACCGAGTTTGGCATTTGGACACAACCCATGCAAATGAATAATAAAGGTGTAAATTGTTCCAACCAACACTTGCAAGGAAGATATGCACATTTTCTATTTGGATAAACCCTTTGAGATGGAGCATCTTGTTTTTGAGGGGTTCCCAACAAACATCACAATAATGACATAACAAGAGCTGAGTGACAAAATAAAAAAAAAAAAATGAAATTACAATGATGCCCATCAATCAAGTCCAAGACGGTGCACGCCCACGGCATCATTAGAAGAAGTTCAATCAGCCTAAATAAGTGAAAACACCTGTGTGGGAGGACCATGGATGCCTGGGGGCTTTTAAATATTTTAGCTAATCTGGCTTTGGAAGCAACAAAGCATGTGGCCATATTTCATGTGACATCAGATCCAAGCTGAACTTCATGTTGACTGACAGTAAGTGAATCCCATACGCTGCGTTTTCTGATGTGTCTGTATGTGATGTTTGTTTAAGAAGGGCGGTGCAGTAAGAGGAAATGTACGTTTTTGTATCGTACACACAAACAATATGAGCCTACTGGATCCTTCAGCAACACTATCATGGTGATGTTGTGTCGTGTAAGTTTACAGGGCTTCAAGTTGGGACATATCTAACATGCCAACAGCTTTTTTTTTATTCCAGCCAGGTTATCTAATATTGTACACTAACATAATTAAAGTGGCTATGATCACTGTTTTATACAACAACGTATCAAGCGTCAATGTGAGAACAGTGTGTGAGAGGGGTCACACTGATGAACCTGCAAGGAATTATCACCTGAATCTGCTGCTCCCCTCGGCTTTATGAAGCTTTATAGTGAGTTTCAGCTCTTTGTTCGGCTGTCTGATCCATGCATTTGCTGCTTTGGTTCAGTCTCTCTGCCCTCATGGTGTTGTTGTCTGCAAAGGAGCTCTGAAAACCCACTGTGCACTACCTGCTAACAGCAGGTAAACATAGTGGAGCTTTTAGCAGCTGCAGAGGCAACAATAGAGGCCACAACAGAGCTAAATGAAGGCCGACTGCTGATGTTAGTTTGTAAATGCTGGATGTAAAACTTTTTTTTTTTGGCAAAGTTCGCCATTATCAGCTGAAATGGTGTGATGAAAGTTCAATGGCGTGTTCACAACTTGTTTCTGCTGCCCCCAAGTGACCAACAAACAACATGTTGCAGGCTTAAAGCATTTCTTGAAGAATGTAGAGGATATTTTTCCTACACATGTAAAAGATAATTGAAGCACAGATAAAGAAACCTGCACTAGCATTTATTCTGTTTAAGCAAGATGCAACCAGTGGTGGCGCTATAGTGACAATAGTTTCAGACCAAAACATGTGAAAAATTTAGCTACTACGATCTGCTCCTTGGAATAAATTTATCTGGACTTGATCTACTTATCCATCCAATTTATGTAAGTGATGTTGCATTATTTATTATTTCAACAAAGTAAAAACATAATGACTTTTATGCGATCTAGCTAAACAAGCTTGCATAGGTTCCTCTTACGGTGAAATATAATTCCATTTTAGCCTATTTTTCTCATTATATATCGCACTTTCCTGAGAAGTCCGGTCAAGGCCCAGAAGACATCCCAACAGTTCATCTGGTTTTGAGCAAGAGGACTTTCATGAGGCTGTTGTTGCAAAGACACATTGTAGGCTGAAGTTATCGATCGTCCTTTTATTAGTCTAATTCCAACAAATGAATTCAGCTGATTGTGAGTTGAGAGTTTAATAGACAGTAGCATACATCATATTTTGGAAACCTGTTCTGCTGATAAGTAAGAAACCATCTCTCAGGAAGTTAAAAAATATCCCACCATGCCCAGAGCCTATAGAGTGTTCCCTCTTGTGCCCTCCATGTTTAGTCTCTCTCTCTGCTTTCCCTTCGTCTAAATAAAGAACCAAACAGCCAAAGGTGAGCTGACTGCCCACTCTGCTGCTGAAGGTTCTCACTTCAGTGTTTTTGAGAACCTGCCAAAAGCCACTTGTGTTTGCGTGTGCTGACAGTGCAATAGATGTTTAAGTTTCATTCAAACGGTTCTTACATAACTCCACTGCTGCTTCAAGCTTCTGTGCTGTCTTTAAACTATTTATTAGATTGATTGTGATACCTTGTTGTGATTATTTTAAACAAGTGAGAGTATGATGGAGAAGGCTGGTTTGATTTTTGATTTCTTCTTGCTACAGGTTGTGGGTTCGCCCTCAAGCCCTCAGGGCAGCGGCGAAGGCCTTTGCTTTTCTGATGGCCGGCGGAAAGTCGACTACGTCCTGGTCTTCCATCAGCGACGGCACAGCTCCATACGATCTCCTACCAGCACCTCGGTTTCACACGACAGGCTATCCATCGTGTCCAACGGCAACTTCCCCCCATCGGTGGGCTCGGATGCGGCGGCAGGAAGAGGAGGCGGTGTACCCGGAGGAGACGCCGCGAGTGTCGGCGAGGTGTTCATGGAGCTCGGCGGCGCAGGAGGGAACGAGCCGACGGAGCCCGCCGACCACGAGATGCGTCTAATCAGACAGGAGTTTGAAGCCAACCTGCTGGAGGCCGGCCTGGAGATCGAGAGAGACCGAGAGGTGAGTGTACATGTACGGCCACACTAATGTCCATGTTCTCCTCTTCCTCTCTTCTCCAAGTTGCATAGCTTTTACTTTATAATAATATATTGTTATGTGGTGATTTTGGTGAAAACTCTTCCTTGTTGTTGGAGTCAGAACCTTGTGCATTTGCTCGTTGTTTGTCTTCCAGACAGCTGGAACAATATAAGTCAATTTATGTCATTTAAAGTCCTAGTTTGTCAACCAAGTGTTAAATCATCCTTAAATGCCCTTAAACACACACACTAGGAAAAGTTTTAGTTAACGCAGCCCTCGCTCTCGACTGCATTGGCATTCAACAATAGTCGCCTCAGTTTTCACTGTGATGGATTGGCTGTTGTTTTTAGTGCCATTGTTTTCTGAACTGAAGTATGAAAGGTAGAAACATTTGATTTATTAATGTCACCAGCCCACTGTGCTGAAGGTTCAAGAACAAACAAACTTCTTGACATCACCCTAAGTCTAATATTCACTTTCCTTTGTATCTGTATCTGTTTTGGTCTCCACCAGCTTCTGAGGGAAACATCTGTCTCTACAGCTGCTAAATGTTCATCAGGTCGTCGTAGCGTACAATATGTTTATCAGAGTTTTATCTCTGGAAACCGCTGTGTGTTGCTGCTGGAAACAGAAGTGATGAGAGCAGTGAGAGTGAAGCAAAAAAGTCGAATGGAGAACTGCAGAGTCAGGTGATAATTCTCTGTTGGTCCGTCCTTCTGAGGGATGATTTTACATTACATGAAGTCATTCTTAGCACAGCTTTAAGTAAACTATAGAGCAGTTGTAGGTAATAGTCAACCAGTGGTTGTTGGTAGATGACGATGTTGAACTGTTTGATATTCGGAAAAAGCATTCTCCTATAATAAGATGAGCAATTATTGTTAATCAGGATTATAATTTCAGACGTTAACTAGCAGCCTGTGGCTTGATTCACAAAATAAACACTAGTTTTTACTGACAGGATTTTGTACAATAAACCTCCACAAAGGATCTGATGTAACTCCGTCTTGAACTATTTAAGGTGAGCGCCTACATAGGAACCTGGCTCAGATGGTAGAGAAAGAGATGGGTGAGACTCAAGGTGTTGTTAAGGATATATAAGGTGGCTATTACACCAGCGAGAGCCTGGTGTCATGAAGAGGTTTCTATAAGATTTTATTCCCCTCATTAAAATGAAAATATTTCTCCTCAACCACAAATATGAAAAATCAAAAAGATCACACTATCATCAAACTCATATTATCTATCATCTATCATTTATTTCAATTGACCTTTTTGACCTCTT
This sequence comes from Holacanthus passer, assembly GCA_025331565.1. Lineage (NCBI taxonomy): Eukaryota > Metazoa > Chordata > Actinopteri > Pomacanthidae > Holacanthus > Holacanthus passer. The sequence continues at coordinate 4,880,322 of JAFREQ010000039.1, forward strand.
TCAGCAGAGTTAACCCATATTAAACCATGATCATCTCACAGAAATGCTCAAGGGGATAAACACTCCCACGATGGCTTCTGTCTTGGAGGAAAAGAAAAGTTTAAGTTCACCAAAAGAAAGACAGACACGACAGGATTTTTTTTTTTGATAACACCAAATCTTCCTAAAAATGGACCTCCGCGACAAAAGTCTTAGATAGAAAATCCTTCACAAAGTATTTAAAGAAGTTTTGTGTCAGGGTTTGTATCCAGGGCAACGGAGGAATGCGTAACTCGGTGCGAGCTGCACCCGAACCTGCAAACCTGAGGAACAGAAAAACATCAAGTCTGATGAGTCATTCAGCCTTGTTCCTTCTTCTAGAAACACTTGCTGGAAGACAAAGGAAACCTTACATCAACAATGTTTACTGCCAATAGTGTGGATCTGTGTTGACTCTATGGTAGCTTTAAAGACTGACGACTGATCTGCATGATCAAAATATATCAGACACACCATTCTGCCATTTTGCAGGACAAGATTAGACCAAAGCTGTGGAGCTCCGAACATGTGAACTGAAAACGGAAAAGCATTTTAATTGCATATTCTCAAAACATATAATTACTTCCTCAGACACAATGGAAATATAGTGAGGTCAGTTCTGAACTCTCTTCATGTTTGTTTGAAGAAGATTTACATTCCTGCATGGTCCAGTTTTGCGACATGAATTCAAATCATAAATGACTGTAGCTTATTTGGCCAAATCAATCAACTGTGTTCCCACCCATGATGCAGACATTTAATTACCCTCGATGTTGCCACGCACAGTCCACTGTTCCTTGCAGATGGAAAATAGAACCAGAGAGAAGGGTTAAAGCCGCATTAAGAGTCATAGCTTGAAAGTGCAAAGCATTAAACACACATTTAGTTTACTGCAGGAAAGAAATAGCTTAATTTAATAAAGCTAGGCCTATCTATGGCTTCTATCTTAATAATGCTGAAAGCACATCAGTTGTACTTTTCTCAAGCAGCAAAGCCACTGACTCAGTTTCTAATCACATCAAATTTCTCCCAAACGTCCAACTTGGTTTTTGACGATGCTTTGTCCAAAATTTCCTATTCACCACTGGCTATTTCTTCCTTTATGCCATCCATTTTGATGTACCAGCCCACAGCTGCCCTACATCATTGTCGGATCAGCGACGATCCATTATTTGGCTGGAAGTGAACTGAGAGGTCAAAGGTCGTCTTGTAGGCTTTTACAATAAAAAAAATCCTGGTGGCTGATTAGGCTTGATGATATATTAGTGTAGATTACGGCACAATCATTTTCATTTCTGATATCTCCAGGAAAAAAACTATTTTTGTCTTCACCCACTGCCCACCCGTGTTTATTTTTACTCGTGCCTGTACCTGTGAATTAATATATATATATTTTTACCTGTTTACCCGTTTTCTGACCATGATTCAGATACTTACACACCAGACTTCTTCTTCATGTGATGTTTCTGTTATTTTCTTTCCACCACCTCTGAGGCTCTTGTTTATTTTGGAGTCTGAATCCGCACGAGGGCCTGATGGTTTCATGTGAGCTGGCAGACTTTAATTCTAGTCGCTGCAGCCAACACAGCTGCCGCGCTGACCTCTTTGTATTGATTTACAAATTTAGCCCGGAACGGGTAAATTCTGTTTTTACATGTACAAATCGCTGTGATTGTGTGTTACGTAGCAACCAGCACTTGCGTAGTTGAGTCCTGCTTTTGGTTCGCATGCGTGTGTGTGTGTGTTTGTAGTAGGCGCTTTGGCAGAACACACAGTCTGTGTGCTCTGTGTTCTTGTAGTGGGGCTGCAGGCTCACAACCTGCAGTTGTACAAATGTAGTTATTGTTAAAGTTCCCACTTGTTACCCGACGAACTGCTGCTGCTCTTTGGCTCTGACACTAAGGGGAATCGTTTGGGGAAAACGAAGTGTCGCTCGCTTCAGCTGGTGGGAGCTGCAAGGCACGGTCTTGCAATTCTGTGAATTGTTACATCACCGCAGTGATACAGAGTGGTTACCAATAGGCTCTTAGACTATTACAGAGGGATATAATGCTCAGGGAAGCATTATCTGCACTTTAAATGCAGTATCATAGGACTTTTATAATGTCGCACCAATGTAAAGTATCACAGATTGGTATGTGTGTGATAGCTATTTTATGAAATCCATGTGACCGTGTGGACATGCGTGAGCGCTGGCCGGCAGCCAGCTGGCAAGGCGTGAGGTCTGCAGGCTAGTATTAATCAGATTGTTGACAGCGTGGCCACGGAGCCTAAGCCAGGATGAGATTAGCTGACTGACTGATAGCTCCTTATCTCATCTCATTGATAGAGGGGGGAGATCGAATCTGCCAGGCGAGCGCAGCCGGCATAAAGAGGAAGACTTGCACTCCAATATCCCTCGTTCGAACGCGGCGACGGGTACTGTTACAAAATGACTGACAAAGACAATCGCGCTCCTTCCGTCAGGGGTGTAGCTGGATGTGGTTGTAGGAGGCGCTGGCAGAGAGAAGGAACATTGTCTGATATTAACTGCTCACTTAATCGCTCAGATAGATGCGATCAGAAAAGTGAAAATCAGTAGTGCATTTACTCACTGGAGTCTGTGCAGAGAATAAAATAATGCAGCAAATCCAGGGGCATTAAATGTGTGACAGAAGGTTTCAGTGGTGCTTTTTGAGGGATTATGGTTAAAGAGTCTGTGGGCCTGGTGTTGAATCATGAACCTCAAATTTCACTTCCCCCCACAAATCTGCTATTAAGCATTTTAAAATATTTATCACATTTGAATAGAGCTCCTCAGTTTGGCTTTGTTTCTTCCAGCAGGTTGAAAATGTGGCGCTGAATGAATAAATGAATCAGTGAACAAACCCAGGATTCAACAGTTAATGCTTCACATAGCAGACTGAAAAATGGCAACAAGGTGCTGTTTTTTGTATTGTTACAAGACTAACAGTGATTTGTTAGAGAACATGTTTTGATGGATGTGACTTTGGGATTTTTGCCAAGTACAAAACGACAAGTGCTCACTATTTAACCACTGTTCAGCAGCACCCCTGCATTAAAAGTACGACGTGGTTGCATTGAGATGATTTTACTGCATAATTAGATGACTGAAGACAATAATCTCATAAAAAGTAAAATGAATGATGTTGAACACAGTAAATATGTTTAATAAGTTCATCCAGATTTTGACCAGCTGTATTTGGATGAGAAACAAACCCAAAGTCTTTTTTTATTTTTTTTTTTATTGAGTACATTGTGTGCAAACAACATTCTCCAGCTTGTTACCAACCTGTTTGACTGCACATTAATTGGATGCTAGAAGGAAAAAAAAAAGAGTGGCTTAAATGTCAAACTTGTTGACTGTGTCTGAGGATTATTGAGCTGACCTTCGATCTCAAGGGACATCCTCTCGCAGAAGACTTTTAATTAAATCAGAGCGAGATGTTAATTTAAGAAGAGGAGCTGGGACTTGTGAAGAGTTCAGTCTGTGGGGGCTTGGGAAAGGGAACGACAAGGATTAACTGTTTGGTGAGACTTCCCTTTGGTTGAGAGTGATTCTCTCCGTACGATTTGTTAAGCAGGCAGCAGGACAGCACACCTCCTCTGTGCACACCTACACCTGCTCAGCTCCTGCTGCACCACCGTGCCAATAATCACCAGAACACCAAAATCACAGTGTGAATGATGACTGAATGTGCACATTTTCTCTTGGACCGAAAGAAGAAGAAAGAAAGTTGTCATGCTGTGGAGGATCTTTGATATGTATGAAGATAAATATCATAGATATAGTGTTTGAACCACAGAAGAAAAGATGTTAAAATGTTATGTTAGTATCATGCAGCTTTCAGGTGGAGGCAAAACATTATTCTGAAACTCGCCTTTTCAGCCATCCAGTTTATGATTGATGTGCTCTATAGTACATACAAGTGCTGCACATGTGCATTAGTGTTTTTCCTGGTTGCCCCATAGATTTTAAATTGAGATGATGCACATGAAAATAGCTTAGGTTCTCTGAAAGTTTTACAAATATAAAGCGTAATGACTAGCCTTGTTTTCAATCGGAGGTGTCCTGTCAACAGTTTTACAAATGTTTTTTTGTAAATGTTAGTTGCAATACCACAAGTATTATCGGGGCAAACTGGGAGTGGTGTCATATCCAGCTCTCTGAATACATCCATGGTCAGGGATTGGAGTCCCAGAATGCACTGAGAGAGATGGACTAACACCTTTTTCAGTTCACCTTACCTGCATGTGTTTGGACTTTGCAAGGAGACAGGGCTACCCAGAAAAAACAAATCATATGTTTTACACACACAACAAACTATTATCTGATTGAAAAGCAACAAAAAATTTTTTTGAGGCTGCTTTTTCAAAAGATTTCAATTTGGAGCATACAAGATGAAGCGTCGCAATAACAGGTACTGCGACAACTCCGAACTCCATAAATTAGGCATGAGCCCAAAGTGAAAACATCATTTTCAGTGTGTTCTGAAGCTCTGCTGCAGAAACCTGTAGCTGCTCCTGCTGAAAAAGTGCTGCGAAGAAATGCTCGTGTAATGTCATTAAATGAGGTATTCCGGCAAAATTAGGACGAGAGATTTGACCCCAGGCGATTCATGATCAAGTTATTATTGTTTTAGTTAAAGGTTTTACACATTGCACATGTAACAACTCACATGATCAGGAGACGTGTTGCTCATTTGTGTGATTCAACAGGTAGTGTGTAGTTGTAGAATCCATCACAGCCAGTATCCCCAGGTTGATCCCCACATCCGCCCACCTGCAGGCCTGAAGGAGATCCTGTAATGTCAGCGCCCCCCCCCATAGCCTTTACTCCAATTCAAAGACCTCCGCTAATAACCGCCTTTCATACTGCGTCTCTCTTTGCGTCTTTGTCTTAATTTGTCTTTCTCTGTGTGATCCAATTTGCCTCCCTCTCTCGCTCGCTGTCTGTACGTTTCTCTCACGCTCACCATCCGCTCCCCTCTCTCCGCTCACCATTTCACTCTCTACCCAGCCGTCCCATCGCCCGACCAATCACCCTCTCATACCCCATGCCCCCCCTCATCCAAAGACGCCCCCGGCTGCGTCCTAGTTACCCCCCCCCCACAGAGATAAAAAGCTAATTGGAAATCCCTCTACTAATTAACCTTCTCCAGGCTGAAAGGTATTTATATCCTCTGCTTTTTGATGGAGCGATAGGAGAGAAGGGGAAGGAGGAGGAGGAGGGAAAAAGGGGGCGAGAGAGCTGAGAAATGAATGCGAGCAAGTGGGTGGAATAAAATGGATGTTGATAGAAGTTGGGTACAAGAAAGTGAGGGAGGAGAGAGAGAGAGAGCAATGGATGTCAAAGCAAAAGAATGAGGCACCTGTAGCATTTTAGTATAACATCAATTAATCATTGCTAATTTCTTCATATCTATCTATCTATCTATCTATCTATCTATCTGTCTATCTTTGTAGCATCAATAGTTTGACATAACTTTCCAGAGTTGCAGAATCCTGTCTGTGACTCTTACAAACCTTTGTGCAGTGTTTTGATGCCTGATAAAATCATCCGTTCATTTTTTAATCCAGTTAAATTCTTTCATGTCACTGTCTCACCCGTACCTCAAACAACACACCCCCACTGTCGGAGTCTTGAACCTCTGACATCCAACATCACAGTCCTCACCATGGGCGCACAAGGCTGTGGAGAAAACAAGTTGTTACCACAGGATTAATAATTTAATTCAAAACATAAAGTGATCCGTTTTTTTCTCCTTAAGAGAATGAGTCTTTTAATAACTTAATGTATCTCTAATATGTTCGCTTTTAATGGACAAGGAGAAAGCTTTTTGCTCCACCCCAGCGGCTGCCCACATCTTGGATTTTTTTTTTTAGTAATTCAGTTAAAAGCATCTGTGGTGGCGCTCATTAATGGCAGAGCTTTGTAGACTGAGGATGCCATCTTCCTACAAAGAGATGTGTGGATGAGATTGACACGGCTATACAGGTTGTATACAGAAATCAACATGACAAATATTACAACCGTTCCTAGCGACCGTCTTCCGTGTCGACCTACAACAACGTCCTCGGGACAAATATGCCACTCTTGCTTATTCTGCCCCAACACTGATTGGTTAGGGCAAAAATAAGATCCCCTCCCAAACAGAACACAGTTAATATGAACACAACATCACACTGAACAAAGACAGGAAAGCAGGCATCCAATCACTGACAAGGCCTTCAAGTACCACAAGTTAGTCGTCTTATGAACATACAGTAGATACATATGTTGTGTAACAAATAGATTCTAATGAAAGAGCGTTAAAGGTCGGGAGGCTTTATACTCTGCTGTATCCCTTTGTACGACGAACGCCGGCGTGGATGCGAGCGAGATAGAAGATAATGAAATATAAGAGGGGCAAGTGTGGCAGTGAGTCAGCCAGTCAGTCAATCAGTCGGTGAAATAGTGTCTAGCGGGTAGCAGAAGGTACAGTAATATATATGCGAGGAGGGCTGGTGGTGGTGAGGGGGAGTGAAAGATCTCAGGAGAGTAGGAGTCGAGAGAGGAGAAAGGGAATGGTTTCAGGTTTCCGTCATTTGCCATGCCACCTTTCTCCTGTCGCCCCCTCCCTCCCTCGCGCAGAAAGCTGATGGGGGTCCGAGGAGGGTAAGGTTACCTGGCTGTCGTCCCCTGCCGGCTCCGCTCTCTCTCTCTCTCTCTCTCTCTCATTTCTGGTTACACTCGCGGCGCAAAACAGCTCCGTCACAGCCGCTGATGCATAGATTTTGGAGGAACGGTTTTCCCACATATTTTTTTATTTCTGTTATATTCTTGCTCCTTCGTCAACGACAGAAGGCCCGAAGGGAGTTCGTCCATGCACTGATATTCAGAATTCAAGTCAAGTACCTTTCGATGCTATTCAGAGCTGCCAATTATCACATTTTACTAATGCATCTTAATGCTAAATAATTATTTCAGTGTGGGCACAGGACCGTTATACATTAGCACGAACCGGCTCGATGAGTCAGGATTTTATTTTACATACAGTAAATACATTATTTCTGTTTGGTGGAGATGATGTGAGGAATGAAAAAAAAAAAAAACCACACACAATGTGTCAGGAACAGGCTGCAACAGCGAAGCGGCAAAGGAAAACAGCTCCAGGCTTCGCTTTAGGATTTAGAGGTGACATCTATCTTTTATAAACACCAGTAACGCTGCCGGCCAAACTGGTGAGCCAAAGTGTTTCAGTGGGTCAGGCTGATGGCAGAGTTTGGTGGTTTAGATGTAAAGCACAACTTTGGATTGTCGCTGTCGAGTTGCGGCCCCGGGCGCCCGTTTCAAAGTCTGACGGCAAAAGGCGTCTGAGAAGCAGAAACTGCAGCGACGAGCAGCACATACCGAGGCCTCTCCTGCTCAAGTCTGTCGGCTGTATTGGATTGCAAAGCAGCACTGACAGATGGTCTGGTAAGCAGGTAGTTTCAGCCAAGCAATCTGGTATTTTATTTCCCAAAAAATAAAAGTTTAGGGTATTAAAAAAAAAAGCAGAAAACTTTGGCTCAGACACTTTAAAGCACCTAGATGTGCACAAGGGATGGAGACACATGGGGATCAAACCCATAATCCTCCTTTTTTGGCTCTTATTCTCAACATAGACATGAATGTAATGCACATGCACACACTTCTACATTGATAGGCAACGCAGTAGTTGTTGCCATCCAGTTGTTCTAGTCCTCTCACCTGTCTTGTTCACGTGAAGAATCTGCTCTTGGTTCAACTCCTTTGATCGACCATTCTCAGCTCATATTATAACTTCTCCATACTAATGCAACCAGTCCTCTCAGCCTCTCTGTCCCACTGCGCTCCCAAAAACTTTTTTTGTGCTCAAAGAGGCCCTGCAGCCACAACTGTGACAGAAATAGTCGGGAACAGGAAGGCCTCACACACCTCACTAGGGGAAGACGTTTCTAAGCAGTGTGGCGAATGCAGCTGGGGGATCCACCATGAGCACTTTTTTTAGCACTGAACGTTTGCCAAACCCAGCATGCACCAGTTTCTCACGCAACATCTTGGGTGCGTTTGATTTGGGTCACTCAGTGTACTTGCTGGGTGGTGCACTAAATCAGTGAGTGATTAAGGTGGATGTGACCGTTTTTTAACTATGCCAAGGTACAAAAATGTAACCTTAACTTATAATGACATCATGCATTGTGCATATGAAAGAAAGAAAGAAAGAATGAAAGAAAAGTACATTTCCGACCACACTTTCTTTGCCTCATCTTTGCCTCGAAGCAAAAAATGAGGAAGGGCGCCCACAGCAAAATTTTATAGTTTTATTTCTTTATTTGTATTTTTCCTTCTGAGGGCGACCTGCACCCACCAGAATGTTGTGGAGAAAAGCGAGATGATCCAAAGACGTGATATTCCCTAAATGGTTGTACAAATAAACAAGTAGTTAATTCAATCTATTGTCATCAGGCTGCAGGTTTATTTTATTTCTACAACACAAAGTGCCAAACATAGCAGTGAAATAAAAATGGAAATGTTTGAGGATTCTCAGCTGCCCTGCAGATGTCCATTTTTGTCTGCAGCAATAGTCTTAACACTATTCATTTCAAATGTAATGTAATGTATGGAATAGTCATACAATGCAGCAAAATCAAATGAAAGTGAGGCAGGAGCGTTCCAGGCCGAACAGCAGGGAGCACCCATAAAAAAAGATTTGGCACACACAACCCGTCTTCAGCCCCAGATGGTCTGGGCTTAGCCCTCGTCAACTCCTAGAAACACCCCTGACGATGATGTAAACACGACATCATGTCTTTAATGAAGTTCTGTTTGTTTTCCAGTTAAAGACCCACGGCCCCAGCTTCACTCGCCTCCACGCGCCCTGGCCGGTTCTGTGTCGAGAGGCTGAGTTTCTCAAGATTAAAGTTCCCACCAAGACGGTGAGAGCACTTCTCGTGTGTCTGGGTCCATGTGCAGCACAGTTTGTTGGCGTGTTCTTGTTGTTTCTGTGGTCAAAGACAGACAGCAGAGTAAAGATGCAGTAAGAATAGACTTTGACAGGAGAAAATGCATCTAGGTAAATATAAGGTTTTGGTATCAGTTCCTCATAAAGACTGAGGTCTTCTTTATTGATTAATCAAATTCAATCAGCAATCATACTGAGACATATATATGTGGCTCAGTTAATACTCCTTATACTGATGACTGCACTAATATCTGTATATATTAGAATTTCATTTCTACAGAGCCAGTCTATAACAGTGGAAGTAGAAAGGTGGATTTTCCACAGAACTGTAAGGACCTTTGGACACAACATGTGTAATAAGTTGTCTCATTCTGCGTCGTGTCCTTCATCAGAGTTATGAACTTAAAGAGGAAAGTGGTTTCGGGTCCAGGATGAGCACAGTGTGGAGGAAAATGAACCAGCCTTTCCAGCCCAAAGTACAACATCAGGACCACGAACGCACCAAGTTTCTCTCGCACTGCTTCTCCAGGGACAAACTCCACCTGTGAGACACACACACACACACATATCATGCCTTCCTTTGCTGTTAGAAACCATTATCCTGTAATTGTCTTGTGAGAATTCTGTCGCTACTTTACCAAAAATTACAAAGGCTCACTTTAAAGAAATACACATTTTTGGGAGACTGTACTCTTACAACATCCTGAATGATAGTAGCCAACCAGTTTTATTTGAGATGATGATGATGATCCAGTAAGTAATAAGATTATAAGGTTTTTTTTCAACACAGTTTTAAATAATGTCAAGAAAGAGTTAGTGTAGAGTTTTGGAGAATATCACTTATGTTTTCGGATAAACTCTAATATAAGTATAAATAATCAGACCTAGTTATCAGACATAAGCCATGTTTCCATCAAGCAGCCCGGTTTAGTTCAGTTCAGTCTGATACATATTACAATTCTTATCTTTCCATTGTCAAAAATTGTGGATGGTACCAGTAGAACAACTCCATTCTGTTTTCCGGCACACTGATCTGGTACTCAAAGGTGGAGCCAGAAACACAGAGCAACCGCCGTCGTCTCGTCATCTCCGCTCTGATGCAGGATTTCCCAACTCAACTCTCCTGCTCTTTTCAGCCGTCTTTTGTCTCGCTGCCTGCAGCCTTTTCTCAAACAAAGCTTGTCTCCTCGTTGTATTAAACAACCGCGTACCAAGAAGAAAGAGCGTGAAACATTTGATGTCCTCCGCTGTCTTCTTGTAACAGCAGTGTAGCTCGGTGTGTGATGTGTGTGTGCACAGCGAGTGTGTGGTTGAGTGAGCGGTAGGAAAAGAGGAAAGGTTAGAAGGAAGTTGTCAATCTGGCAGAAAATAAACAGTATAGATTACAGGGTCAGTTAATAAATGCGGTTTCTTAAGACCAAGAAACGTCTCATCTGTTGTTTCCCAGCTGCTGGTAAAGTGAAAGTCTTAACAACCCCACCTACATTTAGGAGTGTCGTCTGCTCTGGAATCACAAAACAGATCTGGGCCTTAGGTGCGCTTGTGCAGTGACCGTTCCAAATGTGCCAGTTTTGAAAGGACTGATTACTTGGCCTTCGATTTTGCTGCTTGCAGCTCTCTTGAGAGCCGCTCATCCAAATTGCTTCACACCGACTGTGTTATCGAAACTCCAATGCAATGCAAACGCAGTGTTAGTTTAAGCCATTTTCTCATGCATGCATTGCCATTAGAGTAAACAGAAAAATATAAAATGACCGAATAACAACGTGAGATGATGCATGGAAAGAACCAGAAATCACTTTTAACATGGGGGTAGTGAAGAAACATTGAGAAAAACAATTTTGAGTGAGGACGACTAACAGAGCACATATGCATATGTTTCTCAAGAACCGCTCATCCAAATGACTTCACACTCGACACTGCACTTCCTTGGGTCCTCAACATTACACCCGCCAAGTGAGAAGTACATCGATAAACAGTTGTTGAGAAAAGTAAAGAACACACGCACACATACAGACAGAGATCCCTTCCTTTAAAGTTACATGTAAATATGGGTTAGGTACACGTTTCAAGGGTACTATATTGAAAGTGTTTGGTGGAAACGTGACAAAAATAGATTGTGGTTCTGATCAGTTCACAGGTTGAGGTGATAGAACATAGTACTTTCATTAAAAAGTTGTGTATGTTTGCATTTGATTCAATATATTTATATTATATATAGGATGTGAAAATGTACACATAGAATATGCACATACATGCATTATACATATATTTTATTCACCAGTTGTGTTTCTTTCAGGTACAACATCACATCTAAAGACACATTCTTTGACAACGCAACAAGGGGCAGAATAGTAAGTGTTTAATATGCGTCTCCTTCATGTGGCATGTTTGTCCAGGACTCCAGTCTAATATTCTGACATCTTTTTAGGTATATGAGATCCTGCGACGGACGGTGTGTGTACGAACCTGTCAAACCATAGGTGAGTTTACACTTCACAGTGTGTGTGTGTGTGTGTGGAGTTTACTGAACACATGCAGCCTTTTCCTGCCCTACACAATCTTCACGATGCATTGACACGCCCATGTAATCAGTTATTAAATCACTGACCTTAGGTGGACTCATTCTCGGCCTGATATGCTCGCTGCAGGCATAAGCGTCCGACAAATGTCAATGATTTTTTCCATCGTGTTGCTGCTAGTCAAAAATGATGCACAAAATAATCAGTGGCTTTATCCACCTCTGTTGGCAAGCAGCAGGAATTGCAGCAACACAATCTGAAATCCTCCTCCACTTACCTCTCCCATCCCCTTGAGGCATCACGGCCTGTGACTGATTAAACAGCCGAGTCAAATTTTGGAAGTAACTTGCTAAAAACAGAGGTAATGAATCACAATACTGGGATAAAAATCAGGTTTGTCTTGGCTTGATAAAAAGTCTTTTTTTAGCCTTTCTAGTGGGAATGTTGTGCTACTGATCACTGCTTCATCCATCATCATCATAAAATCCCAGCAACAGGTTGAGTAATAATTGCGTCACAGAGAATGAACATCTCCGTCAGCCACCAGCACCAGACATATTGCGGCTATTTCTTGCTGTGAAAAGCGTGCGTATCGTCCCTTTAAGGGCGAGACTAAAAAAGGAAAAGGAGGAACACTTGCGTAACGTCTTCGGCTGTGACGCTGCAGGGCGAAGTCAGCTGTCAGTCGCATTACGAGGTCGCGCTGAAACCCTCAAATCCGGACCGTCGTGACAGACTGCAGGTGAAGCGGGAGGTGATATCGATATGCCCGCTGGAGTGCGGTTGACACAAAGAAGGAGTTGATTGGATAATTGGATGAGACAGACATCTTTTTAAGCCTAATTTGTTTGGGGTCTCATTTGGACTTTATAGCAACACCCTGTTCATCACAAGGCCGTTCTTAGAAAGTGGCTCATTTCCTTCAACTGCAGAAATCCACTGCAATGAAAATAAACAGATCTGCATTCAGGTTAACATTGGTGAGATTTATAAAGACAGGCAGATAGCAGCTGCCTATGCGTTCATGAGACCCGTCAGTCCCATATAGAAATGAGCTGACACCGTTTTATTTCCAGCGTCCCGCCATATGTCTGGTTGGCTTCCCCATCACAGCAGAAGGTCTCAGCCAGTGGGTACTGACGGAGCTGCAGGGGAAGAAGAGGAGCGAAAATAGAGTTGCATCTCTTTAACCTCCATTTTTCTCTTCCCTCTTCATTATTGGCGTACGATTTTCGTGCCACACACACACTCAGAGCCCGCTCTTCCTCCATCTCCTCCACAAGTGGGTCACACTTCCTGGGTCAGGCTGAGATTGAAGCAGGGGCCTCTGGGAGTTGTGGTTGTCGCAGGGCCGGTTGAGGGAGCATTTGTGCATTCGTATGTATGTGTGTGCGTGTTGGTCATGACTTTCATTAATAGTACAGCTAATCACTGCACAGTTCCCAGTCCCCTCTGAGGCACCGATAATGAATTGATTAATTACTTTGATGAAAGAGCCAGTTGCGTGTGCCAGGTTATCTGACGTGTCAGCGTCTGCCCTTACATCCACAGGTCAGGCCATCGCTTCCCACATGAAATTTTCCAAAGACTAAAAGTGGTACCTACGTAATCCCAGTCTGCCTGACACTGAAAAAACGAATTAAAGCGATGCAGGCTGCAGGGTGTGGCCTGATACTGTGTCTGCACCGCATACAGCAGGTACAGCTAGTGAGGAAAGGCCACTTTTTAATACATGGTGGCTGAACTTTAGCCTCCATGGTTGGTTGTAAATACAGTCAAAAATAGCTTCAGTTCTGAGATAGAACTCATCATATATAATTAGGGGTGTTTGGATCATGATGTAACATAACTGACATGAGTAAAAACCACACTGCTGAAGTGTCCTTGAACTCGATGCTGAATCTGAATTACAACACAAATTGAAAAAAGATGTTGGGATGCTGTGTAAAACATAATTAAAACCGAATGTGATAACTTGCTAATCAAATTGAAAACAGTTTAAAGACAATATATTGAACATTTGACCTCATCAATGTCATTGATTTTTGTAAATATCTTCTTATTCTGAATTTGTTGGCAGCAACACGTTTCAATCAAGTTGGGACAGGAGCAACAAAAGACTGTGAAAGTTAAACAGGTTGATTGGTAACAGGTGATAGTATCATGATTGGGTATGAAAGGTTCATCCAGGAAAGACTCAGTCGTTCACAAGTGAGGATGGAGAGAGGTTCAACACTTTGTCAAACACATGATTGTATGAAGGAGATTAATACATGGACTCAGGAAGACTTTGTAAAACTGAAATTTGATATTCAGGAATCAATCAAATATCAAAAGGACAGAGCAGTGTGCAGTACTAGATGTCAGATAAATAACAGAAGGCACTCTTTCACAATGGCCACCACTTTATCTCGCACCACATCTTGGAGCCATTCAGTGTCAACTCGCTCCTTAATGCCACTGGCTCAACTATTAATCCACCAGCTGCTTGGATTTATGGTTTGAAACTCGATCTTCGGTTCTGAGGACAAAAAGTCTCTTACTGAGTTTTCAAGTCAAATAAAGGTTAAAATATCATCTCCAGTGGATACTGGTACACGATTTACATAAAAGGTACATTCAGGATTGAGTGATGATTGGGATGACTGGGCAGGAGGAGAAACACACCTCAGAGTCACATTCAGATAGTCCTCTGGGGGCGTCTTATGTCTCTGCTCACTGTCTCTCTCTTTTTCAGGCATCAGCACGTTGATAGCTAAAGGCGTGTACGACGCTGCCTTCCCTCTCCACGACGTAAGTCAGAGGTTTGGAATTCCCACTTGATGCCCATTCAGTTTATTTCACTACAATATTCAGTTTGCAGAGGATGGAAAGGTGATGAATTCTCTGTCTGAAGCAAGTTTTAAGTCTCTCCAAGTTGATTTTCCACTCAAATAAATCCTAAAAGCTAAAAATGTTTTTGCAGTTTTTGCATGCATGCATAAGTTTGTATTTGATTATATTGAGTGTATTTTTGCAAGTTTGTGTGTGTTGTCACGTTTGTGTATTTCTAAATGAGTGCAGACCTCTTACCTCTCTTCTCGCTCCTCAGGGCGACTACAAGGTCATCGGAGACCTTGAGGAGAAGAGTGACAGACAGGTAGACCCGCCCCTCATCTCCCTCTTCCTCCTCATACTGTGAAATAGTACTCTATCATACTACGCTGCGACCTGAAGCGCCGGGGCCATTTAGTATGCTATAAGACAAAAATGCCTGTCATTCAAAAGTCTGGATCTTTCAAGCAACCTCCACTTCTCTAAACAACGGTTCATCCGAGTCTTTTCTCCCTTTTTTTTCTTCTCTGAGATTGTTCCTCCTTCCCATCTGTCTAACACTGTCACAGATTGGAGTTTAAGTTCAATAAACATTTCTCAGAGACGGAGCCGCTCTCAGGGCGGAAAAACAACATCCGCCGACTGCCTTGAATTTCAAAGGAGCGAGCAAAACAAAAACTGCTTTTGGAAGTGAAGGTTAGCAAAGTGAAAAAAAAGAATGGCAAACAATGAATTCTGGTCAAAATATATATGAAAAATATGAACAGGAACTTTTCAATTCAATCACGGCTTTCATGTTTTGGACTGTTAATCTATTGAGGCGAGATGGTATTTTCTCATCAAGAGGCTTCATAATATTATCTTCCACCTCCTTTACCTTTTTTTTTTTTCTCTCTCTGCTTTGGGATGATGATGCTCAAACTGCAGTTCTCCAGCTTCATCCACCGAGGTTTAACTCAACCAATCAGATTGCTCCTGCCTCCAGATCAGCTCTTGCCTCCGAGGATCGCTTGTTGATTTTCGACTTGCCGCAGCTGCTAAACGTTCATGACAACGCACACCCACGCTGACTCTGACTCTGACTCTGTCTCTCTTTCCCTCTCTGATGTCAGGTTCTGCACGAGGAGTGGGCCAGATACTCGGCCTTTTACAAGTACCAGCCCATTGATCTCGTCAGGTGACCACAACACCAGCATGTGGAAATCACATCATCGCATAACATCAGATTTCCTCAGGCTTAAACGTTTGTGTTTCATCTAATCTCTGAGCACAGCGGCTGCCCAATGCACCAAAATGCAGGGATCACATTTCACTATGTTGTGCTGTGTGTATGATTGTGGCAATAAGCCTGATTTTATGAACACCCAAATCTTTAAAGGGTATTTTCAGATCATTATTACAATATTCACATGCTCATACAGTATCATACCTCTTCTCTTTAGTGGTTGTGAAGCGACCCCTTTCCCTAGCTTAACTCCAATGGAAAAGTGAAAATATCCAAATCCGAATGAATTCTTAAGTTCATTCATCTGAGAACCTAATATGAAGCTTCGGCAGTCTGAGGTAGCCACATCAAGTTGTTAGGGTTAAAGGTCATTCTCTCCTCTTTCCTCTCTTACAAACAGTAAAGTTTAATGTACATATGGATATGCGAGTATAATATTATTATAGACTTGAAAAATTCTGAACCTGTCCTTTAAATCAGGACCACTTGTTCATCCTGAGAATATTAAACTTAAAATTTAAGTAACTAAAAAAAAGGAGAAATTATTCAAATGGTCTTAAAAATTGTCCTTTAAAACTCCACTTTTGATTTGAGTGTCTTAGTTACTAGTATTGCTTACTCCCAGATTGTGTATTAGCCCTAGTAAGTACCACCAAACAAATGATTGTGTTTGGGGATGGTTCAATTTTCCCAATTAGCCTCCTGCTACGAACAATTTGGGCCAAAATGAACGCAAAACTTTCTGAGCAGTTTTCTTTCATATGAGAGATTTTATGTATTGTTTTGTTTTTGTCTCACTTCTGTGCACCAATCGGGATGGAGTGAAGTTTTAATTAAAATGTGCTGACAGATGTGGGCTTGTTTCCTAATGTTGCCAGATCACTGTCAGTCAGATCTGATCAAGCCACGCCCACACAGTCCTGATGAAGCAGATTAGCTGGGTTTTGAAGCCTTACACTCCAAATTAAAAATACCTAAGAATGTTTATTTCAAAACTTTGATTTTTTTTTAACATTTTGCATTGGATGAAACCATGTTTTCTGGAGTTTTAAAGTTAGAGTTCAGTCCATGTTTGGGCTTTAGGTTTCTTAGTCGTAGTGCACAGAGCATCGTAAAAGGTCAGCGTAATGAATGAAAGCCCTAAATAAAACACCTCTTGTTCTAGTTTAGCCTGTTATTTATAACACAGCATTAAGATTCTCACCCCTGTGTTGCGTGCTGCTTAATTCTCCCCAGTCTGCTCTGCCACGACCGTGAACTCCACTGTCGCTTTCACCTCCTAATCCCCGACCTCTGACCCCTCAGGAAATACTTCGGGGAGAAGATCGGCCTGTACTTCGCGTGGCTCGGCGTTTACACACAGCTGCTGGTACCGGCCTCCATCGTGGGGATCATTGTGTTTGGCTACGGGGTGGCGACGGTGGATACTAATATACCCAGGTAGTACAAACTGCAGCTTCATTCGTGGAAGAAAACTGCATTTGCATATCTCCTGATTTTAACTTTGAAGATGCTAAGTGATAAAGACAACCGATAAAATACTAAAGAGAAGGATGCAGAAAATCAGGATTTCCTCCTACCACCATTTAAATGTATGCACACATGCCCTCACACAGACAGGGATTGCCCGGATACCTGCTGTATCTGGCTTTAGTCAGGGTTGTGTGGGAGGAACACAGAAGGTACGGGCTGGCAGTGTGTATGTGTGTGTGTGTGTGAGTGTGTCATGAAGCAGAAAGGTTGATAATTCAGCCCACACTGACTTTGAATAGGGTCAAAGCAGAGAAGCTTGTATCGTGGTTACGTGTTAAAAGTTCCATTCATTTCTAATGGTTAAATGTAACAGACACAAGGGTCTCTGGGTCTTTTTACTGGATCTGAATCCGTATTTTATTTTATACTATTTCAGCTTATTGTGTAAATGCTTCTACAAGTCTTGATTTTCTCCCCCGGCAGTCAGGAGATGTGCGACGAGAGTCTCAATTTCACCATGTGTCCTCTGTGCGACGGAGCCTGTGACTTCTGGCACCTGAGCACCGCCTGCGGCACCGCCAGAGCCTCGCACCTCTTCGACAACCCCGCCACTGTCTTCTTCGCCATCTTCATGTCTCTGTGGGGTGAGGTTACGTGCATGCCCGAATGCGAGGTTTCTCATTAATGTCTCATGACCTCCTTCACCTCAGGTGCAAGCCTCTGGCTAAAACAGCACGTGTTGAAGGATGACAACTACAGAAAATATATTAAGAAAAGAAAATCTGGTGAACAACAACAGCGTTGAATGCGCAGCACACACACTGTGTAGTCTGTTATTGACTTATTTATTTTGGCATTTTATCACATTTTTCTCCCTAATAGCTAAAGCAGCTGTCTGTGCCACAAAAGGCCACGAGGATCGTGTTTGGTGTAAATTGGCTCTCGCAGCAGGAAACGTGGAAGCAGCTTGTGAACGTGTGCAGACAAAAATGAATCCTGAAAAAGTTCCGACAATTCTCCTCCTTTTTTACAAAATCATGTTTTTTTTTCAGTAAAAATTAATAAAAAGCAAAAACAATAAGTTGGGTGTTAAAGTACGTTTTTGACCCTGGAGACAGTAGTGTGATTAAAAAAAAGCAGAAGTCAGATTAGTAATCAGCTGATTACTGCCAAACCGTAAATCCTAGAAAAAATGCATCAGGTTGTCAGAGGATCAGGAGGTTATTATAAAAAGTTTCAGCAATATGATTTTTCTTTTTTCTGTGTTTGCATAGCGGTGCTGTTCCTGGAGCACTGGAAGCGTCGTCAGATCAGTTTGAGCTTCAGTTGGGATCTGACGGGCATTGAGGAGGACGAGGTACAGACAGTACACACACACACTCATGGAAAGAAACTCACACACTAATACTCTTAAAATGGTTTGGTCTGGTTTGAATACACTCAAATAGTCATGTGTGGATTCATTTAAACACACATACACACACACACAAATACAAATGCATCAACCATATCACAAGACAGAATATTGGACCGTTTGGAACTCCAGGTGACTTTTCATCCAGTGATAGTGTTTCTGAAAGTTCAGTGTCAATGTTTTGCCAAAGTCTATTAAGACTTTTATTCCTACAGTACAATATCAGTGCATGGAAACAGAAGGTTAAACCAGAAATGTTCCACTCTTTTCCCCTCGACAAACTACCTCCTGCATTGACACTAAACATTAGCATTAAGCTAATCATCTTCGGCACAATCATCCGACATGAATGTCTGGACTTCCTGTTTTTCCCCTCAGGAACATCCCAGGCCAAAATACGAGACCATCCT
Organism: Holacanthus passer; assembly: GCA_025331565.1. Lineage (NCBI taxonomy): Eukaryota > Metazoa > Chordata > Actinopteri > Pomacanthidae > Holacanthus > Holacanthus passer. The sequence goes on from JAFREQ010000039.1 coordinate 4,899,164, forward strand.
GCTTCAGAAGAGACAGAGGAAGCAGAAGAATAAGAAAAAGAAGAAAAAGAATGAGGTAGGAAAGATAAGGAACGTGTCATTTACAGTGACTGCTTAGTACTACGTTTCCCATAAAGCCTAAACACACAAGTGTTTGCATAATGAAATATGAACATATGAATTCTATTCTCTTAGCTGGACCTGACTGTCAACAATGCTAATGGAAAGGTATTACACAGTAAAAGTCATACATTTGTTTCATAATGTGCATAACATTATGTCATACATTTGAAGAACATCAGGTTTTAAAATACATCATGATCATGATTATAGTAAGGAAAAGCAAACAGAAATGTCCACTTGAAAACACTGCTCTGCTCATTCTGTGGGCAAGCAAACAGTGTAATAAGCTGATGATGAAACAGTTCCACGTGGCTCGGTCTGGTTCCTGATAATCCAGATGGATTCTGATAATTTGGAGTCCAAAGCGTGCGGCGGACATTAGTGCGATAATCTAATGATCGGGAACAATCTAGATTCTGCCTGTAAATTGGGTCAATCACATCGAGTCCCGTTGGCCCACATACACTTTTGCTGCAGCAACAGATGGCATCCTGCCACAGCCCGGGAGAGGCAGGGAACTGATTCACATGATACAGGATCACGGCCTCATGATCCTAAATACCTGACCTGGGGATGAAAGTGGGAAACCTCAGGGATGTGAATGGTGGGTTTTTTAGTTGTAGGGTGTGTCAACATATGCCATCTGCTGGTTGTGTGTCAAGATAAAGAACGACAGGATAGAACTTGTTGGGTATTATCCATCACGTACATCAGACATTGCAATACTAATATATATAACAAGACAGGTAATGAATTAAATTATCAAAGTCAGTGTGGAGTGTTGTCTACATGAAGACATAGAGGTTATAATTCACACTTAAACATACTCACTTTTTATATTTCATTCTATTATTTTAAATAGGCTGCCATTCTACAATGATAGATATAGAGATAAGTACATTAGCTTATGGTTTATAGCTGCTATTGGCTCAGTCTCTGACAGTTGAGTATGAATAAGTCATATTCTGTATAACTGTATTCATAATAGAGGTAAAGATGGGACGAGTCTGAACAGTGGGTAGAAAATTGTGCCTGAATGTTTTTGTGTGTGTGTGTGTGTGTGTGTGTGTGTGTGTGTGTGTGTGTGTGTGTGTGTGTGTGTGTTTGTCTTGCAGCCAGAGAAGCAGGAGGACGGGACAGTGACAGGGAAGGACAGATGGAGACAAAAACTACTGTCTGCCATGGCTGCAGGAATACCGGTAACCCCTCCCCTCCCCTCCCCTCCTCTCCCCTCCTCTCCTTCCCTTTCCTCTTTCGCTTCCTCTTCCTCCTCTCCTCTCCTACCTTGTTCCTCTCCTCTCTTTTCCTCTCCTGCAGGCTGCAGCGTATCTGTTCTTCTCTTCCTGTCCCATCCTCGGGCTTCTACAGCCTCCACTCAGGTATCTGTTTGTGCACATTTCAGAGGATTTATCTTGATGCGGATCCAGATATCTGACGGTCACAGAGACAAACTGGGCCTCAGTACTCGTTTCAAGCGTCTTTGAAAAAACATATGACAGGGTCTGTCGCTCAGTTGAAGTGGACTGAAAGACTGCCTTGCATATCTATGTCAGGAAGTATTTCGCTTCCTGAATTCACTATTTCCAGTGACTGATCACCAACAGAGTTTTTGTTTAGTTGTTTATTTGTGCAAAAAATATTCTCTATCTTTACCAGGAGTGAGGAGAACAGAATGCCTCAGGAAGAGTGGAGGCAAACCTTATTTTAGACAGTATCAATGAAAACAGAGGCAGGTGGAGTGTTTTTGTTTCAAAGCTGAGGGAAAAGGTCAGAAAGTAAGTGAGAGAGCAGAACTTTCACTGATGTAAAGTCAGGTAACCATTTGAAGACTGAGCTTTTTTTAGGTTAGTGACAGGTTTAAGAAGGACCTGATGAAGAGACTTGAAGACAGACAGCTGATGCTAATGAGGGATTATCACTCTCTGTGCTTCCCTTTTCTGGATAGTATGTGTGTATGTGGGAGAGAGAGAGAGAGAGAGAGAGTGTGTGTGCAAAGATTATTAAAAAGACATATTCTTTCATTAACATGGACACACTTTATTCTGGGCCTTGAATATTCTCTAGAAACTAAATGAGTATTAATCCGCAGCTGAAAATAGTCCCCAACAAAAACACTACTTACTCCTGTTTGAGCGACGATTGCTAAAAACTACAGTTCCCATACAAACAACATATCTGAGACCTGCTGTTAAAGGTTCACACCGTCAGTAGGAATGAGTGAGTTCAGGGCCTCAGACGGATTAAAGAAGTCAGACGCCGGTGTAACAAATAACATTAATAAAAGCTGACTGTGCTTACTGACTCACCTAAATGGAACAGAGCCATAGTTTAACAACATTAGTTGTACCTGTGCTTTTCCTGCAGTGATTACGTCTGCTGTGAAAATAGCCTGGCTGCTGTTTCGAACGGTGTTACTACATTTCTGCACCTGCCGCTTTGGCAACACAGCTCGGCATCTGGCAGCCACTTTTTAAACCCATTGTCTGCGGTGCTAAATTAATAAAGGCAAAAGAGTGCCTGACATGAAAAGAGAAAAAGAGACAAGGAGAATGAGGGAGACGCTGAAATAAACACTCGGAGAAGAAGAGGGACGGGGAGGAAGAGAGGGAGGGCGGTTGAGTGGGAGGGAGGCATGCTGGGCAGGAAGCCAGGGGTAAGATTAGTGAACGTCACTATGGCGACACAGAAATCTATTTCTCTCTCTCTCTGTCTCACACACACACACACACACACACACACCTGAACCATTTGATGCCGTACCTGAGATGATGAAATGGGCTGTAGGTTCAAATCTATCATATCACAAAAATATGACTAAAGTGGTGATTTGGGTTTATTTATTTATCAGTTGTGTGTTGCACCTACTGTACCAAACACTGCTATCGTACAGTGATCAAACACACATGCCTTTATTTATTCCTGACCCGTGAATGTACAAAACATATAACATTAATTTAGTACTTTTTTTTTTTTTCTTAGTTTCTGGTTTATTTATTGGCTGAAGCCATGTCTGTTCCTCAGTGATGGACAGTCCTCTGTCAAGGCTTTTCAAATCATTTATATTAGGAGCTGTCAGTGCTAATAATGCCAGCCATGTCCAAAGAGCCAAAAAAAGGATTTTTATATACAGGATCATTTTAAATATTTTACCACTAGAAAGCCAAGCACAAGCACTTTCAGAGTGTTGCATCTGGCTTGCCACCATTCTTTGATGGTTATTACAGGGGAAGTGTTTGATGTCTATTTTTCTTTCTTTTTCTTTCTTTGAAATAGTACATATATCTGCCATCATGACAGCGAGCAACCACATGAGAGAACTTGATACTGATGTGGATTTCTGAAAGTTTAAGCTTCTGACATGGATCATAAACAAGGTGAAGAAATTTTACCTGTGACATTTTTGGAAAACATTCTGGCCGATCTTCACAACTTCAGAAGGCGGTTTGAAGGTTTGGTTAGAATTAGGTTTAGGTTAGGATTAGGCTTTAAGTTGTGAGGTCAGGATAAGTGGCTAGGTAATGCATTATATTGATGAACACATAGCACAAGTGTGTGTGTATCTTGGTATCTTTGATTATGCATTTATAAAGTAAGTTTTTCTTTTATAACAAGATTTTTTTTACTGTTAGTATGACATATTTTCTTTGTACTTTTTAGAAGAAACTTTTCCTGGTATAACATCAATTTATCTTTATCTCAATGCTTTCTTGTTATTTTATCTTATCTTGCTATAATGACGTAGAAATATATTAAAACAAGAAACTTTTAGGTTGTTGTTACCAATATAGAATAGAGAAACGCCTCTTGAGATGTGACATTAGGAAATTTCCTTTTCTCAAAACTGGGTATACGATAGGACAACCAGGGTTTGGACACAAGGAGATGACAGGTGATATGATAGGTGATAAATATTAGAGAGAGATGGTGAGGAGGATGAATGGAGGGAGGGGGCGAGCGACACAGAGAGATAAAGATTGTGAGTGAGTCTCTGTCACACGATGAAGTCTTGGCTGGGCTTTCCTCAACGGAGGTTACAAGCCAAATATAACACCTGACCCATTTACTACTACCCTTCTTACTGATGGCTGTCCCCATCAGCCAACACACACACACACACACACACACACACACACACACACACACACACACACACTTCCACTCTGATGGTTGTCCCTACCAACTATCACACACACACACACACTTCCACTCTGAAGGTGTCCTTGTCCTTCAATAAGTTGCTCCCTCAGGTTCGTCAACCTGTGTGCAAGTGTGTGTGTGTGTGTGTATGTGTGTTTGCATGTGTGTTTAAAGCAGGACTGGAAAAGGTCTTTATCTTGCTTGAAATTAAGACTTTGGCCCAAATGGCAATTTGGCAATTCTTAAAGGAATACTTAATGGACTTAAGAGATGAAAAAGACAAGTGGCCTGAGTTACACGGTCCTTGATGATTAAAAAACAACTCTGACATCTAGTTATTAACATTTATTAAAGGGTCCTGCTGAGAGACCAACTCATTTTATTCATTCTGCCTGGCTGGGAGGTACAATTATGGGCCATCAGCATGGGATAATAATTGGATGAAATAATTTCCAGAAAGCACATTTTCTTCTGTCTGAGAAACTAATTTCCTCTAACAGACAATATTACTAATGGAACTTGCTCCTTAAATTAAATATTCTTGTACAGTTATCACTTGCAGATATACATTTCATGCATTTCATGGTGTGCATTCATTTCTGTATCAGGTTATAGTAGCAACCAAAGGTCAAAGGTCACCTATCAAACAAAACTAGTGCTGCTATGAGTTGAGTGGGCACATGTGTTGGGGGAAGTGTGAGTAGGAGGAGGATGTAGGGAAATATAGTAATGATACAAGCCTGGACACACAGTCACAGAGACTCACAAGCAGCTTGTTTAATAGACAGTTCTGGTGACCTTTTACACTACTGGTAACAGGTTCAGTTAAACTAAAGTATAGGAGAAAACACTGCAGACTTTGCAGACAAGAACCTGGCTGGCTATGTATTCAGACAGATCTGAAGGTTAGGGACACGTCAGTGCTGGATGAGTGATCTTGAGAGTTTGGGTTTGCATTTTTACACATTTTCCATTCAGCTTTTCTCTTTTTCAAGTCACAGAGGAAACAACATTTCTGCAGCTCAAATGCAGGAGAATCATTGCGTCAGGCTGTGATGGATCCAACCAACTGGTAAATAAAGCCACACTGTATATGACTTTATTTAGCCAGTTGAGGCCTTTACTTTACAAAACAAATAAGATTTGATTTGACAAAATGTGAAGAGAATAATCATTCATCACAAAATACTTCAGATCAGAAAGATAGTCAGGTAAGATTGATGAAATAAGACCAATACCATTATTTCTCTATATTCCAACCAATAATCAATGTGTCCTTGGAGACACTTTCCTCCTCTTGGGGGAGTCAATGTCCTCAGCAAGGGACATTCTACATGCTTACCATTATTTAAAATGAACTATTCACAAGTTTGACAAATCAGCTTTAAGGCAAAGAGCAGCATGTTGGATTAAGTTTAATAGTGTAAAGAGTAACTGCAGGACGCACTGTGCCAGCGTTTTCACTAGATGGTGCTGTTGTCTTGCTAATTAGCATATTAAAGGTTCAAGGATTCAAGGATCTGTATTTGTCCCATGCACAGGAATGCAGTGTAAAGCATGCAGTGAAATGAAAGGGATTCTCGGGTACTTTGCAAGAACATCCAACAATAAAAACAGTAAAATAGATAAGTGCAAGATAAAACTCTCTCTTTCTCTAAAAACCAAATAGACCAAAATATACATACAAATCTTATCAGCTCAAGTGACCTGGGGCTGCATGTGTGCAAGCGAAAGGTCTTCCGATGCACAGACTCTGTCCATCATTCAGCGGTCTGTGTGAGCGCGTGTGAAATTCCCGAGCCTGCCCATCTAAGCATCCACATGTGTATATGTGTAAACGGGGTCACATACCTGAGGCTGGAGATGCAACGAGATCAAACCATGTTTAACCGCAGACAGGCCAGCGACGCGGCTTTCCTTTTCAATACAAGTAGGTCAGCTTCTCCCTCCCGGTTTTAAGTTGAGGGAATCATGCCACACACACTAATTTGAGTGGTTTTAAGGGTGGAGTCACGAGGTTAGAGAAAAGTCTGCATCGTTTTTCATCCTTATCCTGATTTTTACCCTCTTTTTTACCAGCAGATAATCCAAAACTTTCATGATTGACTGCAGCTTTAAGAACAGTTTTTTTATGACCTGTGTGCATCTTTACTTAAAATTGTTTTTGTCCTGACATCATATATTTACTATACATATTTTCACAAAATATGACTAATCCACATGTTGCACAGTATGAGATCAGATTTCTTTTGTTTCAGATTCAATACTGAAACAAAAGAAAATGTTCTCATATAGCTGCCTGGGAAAATCATGGTTTTCTGGATATTTTAGGGTCAATTGAATGAAAACATTTGTTCCAGGCTGGTCTCTAAATGTAGGATGCAGACTGTAAAACGGGCCATTGTGCTCCTTTATGTCTCTCTGTTGAGACGTAGTAAGACTTCCTGTGGAGGCGGTGAAGTACGGATGCCGCTGTTGCTCCAACTCTCCATTCAGCTTTTTAACAAACCGTTTGCAAGGAGCGAAGGGAAACTGTGACAGCGCTTTTCACATGAGGACACTTGAGAGAGATTTGTTTTTTTAATCAATTCATATGAAACAGCTTTTTTTCCCTCCCTGTCTTCTGTGATGCCTCAGTAGGCGGCTCTGCGTTCTGCATCACAGATTTCCCTGCAAAACTTGATGAAGCATTGGCCATTGAGTGACTGCCAACTTTTCCTCTCTCCCGCCCCCCACCCACACCTCCTTGTGTCCTTCCTGTCAGGCTGCCATAGAAAAGTTGACCTGGAAAGACCGTCTTCCTGGATACTTCATCAACGTTTCCTCTATCCTCTTCATGGTTAGTACATAAAAATCAGGTTAATGCTCCATTAAAGTCATACATTTTCTCTGCGTGTATGGATGAAAGCACTTTAACTAGAAACGTAAACATGTATATGACACAGCTAATGTACATACATGAACATATAAGTGACCTACATCGATGTGTTCTTTGAAATATTAATTCCAGCTTCTGCACTATAAGAATTGGATAAATACGGTTGAGCAATGACTAATTTATTTTCTTTCTTTTTTCCTCTCCGCTCCCAGTTTGGCTTGACGTTCTCCGCAGTTTTCGGCGTCATCATCTACCGCATCACGGTGTCGGCCCTGATGGCCATGAGCCCCGACCCGGAGACCAAGTCCAACGTCAGGGTGACAGTGACGGCCACGGCGGTCATCATCAACCTGGTGGTCATTCTGATCCTCGACGAAATCTACGGCGCCGTGGCGTTGTGGCTGACTGAACTAGGTGCTGAAATACATACAGTCATTCACAAACTGAGAAAACACAAAAAATGGAGCATATAACAAACTTTATTTCAACTATTTAAACAAGCTGGCCTCATCAATGTCAGAGCCATGCATCTGAATTATTCAAGCGATAGCTCAGCATTCAACAACCAATGTTTGAAGCTTGTCCAGGTCTAGCTGACAATTTATTCTCTAGATAGGGCAAAAAATGTTGCAGCACCCATTTAATCAGACACATTAATAGACAATGAAACAAACTGTCTGATGTGTATACCCACTCAAACATTTTCACTCAGTATGTTGACCTCACATAAATTATGAGCGAATGAATAACACATATATATTTTCCCAAGGTGCCCAACAATGATATTAAGCACATATATGCAAGCATAAACTTAATGAACACATTTCAACCAACATGGCCCAAACAAAACAAAATCTAAACGTATACCTCTGTTTATGTTAATTAACACATTATATATCTGATTCAGTTCATAAATAAATGGCCTTTAATCAATACAAAGTAAAGTATGAGGATTTTATCCATCATAAGTTCAATCGTTTCTCCTCCTGTTCCATGCTTTACAAATATATTCAGAAAACATGATCAAAAATCAATTAAAGCCTCATCCTCAATTCTATTAGAATAGAAATCTGGAATATGAACTTCTTTCTTTGTCTTTCAGTTTCAATATAAAGTGGTAAAATACCACATCCTCTCTGTGCACAGAGGCAGCTCTTACTTCCAGGTCAATTATAATAAACATTTTTCATATTAACAGTCTTTCTTATATAAACGCTTGTTAATTTTCCAGATTTCTTCTGGCAACTTTTGTGTGCGTCTAGCCTTGAGATGATATTAGAATTCCTCCACCTCCACTAAAATTTCCTTCAAATCTTCCTGTAATAAATCAAATCTTTTTTGTTTTTCTCCAGTAGAAAAATGAGAGGTCATACTTTACTTCCATTTCACCTCCTTGTTATAAAAAGCAGTTTAGGAATGTGTCATCGATTGAAGGAGATTTGTACTCATCTGCATCGTCATGTAATCGCTCTGCATCTGTGAGTGTGAGAGACAGGAGGAGTCTTTCCGCCTCTCGGTGAACCATTCGATGAAACTTTGATGTTTTCACGCTCCAGTCGTCCCATCAGTCGCCCCAGGAGGTTTCGACCGCGTTCACATTCATATTCAAAACCTCTGAAATAGAGGAAAAGAATGGGAAGGGAAAGTGTGTGTGTGTGTGTGTGTGTGTGAGAGAGAGAGAGAGAGTGAGAGAGAGAGTATTTTAACCTACTTCCACCACAGTGATTATGTTAGAATCCAATTCAAGAGTCAGACTGTGACCACTTTTCTTAAAACGGACTTCTCATGTAATCACTATGAACTAAAGAGACACTGTTGAAAAATGTTACACCCGTTTATAAAATTTATTTAGCCAAACCTAATATAGTATATACACAGATTCAACTTAATGTGTGATTTCACATGCTCTTTTTTTCTCTCTCTTGTTGTCCTCTGACCTCACAAAACCACACCGTGCCAAGTCTTTCTCACAGTTTCACGTCGCCTGTTTTTTCAGAGATTCCTAAAACGGAGACCAACTTTGAGGAGCGCCTCATCCTGAAAGCCTTCTTGCTCAAGTTCATGAACGCGTACGCACCCATCTTTTACGTGGCTTTCTTCAAGGGACGGTGAGTCCTGCAGTCGCCGAAATACTAGTTTACCATGTGGTAAGAAAAACAGCAAACTTGTTTTCAGCTTTGTGACACAGTCGGTACATTTAATCATTCAGTTTATGTGATTCTGCAAGTTTGGAGGGACATGATTTTCTCTTGACTGTGATGATTTCACCTGGATTACACTTGATGCCATAACACAACTGTTTCCATCCACCTTAAAAAAATACACATAACCACAGAGTAAGTGAAACCTCTAAGTCCTTGTTGTGTTTTCGCAGGTTTGCTGGTCGACCTGGAAACTACGTGTACGTCTTCAACGATTATCGGATGGAGGAGGTTCGTCATCCGACTTTGCATCTGTGTCACTCGGCCAATCATACTCATCGTAAAGTGATGATGACTAATCGTACAAGTGTGTGTCTCCCTCAGTGTGCGCCGGGAGGCTGCCTCATTGAGCTGTGCATTCAGCTCAGCATCATCATGCTGGGGAAGCAGCTGATCCAGAACAACATCTTTGAGATCGGCATCCCGTAAGTGCACTCTTTTTTCTGTCTGTTTAAATAACCAGTGACACCTACAAGAATCCCTCTCCCCTTTCTTCTTCTGTTAACATTCCTCCCATGTCTGTACAGTGCTACTCCATCTTGTGTAACAGCTCAGCTTTTACATGCAAATCCCAAAGGTCAGAGGTCGCCTCTGTTTGTAACAACCGTCAGACAACTGAGGTGCCGTTTGACTTCAGGCACTGTTACTGTTGCCCTAAGCTCAGTCTGACCTCCTGACCTGCTGGACGGGTGTCATCAAACGCTGCGGTTTCTCCAGGACGTCCTGAGAGATCAACGAGCCACGGCACATACCGCCATACCAGCTACATACCATCTACTCATCTGCCTCATTCATCCACTTTAAAGCTGTCACACCTGGGAGCCGACCAGTAAAACCACAGTCTGTCCCTGAATTGCTCAAGAACATTTCCTGCATGGGGTCATGGGAATAGGAGCAGGGATCGATATTCAGGGAAAGTTTGATGGAGTGAATGAACCAATCACGAGACTCCGCTGATGATGTGTTTGAATCCACGATGCTCCAACATTCTTCTCTCGTTCCTTTTAATGCATCGAACGTGTGTTTCTAAATCAAGTAGATCACAAACAAATATTACTTATCTCGCAACTTGTTGAATATTAAATACATTACAAGAACAAAAACAGCTCCTCCTGGAAAATAATAAAAGACATCTTCCACTTCGTGAACATACATTCGACCCATCTTCTTCAGCTGTTGAGTTGTACAGCAGCAGAATTGTATGGCATTTTGTTGCATTACTGCCATCTGCTGGAGGACAGTCTCTTGCCTCATCTATTCTGACATTGCCATGGCATGTTCGAAAAGGCACAAGGTGGAAATGCTCCTAAATGTAGCTGCATGTGTGAATAGTGAAAATGACTGACAGTGCACGAAGGGTTATTTCAGTCATTTAATGGGAACTTTGTGTAAAAGAGGCTTTCTACTGTGAGCCAGTGTGCGGCTTTATGAGGAAACCTGGAGCCACAAAGTGAAAGCTTTACATTAGAGGTTTTCACAGGTTTCAAAAACTGTATCTGAGGTCCTGTCAAAAGTATGAGATGGATGTGCCCATTTAAAAAAAGACAGAGTAGAACCCAAACAAACCCAAGAGCAATCTGCCATAATCCAGAATTGGCCTGTTAGGAGGACCAGACCCTGACCTTATTTATTTCATAATCTTATAGTATCTAAATATATGACTTTAAATCAACCCTGCCAACGTGTTTTTCCTTTTTAACACTAGTATTATTTTCATTTATGGCAGTGATGCATAAGAAAGAGCCTGCAGAGATCGAATGTCTCGTAAAAAACTTCACTGGGGCCGGTTAACTCCCAAAGACACACCATAGCAGTTTCCCAGGAGCTGTACCCTTCACACCGAGCCAACAGCAGAGGTCCCGCACATCCCTCCAAAGAGGATTCAGCTCTGTGGAGGCTGCGCAGCGGCGTCATTCTGAGCGTCAAACGAATAACTGCAGCACAACAGTCACGGCCTGTTGAATTATAAAAGAAGCGTGTGTTTTTCGCTGCGCTTGGAAGAGCCTCCAGGGCGGGCCTCGTTGACTCATTGTGATCTGTTCAGGTTTGATTTAAGGACTTGCAGCCCCTGAATTGGGCCACAGTTTGTGTGTATACAAGGAACTGTCTGTGATACAGGTTAGTGGCCCAGTTATCAACAGGGTCAGCGGTTACTGCATCGGCCCACAGATAATGGAGGCAATTAAACTACTTTAAAACCTGTAGTGCACAGTCTGTGTTAAGAATCACACTCACATTCACACATAACTTGACATGATACACATATTTTTAGATTCAATGTGGCTTATAGAAAAAAAATGCCACTTATAACTCTAGAAACAGCACAAGGATCATGAATTCAGAATCAAAGTAATCCAGTGATAGTTGTCTGTACATCCATAGGTATACTGCAAATAAGAACTGCTAATAGCTAATTTAGCATACTTTAATTAACAAATTAATAACAAATATAGACTAAAATAATAGGGCTCAAGTTGTAGTTCAGTTCCAACACCACTTGGTTATTTGATTAAATTAAATAAATACTAAATCAAAGCCAATATTCTCCTTACATTTTTAATTTGAAATGATTTATCATGACATTATAAATTCGTTTTTAGTTTAGATTTAGACATGCGTAAGCTTGACAGATTCACAAAAACAATCCTGAAGCACTTTCCCAAATTTTAGTAATTATGGTTTAAACAATAGCAGACATCGGCTGCAACATTCTCGTTCCATTTGGAGTCATGTTTCCGACCACCTGAAGACTGTCAGGCCAAGATTGATTGTCCTTTAAAAGCACCAACTCCTCAGAAAATATTTAGGTCTGTAGCTGGTCATATGCTCTATTTTACACTTGGCTAAAAGGTGCACAGAGCTGCAGAGTTAGCTGATAATTATCTGTACAAGTGATTTCACATTCATATGTATATAAAAAAATCTAACTAATATTACTAAGTGCAGATTAAATAAAATAATTTGATATTTTTATATTTAATGGCACATCCCCCAGTTGAGTGTCTGATTCCATTTTTAAGGGATGCTTTGCATTTATGATCAGTTGTGACATCACCTGGCAGCAAAGAAATATTGCATGAAAGGGAACCATTGGCCAGGGAGGCAGAAACACACATCAGGCGTTCAGACAGAGAGTAAGAGAGTCCTGACCTACATCAGAGACCTCTAATCTCCTTTCAGACCAGTAACATGACATGTGTGCAGAGAGTGTGTGCACACACTTAAACAGACTGTAAAGCGCATGTGTACGAGCGTGGACGTGTGTGTGTGGACAGTAAACATTTATGCGTTTGCTGCCTCCTTGAATGCACCCTACCATCTGTAACTCCCTTGTGTGTGTGTGTGTGTGTGTGTGTGTGTGTGTGTGTGTGTGATCACCACATAAATGATGCAGTCGGGCATTTAGCTGCTTTTATTAGAGTTTTTTTTTTTTAACAAGCTGCACAGGCAGTACATGCACGACCACACGCAGAACGTATACACACTGTTATACACAAGTATGTTTTGTGCATTCACACAGTCATACATGCATCGTTTTACATGCACTCATACACTGTACATGCACACCTACAATACTGTGAATGGAAATTATTTACAGGCACGCACTTACAGAAACACACAAAAAACTCTTCCTCTCTTTTCTCGCCCGCTGTGTTTCCCAGCAGAGGTTTGTTAGCATCACGCAGCTTTCACTCGAATGCCAATCTGCTGGTTGCTTTCTTTGGAAGCATCCTTTGAAAACGCTCACCTTCTGGCTGCCAGACCAGTTGGTTTGCAGTGAAATGTTTGGCATCACTGTACCTGTGTAAATACGTGCTTGTGCGTTATGGTTCACACGCAGAGACCATGTCCATCTCTTTTGTTCCAAGGAGGGTTTGATTGATTGATTGATTGATTGATTGATTGACTTTATTGTCCACCTCAGTGGAATCTGACTTTTCCCAAGTACAACAAAAATACATAGCATACTATACTACGCATAGCACAACACACCATTAAAAAACACATAAAATAGTGCAAATGAGCCGGTTGCAGCAAATAGGTTATATAAATAATACCAGACAACAGTCATAAAATAGCAAGTATACCCTGATACTGGTCATTGCCTGTATGACACAGGGAATAAAAGTAACACATGAGTACACAACAGGTTTAAAACATTCAGTGCCTCGTAAAGTAGATAGTTTATAGACACATTTCTTTTTCACTGGAATCAGGATTTATGATTTACTCTTCCAGCTGCAGCAAAGGTGCCGAGCGCAGCATTTCAACTCAGCTGATAAATAGATACTAAATTTGATATTAAATGCAATTTAACCCGTGTTGAACAAACGAGATAATCTCTGTACCAACTTTGATGTCTCCTGGAAGAGGAAAGCAGCAGGAAGCAGAAATTCAGAGTGGCTGTTTTAAATCAGTTCCTTCGGCAGGTGATCCAGAATAGTTCATTTCAGTCCCTGTCTGTGAATAAATGACTTTCTTATACAGCTATACAGCTTTTTTATTTTTTATATTATTTCGCATTTTATATTTGATGTACATTTCTCTTCTTTACATTCAACTTTTAATTAATTTTTAATTTAATTAATTGCATTCAACAAGTTTTCACTTTGCACTTAACATATACAGAAAATTATTATGCAGATTCTTTTCCTCTCCTCCACCTGCTCCTCCACCTTCCCCACATCCTGACAGGAAGTTGAAAAAGCTTGTGCGTGCGATAAAGGATAAGGGCTCGGCCGAGAAGGAGATGGAGGAGGAGAGGCCTCCGCAGCAGTGGAACCTGGACTATGCCCTGGCCCCCTTCGAAGGCCTCACACCAGAATACATGGAGATGAGTGAGTCTGCACACACACACACACACACACACACACACACACACACACACACACACACACATACAGCATAGGTACTCACACATAGTTCCACACACACAAGCACACACACAAAAATATCCTCAGGGACCAAGAGTAGCAATTAAGTTTAAAATGAGTAGTCTTGTACATCACTGAGAGGTGTTATGTAATCTGTATCTGCAAGGGCCAACATGACCTTCTCGGGTAAAGAGTAAACACCTGGAATGAAGAGCATACGGATGTAGGATGTGTGTGTGTTTGCTTATTGTTAATCAAGACCGTCCCTTATGAACAGCATTTGTCAGTTGTGTTAAATTAAATTGTGTCCATGTGTTAAATGACCTCAGCTTATGTTGAGGTGACAAAGACCAGAGACGTCTCTTCACTTTGACATGTTTTCTTTTCTTAACCTTAATCAGTAGGTTTTCTATTTTTACCCTAACTGTGATTTTTCTGAACCCTAAACATACAGTTTGTGGCCATAAACCTAATCAAACCTTGACCACGGCAGCGAAGGGTCACAAAAATAAGTTTGGCTGCGCTCATTTGTGAACTGACAAACAGCGTATTCTGACCTTTAATTTGGACAACTTGTCACATTCGTCCACAAGCGAATCATTTACGTTTGTGTCCATCACAACCCAAAGCACATAAACAGCAGAGACGCGGTCGCAGATTAAAGGTTTCTCCTCCCTCGTGCGTAATCGGTCTCAGCTGTGTAGTCAAGTCCACACGTTTGATATTGAACCTGAAACGGACAGCAAGCAATTAGCAAGTGACAGTATGTTGGCCACAGCCTTCGTCTTTCCAGTGCCTGTCAGACGGGCTTCTTAGGAGCAAGCAGAGAACTACTCATGCAGTAGTTTACTGTACTTAAGTGCAGTTTTGAGGTAGTGGTACTTTACTTGAGTAAAGTATGTTATTATAATGCATAACACATAACAGCACGTTATTTTGAAGTTGGCCATTCTGCATGTTGGGTACTTGCACTTTTGGTACTTACAGTATATTTTGATGCCAATACCTTTTACTTAAAGTACTTCTTTCACCACTAAATTGAATGTCATGTAATGTGATAAATGCAGGGTTCCAATCATTCAAGGTTGTATTAGAAAATGTAAGACAATTTCTAAGTTGTTTACACACATTCGTAGCTTTAGATTGTTGGTCCAACAGGAGAAGAAAAGAGTCATGGAAAAACCTGTAAATCCTTACATCATGTTCGCTTCAGTCGGTCCTGACCCTGTGCGGAAAGCTGGCAGTGCCACGGCTTGGAACCACCAGTCTGTCTTCAGTGTTGTTGGCACAAATAAAACATGGTGGGGGCAAAAAAACCCAGTAAATCAAATATTATCCAGAGGCTCGTTAAATTTCATCCCGACAAAAACCGGCAGGCCGAGGAAGAAACAAGAGATAAGATGAGATGAGATGGAGAATTTGTAACATTAAAGATTATTCTTATTTTTCATACACTTTTATGTACAACGTGTTAGTCTGCAAAACGGCATCATCAAGGTCGTTCATAGGTTAAAAAGCTGAAAGGAGAGACAGCTATTTGCCCGTAAAAGACTGATTCACTGCCTGTGAGGGAAGAGGTGCAATATGGAGCTGGTAAAGAGCTACAGGTGTTGGGTTGTTATGTCTGAGGTCACATGCACACACACACACACACACACACACACACACACACACACCTCCTGTACTATTACAACTAACTCAGTCATAACAGAGCAACACCTGGAAAAATAAATCCCTAAGGTTTGATGGCCGGTCTGAACACTAAATATTTATTTGCAGGAATCAACACAGAAGATTGAAATTTAGCCGTTAACACTTAAATATAGGTGTTGTGGTTAAAGTTGCAATCAGCGGATTTGTCACATAAATATCCGTTTCGCTCTTGGTTCTATCCGCTGATGACAGTGAGCAGTTCTTGAGATGTTATGACGTCTAAAAATATTGTGCTTGGAACAGTAATTTGTGTCTGATATGGGTTTTTTTTTATATACAAACAAAAAAGAGCCATCTAGTGTCAAACTCATGGTGAAGGTCAAACATTCAAGGCAAGTAACAATAAGCAAAACATGTTTTTCAGCAGAGAGGGACTTGAAGATTTAAACACGTGAAGGATGGGAGAATGTCTTTCCCATGAAATCTCTTCCATTTAGTTTATGTTGAAAGCAAAAACTGCTTGAATTAAATAGACAGAAAGATATATACAACCCACAGTGCTGAGGGCTGTGTGTTTGCTAAGTTTGAATGTTAAAAAAAAAACAACTTAGTCAATATCAAGTATCAGGAAAAAGAAATTTTGCACATTATCTATAGATCTTTAATTTTTTACACACACAGAGTCAACGACAAAAATCATGCAGCTATTTGTAAAAATCAGGAAAGAAGAACTACCTACTATTACACTGACATAACATTTATAAAGCAACAGAGAAGAGTGACAGATATGAGTGAATATGAATTAAGAGGATTTATGCTTTTTAGGCAACATCATTAGAGTCATGATTGATGATGATAATCTCCTTTGAGCGTCTCTGATCTGAGGACACAGGTGAAGCGACAGTCAGGACGGTGATGATATCTAATGACCGAAGGAAAGGTTCCTCGCATTCGACCTCCAAATAGTGAAGGTAGTGACATTTTTACTGGAAACCAACAAACCCTGTTATGATTGATTGGTTAATCGATTGGTTGATTAATCTATGAGCTGAATATGAAAAGATCAGCTTCAAGGCTCCTGAATACATTAATTGAAGATATGTAATTTGTACAAGAGAGAATAAAAGCAAAAATGTGATGAAGACAGATGTGTATTGTAGATAAATGTATAAAGACTGGTTCAAACAAAGAGACAGTTTCTTCAGGAAAGAACAGATTTGACAGCTGATACGGCCACACAGCTTGATATCTGCGAGCATTTCCTCCCGGCTGACGGAGTCAAAGAGCGGCGGCAGTTCAGCGAGCGTGCAGCAACAAGCTTTGGAAACTGGCAACATCTGTTTGTGAAGGATTGCGAACCAGTAAAACTGGCTACAATGAGCTTTAAGGTTAAAGTCGTAAAAAACATAAAGATTTCGGTGAAAGTGTAAATGGAAAGTCAAGCTTTGTTGGCAAAATGCGGCGTGGGAATTTTTCTTGTAAACGTGGGGTTCAAAATTCACAACTACAATTCTTTACAAATGGAAACAGCAGATTTTTTGAAATTTTATATTTAGAATAATTTTTAAATGCATCTTAGCTGCTACCTGTAATCCAGACCTATGTTAACTCCACAGTTAAGAACAGTGTTGAAGACAAGAAGTTTTTAGACTTTTGACTGTGCTGTGATATGATAATGTGGAGGCTTCATGTGATACGAAGTGAGGACAGAGGGAGGAGGGAGGAGAAAAACAGAAAGACTGAGCTGGTGTCGCTGCAGGGCACAGGGAGGAATGTCAGAAATGTCTGAGCTCTACATGCAAACACACACTCACAGCTATATGTGAGTGTGTGATTGGGTAGTTATGGGTTTGTGTCAAACTCATTCATTATATAGCTCTGTGTGTTGTACCTGGTGCTCCTGTTAAGGTGTGTGTTTTCTGTGTGTGCGTGTGTGCCCGGGCAAGCGTTGAACCCGTCAACCTCGGCTCAGGTGGATGGCGAGGTTATTCTAAGCTTGCCCTCTAGCGCTCGCCGCTCCGCTGTCGTATTCTCTTCCCCGGCGCTCTTTGTCTTGGCGTGGCGTCCCGAGGTGAAGCCGTCAGTCTCCGGCTCGCTGGAAGTCCCCGTTCCCACACTGCTAAGGTTCCACCTCTCCGATCAGAGCCGACACGTCAGCCAAAGTCGGGCAAAACCGCCTTGTCTTTCTCACGTTTCCTTTGCGCGTTCTCAGGAAGCAGGTGGTGTTGTTTTGATCATTTTTTTTAAGAAAGATTTTGTAGCAGGAATGACACAATGGGGCTTTAAATCTTCCTCACCGGCCCGGGATCGGCCCTGTTTCTGCTTTGTCCAACAGACTTGATGGCATCAAGTGTGTTAGTGTAACAGCTATTTACTTTGGCCTGACCCACTGATCTGCTGGACAGATCGGAAAAGAGGGAAAATGTTCTCAGTTGTTGAACCTCGATGTTGTGCTATGACTTTTGTGTTATATTGTTAAAGTCAGCAATTGGAAATTAGTGGTAAACCTCAAGCCTTGATCTGTAATCTAACCACTTTCGGTCAAAGAACGAGAAAACAAGGGCGGCCTTGTGGGTCGAGAGAGATTCGTTTTGAACAAAACTTTATGTGCATGCAAACATCTACCAGTCAGAGAGAAAACCCTGATTCCCAACCAGCTCCAGAGCTTCCTTACTGCTGCTGACCTTTGACCCCTTTGCTGCTGCTGAAGGGAAGGTGCATGTCCAGGCACAAGACAAGTCTTTCAAAGCACGTGGTGTTCTGGTTATTAAACTATTATTTAAGTTGGCAGCACTGAATGTGGCAACTACAGCATCCAGTGTTTGTGTGTGATGTGCTGTTCACATCAACTTTACTTTTTTTAATTGTTATGTATGGATGTTGTGTCTCAGGGTTATCTAATCAGACTGACTTGCATAACGCACATGCACACACACATACAGCATGGACACATAGTTCCACACGCTGCTTAATCATAAAAAGTCCCAGTTTAGCCGGTGCAGTAGAGCGTTTAACCTTAAAAGGCATCATCTGAACCGCAGAGCGAGTCTGGACAGACAGCGTGACTCTGGGCCGGACAGATGACCATTCACGAATGTCAATCTGACGTTCAGCCTCAGCTGCCGTTTAAACTGTGCGTTTCCCGTGTTGTGGGTTTGATTCCTTTCTCACGTGCCAACATCTCATACCTTGTAAAATAGCAGATGGCTGATACAAGCAGTTCTTTTTAGAGCAGGATAATAGAGCATGTGCAAAGATGCTTTCCAAGAGAGGCCTTGTACAAGATCAGCTTGAAACACAGGAAGTTTGTATCCTGCATAGCATTCATAGTGGAGCAGACATTTCTCACTGTGGTCTATCTGACATCCCAGTCTGCAGTCTGCCACGTTGAATTTTTCCCACTACCTCTAAGAGTCATCAAACTCGGACAGTTTAAAATCCTGCACATACAGTTTCCCATTTTTCAGCGGATCCACTGAGAGGCACCAAAGTGTCGAGGCACCAAAAATAGCTTTCCCTCTTTGACAAATGTACCATACTGAACACCAAACAACCATTTCAGTTGGGCTAAGTCGAAAACACCCAAAACTGGGATGTGCTTTCAGTGAAAGATGGACAAAGAATAAAGTCATAACCCAGCATCACTACCGTCTGTGTGTGCCGCGAGGCAGCAGCAGAGATAGGAGAAATATTTATAATGTTTGCAGCAGGACGATAGGGTGTGACAACCGTGACAATAATATGACCCTCACATGCAGATGATATTGAATGAAATAAATTCTTGAAGGAACTCTTTGTTAATCTGTGCCCTGTGGTGGAGAAATGTGACTTGAACTATCTCTATGTCCTTAAGACATCGTAAAATGAATTCAGTCCAGCGATGGAAAGGAGGGACGTGCTCACCTCGTCTCTGTGAGGAGTCCAGCGGTAGCCAGCCAATTACAAATATGAGTTTAACAGTATATATTGATGTTTAGTGACATTGCTTATATCTCTTTTTTTTTTTTTTTTTTTTTTTTACAGTCATCCAGTTTGGTTTCGTCTCTCTCTTCGTGGCTTCGTTCCCGCTCGCTCCTCTCTTCGCTCTGCTCAACAATGTCATCGAGATCAGGCTGGACGCCAAGAAGTTTGTCACAGAGCTGCGCAGGCCGGTCGCCGTTCGTGCTAAAGACATTGGTGAGCTGACCTGACATGTGTAAAAAAGGATGAGACAACCACACATACACTAGGATTCTAACATAGAATATCACATTTGGCAGTGGATAGACTTTGGTTTTGTAGACTGACAGTTTGAAAGCCGATACACTGCTGGATTGGACGGGAGCTGCTGAACCCATAAAAAGCGTCAAAAAAAAGTGTCGAATATTTCCTCCACGATTTTCTTCACGACAGATTGAAAACACTTGTGAGGCATCATTTCAAATGCCAAGCTCTCCACTGAAACTGATTAAATCCTTTCAGGGTTAGCAGGGCCTTCGGGCGGTGAGGTAGGTTTCACTGCTGAGTTTACACACTGATGCAGCATTCACGTGGATTCAGGCAGACGGTGAGGGAGGAACACACAAACAGGCCGACGGAGCGGCAAAAAGAAATGATGTGTGGTGATGATTAATGATAATGATTAATTATTGAATGGATTATTGATTATTATTAATTCTCATCCAGATTGCACATTTTCTTCTTTTCTTCTAACATCTGTTAGTAAATTCCGTTGTGGAGGATGGCAAAAAGTTAAAATATTTTAGCTGTGGTTAGCAACTGTTACGCTGCTGGTATTCTCTGTCGGCCTCACTGAATTTTTACCATCCTGCTCTCGTCCGCTAAAATGATACCCATGTTGCAGTCTACCTTCTGTCTGAATCCATGTGAAATCAGCATGACCCCCTTCAGCACTTCAGTACAATCATGTTGTTGCTGTCATATCTCTTCAATGTTATCTTTTTATCAGAAAAACAGCCTTCATTGAACTTGACCTCCAAGCATTTTTGTCAGACTTTAAAGCTCATCTGGGTAACGTCCAGACTGAAATCACTTTGTAACTATTGGATGGATTGACATGATTTTTTTTAATACTCCCCAGCGGATGAATTGTAATGACTTTGGTGATCCCCTGACTTTTCCTCTGGCTCCACCACGAGGTTAACATTTGTGCTTTTGAATAAAATTTCTCAGCAACTATTGAATATATTAACAAGACAGCTGGTACAGACTAATTATCTGAATCCATTTACAGTTCTATCACTGTGCTTAATACAGATTTTCCTCTTTCTGTCCGGCCCTTTCTCCTAACCCTCATTCCCTCTCCTCCTCTCTCTCTCTCTCTCTCTTGCTCTTCTTTCTATAGGTATATGGTACAACATACTGAGCGGAATGGGAAAATTCTCAGTCATTATAAATGTAAGTATTAATGCAATGTCCCGCTTTTTGCTGTCTGCATTGAATTAGTGATGAAGGCACATATATGCACAACAAATGCACAGAGGCCGGTATTCTACAGTTCTCTTCTATTCTACAATGTTTTAAGGTCCCACAGAATCAGTACTGATGTATCATAGGAAAATCATTCAAAGAGCTCGCCACTGAATTTGCACAGGAAGTCCATGAGGAGAACAACTCGGCCTCTTGAAACATTTGTCGCATTCTGTGGCTCTGAAGGGAGCTTTGTCAAGTCTGATGACGCTGTACAGTAAAACTTTTATCACTGTATGTGGTTACATGCTTCCTATTCTTGTGAGTTATTACATCCTCAGCCAGTGTTGTTATTACATCGCTAGTTAAAATGTCCCACATAAATTCTGTAAATGACCAAAGTAAAAATGTTATTTTTCTGTCATTACATTTAAATGTCTAAAATTAAAAGCTTTCATTTTACCTTTGAGTCATTCAGGAAAACGATGAGCTACATTTCAAAGTTATTACATTAAGTGCAAATATTCATTTTTAGGGGGAGAAAAGGTCAGTTCATTAACCGCAAAGGCATCATGGGAAGGAATAAATATCAAAGGTTAACAGATATTACATAACACAGCAGGACTTTGCCACCGACCTCGAACTTCTCTGCTGGAACATTTCAACACATAATCCAGCTTTCATCAGGTCTCTTTTGTGTGTGTGTGTGTGCGTGTGTGTGCGTGCACGTTCTCTGCAAATACTTTAATTCATCCACTGCTGACAATGATAACAGCTAATACTGAATAGAGATTTAACCTCTCGGAGATGTCATCTGCCACGACCTCGTCAGATCCCAAGAATCATGTCCGAAACGCCTCAACATGGTGATCTGTGAAGGTCAAGGTGTGTGTGCGCGCTCGTGGAATCAGGAAAGTTCTGCCTGGGATTTGTCCTCGGCCAGCTAACCAAATACTATCGCGTTTACTTTTAATACTAAACAGATTTGTGGAGGATTCAGAAGAACAAGCAGCAGGAGTTTTTATTTATTCTAGAGCTATTGGAGCATTGGACACACTTAAGCTGCCCCGGGAGCTTAAGGCAATGGAAAACTAGGAGCAGAATTCCCCTTTTTGTGCATGTATCCTGCATCTATCAGTACTTTATTCAATGTTTCTAAATGAATACATTTC
The DNA here is from genome assembly GCA_025331565.1 of Holacanthus passer. Classification (NCBI taxonomy): domain Eukaryota; kingdom Metazoa; phylum Chordata; class Actinopteri; family Pomacanthidae; genus Holacanthus; species Holacanthus passer. The sequence continues at coordinate 4,921,590 of JAFREQ010000039.1, forward strand.
AATTCATTTGTCCAATATCTCAAAAATATGTAGTTTACATGAATTATGCTTTTAAACATCTCAAAAATAGGTTTGTGTTTTACAGGACAAACCTTGTCTCTGATTTTTTATCAATCATGACAGAAAAGTGTTGCACTCTGTCTGTCTGTCTCTTCCTCTCCGCAGGCCTTTGTGATCTCCTTCACATCCGACTTCATCCCTCGGCTCGTCTACCAGTACATGTTCAGTCAGACCGGCACCATGCACGGCTTCATCGACCACACGCTCTCCTACTTCAACGTGTCCAACTTCAAACCCGGCACGGCACCGCAGAACTCCCAGCACGGAGACATCACCGTCTGCCGGTAAAACACACACACACACACACACACACACACACAGACACACACACAGACACACACACACACACACACTTAAAAGTTGCAGATGTTGGATGTTGTGAAATTATTAAATGCAAAGGACAAATCAAGGAGTCACAATACTGTGATTATATCATTCAGCATTCAGCAGAAAATAGTCACCTGGTGAGCTTTCAGTCAGTCAGGTCAGTTAATCTATTTTCACATGGAATTCAGTTTTCTCTAATTTGATTTTGTCTAAGTGGATTAAAACAGCATTACTCTTTCTCGTCATGGCTTATAACGTTGACCTTACCAAATACTTAAACACTCCTCTTTAGTCTCTGCATCAACAACCACTAACCAATTTAATGCTTATTTCAAGGCTAGTATTCATTTAATTTGACAGACAGGTTTCATCTGTGGTTCCAGGAGCTGATGTCCATCTTCAACTCAATTTTCTCAATCCTTTTAAACACTATCTTTTGAATAACATTTGCACTTTCTTACATGAGGAAGCTATGCAGATCTATCACTGCCCTTTACCGTTTGCTGTCACCAGAAGCTCTGAAAGCTTTTACACTTAAAGTACAATCTTTCTGTTTTGTGCCTTGAAGCAATGCGTGTGATTCTGTTTGATCGCAGAGTAAGTAATAAATTAGTCAAGGCTGCAGAATTAAAGGCACAGCTGGCTCTTTTTCCAAAATCCTCAATTTCAGTGAGTGTAGTTGGAATTGAGATATCAGCATTTGATAGGTATAATAATATATCATCTGCATAAAGCAACATATAGTGTTTCATAGTCAGTGGTGTGTGTATATACAGTAGGACTGATGCATTACGTGAGTGATGTTCAAATGCTTGAACCTCAAAAGATAAAGAGGGAATAGTTAGCAACCCTCTACGGTGGAGCTAGATTACATTAATTTAGGCAAGTCTGAGATAAGGTGCAGTTGATGACTGTTTTTCCTTTCATAAAGATTATTGCACATGCACAGCTATTGAGGTTTTGCAGATGAAGGAGCAGAAAGCTTTATGCTGCCACCAAATGATACAAACTTTTTCTCTTTGCCATAAACGTGGTGAACGGTCACAGAATTCAGCGACAACCGATAAAGTTTTTTGTTAGAGATGGAAATGGGGTTAAGATTGACACACACGCTCCTACACACAAAGAGTAATGTCATTTTGAGTCCTGAGACAATGAGAACAAATGTGACAGATATTGTCACAACACCAGAGTAGCTTATGTTATTAGCTCCGAAAGACAGTGCGCTATTGTATCTTCTATGCCTTTGCCATGCCAGCGGCAAGCTATCAATATAAAGCGCTGTAGAGGAAAAGGTCATGGGCCGGCGCCCACAGAGGCCAACCTGCTGTTACATAAGACAGCAAAGAATGACAATGCAAGAATACAGTCTTTGTGTCAATGTAGGGTGGTACGTCACATCTCAAACACGACGGGATACTGTAGGCCTTCAGTGCTTATAAGCATGAATTAGGCTGGAAGATGGTCCAAGAAGATGTTCCATGAAGGGTGTGTGTGTATCTGCAGTGTGTGTCGTGCTGTGTGTGATGTGTCGTATGGTGTTGTACAGACTGTATCTAGGCAGTGTGTTAGCCGCCTGTGTTGTGGGCGACGCCTCCGGGCTCATGGTAAACGATTCAACTCTGTATGTAATTGAAAGCATGACAGATGCTCCAGGCAGTTCATTTCTTTCTTCCTTTTTCTTTTTGACCCACTTAATTTGGGGTCTCTTGTTGCACGGATGAATAATATGCAGGAGGGAGGAGGAGAGGTCAAGAATGGTTAAATTGGCAGATGATGGTGTCAAACAGGAAATGGAGAGATGAAGGGTAACACCATTGAACAGAAGAGAAGATGAAGCTGGAAAAAGGGAAGCGTGGAAAATAAGGCTGAGGAAAGGAAAGAAGGGAAGAGGCACTGTAGTTGGATGCATGGATAAATAGATGGATGGTGTGATAGAGGCCAACCGCTGAGGTATTAAATCTTTAATCACTTTTAAAAACGACAATGTGAGGAGAAGACAGCTTCTACATCAGTGGGCAGAGCATCACTGTACATCACCGCAGTCATGTTTTCTCTACTGTATTCCCAGTGCTAGATTAAAATGTGGGTAAAGTATGAATTCTGCCTGGTGGTTAAAATTCGGCATAGTTTCCCGTGTCAGGAAAACTTTGTTTCAAAACTATTGCCAGAGAATAATGTGTTTTTACTCTTGACAGGTCAAATGCAAACACAGTTTGCAAATCAGTTTTACACACTAGAGCTTCACTATAATGTTCAATTTCCTGCTCTCCATGACGCCATGACCATCATTGATTTTAATATATTACAATTCATGTAACTACCAATAAATAAGATCCATCACTCAGATATGTTGCAGTCTTTAACATTGTCAGTCTCCTGATTGGATATGAAGGGATTAAGATTAATTAATTAATGTTTGTCAAAAAAGCAACTTTATCTTAGCTTTACATTAACTCACTGGTCAGAGAGCAATAATTGTGAATGTGAAAATATCCAACACCTGCCTCTTGCCTCTTGCAAACTTTTAGGCAGGCAAGGAAAGATTTGGTCTTGATTTTGAGAAACACTGAAAATACCTTAAAGCAAGTTTAGCTGGAAAGACTTTGCATGGCTTTCTTTCTCTTTTTTTTTTGCTTGGTGGCTCAGCTGCATGAACTTGTTAGGAAATCGCCCCACTGTCCAAAGTGTCTGTTACATGTCAAGATGATTGAGGACCAAGCCCCTGCTATGTTATTAATGTATGAATATGAAATCTTTACCAGCCCCTGACTGTCATTTGGCCGACCTCTGACCTCCATGTGGAGGGGGCAGGAGGAAAGGGACTTTCCCTACACAGATAATTTTTTTCTTGTCCTTCATGACATGCGCTGACTTCAATTAGTTTTAAATCACATTATATTTAAAAGAAAACCGGTGATTTACAGAAAAAGAACACACACACAGCATGAATAGATAAATTAAGGCTAAGAAAAAAGAACAAGAATAAAAACACGAGACGCAACAATGAACCACTTGTGACTGTGGCCTTTATATGATCGTCCCTTCCTGGACAAGTATTATGATAGCAGAACTTTTAGGCTCTTACCTGCTTCATGTCAGGACAGAGCCTGTTCCCCGAGCTGACGGGAAGTTGGCTGTAGTCAGACACTTATCACCAGGAAGTCAAGTGAGGGCCAAGGAGTTACGCTATCCCTCACTGGGATACATGGCCCAGGCACCATATCTGCTTCAATTCAAAGAAAATCCACTCAGTAGTTGTCAGTCCCGAGGTGGCGCCTTGAACGTCTGGACAAAATGTGGCAATCCATTTAATGAGATAGTTCAGGCTGGACCAAAGCAGAGGTTAACACTCACTTGCCAGACTGGCGCATTGAGACACAACATAAGGTGAAGTTAGATGACAGTCGTCCACAGTATATTATTCTATGACAAACTTTAACTCTTCACAGTCAGCCACCGAAGTGGGGAACGTGACATCGCCAAACACCGCAACTGACCTGACGAGGTCCGAAAAAAAGAAGCATCTTAGAGACAGACGCAGTTTTGTTTGGCTGCACATGAGCGCCAAAAATTTCTAAATGCGGATCACTGAAGTTATTGTATTGATACCTCCTGACTTGGAAGTCTAATTCAGAAGATTTTTCATTTCATCCGCCCCAAATTGAATCTCTGGAACTGACAGATGGGGCGTGAACCCCCCGTAACTGATGAAGACTAATCTGGAACATTTTGGGTGGGGATCTTGGATCTTGGTGGTTTTCTCCTCGTGTTCATCTGTCTGTACACAACCAGGGGGAACCGATAAACTGTAGAGGGATGGAAATGTTTTGGGATCAGGGGAAGTCGGGTGTCATTGTTCTCTGCTTCTAACAATTCTTGGAAAAGGGAGACACAGTGATAGAATTGAGAGGGGAAAGAACAAACAGAGAGAGTATGTGGAAAAAAAATTCGACATACAGTATGAAACGCACACGTTCTTGCACACAACAAACAGAAAGATATTTTTTTGAGGTCTCTATAGCTTCACCTGACGGCAGCCGTGTTCTGTGACCAGGGGTTAGTGTGTGTTTGTGTGTTTTAAGGATGGGAATTGTCTGACCCTTGTTTGTCTGTAAATTTATTCCCAGATCCCAGGAGGCACTGTATTGGCAGCAGGAACTCTCAGGAACACACACACACACACACACACACACACACACACACACACACTCAAGTCTCTCACATACTAACCATAATCTCATTGAGAGGTCTTAAGAAAGAATATTGAGTTAGATGCTCCAGTTGCTGCAGAGCTGCACGATTATAACCAAACATGGAGCGTCTTCAAAATACACACACACACACACACACACACACACACACAGGAAGAGAGGAAGTGAGGGAAAAATGTTCTCTGATAATAATTTCTTGCATTTAATTCCAGTCAGGCGAGTCAAGTGAAATTGAGCGTCGCAGGACGGGAGGTCTCGTTTCACACTTTAGTTCACATCGATCCAACAACAAAATGCCGCAAAGTTTGGGCGAGCGAGCGAGAGAGAGAGAGAGAGATGAGCGGATCAAAGAAAAAAGAGAGGGAGAGAAGAGTTGACTCACAGGCAGCATTCCTCACTCATGACTGTATAAGGACAAGGAATCAGACACCATAAGACCCTGCTAACACACACACAATGCACACACACACACACACACACTTCGCCCTCCCATTCTATTATTTCTATACTGCTGGTCAAGTGCTGAGAGGTTGAGACGGCTCAATCGGACCATTTCATGAGTCTTGGCTTCAGAGGAGTTGTTTCATGACAGAGTGTGTGTGTGTGTGTGGATGTCAGTCGTCTCAATTTGAAACAATTTAAAATCGGAGCTGTCCCATTAAACCTGACATGTTAAACTGATGTGTGTGTGTGCTGCAAAAGAGACTTTGCAATGTGCTAATTCATAAAAAAACAAACTTTTATCAAGCCAAGAGATATTTTACATTCAGTTTTAAGCATGGCTGTAGACTTGACATTATAATCACCATTTTATGAGCTTTGAGTCTTGCTTTGGTTTGTCTGACAGGCCTTTTTTCGCAGCGCTCGTTCTTGTCATAGCAGGAAAAGCACATGTTTCTGATAACAGCAAGTCATGACAGCGCGACATGAACAATACCAGGGCCCCTCAAACTGAAGCAGCTAAATGGAATTCAGCCATCATCATTTGATCATTTACACTTGTGTTCATCCTGCTGTCACTTGTTGAAACGTCTCCTGGGAAAGGGGCTATTGCTTCCCAGGGTTGTGACTGACAGGAGGTGCGGCTGGACAAAATATTCATTTAAAGCCTGATATTGCAGTTTTGAAGGCCTTTGTCAGACTCTGATAAAAATTGATTATTTTATTAGTTTATTAGCTGATTTGAATTGAGTGGGAAGGAATGAGGTGTCTGACAAATCTGATTGTGGTGTGAGACAATTAATAAACAAAATAAAAAAATAGCAAAATCAGATCACTTTGAAACTGTGCTTTAATGCAACAGGTTGATATTTTAGGAAGTATGCTTATTTGCTTTCTTACTGAGAGTTAGAGGAGAAGATTGATACCTCTCTAATGTCTAATAAATATGAAACCAGTGAGCTAAGTTTAGCGTAATGAGTTGAAACAGCCAGTCTGGCTCTGAAAAAAAAAAAAAATAAGCACTTGTAAAACTCACTGATCAACTTCACTGATGTCAATCTCACGGTGACAACTGAAGTCCCTGCTCCAAGCCAGGATATAGTCTGTCTGTCACATAACCCCAGCACACACATTGTTTGCCCTTGTGTGGTATTGTGTGGAAGTATGAAATATATAAATAATAAGCAGGAGCACATTAGTCGACCAGTTCTTAATTTTGGAGAAGGAGCAGCTTTCTCACAATGCCAATTTTTTTGTTTGGCTGTGGTCCCGAGCCCTTATTAAAAATCTCTGTTTATTTAAAATGGAAGTCATATGAAACAAGGTAAACTGTATTATAATTTAAAGTCAACAGTCACAGCACCGCACTTTTTTTTTTAAAACTATAACTTTGCAGAGCGCTGGTTGAGATTCTTGTTTCTAAATGGCAACTTTGCATGTGACTGACAAACACATATGAACCAGTTACTTTGCAGTCAGTAGTACTTTGAACCTCGATGACCTCAACAGTATGGGTTACATCTCTTTCCTTTATGCTGACCATGCAGTAAAAATGATAAGCAGGCAGCTGCAGTGGAAACAGATTTGTGCATGTTTTGTTTGCTAATGTTCCCAGACTCCCTGTGCTCAGTGCGTTCAGGGGCTCATCAACACGTCACGGCTTCATTACCTCTTCTTCTTCTGTGTTTGGCACAGATCTGTCGGTTTTTTTTTTGTCAGGCCGTGCGGTTTCCTCTCATTATTTTACTTGATTTTGACCCTGTCTGATGTCTATCTTAATGTCCTAAATGCACTCATTTAACCTAATGCACGCTGAAAGGCTGCTTTATCTATAGCCATAGCTCCACATAATGCTGATCTTTGTCTGTAAATCTCAATCTCTTTTATCTCTTCTGTACATCCAGTGGTTTGGGAGGATGCATTCTTCTGCCTATAGATGTCCTCTAGAATGAGATAGATTATCTCCCAGCTCTCGCCTGGAAAGGAGTGCTATATGTTGTACTTTGCGTCCCACAGGGAACATGACTTTTTTTTTTTTTTTTTTTTAAATAGCATTGTGAAAATGGAGCCCAAAAAGTGCTTTAACATAAAGCTGTCTTTCACTGCGCTCCTCCCTTCAGCTGTACTGTAACATAGTATCTGTAGAGGTTGGCGCTGAAATTTCCCTTTCTGGTCTGCACTTTGGTTTCAGATATGTACAGTTAAAGACCTTAATTTAAAAAAAAAAATCAAATGTTCACATAAAAAGAAAAACTGTGCAGTGTTACACTTCCACAACAGTCACTACATTGATGCGTGTTTCTGGGGGATCTCCACTCTGATTTGCTATAATCTGCTGCATGTGTTGACATCAGGCCACCAAAAGAACTCATTCAGTCACATTAACATGCAAACAAATAATGTGAATGTAATGTATTAAATTCACAATTTGATAACTCGTGCACACAATTCCCAGTCACCAGACATCCATGATGACTTGGGTTGCATCCGTTTTGCCCCTCAGATTTGTGTTCAGAAGGAAGTGTTCGAGCCAGCAGAAGAGACAAACAAATAAGTAAATAAGATTATAGTTGGAAAGAGAAACTGTTTTCTTGTTTATTGCTTTTGCATTGCTTTTGATGAATTTGATCATTTGATTGATTTGATTGATTTGGAACCAGTTACAGACTCAACTCCTTCACCCAAAACTATACAACCCAGCCAGCCGTTTTGTGGAAGAGTTGACTGAATCCTGCTTCTTTAACATTTCTATATGTGAATGCTTATAAATGTATCCATTATAAATACACCCCGAAGTCAAGCATAAAGAGGCTGAGACCATCTTTATGTTATTTTGGAGTGATTGCATCCAACAGGAAACCACTTGGTTAAACTTCTCCATCGACTTGGCTTTATACCGGGAATTACTGTACACAAATGTATACAGTAATGAAACCAGATGTTTGGCCATAAATGCTAATCCACTGTTTTCTTGTTTTAGAAAATAACAAAGCCTCAAAGTTTTTCTCCTTCAAACCAAAAAAACCGACTCCTACTTGACCGCATTTCACGTTATTTTCTGAAATGTTCTCATTGCGCTGCAGCCAGCAGACACAGCAGCAGGAGCCGCGGCGCCTGAATTGTCCGACCGCCACAGGTTACATAATTACACCACGTTTCCAATTTACGGCCTGCTTCCAGTCTGCTAACACTTGCACAGACTCTGCCGCCTGTGCACACGGTAACAAATAGGACAGCAACACGAGAACCAGTCATACCTCCTGGCTTGGTACATGATAGCAGCCCGACAGCCACAAATAAGGGAAATTTTAGTCACGTTGAAGTAATTTTTCTCTTTTTTTTTTTTTTTTTTGAATGAGATAACTCAGCAACCAAAATGTGGCCAAATCTGTTCAATGACTCAATTTTCTGCATGAAAAAACAAAGACTTGCTCAAGAATGTTTTTTATTAATGGGTGTTAGATCCTCCACTCACTAAAGCCTTGGAGTGAAATTGAACTAAGAAGAAATTACTCTGGTGGCCAAAATAGATATACAGCTGTTTCATGCTGTGTGTGTGTGTGTGTGTGTGTGTCTCAGAGTGAACCGAATGACACCACATCCTCAGTCTGTGCAGTCAAATAAATTGAGTAAGTGGTTGTGTTTTATCTGACAGGCCTGCTCTAAACAATAAGACATCTTCTTCTCTGTCTTCTCTCTTTTTTTCCCTTCTGTCATTCCTCACTTTTCTTTTTCTCTCATACACACTCTCTCTCTCCTTTACTCTCTCTCATTCTTCGGCCTCTGTCTTGTTTTCCTTTTCTCCTGCTCTCGTCTCCCTCTTTAATTCTTCGCCCTCGTTTCGAGCCCTCTTCCATTAGCTCCACATGTGGTTCCAGTTTTCGGCTGTTTGTTTAGCCAGAACAATAAATACTGTTTACTACAAAGAAAACAAAAGAACGGAATCCTAATAAAGTTTACTGCGCTTTGAGTCGGGCTGAGTGGAGGACTCTGTGCGTTTTAATGAGGCTCGGTCTCGGCCAGGTGAGGATAAATCAGGTTGGGTCACAATGCGGCTGAATGAACAATAGCGAAGCAGGAAAGTTAGTCTGAGATTGTGCACTACATCTCCCAGCGTCACCTGTCAATCAAACTGTTTGGAAGGTGCCTGGATTGTCCATTGGCTATTACTGCTCACGCTCACTCCCCACTTAATCCCAAACACATACGATTATTTTATATGAGCTCATTTAGATATTTTTTTCCCACCAGACATGAGACAAAGAAACAAAATAAAAATTTGAGTTCCATTTTTAGCATCCATGTTTTTTTTGATTCTAGGTATAAAGACTACAGGGAACCTCCCTGGTCTGCGGACGCATACACGTTCTCCAAACAGTACTGGTGCGTCCTGGCTGCGAGACTGGCTTTCGTCATACTCTTCCAGGTACGAGCTCATTGAGTTGGGTTTATAAGGCGATGCTTATTTCAATTCACTCATGTTTCTGGGGTCCGGACAGTGAAGGATGAAATGATTCTTGTCTTTGCACGTCGGTGCTCATCCATTCTTTCGCACGTTCTGATTTCAATTTGGGGCCTGGTTGTCCCAAAATGAACTGGAAAGAACACGCCCCCAGCGCACGATTAGCAACACCGCCAGTGCTGTTAACATGAAAGCAACTCATTTTCCAGCTCAGCTGGAGGAGGAAGAACCATCAATTGACACAGATATTTAAGATCATTTAAAAACAAAGACACAGCATAAAGAGAAAAGAAATTCAACTACACTGAATTAGTCTTAAACAGGTGCAAACACATGATCAGAATTTCCCAGAACATCGGTTACTCTGCAGTGTAGTTGAAAGCACACACCGCATTTTGCATTGATAGGTTTCATCATCATTCATCATCATTTTTGTGGTGTTCTGCGCTTGACTTAAACGGATCTGTATAACGTCAAGTCAGATAAAGTAATCGTTTGTGCATACGCGAGGGCCAGTCCTGTCCTAATTAGGCGGATCGAGCCGTATTCTCTCATCATGATTGGGAATATTACCAGATGTCTTGGTCAATTAGAGACCAGCACGTTTGATAAACAACTGTTTCCGTGTGTCCACCTGCATGCCTCGCTAACACGTGTCGCCCAAATGTCTTTTGGAATTGAGGAAATTCCTTTGAGTTTCTAGATGAGAGGTTTTGAAACTCTGCTCAGAGTGCACAGGAGGGCATGGTGCAAGAGATGTGAGGCAAAGAGCTGATAGAAACAGGTGCACGATGGGAATAATTTTAATAATAGTCATTCCTTATAATTGCAGAAGTTGCCAGAATTATCCCGTTTTTAAGTTTTCTTCAGTGTCAGAGTAATACAGTGATAGTTGTCAGTACATGCATGCAAATAGGAACTGCTAATAGCTAATTCAGCTTATTTTAAATGGTGCCAGTTTGCCCAAAATTTAAACAATATGGGCTAAAAAATAGAGGATCGAGATCCCCAAAGCCCCCAAATTATTGGAATCGTAGTTCAAACTTTCCCCCAAAGTGTCCAGTAATATAAACTCTGTCATGCAGCGTTATCAATGTACTTTTTTTGGAATGTCCCATCAGCAGGATTCATATACAGATCATATACAGCTTCTGTTCAAACATCCAAGGCCTCAAAAGAAAGTTAAAGACACTTTTGTTGTCCATCTTTCCCTGTCTCACACTTCTCCTCCTCTCTCCATCGTCCAGAATCTGGTGATGTTCCTCAGCCTGGTGGTGGCCTGGGTGATCCCCGACGTCCCCAAAACCATCGTGGAGCAGCTCAAACGGGAGAAGAAACTCCTGGTCGACGTCTTCCTGCGGGAAGAGAAGGAAAAATTCCAGCTCATCCAGAGCCTCTTCTCCAAGGACGCCACCCTCCACCCGGGCGCCCACATGCTCCACCCGGGCCGGGGCCCCTACAGTACACTACCCCCAGGTCCGACGCAGGCGGACAGAGGAGGAGACGGGCCCAGGGCGAGGTGTAGGGCCGCCAGCTTCAGCCAGTTCACCAGGAAGATCCCCCCGTCGCCCAGGAACGAGAATGAGAATTCAAGACACACGGCGGTGTGACACAAAAACACACGTCTGCCTGTGTGCTTCAGCTGGGCCTCGGGACTGGAGGACACGTCGCTCGGGTGATTCGGTCCGTGAATGTCTCATGTGTCTTTGTGTCCCGGTGTGTGTGAGACGCAGTAGTGCTGTGATTAAAAACAGCATCACTTCACAAATTCATCGGTCTCAGTGTGGTTGAATGTGCAATGTCCACACTGGTGGAATGGGTGTCTCCGTGTTGTTCCTCCTTGAACCGACTGTTCACCTGATAAAGTGTTATAATTTTTACTTTTTGGTAAAAATAAATGATTTAGTGAGGCACACTTGCTTCATAGCGTAGACAAGCAATAATTACTGTAATAGGCTGAACAAATGAATATTGCAAGAACCTCGAAAAAACTGGACATAAAGAAAGGACTATTAACAAATGGACAACACAGATTGATGGACACTGTGGCTCATTATTAGGGCTGGGGACTGTCTGAATTTTCCTGCTTTATGTGCTTCTGCTCTTTATGTATTTTTGTTTTGAACAGGATTTGTAGCAGCTACAACATTTTCTGTACTCTACAATACACGGTATTGAAAGCACACGTGAGCCTTCTAGAAGAGCAAATCATTTTCTTTACACCATCTACTTTGTTCCAGCTGATTTTTTTTTCAATAGGATTCAGCGATCGCTTTGAATCATTTTCATATTTTACTAAAAGTTGCTGGTGTCTCTCTGTCCTCTACAACCTGCCCTCTATGGAAGGATGCACTTGCCAATGTGGCAAACTGTTGTATGTATGAGTCCACTGCAAGCTTTAGTTTTAGAAATAGATTACATTTTTTCCTGATAGTAATATGGACTTTTAAAGCTGCAAATAACTACACTTAATATCTTCTGAGTGTAAAAAGAAAGACGACTCTTTGGCAAACTGTGAATTGGGAGTGTGTTAGAAATACTTTCACTGTGTTTATTGTCAAGGGAACAGATGCTTCATCAGTGTTGATTCATTATGAAATACCAGACTGTACACTGACATTCCTGGAGGTAAGTAATAAATCTTGCTGCCCAAATCAATGATCCGTATCTCACATTAAAGAACCGGAGCCACGCAGCCTCTGCCAGCCAAAGCAGGACGTCTTCAGCTATTGAGAAACACCGTCAACAACTAGATTTTATTTTGTACAACTAGGCCAATTGTTTCTGACTGTGAACCGCTCAATTCGTTTTGTGTTTAGATAATTTAACCTTGTTAGTGAGCTAACACACTATCTGGTCTGTGTTATTTTAGTCCGTTAGGTAATTTATTAGCGCACTAATCAAATTAGTTTTTGTATGTTACTCAAACTGAAATTTGGATTCTCTCTTATTGATGAAAGGAAATATAAATGACACTGCAGCTGATGTGCATAATTCTCCATATTTCAAAAAAAAGAATACTTGTTCTGTGACATATAAATGGAAACTCCAAGCTTCTGGGTGGACCATTCTCTCGGCAATGATCAACTGATATTTGGGGCCCAGCATTGCAGGAGACTCAACCTCCGTGGTGCACTTCACATCATCGCTCTGTGGTCTATGAAAGATTAGTATAAGATGCTTTTCCCTGCTTTCTGAACAAGCCCACATAGTTTTGATTAACCACTATTAACGATAACTGTCCCTTTACAACATTCAATATTTGGGAGGACACATGCTGTTAAATGTGTATTTCATTCAGAAATGGATGCAAGCAACAAGCTAAGCTGAATGTATTAATGTATTAAGCCCTATTTGGACAGGACTAGTGTTACCTGGAAACCTCTTGTAATTTGTAATAATTGCTGAGGCCTTCTGTGAACTTAATCCCATGCAAATATGTCCATCATATATAATTCCAGTGCAAATTATCTACCACATTTCTCCAAACACACAGGTGATAATATTAATCCTGTGCAAATCAGCATCTCTGTGATTTCTTGTTTTCTCACTGCCTTTTCTCTGCCTCTTTCCTGGCTGCATTGGCATCTTGAAATAAAAGTTTTGACAGCATTTTGGGGGCATATTCAGGAGGCCGATCTTGCTACACAGCATGGAGACCCATTCGCTGAAAGAGCAAGCTCAGCTCCATCTGAGGAGCGAGATGTCGAAAGAGATGGATGTGGTTCATGTGGGATAACGTGGTTGACCCCACACAGCAGGGGGCCTGTGTGTGGAATTTAAGTGATATTACAAACTACTTTTACATACTGGACTGCTCAAATGACCAGTAATGACGCCACTCAAAACTTCATGCCCCCTTGCTGTCATGGAGAACACTAATGTAGAGGGCTCTAATATTAATACAACCTTAGTGTCTTCTTTTTGTTAATTACACAAGTCAAATGTTGATTTCTTAGCAAAAATGAATTCTAATTTCAGTTCAGCTTTAACCATGGATGTGTCAAGAGACCTGGTTATGGTGTGGAGGAGTCATCCCTGCTGCCAATGTGTCATCTTGGCCGACTGTGGTGTGCAGATTTTTGCAGACAGTGGGTGAGCGATGTTCGTTGGAATGAATGGGAACCATCTTGGAACACCAGATCCGGTTCTTGTTGTGGTGTTAACATGTTGTCATGCTATAAACCGTCAGTACTGCTTCAGAGGCCGTGTAACTGCTCTTGTATTTCCAACACAACATCTGTCTGCTCAGTTAGGACCGTTAACTTTACATGTATTTACATGGACTTTAGGACAAGGAAAGTATGATGGTGGTGTTAGCAGGTTTCAAGAAGAGAAATGTCCATCCTTACCTGATCCTTACCTTGGCGTAGAAATTCTTAATACATGATTGTTTGATGGATTATGAAATAATTTTGACATGTCGTGTGGTGTTTGCTTTTATTTCATTGGTCTGTTCTTTTTTTTATTTCATTTGTTTTGGACAGGTAGTCCTTGTGAGATTACCTGGCCAAAGGAAAAATCCGGAAAAACAATAAACACACAAGGCTGAAGCGAGTTTCTCCAATGTGAATAGAATGTGACATAGCAACCAGTCTGACAGCAATACATTCAGATAATCCTACATGTACGGACACTGAAATGCTTTCGTTAATGAACATCACATTCGTCATTATCTCTGGTGCCTGTTTCTTCTTGTAGGCTCCTCTAATTGTAGACCCCCTTTATCTTTTGGCAACAGGTGAGGTGTGGGCAAAGGAAAACTCTGCCTGGGCTCGGCAGGTCTTGCCTGGATGTGTTTAGCAACCAGTAGATCAGGTGCATATAAATCGCAGCTGGTTGAGTTTTGAATCCTGCAAAAATCTGATGTTGCCTCTTTTTCCATTTCAGCTTTTCTTCTGGCTGCCTCAATAGAGAAGGAAATACAAAAACATGTGGACTGCTCATTCCATGTTAAACATGCTAAATCAACATTAAGATATATATTTTAAATATACTCAGATTAAGCTGAGAAATACTATAATTAATATATATTTTAAATGGGACTTTACAACCCATGAAAACTCTTATATTTTTCTCACAAGTTAGCAGAGGCCAAAGCAGAAATAACTGAATTTAAAAAGAGTGTAAACACTTAATGTGCATTTGTCAAGTCTCAAGAAACTAAACACAACACAACGCTCATGTTGCACTGTTTCTGGCAAATGTGTATTTCTGAAAACAAGTTGATCTGACAGTCATACATCAGGGCCATGCTCCAGAGAATTTCTGGGAGTATTTCTGCCACCTAGTGGTCACAAATTGTTTAATGCAGCTTTACATGTCTCATTTTGAGATGGAGCCTCTGACCATCACAAAAAAGTTTTGAACTGGTTTGACTGTTGGTTTATGATAATACTTACAAAAGTCACACATACATCAGTTTTTTTTCATACACCAGTTTTTTTCAAAACTTAACCACTGAAGTGGGTTAAGGTACATTTTATCCCATGAAGTGATAAATCAAAACTTAATGAGCAAACTTACAGCTATTTCCCAAGTAAGGTAAATACAGTCACATACAGTTTGAAACAACTACCTCCTGCTGGCGTTTGCAGCTTTAAACCAGTATAATCAGTAGTGTCCAGTAATTCCTTTTTTATTTTTTAGTGTGCATTGTGGGACAGCACCAAGTTTGGTCATGTTTTCTGTGTCCACACTAAAATCTTTAAGACACGG
This sequence comes from Holacanthus passer, assembly GCA_025331565.1. NCBI lineage: Eukaryota > Metazoa > Chordata > Actinopteri > Pomacanthidae > Holacanthus > Holacanthus passer. The sequence goes on from JAFREQ010000039.1 coordinate 4,936,812, forward strand.
TTCCATGAAAGGATATCACAATTAAACGTTGCCATTTTCATGCACCACGATCACTGAACAGCAACACAATGGCAGGCTGCATTCAAGACAGCTGGGAACTGGGAGTTTTATCCTGGAGAATATGGATAAAAATGCTGAAAGCACAGTACTTATATTCATTTTTGTGGACAGAAACCCTTCAGGTGTCTCTCCCAGATGTGTTGAATGAAGGGTTTGAAAGTCGATAGTTTTAGAGCAGCTGATATGATAATGGTTTCACGTAAGTAGAAGCTCTAGAAAAAGCAATATGTAACACTCTGAACATGCTTTTTGTCAAATGATGTACTGTGAAAATCCCTAATCTCTTAAAGTTAACAAGTCATGCAAACTATGAAGCTGTGTGGGGGTTTTTTTTCTCCACCAAAAGTTCAAGTCAACAATGAAAAGCTGCAGTTTCTGTGATCTGGCCATCTTGGAAGTTCCTGAATGCAACACTGACATCACTTCCTGTTTGTGGATTTCAATTTCTGGAGCTGCCTCATGTTTTGTTTGTGGAGACAGAAATGTTTGTAGAAAAAAGTAAATGAAAATACAGAATTGTTTTTTCCCCCCCATCGACAACAGTGGAGCCTTTGAATCAACACACGATTTCCATCATTTTGAACAGGTATGTTTGATTTCAGTGAATTCTAATGTTTGTTTAATGATGAAATGTTTGAATGAATGCATCATTTTCAGTATTATATTATTCATCTTATAGATCGTACCCAGTGGATGGACCATGTTTTCATGTTTTGTACTATTAGAAAAAAGGAAGAAAGGGCCCTTTAATCTGAGCTTTTAAACTAGAAACAGTAGATGTGTCTTCATGTGACTTGCATACATTGTGTTCAAGCTTTGTAAAATTTAAATTAGCTGGTGAGAACTTCTGTCATGAGCTCGGTGCACAGATCATTGAAGTGTGCCTGGTCCTGAAACACAGAAATGGAGGCCTTATTACTTTGGATCATTTTTTAATACAGTTGAATTGCCAGATTGGTTATCGTAGTCAGCATTTGCACTTGTGGAAGCAAACATTTCAACCATTTGTCCATTACTTTCAGCTGTTTCGTTACTTTTTAACTATTTGAACTGTTAAGTCATTACTTATATTTCAACCATTTATTGTTGGTATCTGTTTGAACCTCTCTGCTTACTTAACTAACTTAACTAACACACTCTCAACTGCAACATGTACAGTTGACTCTGTACTGTCTATGAATATGCTTCTTTTTTTTTTTTTTTTTTTTAAATCAGAGCACCCCACAGGAAGCACTGATCTCCACCTGTTAATGTGCTAGCATGTTGTGACTTTCTGCTTCTATGTGAGTGACTGTGTGTGCAGTGCGAGGCCAAATTGGCATGCAACCGCAACATGAGTGGGCTGAACCTCACTGTGGAAAAATGAGCTGTCATTAGCACACACACACACACACACACAGAGTGAGGGTTGGAGACTACAATGTGTGTGTGTGTATGGAGGAATCCAGCAACCTTTTGTTGTAAACTTGATGGCCAAATTGTCTGTCCTATCTTCTTGTGTGAGGACGTCCTATCAGGAACTGCACTCATGTATAGTGCTGAATCTAATTTAACTTGATTTTAAGGTCTAACTCCAGAATGTTGTTAGAATTCATTACAAGCCTTCGTGATCCTTTTCCATCCCTCAGGCTCCGTCGATAAATTGAAACAGCAGCAGTAACTGTTTAAATTAACATTGGCGCTGCAAAAACACAACATATGGAATCGAAAACGAGTTCGTCCAATCACCAGCTGCTTACATGATGGTAGCATTAAGATCCTGATCAACTCCAGCTGCTCCATTGTGGGCGGTGGTGGTAGACACATCCACGTCAGTCGGCGTCCTGAATGAGATTCACATTCCTGACATTTAAGTGGGTTCGAGCTAACCGCTCTGCCCATCTCACTAGTCTTACAACAGCTTTTGTTGAAATGTGTTACCACAAAGCAGCCTTGGACCAATCGAGAACACGCGCCCATGCTCTGATGATGATGTATCAACTACATACACAGATATTCTATAGTCATCGATCCGACTTGTATGTTTGATCTGAGCGTGTGTGTGTGTGTGTTTCCAAAGAGGATTATGTAAGCTGAAGGCTCCACTGTCTGATCATTTGACAAACCGTGCTCTCCGGGGCCAGAGGCGCATAAATATTTGGGTTCTCACAGTCAGAGCATGAGCTGATGGCTGATCACACTGCAGCGTGTGGGGAATCACACAAGGCTCTCAGATTGTCTTTTTCCTATGAAGGAAGGAATAGGTAAAAGATTGCAGGCTACAAGAAGAAACAGATGTATAGAAGACAGAGTAGAGACACAGAGGTGATAGAATGGATGTTTTATGATGAGGAGGAGGTGAGTCCTACTGGTTTTCTCCTGAACAAAAGCTGGGGAACAGTATTAAATATATTTATAGAGGGATGATGACCAGTAAGAAGACAGAGGGAGAAAATGACCTTGCATGCTTTTTCATTTCCCAGTTTCCCTTCACTTTACGCCTTTGAACTGTGGCAAGATGCGACCTGTTGAATCGTGAGCATTTAGAAATGATATTAAACATTTGGGTAGTTCAGTATTGCACAAGGTGAAGTCAGCTTGGCTAAAGCCTTTGGCAACTCTACCAAGTATTATTTCAGACCTATCAGGGATCAAGCAGGAAGATACAGGACGCAGGTTTTAGATTTCAAAAATGATGGCTTTGCATTTATTCCAAAATTTAGAAAAGGCAAAGCAAAACTAAATATTAACACAGACATTTTGACAAGTCAAAGCAGGAAAAGTCAAAGAAAACTGCCGGTACCTGTAGTGCAGTCTTACAGCTGAATCATCCGACTGCAGAGTCACCTCACAGATGATGTCAGACTTCGACTCACATCAGTTCAAGGATGTTTAATTTATGAATCAGGGCTCTGAGCTGAAGTCATTGCTGACTACTGTGCACATTCATGCCCACACCCAAGGAGTTGATTCATGCTTCAGATTTGAACATCAAGTTAGTTGTTCCTGCAGACAAAGTATCTCAAAAATAAATTCTGAAGCGTAAAAGCGCTTTGCTTACTACTACTGCCACGGCTGATCTCTGGCAGTTGTTATTCTGCAGAGAGCATGAACTGACCTACATTTTCGTACATTCCTAATTTTCACCCT